>OZ020612.1:52106650-53306650 GCA_963971575.1 Liopterus haemorrhoidalis
TCCTATCGAAGGGAAATCGAGTCCATTCCCGCCTGTAGATCTTCTGCCAACTCTATGATTTGCAGGATGCAGAAAGCAGTGCTGCTCGGGCCGCTCCGCATTGTGCGGGCACTGGATCTGGCGTAATTTCCGCGGCTGCATATCGCCAGGGTTTGGATGCAGTCGTGTGTATTTAGCTCCACTAGTCTCTAGTATGACGCGGCTCAAAAGGTTGCTGAAGTTTGAGATTAGTGGACGCTTGTCAAGACCTGACAAACCCCAATAATAATAATAATAATAATTTATTGGTGTTATGTACATTATGAAAAAATGTTTACACAAGTCAAAAATTACATACATGTCAATTTAGATAAAATTACAATAGAAACAGATTACAATGATATTACAATATATTAAAATGAGGTTAGTTAACAATTAAAATATTTTGAAAAGTCGATAGTATAAAATTCACTTACATTATATAAACAGTTTTCCGTCAGTATGAATTTCATTCCGAGTTTAAAGCTCTTTATGTTTAAAACCCTTATCTCAGTGTTTTTCAACCTTTTTGATTGAGTGGCACCCCTGACTGAAGAATAAAAAAATCGTGGCACCCTTGACTGAAAAATAAAAAATCGTGGCACCCAATTTGTTTTTTAAATCTAGTTTTATTATGAAATATATCAAATTACACAAAACAAAATAGAACTGACAATGAGTTATCTTGAACTACATTTAATTTTGCAAGAAATTATTAACTTTACTTTTAGATACTGAAAAAGTTATCTAGGAGTATTTTGTGGCATTCATTGTTGGACTTTGCGGCACCCCGCTTGAAAAACACTGCCTTATCTCCTCAGGTAAATGATTGTAAAGGATTGCGGCTAGATACGTACCATTTTTAGATTTACTTAATCTTAGTTTTGGTAGCCTTAGATTGCATTTACTCCGGATGTTATAATTGTGAGTATTATAAATTTTTGAAAAGTTAGAGGGATTTTCCTTTACATATTATCAAACAGGTATATACAAATAAACTGCAAACAGTCATTATATTCGATTTAGTGAACAATGAGCGGCAACACTGCAAATCTTAGTGAGTAATACTACTCCTTTTAAATGAGTACTTTTTATATTACTCATTTAAAGTGCGTACTTGTACTCACTTTGAAGAAGGAGATAAGTGAACGCACTTGAAGTGAGTACTAGTACTCGTTATAAATGAGTACTTCAAAATACTCACGTAAAACGAGTACAAGTACTCACTTCTAAAGCGGAACTGAAACTACGCGTTATATGTGAGTACTAATACTCATTTTAAATGCGTACTTTTAATACGCGTTTTATGTCACATATAACGCGTATAATGCTAACCTATTAAATTTCCTGTCATATAAGCTCTTTAAAACTAAACAACCAAATAATAGTACAATATTAACGTATATTAGACAATTAAAAATTTAAAAAAAAAGTGCCAAAGTATCTGCTGATTAATAAGTGAATTTAAAGTTAAGTAAAAGTGAAAAATAATAATAATAAAGTGAAATGTAGCATTGAGAGGCTGCTGAAGCCAGAATTTATTTTTGCATAGTTTTTGTTTAAGAAGGTTCGGAAGCCTTAAAGTTAGTTATTCAAATATGCAGTTTTAATTTAAATGCGATATAATAATAGCACATGTGATGATTGCATTATTTTAGGAATAAATGCGCTCAGATTAATTCAGGTACCTTCTAGATATGTTTAAAGATTTAACATTGATTATATTATACGACATAATTACCGAGACAATTACATTATATTTTAGATACTAAAATAATACGTTTCAAAATGTAACTAAGGAGAAAATCATAATTTTTATCTTCTATTATTCGTAGAAATTGTTTAAAATAATTTATTGAATTTTAGATCATAACTAAGTTCATACTTATACTTAATCATTATGATTATTTTAGTTGTAATATCTGAAAGGTTTGAAATTTTTTTAAATAAATATATTCAAGAAATAATAATAATCGCATTTTATTATTTACAGAAAAATATGAAGCTTCATAAATTCTGGAAAAGGATTGCATTGAAAATTGGCAAAAAAGTGTATAAATTATTGATTATAATAATTTAAAAACTATTTTTCTGATGTTCAATCAACATTTTTACTTTTCCTGAATTTTAAAGCTTTATTGTGACGTCACTCAAGAAAAGAGTTTTATACCTATGTACGCACTATAAGTGCGTATTACTACCCTCTCTTCCTTTCCACTACCCATTTCAAACGCGTACTAGTACTCACTTTAAGTGAGTACTAGTACTCATTTAAAGTGCGTACAAAAGTACTCACTTGTACGTGAGTAAAAACGAGGACAAGCAATGTACGCACTTTAAATGAGTACTAGTACTCACTTGACATTTGCAGTGTAGGGCGCATTGTTCACTATTCGTATGGCCTGTTTCTGTATTTTAAAGATGCGCTGAAGAAAACTGCTACCACCCCAGAGTAATATGCCATATTATATTATCCTTCAGAAGGATTTATTTTAAATTATACTTTCTTAGCTACGCACAAAATATTTTACGAAAACATTTCATATCTTCAACTTCAAATACTAACCTAAAATTGACTAAACCCATTGTACCTAAATTTGAAAAAGGCTCATTTAACAAAATATATGAGCAGACGATAAAGTCCATCTCTGATATCTTAGTCTTTGTATAGAGTCGTCAGAGCAAAACTACTTTACTCATCTCCGGATATGTGTACGCAACGTTAAAGACGATAACAACAGAAAGTATGTACATTTACCCAACAGCAAACTCACAATAGATGTGCCACTGGCACTAGAACTGTCACTGGTTTCGCCCGCTATGGAGAGAGGATCAAATAGCAACTCTACAAACGTCAACAAGAACAATACAAGCAAAATTCAACAAACTGTATCTCAGATGAAATTCTTGATAACAAAGCACTTCCAAATGTAAACGTCGACTTGAGCTCTGTTAAATGGAATATATTTTACATTAAGAGACAAGTTTAAATGCCTATAAAGCATGCCATGAAAATATTCAGTAATCACAAAAATTTGGCCAGCAAATTTGGATTAATCTGCCAGTGTTCTTTCATGGTAATTTGATCTAAAGCAGTAAATCAGATAAATTCTGTAAAAAATTACTGTGTAGGAACGTTACTACGAGATAAAATATTATAAAAAGTACAATGACTTTCATTCATGGTAGTAACTGACCTTGCTCATAGTGACGAATTTAGTTCCTATTTTCATAGTACCTGAGTTACAGAATAGGGGATAGGCATGATTTTTTTTTTATTTTTTATTATATTCCTCTTGTTGCATATAAACATAAAAAACAGTTTTTTTTTTTTTTTTGTAATTTGAAGGCTTAAAAAAATCATAAATGTATGTAGCGCGCGAAAACGACGTGTGACGTCATACCCCTTCTAACTGACGTATGACACAACTAGCTTACCGGCGTACATAGTCTGTTGTGAACTTATTTGTTTGTATAACTTTCATAGGTTATGTAAAGTTAGAGTGATTTTAGTTAAAATAAAGTTTAATTCTATAAAAACAATTTATACATCTTTACCGAATTAAATTTTATATTAAAATAGATAACTTATATTGCAGTATTTCAATTATGCCTCTAACGTTTTGTACCTTCATGTAAACAATGTAGTAAAATTCTGACATCTAAATTACATAAATATTTACATTTTACAGAGTTGCAGCGTTTGTTTACATAAAGTTATAGAATATAAAATAAAAATTACTTTGACACCACGTATTTCCTCAGCACTGTAGCATTCATTATTTTTCATATATTCCATGAGCATAAATGCATCAATGTTGGGTAAATTATCACTCTGAGCCCTAACAAAATCTTTATCTGCCATTTTAATAATAAATGCGTGAAAAATTGCTTAAAAACAAATACAAAACTCTCGAACAATACAATACACACACGTGTAAAGATTATGTTGTAGCTGTATCTGTGATGTGAAACCCCTATCGTTTGACGTCATACTCAGTCGTTTTACTCGGCAACTTTCGCTCCGTGGTCGGCTTATTTCAAATTTACAATATTTTAAATCAAAAATTTGGCTATAATATTAATTAAAATGTAATTTTTGTTTTGTTAGGTGACATAACTAACATTAACATATCAAAATAATGTAGTTTTAAGGAAACACAAATTTTATGCGTATCCCCTATTGGTCTGATTATAACGTTATGGTAAAGGTAACTTTTAGCTGCCTATAATACGCATATTGTTCAACGCAGGGCCGGGGACAGTGATTCACTTTAAAAGCACTATCTTAGGTTATTGTTGATAACCTTTTATTTTTTTTATAAACCACCTAAAAATAAATTGTATTTTAAAGTGAATTGAAACATGGAAACAGTGCAAACAGAGCAAAAGTGGAAACTCAGGGCGTAGTATAGGCAGCTAAAAGTTAATTTTACCGTTTTTGCGTAGTATTACCGGAGCGCCCTCTCACTATTTTTTTTAAAATTTATTCAAAAACAGTAAACCGTAGCTTGTAATGGAGACTATTTTTGAGATCTACGACTCAAAATACATAAGTATACACATTTTGAAGTAAATTAGAAAAAAAAAAAAAATGTTATAAAATTGAGAAAATCTTAAGGTGTATCTGTAGTATCTTATATCCTATATTATTTGGTTACACTAAGAATAGGGATTGATAATCAAACACAGTATTATTTCGTACCTCACTCGCCGCACTCCAGATAACGACTGATATCATGGTCATCTAACCAATTACTTCAACTCATTATCTATCAAAGTTGGCGGATTATTTTATTTTATCGTTAACTCATTTTCAAAGGTTTTGTTTGACGATTCGTATTTATTGTAAAAGTTGGGTTACTAAGGCCCCAATTTATTTCTAGATAAAAATAAAAGATTACAAAAATGTAAACCGTAGTTCTTAATATTTTATAGTTCTTAAGTTAGAATTTTTAGAAATTTCACAAAAAAAATGACAAAAAATTTCGCAATTTTTTTTTTTTTGTTGGGAGTTGCTTCAAAATGAGTCCTAATGCCCTTTAGGACCTCAGGATTTGAAAAATTTTTCAACCGCAGGTCTCTATCTCATGTAGATTTTGATATACGATCTTTCAAAATATTTACAAATTTTCAAAACTACACAGGTCAAAAAGGCGTTAACTAAAATGAGCTTTATTTTTTATTTAAGTAGAAAAACGTCTGTAGATTTCAAAAATTCAAACCACAGATCTATTTCTTTATTTTAAGAATTTATAATCCAATTTAAAATACTAGGAAATATTTGAAATACTAGGCAAATATTTGAAATATTAGATAAAAAGTACTTGAAATATCAAATACTTTTAAAAAGTATTTGAAATAATGTATTTAAAATAATTTAAATGTATTTAAAACACTAGAATTATTTGAAATACTAGGAAATATTTGAAATAATAAGGAAATATTTGAAATACTAGGGAAATATTTGAAATATTAGATAAAAAGTACTTGAAACATCAAATACTTTTAAAAAGTATTTGAAATTATGTATTTAAAATAATTTAAATGTATTTAAAACACTAGAATTATTTGAAATACTAGGAAATATTTGAAATAATACGGAAATATTTGAAATATTAGGAAATATTTGAAATAATAGGGAATTATATCAAATATTTTTGTAGTAACAAATATACTATAAATCAGCGATAAAAAGTATTTGAATATCAAATACTTTTAAAAAGTATTTGAAATAATTTAAATGTATTTAAAACACTAGAATTATTTGAAATACTAGGAAATATTTGAAATAAGGAAATATTTGAAATACTAGGGAAATATTTGAAATACTAGGGAAATATTTGAAATAATAGGGAATTATTTTAAATATTTTTGAAGTAACAAATACTATTAGTCATCAGCGATAAAAAGTATTTGAAATATCAAATACTTTTAAAAAGTATTGGAAATAATGTAGTATTTCAAATAATTTAAATGTATATGAGTATCATCAATGAATCCAAGAGTCCATGTATTCTTGTTCGTTCCTCAGGTGTGTAAACAGTTTCAAACAAAAATTTTATTTCCCCGTTTTGTGTAAAAAAGAGCTTATTCAACTCCGCATATAAAGTGTTAAAATCAAGCATGGCACTTCAAGTTTTATTTTCTTCAAAATATTAATACGAAAGGTGATTTTTGGGGTGAATAAATGTAAATATAATACAAATATTTCTACATTTCTTTGGACTTGATTATTTACACAAATTCATAGCATGTTTTTGATAAAACGTTTTGTATAACAACATGACAATATGTACAACATTTTTTGCTTATCATAGGTAGTTAGAAAATGCTTCATTGGTGAACAAAAAAAAAATATATATATATATGAAAAAAAAGTGTGAATTTTCACACATTTCAGGGATTTGTAGGTATTTAGTCAGTGAATGAAGATTATTAGAAGGCCAAACGATCAATGACTGCACTACATAACACAATTACAAGTGTTGGCTTTAAATCCTTTAAATCAATAGGCACGACAAGAAGGTTGTAGTAAGATTTTTTCTAATATATATTTTAACGCATTTTATTTTTTATTTTTGTATAATTGTAAAAATAATATTTAAATCCAGACCTGGCAACACTGCGGACGATCGTTTGTCATGCAAGAGCATAAAGCCTACAGAGACATTATTTATATTACGACTATATGAAAAACTAACAGATTCTCTACTAGAAATGGAATCCCAGCAACTGGCCAGTTATTTATTTACTTTCCTAGTCAATATTTACGTACCTCTTCTCTACCTATAACAATATGTATCCATGTATATACAAATATATTTTTTTAATTTTAGCTCAGATTAAACGAAAATCTTAATACTTGGCAAAATTTAGTCAAAATGAAATGTATTTCAAAAATCAATTACTGTTTAATCTGCACTTAAAGAGCTTCCATTTAATAACCCCTCAATAAAAGTTAAATTAACAAAAAAAAATCAATAACACAAAAACAGTAATATTTTCCAAAAATGAAATTGGATAAAAAATTCATCTAGTACGTTTCCGGCTCATAACAATATACATTGCTTAGATTTTTTTCAGATTTTTAACTTAACCCCTTAGGGATAAAAGATGTGAGACACTGATTTTTTAGTACTTTTTTGGAACAAATCGTATTAAAATAAAAAATAAATAAATAAATAATAAACTACTTCCCGTTCCTTTATCTACGTCTTAAGATCTTCCTTTTAATACTACACAATAAATTTTATTAAAAATATTTTTTTTTTCGGCGACAAAAAAATCTATATTTTGCGGAAAACCAATTTGATAAAAATTTCCTGTTGAACTATTCCGGTTCCCATCAATGTACATTATTGAGATTTTTTTCAGATTATTAGATCAACCTCTCTGGGAGATAGAGTGGGGGACAAAAGTTTTTTGCCGTTATATTGACAAAAAACCCACAAAAAAAAGAAAAGATTTTTCGAAAATAAAAATTTGTTTGTGCATCAACGCATTAAGAGGTTTCATTTGATACCCCACTGAAAATCTTTAAAAAAATATTTATTTTTCCATTAAATACATATTTGTTTATATTTATCCCATGCTGTATTTTTTTTAACTCTCTATAGTTTCTTATATGTGGGTCAAAATGTTGTACAAGTATGCCAAATTTCAATTTGCTATGTTTTAGTATATTTTAACCCGCCTTTTTCTCGATCATATTGTATTCCAAAATGACCAATACTGGATTATAATCGTTCCTCCCCTAGACTCCAGTGGACTCCAATGGACTTCAATGGACTCATATGTCCACTGCCCGATAACTAGAATTCTGTTTTTCAGAATTCAGTGTATTAATTCCTCAGACTTAATAAAATCTAGAAATGTATATATATTAAAAATTTATATTTTAGAAAGAAATATCAAAGAGTATTTTTTAATATTAAAAATATTTCAAGAGTAACTCAATACTATATTAAAAAGTAAATTTTAATTTGATTTTTAAAGAATTCTTTCAATAAAGAAAATATTTTGTCTCAAATGTCAATATCCTTCTGATTCAAATCCATTCTTTTTAAGAAAGTTTGTTAAAGTTCGGTAACAAACAAAAAGTTCAAATAACATTTCCCTTTTACATGATTTTATTATCCATGGGATAGGCGTTGGGATATAAAGATATAGAAGAGGGGTCCTTTTGCCTGCAGTGATTTCTACAAAGAACAAAACAGGACCCATATCCTGCAGGTATAGGACATGATACCTCCATTCGGCTTTCCGAAGTTGGGAAAGTTTGACGGGATTCTCTTGTAGGTGAAAACTTTGATAGGGACATTTATAAAAGGTTTTAATATCTGATTTAGGATTACTTTGATGTTTACTTCCGAAAGGAAGTTTTTAGAAGTAATTAGAATATTTTAAACTTTTCTATTTGTGCATGTGGGGGTGTATTTATATCAAATTTAAACTTAAAGATTATATAAATAATATAAACTTTGACATTAAAGACTCGTGCCGTATTTTTAAACAGCACAAAGAAGACGTTTCAAAAACGAACATAAGCAAAGAAATACACTCGATACTTTAAACGTATCAAAGAGCACAAACGAATAAGTATAAACGATTAAGGGTAGGGTAAATATCACGGATAACAAGATTCTTTCAAAACTAACAATCTGAAATAAAAACAATCTATACATCAAATGTTGGAGTATTTTTTATCTAGTACCTACTAGAAGATTAACCCGGTGTTGCACGGAATTTTATAGATCCGCCAATTTATTATAAGAAAGTTGATGTGAATTTTCACACCATTCAAGAAGTCCTGCTTTAAAACGTATCAAAAGCAACAAAAATTGACGTGAAGTGTGATTATTTACATATTTCAGGATTCTGTACGTATTTAATACGTTTAAGAAGCCAACTGTCTGTCTGTCTGTCTGTCGGTCTGTGTACACGTGCAGAGCAAATTCGGCTAAAAGGATTTTTATGAAACTTCATATTTAAGCTTTTGACATCAATGGCACGAGTTGATCAACTTTTGGTAAAAAACTGTTAACTAGAAATGGAAGTTTACTCGTGTCGATTTTAAGATTTTTGCGAATATTTCACAACAGAGAAATATTTCGAAAAAAAAAAAAAAATTAACAAAAGTTGTTATAAAAGCAATAACTAACAACTTTTATTTAAGACATTTTTTGATAAAGCAGCATAAATTAAACAAGTACTTTGTGATGGCGGTCGGTCCTGTCGTGGCCACAGCTGTTTTTTTTTTATTATATTTTTAAATTCGCAAGAAGATATACACTCCATTACCCTTGGACAGAAAAAATCTATAACATTATTAGTCATAATTTAGCAATGAATTAAAAAAATAATTAATTTTGCAAAAACGCAAACATTGCAATTTAACGAAACCTGATTAAAAATTCCTTTCGCTTGTTTCCGGTTCAGATCAATGTACAATGTACTTAGAATTTTTCCAGATTTTTATTAACCCCGTCGGGTTAAAGGGTGCGAGACAGGGTATTTTTTTAGTACATTTTTGGAAAAAAGAGTTAAATTACAAAAAATAAAAACATCCTTAATTTGCATCTTAAGAGCATTGTTTTGATACCACTATAATAATTTTTTTTTTAAATATTTTTTTCAACTATATATTGATAATTTTCGAAAAATTAGATCAAAAACTCCAGTTGAACCATTTCGATTGCCATCAATTTACATTATTAAGATTTTTCAAGATTTTTAGAACAACCCCTCCGTGAAATAAGGGGGACAAAAGTTTTTGAATATATTTTTAGCAAAAAACCCATAAAAAAAATTCAAAAATAGTCTTTTATCCACGCATTAAGATGTTCCATATCAAAATATTAAATAAATATTATTGTTTTCATTTCATACGTATATGTTTATATGTATGTATCTCCCGACGTGTTTTTCAAAAATCTATATTTTTTCCTATATGTGGGTCAAAGAGTTGTTGTACATGCATGCCAAATTTCAACTTAATATGTTTAGCCAGTCGGCTACAATTTCTATCGTACAGACAGACACATGAGTGATGTTTTAAGGTTTTTTTTTTTTTTGTGGTCATACCTACTAAACCCTAAAAATAAAGAAGTTCGTGAATATTCGCCTGAAGTAACGTCTCACTCGACAAAAAATCGAACCGAAGGCGATCGGATACCTTCGCTGTATAATCGGGCTGTGTTATAAAGCCTTTCAACCTACTATTCTATAAGGAAATTCCTGTCTTCTCGCTGTATTTTTCAGCTCTATGTAGACGCGCCAATATAATTAAAAGCAAAATTTTTAAACACCATCAATTAATTTTATTATTTTTTCCCACTACTTCCGCATTGGAACTGTCATATTGGCCCGGTAATTTGAAATTCGAAATTTTAGAACAAAAAGACATTAACAGGCCGTAAATTTCATCGTATTTGAATTCCTGGATTCCTGATGTAGTGTTTCTTGCGAGAGGGGGCTCAAGCCTGTGAGGCCCCTCTGCTGGGTACGTGATGGGACTGACTGTGCCCAAAATAAGAACGAAACGACGAAGAAGAATAAATAAGTTTAAATCTTTGTTTTTACTTTTTATAAGAATATGGATCCGTGTTTCTATCCAATATATTATTTTATTTCCGTTTGCTTTTTGGTTTTTAAATCAAAATTCTCAGTTATTCCAAGTGTTGAAATAAAAATCCTATAAAACGTCGAAATACCAAATTCCCACGTTACTTTCTAAGTTACGAGAAAGTAAAAATGTGTAATTTGTTTAATTCCAACACGCCACGTATATTTAATAAGTACGTAAAGTTAACGTATACGTAATATATAAACGAATAGGTGTATAAACCTTTAAATGGAATTTTAAAATAAAGAATGCATGTCGTGCATTAAGTACACGTGTAGGACTTCCTAGTGCACGGTTTACCTTCAGTTCATCGACTCGATAATCTATTTTATTATAGCGCTCTATGCATACTGACATATCTGACACAATTTCATATTAAATCAGAAGGGCAACGCGCTATGGATTTTATATCAGTATGAAGTAAATTCATTGTTTCCCGATATGACTCGGCATTATTTATAATGACACTTTTCTGACTTATTTCTGAATAATTGAAACACGATGACAAAAAGGGTAAAACGCTTTGATTGATCTGAGTATTTTCAAATAATGAAGATTAAAGACAGGTGCACTTAACCTAATCAGATTTTCTGAAGACAAATTCAGCAGGTAAAGCTGCATTCATAACTCTTAAATTAGTAGACTATGCTTTGTGTATAAAATTAGTAGATAGTTTTAACGTTTAACGAAAGCGTTTACAGCTTTGAAAATTAATGCGTAACGAATGTTATAACATCTATGTTTTTTTAGCCAACTACGATGGAAAAAAAACTGATGATTATTCTTTTAGGTTGTCATGAGAAAGGACTTTGCTTGGGTTATTTCATGTTTCATATTTATATGTGAAAATTTAAAATTAAAACAGTGAAATCATGAAAACGAATGACATTTGTTATAAAATATAATACATTTTTACATATTTTGAAGACCAAAAAAATGATTTATATTTATTACAAATGACACAAAAAATCAAAATGTAATGAATATGATATTTTATAATGACAGTCAATTTAATCTAGAATTTGTAATATGAGTATGATTTACAAAGCTTAAACAAAATGACCAAAAGTCAAACATAATAAATTTGGAAAAAAATAAAAAAATTAAAGGTTTGGAATAGCCTATAGTTAAAGTTGTTGAATTTTGCAAATATATGTTTTGATAGATTTGGTCTTGGTCAGTCAGTCAGTTGACGCAAGTATTACTATTTTTTTACGTATGACACGTACTTAACCGCAACGTAATAAATAGGTTGGAAGCAACTGTCAAATTATAGTTAGTTTTTAAAGGGAACTGAATAAAAATTAAATAAATAATAAAATTTTAGTCGTGGAAAAAGCATAGTATGCAATGATGGTCATTCCATGTTGCATAATATACTATTTCCGGGCAGAGAAAAACCATTGTTGATACTGATTCAATCTACCTACTTAGGAATTTCCAAATCCTGAATATCTTGAGTTAGACATGAGCTCAAGATAGTCAATCGGCCCGATTCTGTAAAAAGTTACTAGGTTAGTTGCTACTGAGTAACGTTGCTACGAAATAACTTTTATAGTAACTTTCTTATCAATCGTCAAACAATTGGTATTCTCCAAGCATAAGCACAAGCAACGTTCTTATAACAAGTTATATTTAGTAACGTTGCTACAAAGAACCGTGAAGCTAGAAGCAGATTACGTTCTGCGCAGGCGAGGTATTCGTTTTTAATTGAGTTTGACAGCTATGTTGTGAGTTTCTGAGGTTAAACGAAAAATGTTTTATAATCAAAATCAGAAAAAGAATTGCAAACAGATGGAAATTCTGTTGAATTTCCTGGAAAATAACCCAGTCATGGTCGGTGATACGAGTGTTTAAAAAATAATTGACAGGAACGAGTGGTGGTGCTGTGGTGATGTGCTATGTGGTTACTGTTTTCTATGTGGTGGTGCAAATTATAGTCCAAATTTAAATGAATTGCGTGAGATACAGTTAAAGAAGTTCGGATAGCCATTGAACAGGCGCGCACTTAAAACATTGATCTGGGAAACATTGATTTCGAAAAAATATCTGTAATATAATACAAAAGTATTGTTGTGTTTTTATGGAGAGGACTGGGTTTATATATTAATTTAATTTTGATTATAATTTAATTTTTAATAATAAAAAAAGTGATTCTTATTTGCAATCGCTTAGTTTTTATTAAATAAGATTTGATTTTTCAAATCCTTGGGGGAGGGGGTCTGAACTCGTCGACCACCCCCTTGTGTGCGCGGCTTCTATTGACATTCGTAGTTAATACATTTAAAAAATATTTTACTGTTATACTATTATAAAACAAATGTAAATAAACAAAAAAAAAAAAAAAATAGAAATTGAAATAAAGAACTCGAAGAATTTTGTGCTATACAGAAAATAAAATAAAAATCCTTCTATAATTATTGTCTCTATGTGTCCTTTATTGTAAAATGCTTGAAATAATTCATTATTAAACAGAAAAATTGCGATTTTTCACGATTTTAACAAGTTATTTTGAAGTTACTAAGTGTAGCAACTGCTTTCTGTTAGTTGTTATCCATAATAACTTTTTTAGCAACTAGTTACTAATTTCATAGTAACTTTTTTCTTACAGAATACGGATTTCGTGAAAGTTGCTAAAAAAGTTACTGACCTTGTATTTAGCAACTTTTATTGTAACTTTTTTGTAGTAACTTGCTTACAGAATTGGGCCGAATATTTGGTTCCATGAAGTCACAACATGTCATTACTAATATCAGTTTTGGGACTAGGACGCGAAATCCTTAGGTTGTAAGTTCAATTCCCGGTGAGGGTGTATTCCGATATTAATTTTTCGAATAAATACCACATGACAAGCGTCCCATGAGCTGAGATACACTGGACTAGCTATATTTACTTATCTAAAGCAACACAATAATCGTAGGACATTAAGGAAAGTTTAATTTAATGCGAATTCTCGTCCAATGGTACGCCTGTGTTGTAAACAACTTGCATAGATCAATGTGCAGACTACGGTGTTTGGACAAATGCAATCATAAACTTAATCATGGACCAGATCTAATTGCTTTTAACTATGTAACACTTGGACGTTAAATTTAACGATCCGTTTCAGAATTTACAGAAGCTATCAAATGATTTTGCTTCTCGGTGATAATTCAAGTCGCTGAACAAGGTTTTTAAGATGTCGATAATAGTCTCTAGATACTACTACAAATCTTTGGTAAACGTTAAACCTTTTATATTTAATAGTGGATTAATGCTGGAATAGAATAAACTGGAGAATGAAATATTATGATGTTAATAACTTCTGCTCGAGAACAAACTGTAATGAGTCATTAGTGATACAAATGGGTCATCATACCTGTTTGGAGGTAGAAACAAGTGTCCCTCAGTTTTATCACAACAGTGGCAGCTTACACATCGCAATAAAATAATAATTTTGTTGTTAATGCAATGGAAGGATTGAAAGCGCAAATTTGTCACGTGTTTTTGGGGAGTTCAGGTAGGGAAAAATACTATGGAGGCTGTAGAGTTACTTTAGATTTTTGGCACAGCAACTATGACTATTTTCACCTATACTCTATCTCAGAAAGACTGATAGTAATAAATCTTTTTGTCAGGCAGTTATCAATGGCGTGCACATTTTAAAAAAGTTTAAATTGGTTTTGTGTATTTCTATATTACTATTTATCATTTTATTAAACGCACGCCTGTGACCATATTTATCATATCATTAAACGCACCCCTGTGACCATATTTTTCCTCAAAATTTTAGGGTAACATTTTTATGATCTATTGTGTTTAACCCTAGTTCGTATTCCTATATAATATGTGCGGCACACTCGGTTGTTTGTAACAATATTTCGTTTCGAACTATTCATATTTTGTGGGCCACTTCTGTGTGAAAAAACAATAACTTTTTACAAATAATAAATTTTATTACTATCAGTCTTTCTGAGATAGAGTATAACACAGCCCATCTAAATGACTAGAGCAGTTGTTCCCAACCTTTTTGACTTTCGGAACCCTTTATAGAATCAATTTCTATGACGGGGCCCCTTAGGCCTACTTTATGTCTTACAAATTAGTGGTGTTTAGAAGTAATGTTACGGGAGAGGGGGTAGTTTTTTTTCACTATAAATTTTACTATAAGTTCACTTTTCTCTTTCACAGTTCACTTATTGATAGATAGACAGATATTTATAAAATGAAGCCAATAATCAAAATACATGCAGATAATACAAACAACAATGTATCTCGCCGATCACATTCCAGCTAGAATCATAAACGGCTAGAGTAAAAAATCACTCGGACGTACATTCAACTTGGCAATTTTTTGTTCATTATTTTATTTCCTGGAACGGCTGCGGAGCACTTCCGAAATGCACGCTTAGCACTCAGGGCTTTGCGGAGCATGGGTTGGGAACCTATGGACTAGGACAGTGTTTCTCAACAGGTGGTCCGCGGACCACCAGTGGTCCCCAGAAAAATTTTAGTGGTCCGTGAAAGTTTTTATGTGTTTTTTGCAATTTTTTTATTTTTTTATGCACATCTTTTATGTAAATAATGTATATTTTATTTATTTTCTGTAAACTTTCTGTGATTTTCTACAAATAAAATAAATGTATTTAGTAGCACATTAAGTATATTTGTTTTCATGCAAAAAATTAACCAACCATTATATTATTAGTGGTCCGCGTTAGAAAACTATATATTATACTGGTCCGCGGTGCGTTTTTTGTTGAGAAACACTGGACTAGAGTATATATTAAAAAGACTAAATTGTGCAATAAAAAATCGTGGACTTACTACGAAAAGTTAACAAGTCAAAAAGTGACGAAGTTGAGAAAATCGCATTAAAAATTCAGGTACTTCCCAAATTTTTTGAACTGAGCAATAACAGTTTTGTGGAAAAATATGGGTCCGATAATACGTCTTCGAGACATAGCAATCCAAACACCAACTTTTAACGGGTGAAGGGGAGCTTCACGAAAAGTATGAGGATTTTGAGCACTCCATAACCTCATATTTTATGAATTAATATACCCCGAAAGGATGAACCAGGCCTCGTCAGTAAAAAACATAAAATTTAACAAATTTTTTTTGTTAAATTTAACGTTTTGTTGGAACCAGTGGCAATACACAATTCGCCAATTGTGATCTGCTGGCAGCAACTCATGTAAAGCAAGAATTATGCATAGGAACATAGCTTTAAATCTTTTTTGACAATAGTATGGCAAGTTCATAATGATAAACCAGTCTCTTGCGACAGTGTACGTAGTGATGTAGTGGGTTGCTCGTTCATACGTTGACGAACATCATCAACTGTATTTTGAGTACGAACTCTTGGCCTTCCAGTTCTATCTCTATGAGTAATGCTCCCTGTATCTTGGAATAAATCAACACATCTTTTAAGTGGACTGTAAAAATCTCCTTCAAGGAAAGCAATATCTGGAAATTGTAGCCGAAATTCCTCTAAACATGACACCGCACTGTAAATCCATTCGCCGTTCACTCGAACACCATTTCGAAAATATTATCATAATTTTTTTGTGTTCTATTGTAAAAACCAGTATAATTGTAGATTAATTGAATTTTCAATAGAAACTTATGACAACAACAGTGATGATAGTTAATTAATTGACAGTTAAAGCTTGCAGTACACATTATTTTATTTTTCCACATCCAACCCTTATGTAATTTCTATTTGAACACATGGTACAAATGTATTAACTCCGTGGGTATATTATTATTTAAAGATCAACCTGTTAACTTTTGTCTAAATTTTTCTTATTATAGATGTGATAATTTACATTGACTTGGTCACGAAATCCCAAAATTTGGACATAGTCACTTTTCGCAGTAAGCCCACGAAGTGTGACAGAATAACGAAGTACTAAAATCATTAATATATAATAATACCTGTCGTTGTTAACACTTCACTAAGAGAGCGGATGTTTCCCATCCAATATAATTACGTGCTTGCTTTGTACTCCCCAGTTGTAACAAGTTCTAATTAATAACAGATACATTCTGCCCCATTGGTTACCAAGAGCTTACCGTTTATTGCCCTATATTTCAATTAGAAAACAACAGTTAACAACATAATCCTTTCCCATCAGAAGCACGTAACCTATTATTTGTACTAACATTTAATAACTGTATTATTTTTCACGTCTCCGTTGCACGCCACTGTAGAACGATCCATACAGTTTATGTCTGTGGATTAAATGGAGTGTAGTTCGTGGTTAATACTAGAAATCCGATAACCCAGTATTTCAGTGGATATTGGAAGGTATAAATAACGTGAATGTGGCCCGTTCCATATTCTCTATATCTCTGGATATCTCTGCATATTGCTGACTGTCGCAAGAAATTGATTGAGGTTTTATTTGTGGAACGATTGTTCCATCATCATAACCAACGAATATTTATAGGTTATTCACTTCTCAATTTTACTATATTGAAAATTTCTAGTTTATAGCGAACACTTTAAACTAAATTGCTTTTGGTTAGTACGGTTCTAGATATTTTTCGCTTATTTCATATATCAAAAGAAAGTAAATGAAGTGAAGTATGAATTTTCACACATTTCAGGATTTCGCAGGTAGCTTGTAAATGATGAAAACATTATGTTACTGTAATTACGTCAAAATGAACAATATTGTAAATATTGTTTATCGTATGTTAATCTGTGATGAAATAAAACTCTTACAATGTAGGACATTGTATTTATTATAGGATCGCAAAATTTCGCTAAATAATCTTTAGCTTCTTTAGGTGCTATTCTATTATAATACAAAATGAATAGACAACAAAAAAAATTTTATTTGTTCCACACCCTGTAGCTCAGATGGTTAAACTAAAAATCTGAAAAAATTCTAAGTAATGTACAATGGTGTGAACCGGAATAGTACAACAGGAATTTTGGATTATATAATGGTTTCGGAAAACAACGCATTTTTTATGTTTTTTGGTTGACGATGTACAAAAGTTATAGTTATGTAACACACTATACTACAAGGCGTATCCTGGTCTAATGGTTAGCTTGCTCGCTTGCTACGCAGCAAACTAAAGTTCGCTCCCGAGCAGAGGAGACAATTTTATTTTGTTTTTTTTTTTCATTTTTATTTTGTTTAAATTATTTTGACAAAATTCGAGTTATATTTTGGCAAATGTTGAATTTAATTTTTAAGAATTGTTGGAATTATATTTTCATTCTATGTGTCATGTATACGAAACCAAAGGGGCAGAGCATATGGCTTAAAACAACCAATGGTAGCCATAGGCGCAATTTTCAAAATCTTAATGAACCTTGCTATATAAAAAAATACTGCATATATTTAGAAACCTAAATAATTGTATTAGGTATTCGAATTAAAATTAACAACAAAATATTTTAACATAAAATTTGTTTTTAAAGCTCTTAGATTAACAGGCGGTAAATTATTTTAAAAATATCGTTCATTTTGCCGTGATTACTACAAAGCAAAATTTGTCCTACACACTCAGCATGCCGCCTTCACTTATTATATACCTGCGAAATCCTGCAATGTGTGAAAATTCACAATTCACATACATTTTTTAGTGTCCTTTTAACACTCCTTTTTTTAGAGTGTGGTTTTTTCGTGTTTTTATCGAAATACAAGTGAAGAGACCCCCCCCAGCTCCAAAGCTCCTTTTTTGTCATCACTTGTATTTTAGAAGTGAGGACCTTTTTTTGTTTAGGTCATCACTTGTATGTTAGAGTAAACACCTTTGTTTTAGGTCGTCACTTGTATTTTAGAGTGAAAATTTTTTTTTTCAGGTCATCACTTTTAAACATTTACATTTCACATTTAAAAGTGCGGACCATTTTTTTAGGTCATCATTTGTATTTTAGAAATGAGAACCTTTTTTGCCATCACTTCCGAGTTATTTCCCAATTCCTACCCTTTTAAATAATTTCGTCTTCTGAGCTCCCCCCCAATGAAAAATTCCTGGGATAAAAATAAAATTTAAATGATGAAGTCAAAATGTGTAACAATTAGGGTGATTTAGCGCGGATTGTACTTTCAGTTCCTTTTTTTTTGTGCTCATCAGCTATATTGAGTTCATTTTTTTTATTTTTGCTCAACAGTTAGTTTGAGTTCTTTTTTTTTGCTCATCAGCTAGTTTGAATTCCTCTCTTATTCATCAGCTATTTTGAGTTCTTGTTTTTGCATCACCTCTTTCGTTTCCATTTTTATTTCGTTTACCCCCGCCAAGAAAACATCTAGCCTTTCGTTACTGACTTCCAGGTTTAGATAAATTAAAAGGCGGTAACCCTCGTTAATAACAATCTAAAAATTTAATTGATTATTATACTTGCATTAAAGAAACGTAAATAATTTAAACAACAAATTTTGGACAGCCTAAAATTATTTATTCAGAACATCTCAACAATAATCACCTAAGAAATGAAGGGTATACAAAACTCCATCAAAGCAAACAAAGGGTATAAGTAACTAATTTCCCCTAAACAGCCTCAATATTTGACTCGGGAATAATGAATTTCAAACATTAAACATTGTATTCGATTCTCAATGCAAACTCTAAAATTACCTCCATATAGAAATAAGCCCTAGCGACTTAAAATTTTACTCAAGGGGGCTAAAATCCACAAAGGAAACCATATCCTGGAATCCTACATTAATATATAAATTCCAGTGATATAGATGGCGTTTATTAATTATTAAAGTGATTAATTAAGGATTTTGTAATTATTTTAATGATTTGTTTTAATAAATAATACTGTTTTCTTGTTTAATTTGAAGGGAGAACACACATTAGCGCGTTTAATCTAAGATTTTGTACAACAACACCCTAGTTAACTACAATACCAAGGACCAAAGGGATATACGAAAAATAATAAATTCTATACAACCACATTCTAATTAAATTTTGAGTAAACATAACAAATAAAAACGTAAATATTAAATTAGATTTGGAGAGATAATGGGGAGGCTTACGTTCAACAGTGAACAAACTCGACTGCAAACTCCTTTTGAAGGTTGGAAAGACCTATACTGTCTTTTGATATAGCAGTTCCAAAGTAAATGTGCACTTCTGGACTTTAAGAAAGACAAGAAAATCTGGTTGGTATTTTCGAAAGAAAAATTCTCCGAAGCATATACGGACCAAGCCGACGACCTAATCATTATTGGCAAGAATATCCAGGATGTAGAAGAAGAAGTCGTCAACAGTAATAAAGCAGCTTGTCATTTTGGACGCAAGATAAACTAATCTAAGTCTAAATTCACAACAGTAACAAGATATAACACTGTATTGGAAACAATTATAAAACTAGGAAACTACACACACCGTCAAATTTAATGGAACATACATAAAAATCTAATTATTTTCCCTGTAGTGTACATATTGTTGATGTATCTCAGGTAATGTTCTAGTACGATGTTTTTTGGAATAATGGAAACTTGATTTGCACCATGTGAAACCTGTTGAATAAGAAAAAATCAAAGATGTCTGAGTCGAACAAAATACGGTTTTCAACAGAATAACTTTATTGTAAATTTTGGACTTTGTTAATCATTTAATTCGCTTTCCTATCGCCTAAATAGCGTGTGTTTCCTCCACGAGTCCTTACGACTGTAGTCATTCGCCTTCCCATACCTCTTATGAGGTCATCAATCAGTTCTTGGGGCAATCTGTCCCATTCCTGAATCAGTGGATAAACGGCGTGGAGCAAGATTGGAAGAGAGTAAAGATTTGGGCGTGGAAAGCCAAACCGGTAAATAGGCAGAATGGAAGAAGTTAGTGCAGGAAGCCACAATCCACCAAGGATTATAGAGCTGCGATGATAATGATGATGATAAATGTGCACTTGAACCATTCTAGAAGATCCTTCAGCTATAAAGTTTTGTTTTGTCTAAGCCTAATTTTGTCTAAGATCTTTCTCTGAGTTGTAGTCGTTGTTGCAGCTAGAGCCGTCACTAGCTCTTTTAACACCCGGGGGAAGATCAGGAAAGTGCATACATTTCAAAATAACTTAGCGCTCGTTTTGGTGCCGCTCACAGAGAAACACCATGGACATATGACTCTCTGACCTTGCATTTTGCCGCTTTTGGTTGTTCATGCTTGATTCTTCACATTTTAATGGCCTAGATTAGAGGGAAAACGTGGCAAAAGCTAGTTTTAACTTCTTCACCTCATCGTAACTTACGGAAAAGGCAAGAAAGCAAGCTACAAAAAGATTAAAAAGACCATTCCGAGAAACCTAGCGACAAAAAACAAAGCATTCCAAGAGTCCAAAATAAAAAAACAGGCATTACCAGAAGAGACCAAGAAATTACGCGATCGAATACATGTGCGATCAACTGTTTGCCCATTTCTGAACCAGATATTCTAGTTTTCTAATGTAAAGCAGTTCTCCAGATTTGATAAGACTGGGTATTAAGATATAAATATTATCTTTGCCGTGTTTCAAATATTTTACTGTCAGAATTTTCGGTTATATTTTTTAATATCTTTATTCACGCTGCATGCCATTGACAATGAAACAAGTTGAATAAATTTATGAGTGTTTACTGATGGTAGATAATTGTTAAAACAAACCGTTAAAAATTATAAATTTCCAGCTGCACCATGTGGTTATAATATATGAACATGCATGAAAAATAAGAAATATTGCATCTAGATAAGATCAAAATGTCATGGCGTAACAAAAACATAATAAAGACGTCTTTAAAAAACTATAGTTAGCACGTGGCATTCAATTCTATATTATTTTAATTACAAGCTTATCCCGCTTTACGACATTATGTTTTCCGATGTTTCGTATACATCTATGTAAGGACATAGATATATAATTGGAACTTAGTATATGCCAATATCATGCCATGGACTAATAAGTGTACAATTGAATCAGTTCTTGGAGAAATTAATCGCACGTCTTTCAAGTCTCAAGCCTGGTTTATAATAGATATGTTATGGAACATAAGCATAAAAATTACACTATTTTCTTTTTTTCTGTTTATTACAAACAGATGTTTTGAAGGATTAAACCCATTGTTCTATTACGTACGCGCTATGCTATGGAGTTATTATAAACCAGGCTTAACATTTGCACTAAAATTCGTTGGGCATTTAAACCACCAAAATAATTTGGAAAAATTTATCGTGCTAGGGGAAACCAGAAGGAAACCTTCGCCGCGGAGGTATATTACCTACTCGATGGAAGAACCTTATATCCAACCTCACAAGGACGAATCTCGTGACAGCTGTTAGAGAAGACATAGAAGAATTCTCTTGGTGAAGAATGGTCCGAAGAGTGTTAAACAAAGATGATAAATAATTATGTGATCACTACACGTCGTTCCAGATGTCAAAATAAGAAGAAATACGTCAGCTGCCTCGTGGATACGACGGATTTATGTACTTTATTAAACAAGTTAAGAAAGGTTATGTTTCGCTTTACGACAATGGTCTAGAACAGAACAGGTAATCAAAGCCGCAGTAGGGGGGGGGGCGACGGCCCCTAGCGCACTAAGGAAAAGAGCGCTGACGAGCTTGACTAAGGGGCGCCACATTGCGAAGGTGAGAACCTTTTTTTCATTTGCTCAACACTTGGATTTTGGGAGGTGAGGACCTTCTTTTTTTGCTCATCATTTAGATTTTGGGAGGTGAGAACCTTATTTTTGCAAAGGCGCCAAAACACGGTTTTGCCCCTAGCGCAAGTTTTCCTTACTGCGGCTCTGCATGTAATACAGGTTAAATCTCATAGCAACGAATACCGAAATAACGAAATTGTCAGAATATCGAATACTTTTTGTTGAATCAAATGAACTTACATAAAATATTAGGTTTAACGAATTTCGATTTAAAGAAAGAAGATTTCAGCATTAAGAACATTTTTTGGCCGAAAATAGTTTCGGCCGTTTTGTTGAGACACTAATCTCATTCTATTCATTCTACTCATTCGATGATTTGAGGTCGAACGACTGGAATGAATAAGTGTGGTGGGGATGAAAAGTAATATTTAATTGCAGTTGTTTTCATTTGGTTTTTAAATGTATTAGAAATAAATTTTGGTATTACTGCTTCAAAATAATTTTCACTTTTAGGTTTTCCTCATTTTGTGACCTAAAATAAATATATACCAATATGATTTTAATATAGTATTGTTAAATCTTAACTTAAAATGTATGTACAGTTCAATTATTCGTTCTAAAACGTTAAGTTCTAGATTCTATATTCTAGAATATTTGATTCAAATATAAAGTTTTCCTATTCTGCATTTATTATTTAGATTATTCATTTAGGTGAAATATGTTCGTTATTTATTCTACAACCATATGACTTAACCTCCATGCAAATGTCATTCCATGTTTACTTCACGATCAAAATTTTCGTTTTCGTGCGCATCAATTCTAGTACTTCTAACCAGACAACAACAAAACGCACCCAATATTAACTTTAGAGAATGAAGATGACGATAAAAATGGAGAAATACTACCTAATACAATGGCTTAGCTTTCGGAATTATGGATGAAATGAAAAAGATTCGGGGTTATCTAACCTGAAGCACTGTCCCGGGAAATATTTTTCAATAATTATGTGGTATTGAAGATGCAATTATGAATGTTGCTAAGAAAATTTTAATCTAATCAAAAATAACGTCATTCTTAAATAATAATCAAAAATGAATTGAGTGTATTGTATTTCTACAACTTTTTATTCTGAAATGAAACTTTTTTTAATGCTGCATTATTCTCCCATATTCAGTATAACGAAGTATTTTTTGTGGTCCCATGAATTATAATGGATTATAATTTGATCTATAGTAAGAAACTGATATCAGTTCTCCAACATTTGGCTACAATAATTTAATACGCGCTCGCCCTCTCAATAAAGCCCAGCGCAAGTGATTAATACATGAACTATGATAATTTCCAAAAATGTGCTACTAAATTAAAGATCTAGTCACTGGTTTAGACAAGAAATAAACTGGTCTAGTAATTTTATTAGAATAAAAGAAAACTAAATGACGCAAAGCGTTATAAGCTAGCTTAAAGAGAAAAGCATTGAAAGTCTCATTATTTCTAGATAATAAGCTTTGTTCAAGCAATGAATTTTAAACTGAACTAGGTACTTTGAGTTTAAAATTATTAGTTAAAATCCTGTAGTAATTTAACGTTTAAACACCTTATTTTACTTTTGCATTTAAATTAGCTAAAATGTTAATCAAAAACTAAAAGGAATAGAAGTAAAAAGTTTTAATATAGCGTTCGTTTCCCTGGAGAAAGTATAAGATACACTACACCTTTATAATTTCAAAAAATTCAAATTTTCTTATATACCATCAGTTTAAAACGTTCGCAAACTTCCTCAAAATTTACTATATACGATAAGAAAATCAGCGTGACATTTCGACCGGATCTATCATTCCTGTCTAAACGGTACCTCATTTAAGAGGGTAACGTACTAGGTTAGGTAACATAAACATACTTTTGTTTCGGCCATAGAATTTAGACCAAATATAGTCGGATCAATTTGCTTTTTTTTTTAAATTTTCAATTCATTCAACAATTCATATTGGATCGTTAACTATCATTGCATATTTGTAAAAGTTTTTCTACAAAAACAGTGCTTTAAATTTAGGTGTACAACTTTGCTTCCGCCGTTTTCCTATAGATGGCTTTAGCGGTAAGTAGTGGTCGAAATAAATAGATCATAGACGTTATGCAATAAACTTGGGTATCTGTCTACATACCCCATAAAAACATTAGTCGATTTGTGTCTGCATCGTAAAGTTATTCTCGATTGAAAATATCAGTTTACGAACCAAATTCTCGTCATTTGCGGGAGGTTTTAATTTTCTGCCTCAATATGAAGAAATCTGGGGCTGAGGCTCATCGAATGCTTTCAAATACTTATGGTGAGGCCGTTATTAGTGAAAGAACGTGTCGTGAGTGGTTTTAACGCTTCAAGAACAGAGATTTTCACGTCGACGACCGGCATAATGGTGGAAGAAAGAAGGTTTTCGAAGATGCAGAATTAGAGGCATTACTTGATGAAGACTCGTGTCAAAGTCAAGAAGAATTGGTACGATCATTGGGAGAGACTCAACAAGCAATTACATAACGCCGTAAAGAACTTCGGGAAAAAGCGGCGGAAGCAAAGTTGTACACCTATGTAAAATATTTAGATAGTAATTTCGTTGTGGGGGCCTAACTGGTACTAAATATTAATTAATTTTTACAAGCATGGGTTTATGTTAAACATTAAAGTACAATCTATGAGGCGTGTAAATTAAGTAACCGGACTGGCAACATAGCGTTTGATCTGGCAACATTTGGAGGGGCGGCAGGTGAACATGTCATACGCCTCCAGTACGAGTTTGGACTCGCTAGAGTAATTTTGTTATCCGTAGCGATTTTTTTCGTAAAACAGTTTTTTCTGGTGCGTTCTAAAAAAGGGGTGACATTCATTTCGAGCAACGGTAGGCTATCAGGTTTTGCTGCAGACTTGAGCACAGTGCAACGGAAACTTTTGCAAATCTTCAGCATGCCCACGGAGACAGTGTTTTGTTAAGGATCCAGGTTTTTCGGTGGTTTAAGGCATTTTTAAAAGGAAGAGAGTTGATTGAAGATGAATCACGCAGTGGAAGGCCTTAATTTTCAAGAACCGATGAAAATGTCGACAGAATCCGGGATCTCGTGCGTTCAGATCGTCGGTAGACAGTCAGAATGATCGGGGAAGAGTTGAATTTGACTCGCACCACCGTTCATCAGATTTTGACCAATGAATGGGGATGAGAAAAATCAGCGCAAAAATGGCAATTTCAATAAACGAGTTTGTTTATTCGTCTGACTTGAGTCCTTGTGACTTTTTCCTCTTCCCAAGATTGAAAAATGACCTCAAGGGACGTCATTTTGGGACACTCGAAAACATTCAAAGTATCCGAGTTCCAGCATGCTATGAGGATTGGAAGAACCGTCTCTAGCGCTGTGTGTCCCAAGGAGGTTATTTTGAGGGCGACAATATTGAATTGTAATTCTATCCGAATAAAAAAAAAAATAATAATAAAAAACAGTCCGGTTACTTAATTTACACACCTCGTAGTGTGTCCTTGAGTTGATATTTGAAATTTTTATTTATTTGCTAAGCGGCAGATGTGAAGTTTGATAGGATATTGTAAAACTGAAAATTAAATATCAAACAAAATTTCAACAAACGGACACACCGGGATCAATATTTATACTCAAATTAAAAAAAATCAGATTGATCCGACTATATTTTGTCTAAATTCTATGGCCGAAACAAAAATATGTTTATGTTGCGCAAAACCCAGCTATTTTACCCTCTTAATACTTGAGAGTCAGTCGACCTCTGCAAAGTATTGGAATATAAAAATTGTAAGTGGTGTTCAAGATTTGAACCCGAGTATCTGTGCGTCGTAGGCAATCGTCTTACGACGAAACCAAGGCAATTCATTTGAATTATACAAACTCTTTTATTATTTCATTCTCTTTTTATGTAATATGCACAAAACAGTGAACAAAAAATTCTAAAGCAATCGATACAAAATTTAAATCAGAAAAACATTTTTCACGTTTCATATTTTCCAATGAATAAAACATTAGAAAAATGCATATAAACAATAACAGTGCGTCAACCTATTCTATTAATATTGTTATTGACATGTCACTGTATATACATGCTATTTATATAACCAATTATTTTTTTTTTAATTTACCAAAAAGCTCTTAGCTCTCATGCAATCCTAATAAAAAATAAACAAATAATTATCTTAATTCTTTTGATCATAAAAAAAAATACGAAGGGGAAAAAGAAGAATAAAAGTAAACAATAGAAGACTCACCCTGCTAGATTTTGTAAGATTGGCGCCCATTCATTGAAAAAACAATCGAAA
Organism: Liopterus haemorrhoidalis; assembly: GCA_963971575.1. Classification (NCBI taxonomy): domain Eukaryota; kingdom Metazoa; phylum Arthropoda; class Insecta; order Coleoptera; family Dytiscidae; genus Liopterus; species Liopterus haemorrhoidalis. The sequence goes on from OZ020612.1 coordinate 52,133,206, forward strand.
AAGTCTCTGGTTTGTCCAAAATAAAAAACAAAATTAACTCACTAATTCACTTCGTAGAAACATTTCAGTTAATAAATTGGTAACACTAGCTGTAAATATTTACTATAACAGAAAAATTAATAAGTTTTAATATATTTTATAGTTAAAGTTGTTAAAGATTTAATATTCGTTTTATTAAAATTATTAAATCGAATTTTAATACATATTTGTTATTATTATTTTAAAATTTATTGTCGAAGAATCGCATAAAGAAGATAAGGTAATGTTTCTTGAAATTCTGGCATTATATGACAACCACTTGATCAACGTGACGTTTTTATGACCCTATTATCTTTATATACTCATTCTTAAGTATTATTAATTACGCAAGACTGACGCCCGAGATGATTTGCAATATCGGAAGGTGACAAAGTACAATCTGCGAGATTGTTTTAATTCTTAAGACTCATTTATAATAGCTCCATAATTTAATCCATAGCATATCCATAAGGATTAGACAATACGTTGTCACTGTTCCGAACATCTGTTTGTAATAAACAGAAAAAGAGAGCACTGTGATCTTTATGCTATGTATACATAGCACATTATAAACGAGGTCATTGAGCCACGATATCTTATTCCAATAAGTACTCCAATATTATTATTACTATTAGACTTTTTAGGACAAACATCCATTACTCACAAAAACCAGTTTGAACCACGTAATATTAGAGATTGGCGCTAAATACACGACACTGTATTCCAAAACTTGACGATCTACAGTCGTGGAAGCAACATCAAATTAAATGCCCTCACAATATGCAACGTTTCAAGCAGCAATGCTTTTTGCATTTTACCGATCAAGAAAATGGAAAACTCGACAGATGAGAATGATCTTTTTCTCCTTTTATTGATGTCTTAAAACCACCCATGCCACTGATTATTTATTATTAACACAAGTTTTAGTTTGTACTCTGGGTGTTGATTATGAAGAGTGCCGATTATGAAGATCAGATTCAGTGCCCGCAGAATACAGAGTGACCCGAGCAACACAGCTTTCTGCATACTTCAGATCAAAGAGGTGACAAAAAATCTGCAGGCGGGAATGAACTCGATTTCCCTTCGATAGGAGGCTTTCATACCACCCAAAAAACCAACTATCAGGACCACAAGCTTAACTTTATACCCTGGATACAGATTTCTAAGCTCGGACAAGAGATCCATATACTTGGACTTCTTTTCCTCCTCCTTGAGAGAGATATTCTTCTCAAATAGATTTGAGAATTCGATCACAAAATCTGTTTGGTCTCGATATCCAGGAGGGTTATGTCCGGCTTTGTGTCAGTCAGTAATCTCGAGGTTGGGGAAAGAGTAATTCTTCTTCTTCTTCGAGGATTGAAGTTTTCACGTCTTCAGCTATCACACGTGAAACAGGGAAAAGTAACTTGCGTCTGCGTACATAACGTTAACAATAGACCCATCTCACTTGACCTGACTGAGAGGTTGAGACCGCGCACGCGCATTTTTTGACTTGGATATCGTCTGTCTTCTAAAGACGGGGGAAATATATCTCGATGTATTTGTTCAGACTTAAAAACCTAGGTTTTTTGTCATGCTATCACACACACACAAGACTTCGATTCAAATGCCAAGATTTTAGTTTTCCAAGTTTAGACTTGAATAATAACTCTAGTGTGAAAGGCCTTAACGTGTCTTCTGACAATAGTTTAGGTAAGTTCGATGGGTAGGTATGGTACAGGAATATGAATATGGATAAGTTATTATTATGGGGTTTGTCAGGTCTTGACAAGCGTCCACTAATCTCAAACTTCAGCAACCTTTTGAGCCGCGTCATACTAGAGACTAGTGGAGCTAAATACACACGACTGCATCCCAAACTTTGGATAAGTTATTGTTATTATTATTATTATTATTATTATTTCAGCCGATTACGTGGTTGTCATATAGTGCCAGAGCTGAAAAAACCAGGTGCAGCTTTTGTAAGCGTTTTTCTACGGAGCAACGGAAGTTATAATATTCTGCGTAAAGTAATATTTTCTTCGGTGCTAATAGCCATATATGTTAAACAAAAAATACCAAGTAATTTATCCAGCCGCGTAAATAAGATTTTACGGTACAAATTTAAAAAAACACATTTGAGCGTATTATCGTACACATTTTTATTTCCTGCGTATATATTTTAAGTTTATTTTTATTTTGGGTTAAAATTACTATGTTAATTTAAAGGTGGAGTGCGTGTTTATACCGTGTTAAGGTCCGTGTGCACGGTATAAACAGTGATAGTGAATTTATGTTTTATAAATATTAATATTATTACTCCAGGTAGACCTAGAAACTGTGACATTTCATACAAATGTCCGATTATTCAGGTATTTCATGTGACACATTACTTTTTCTGAAGTACTAAAAAAATATAAGAATTTGTTTATTTGTTGATTTTATGAAATATTTCTTATAAATGTTTCATTTGGTTACAAAATTAAGAAGGATAAATGTCTATCAACATTTAGAAATGAAACACAAAATTCAAGTTTTTTTATAGTGGTATAAAGCATGCATAAAACTTAATGTTTAACGTTTGAAAAAAACAGACAAATTCACGACACGTCTGTACTTTAAATGTCAAATATAAAATACAAAAAAAACAAAAATTAAAAAGAAAAAGTCTGTGAAATTTTAAAGAATTTAGCTCACGTAAAGTGATTGTGGAATGCATGTCCTGTAATTTTACAAAAATAGCAAAAGTAGTTACTACAAAATAATTGTATTTTTTTTTTTTTTTTGATTATTGATAATTTTTGTTATTTAACATTACAAGGTGAGTTATCATTAACAGTTACCCCACAGTTAGCCCCCAAATATTACAAGTTTCTTATATAAAACTAAAAATCTGAAACAAAATTAGTAGCAAACTATCAACTTTAGCTTCAAATTTTCATCTATCTAATAATATTTTTAACTTTAGAAAAAAATATATAGTTCAATAACTAAATAATAGATATCAGAAAACAATATTCTGTAGTTTTTTAAATGTATTTGTGGGTTTAAAAAAACTTTTATATTTATATACTTTTGGGTGGAAATGTTCAAATGATACGTCAACATTTTTTCGACATGATTGTTTAAATTAAGAATTTTCGTCGAATAATATTATACTTATGGTACTTGCTACTTAGAATGCGTGTTAAAACATTTTTGCCAAGACCACCTATATTGAGAACCGCGGCAGATTCAAGTTTACGGTAAAAAGGGCTTCAAACCGGAACTGAACCAAAAACCGAAAACCAAAAAAAAAAAACGTTGTTTTTGTCGGAACGAAAACCGGAGCTGAACCGTATAAAAATATCGGTTTATTTCGGTTCAGATAATGTTGATGGGAATGAATATAAAATACATTTTATTTAAGTATTTTTTTAAACTGATGAGTAGAAAAAAATCGTAATTTTTTTAACTGATAAATAAAATGCGCTTCTATTATTTCGGGGGGTGGAGGGTTCAACGCTCTGACCCTCGCTGCCAGGGGAGGGTCTTGGTATGATTATTACAAAATAAGGAATAAAATGTTCTTCTAAATCAGCGGTTCTTAAACTGTGGTCCGCGAAACAATTTTGACATTAACTTTAAGTCCCTCAACTTTTCGCTTTTATTCAAATAACTCATTTAATAAAAATTCTACATGGTCAGGACTTTTTTATTTGTTGTTACCTAACTAGTTATTAACATAACTAAACAATAATTAGGAAAAATTTAATTATTTTTATTCAATTGCAAATTATTTACAGAAAACATATTATAATAAGATGTATTTTGACCAATATTTGACCAAGAAATGTTTGTATGAGCTTAACGTATTATAATTTGTAACTGTTCTAATTCTTTTTACTACTATTTTTATTAATTTTATGTTTTTTATTCTATATGCTAATAAAAATGTTCATCCCTATAAATGCATTTATTAAAATAACCAGCGATACATTTTTGCCAATATTTATTATAACGTAGTGCCTATGAGCAAAAAAAAAATTTTGTTCAGAGGGGGTCCTCGGACTACATAAGTTTAAGAACCCCTGTTCTAAATTATAGTAGAAAATAAACTTCTAATACAAATAAAAGCATTTCAAAATTTATCACTCGGAACTGAACCGTAACCGAACTAATATTTTTTTTATTGAACCGGAACGAAAATCGAAACGAAAAAAAATAACGGTTCGAAGCCCTGCTACCAATTACAAAATAGTAGTTTTCACAATAGAAGTAGTTTTCACAATAGAACAAAATAGCCACAAACATATTTGTAGAATGAAGCTTTAGCTACAATTTGCCGCATCGTACCCAAATATGCGTCCATTAGTTTACAAGATTGCGTCTATAATGCGATTTGTTTATTTATAATTGCTTAAAAAGTTTTTTTACAATTATAAATATCCTATTAGATAGAAAAATTTTATGTATAAACTATTACTAATTTTCTTTCATATTGTTAGTTTTGTAAACGAAATTACTGAGAACTATACGGTTGTGCGATAGTACAATAAAATCGGCAAATTATCAAACGTCTTTATCGCAATTCTTTCACTTGGCATAACATTTACCAGTCTCTAGTTACCATTATCAAACATAGATCAGGCAGTCAAAATGGCTTTCGACAAATTGACGATAATTTTGCAAACTTGTATAGAAATCGTATTAATGTCAGCTGGAAGTAATGCTTACAAAATTATGTATATACATAAGAAAAATTACGTAGAGAAAATCATCTTCCAAATAACATAACTCTGAAACAATTTTATTGCCAACAACTGCATCTAAATTAACGGCAACGTCAGATAATTGTTTGAATTTAATTAAGATTTAGTTATGTTGGTGCGCAACTGTCGGTTTATAGCAATATTTTAAATCAAACACTCTGAGTTGCAGTACAGAAGTTTTTCACACACTTTTGGCACAAATATTTTCAAAATATGCGTTAGATATGTATACATGTAAGCCAAAATTCTACTCTTAAGTCCAGCCATTTAGTCAAAATTTCTACCACGTACACATCATGACAGACAGACAGAAAGACACATGAGTAACGGTATAAGGGTTTCTTGGTTATACTTATGAAACCCTAAAAAATCAGTTTTCTAATTTGATTAAAAATATTTTATTTATAATCTTTACAATAAAAACCATATGCTAATATAATAAGTAACCAAGCTAATTTAATAAACTAGAACATAAAAATGCTTTCTGCATATTTAAAATTTATTTCAACCTCATAAAATATTTTATTTCTTATTTTATAATTTGTTTATATTCCTGCATTCATGGAAATCTTATAGGAATCTTACGCGATCGATATTAGAATTCAGAACACTAGTTCAAGTTCAGAATATATTAATACATAATAAAAGTTTAGAACTAAGTATTTTAGAACTTGAATATAGTTTATTTTATTACGGATCATTATTTATACAAGTATTAAAATTATAATTATGTGAAAATAAATATTATACTGAAATTTTAATAAATTATTATAATTTATTAATTATAATATTATAAACTGTAATCTGATAATTATATTTTAACTAATATTTAAAATAATTTATATAAAATAGTACATTGAAATTAATAATATTATAATATAGATTAATTTACCAAAATATTAAATAAGTTTATTTAATTTATAAATGAATTAGTTTAAATATAGAAGGTTAGATTAAAAAAAAGACTAGCGTCATAAAACAGACAGTTATACACTACTATCAACGCCTTTTCCATTTGACCATTTAGCTAATAAAAATTGCTATAATCTCTTCAAGAATTTGAAAAGGGTATCCTTCTAAAGACGGCTACAGACGATGTGTCTACCGTTGGACAACGCTGGTACCAACGTTGGACGTAACGTTTAGCATTGGCTATTTGTAAAGACTGTCCTGGTTTACGCGGAACTAGATTATCAAATCTAGTAACTTTTACCGATTAATTAAAGCTTTTGATCATTTTGTTCAAACCTCAATATATAAAATCAGCTGTGGCCACCACAGGACCGACCGCCATCACAAAGTATTTGTTTAATTGTTAATTATTGCTTTCATAGCAACTTTTGTTAAATACATTTTTTCGAAATATTTCTCTATTGTGAAATATTTGCAAAAATCTTAAAACCGACACGAGTAAACTCCCATTTCTAGCTAACCGATTTTTATTAAAAGATGATCAACTTGTGCCATTGATGTCAAAAACTTAAATATTAAGTTTCATAAAAATCTTTTTAGCCGTATTTGCTTTGCACGGACATGTACACGGAACGACAGACAGACAGACCGACAGACATCATGCTAAATATAGTCAAAAGGTTATGTAGATCCATCGAAATCTCGAAATGTCAAAATCGTTATGATCACAATACCTCCCTTATACCATGAGTTCAAAAAGTAATTACATAAGGGTTGGCTATGGAAAAATGAAATAATGTCTACTGCAAGCTTTAAAATTAATTAACTGCCATCACTGTTGTTTTATGCCATAAGTTTATATTGTTATATAAAGCTTGCAGTAGACATTATTTTATTTTTCCATATCCAACCCTTATGTAATTTTTTTTTGAACTCATGGTATATTTTAGTTCCGCCTAAAGGTTTGGAATGCGTAGCATACACACGATGTGTCGATTAAGCGCCAGCGTTGGCCAAGTGTAAGTATAGTGAAAATGGGAAAATGGGCCAACGTTCGTAAAATGGCGTCTGATAGTGAAAGTGAGGTTACTATCCCAGATTTAACCTTGCTTTTGACATTTATATTAGATTAAAAGTATAAAAAACGAATTTTTACTTTAAATAGACTTCATAATTAAGTAAAACGGATTATACTATTCCTTTTTAGCACAACACCCGACTGACGTGATGACAAGTGTGTGCACGTTGTGTGTACGGTAATGACATACGTATGCAAGTCTACAATAACGTTGGTCAATTCCCTTTGACGTGTGATAAAAATACCGTCTCGGAAAAGAACGTGCCAGTGCCAAGCCTAACGTACGTTGGCTGTGAATTGTAATGTGTTGTCCGAACACACGATACGCGGAGTTAGACAAATGTAAACATTGGCCATCACTTGCCACACCATCTGTAGGCGCCTTAACGCACTTTGAAAATTATTTTATGACGCCGACACAGATTTTTTTTTTATGAAACCTCATATATAACAAAAATTAAGTGTGTTCTCGATTTATCTAGTATTACTTCTTGTACACTTTTATCTAATTTCAATGCACATTAATCATAACTTTTTTTAAAGGAAATCTTTGTCAAATGTCAAAATCCACGACGCAATAGATTTCCATCGCCTAGATGGCGTATAGGACAGAATTGTATATTCTAGACTTCCTACAAAATATAAAAGCCAAGTGGACAGCACAACGTTTCGACCGGTCATATTATCCTAAATTCTAAAGATAAATACAGGATTTTTAAAAAATGAGATAATGGGAAGCCATGAAAAATAAAATGTATTTCGGAATTTAATGCACTAGTTTGATTGCATGTATAGTCGGTTTCTTTGATGTAAGCGGAACTAAATGGGAGTTTAGTTTTCTTATGTTGTCACGAGAACTTAGCTTGCCCAGGATATTTCATGTTTCATGTTGGCATGTCAAAATTCAAAATGCTAAAAAGAAAAATTTGGAAATGAGTCCCATTTATTATAAAAAATTGAATATACATAATACATTTTTACATTTTTGGGAGACAAAAAAATTTAAGAATTGGATTATTTGTATATACCCAAAAAATCAAAATGTAATGAAAATGACATTTTATAATGACAGTCAATTCACCTTGTATATTCAATGTATGATTATTTTTTTTTAAATCAACTTTGTAAGCATATATTTTTCAAATAAATATAAGTAATTTGTTGTATGAATTCTGTCATTTTGCTATAAGCGAGTCAAATAAATATATATGCATGTCAAATTTGAACTCTCTAAGGCCAAGCAGTTTGGCTACAATTTCTACCATCTAGATAATCACAAATAGACAGACAGGTAGGCAGACGGACAGACAGACACATGAGTGACGGTGCAGTCTCAATATTTTTTCTACATATGACTTAAAGAACTGTATATGCATGCCAAGTTTGTATTCTCTAGCTTCAGCTGTTTGGGATAGTATCTATCGCACAGACAGACACTTAGAGACTTACAGACATACATATATAGAAACACATTAGTAATGGAATAGTCTCAGTAATTTTCCTATATACGAAATTATATGCATGCCAAATTACACCTCTCTAGGCCCAGCCTTTTAGCCACAATTACTACCATACAGACACATGAATGACGGTAAAATGGATTCGTCGTCATACCTACAAATCCCTTAAAATAGCATTTTAAATACAGACAACTTTACGTTTTATTTGTTCCATACGAAAATTTTGATTTGATTCCATATATTGGCAAATTAAATGACAATTAGTAATTAGATTTAGGCAATGAACAGAAAATTATAGAATATAGTAAAATTCAACTATAGATTCTACTACTACTTATTAGTAGTAGAAATGACCACTGTGCAACATAACTGCGTAGTATTTAGATAAAATATTTTTGTATTCCCATCTTATATCTTTAACATGTGGTAAAAATAAAAGCAAATATTTATTTTGTAACCAATAAGAAACGTAATTAATTGTTTACTGTTGTGTTTATATCTACGCAGCGTAAACTACAGAATTAATTTTCCGCCAAACGCACTTGATTAAATTTCCGTAAAAACCGAGAACACACCAGATTTATAACTAAAACAAATTCATACCAAATTATCAGTCATTAATTAATTAAAAATTCATATTAATTCAGTCTTATATCACTTTATTAAACACTTATTTAACACAAAAACAGTCTTAAAAACACTTATAAAGTCACTGTTAGTATTAAAGTTATATTAGTATAAAATATTACACAAAAATGTTTCTAAAAATCACTAAAATCGTATATAAACTAGCGAAAATATTATAGACCTTACACAAGGGTGGTTGGAAACCCTCTGCGTTTAGAAGCACATGCTACCAACCCCCTCCAATAATACTACCCTTTCTGATGGTCACGCGAATTGTTATAAGCGCATGCGCAATATATAAGACGCATACAATAAACACGAGCCTAAATGCAGTTTAACATAAAAAAACATCAAACTTTTACAGTTTATAGCAGTGCTTTAATATCAGGTCGTAAATTTTGGTTTTTTTGATATTTAGGTCGCATTATGCACACCGATACTCAATTCTGGAAGAAAAATATGTTTTATATGCGTTTTTTATTATAACACATTAGTGGGTTCGGTGTATATAAGAATTTTTGATATATTGGATAAAATGTTCAGGTTTTATTACCAGATCTACACAATTGTTGTTATTTTATGGTCCGTAGAAAATTAAATCAGAAACCACGGGATATTTTTATTACGATTTCCTTTCTTAAGGATAAGTTAAACGCCCGTTCTCAGAGGTTTCTTATATATATAATTTCCTGTAGCACCTAAATGGAGCAAAGAGCCTCTACAAAGCATCGTCATCTGGTTCTATTCTTCGCAAGGACCAGTCAAGATTTTCCCATCCGTCCAATTTCTTGAGTAATGGACCAGCGCCAGGCAATTGGAGATCTACCTCTTCTGCGCACTCCTGGAGGATTCAATTCAAGTGCCACCTATCTACTGTGTGTGTCCTATATACTTCCATTTCCCGGTCATTATTTCTGTTACAATTGGTATTTGGCTGACAAGACTTCATAGATCTGTGTTTGAGATTGTGTTTGGCCAAAAGATTTTGGGCAGCTTATTTTTGAAAACTTGTAACCCGGAGATTATCTGATTGGTCACCTTCTATGTTTCACATCCAAACAAAAATACCGAAAGAATGTTAGTACGGAAGATACGTAGCTTTGTAGAGATGGAGTATAGCGATGACTTCCTTGAGTGTGACAAAAACATGGCGAGCTTTCCGGATACGGTTTTCAACGTCAGGCAAAACTCCTCCTTGACCGCTAATTACACTGTCGAGGTAGATGTGTTTATCCGATTCTTTTATAGGAAAAACTTCAAAAAATGGTTTCTAGTTGGGCGTATTTAATCTCAGCGATTATGTTTTGTTGTAGTTAATACGCAAGTTAATAAACAAAACTATTAATCTGAAATAAATTTTGCAGCAAATTTTTATATGAGAAAACGTCGACGATCCAGAGAGGCTATTATCCTGCTTCAGTTATGGTTTGATGGAGCAGGAGCTCAGGGCCGGCCCGAGGCACGGGCGAACCGGGCGTCGGCCCGGGGCGCCGCGAAACATGGAACGCAAAGTTGAGGATATTGAATTTTATAAAATGTATTTTTTTTTCGCGCTTTTGTGAGCGAAAATGTTTTACCGTAATAGGTAAGTAAGAATCACGTACTTTTTCAACAGTAAACCCTAAAGTAAATAATGTTAACGATACCAATTACTGTTGCTAGTGGTGAGAGAAGTTTTAGTAAGTTAAAATTGATAAAAAACTATTTACGCTCAACAATGAGCAATGAGAGATTAAATAACTTGGCGATATTATCTATCGAAAATGATATCGCATCAAAATTAGATATCACCGAAATAGTCAAAAATTTCGCTGATTTAAAAGCTCGAAAAATTAACTTGTAGCTTGTAGGTAATATGTAATCTGTATAAATTATTATTTAACGTAGTTGTTTTTTCAATTTAATAAATAAATTATTAATGCACATTCAGTTGTCTTTTTTTTTTAGTAGATGATTCTTCCTTTATAATAATTTTATTTTTTTTTATACCTATCATTCCTTAAGGGGCGCAATTCAAATATTTGCCCGGGGCGCCAGAATTCGTCGGGCTGGCCCTGCACGAGCTATACCGATACTACTGACCTTAGTTTTTAAAATCTACTGGAAAACCGTCAATACTTAAAGAACTGAACAGTCCCTCTTCGCAGTCCCAGTGATGGCCACATCACAGCTAATAAGTATTATTAAGTGTGAATTTTCACACATTTCAGAGTTTTGTAGGTATTTGGTAAATGATAACAATTTGTGGGTACATATTAAAAATCATAAATTTTGATAACTTTTGAAAGAACAATCCACGTGTTTCTATCTACAGACAACAACCGTACTTGAGATGCGCTTGCTTCAAGACCCAGCTATACCTATCCAGTTCTAAATATCTAAGATAAATTTTGTAAGCAGGGTGTTGCAAAAAATGAGATAACTTGAATAAAAATTGAAATAATTATCGGATCAAAAATTCCTGTTATACTCCGGGACACATTAATGGGCATTACTTAGAATTTTTTCAGATTTTTAGATTAACCCCCCTTACGTTAAAGGGCGCGGAATAAAGGATTTTTTAGCAAAATTTCGGTAAAAATCAAAGAAAATTTAAAAAACTTCTTACCGTTTTCTGGTCTTCGCCAATGAGTTTTTATTTGACACCACACCATAAATTATTTTTAAAAAAATTGCCGTTGCCATTTAAAAAAAACAAAAATTGCCATTGATTTAAAAAATAAATAAATCAATGGGATTCCGAAATCTAACGTTAGTTGACGCCGGCGTGACATTTGAAATGAACCAATTAAAAACGTTTATTTCAAAATATCTGCAAAGGGATTGGTTCTTTTCAAATTTCACGCCGGCGTGAACTAACGTTAGTTTTCGGAATTCCATTGATTTATTTATTTTTTAAATCAATGGCAACGGCACAAAATATCGATGTTTTTTAAAAATTCCTGTTGAACTATTCCGGTACCCATCAATGTAGATTATTGAATTTTTTTCTAATTTTTAGATGAACCCGTCTGGGAAAAAAGATGTAGGACCTAAGTTTTTAACACATTTTTGGTGTGAATACAACAAAAAAAAAGAAAGATTATTAAAAAATAAAAATTTGTTTGTTTATCCAGGCATTGATACCCCCCAAATATTTATTTTTTCAATAAATACATAATTATTTATATTTTTCAATGTCTCTTTACGTAATTTTCTTATATGGATCAAAGATCTTTATATGCATGCTAAATTCAACCCTCTAGTGCCAGCAATAGTAAGCCAGCAATAGTAATAAGTTCATTGACTATTTGAACTGGTCATTGTTAAAAAGGGTCATATAAGAAATATCATTTTGAGGTATATAAAAAGGCAAGACGTCGTTTTAAAAATGTCAGAATGACCGATTCATGGTAAAGAAGATAAGTTTCTTTTATCGCAAATTACCTCCGATACTATACAAAAACTCAACTTGACGATTTCACCGACTCTATTATCCCTGTAAAAGCTTATTTTTAATTATTGAATACTCTTAGTCGACTCCTGAGCTAACTTACATAATTTTAGAAGGTGCAAATTAACAACGGGAATTGAACCTGCATCCCTGGACTCTGTGGCCAACCGTTTTACCACGGAGACTCGCTATCAACACTCGTTAAACACGCGTTAAAATTCTTGTAATTTTCTTTTCAAGGTTGTTTATTAATTATTTTATAACATCTCATAATCCGTTTAATTAAATTTCGCTCCATATTCTAATAACTGAAAACAAAAAAGACAATAACAATCTTCATTTTTCAAGAAAATTTGTAATTATAACACAGTAAATAAACACATTAAATTTTCTAGTTTTAATTAAAATCTAAAACTGAAACAAAGTAGCTTAAACAAATTTAAAATTATTCACCACTGAAAATAAAATTTAATATACCGTAAATTTTATGCCGTATCAAATGTGGCGTGCTAAAGATTTTCTTTATTGTTTATTTTAAAAAAACATTTAAGTTTTAAAAATATTGTACATAAATCTTTGAATATATTTATCGAGGTGAAAAACACATCCAAAAAGCCATAAAATTTGTCACAGAAATTTATATATGCACAAAACTAAAATATACTGTTGTTTCTGCTCTTTGTAGTTTATATAAATTATAGTTGTATCTTCTATTTGCTCTGTCATATTAAACAACATAAATACACTGTATCTAGTTGTAAAACCCACATTTGACAACAATGCACTGAAAATATGGGACGATATGAATTTATAAATACGGGCTGTATCAATGTTTATATCTGGGCTATGACATATTTATCTGTGAATATATACAGAATGTACAGCAAAACCGACCACCGCCAATATTAGCTTTATTATTATAGTTACAAAAAATACCATTCAACGAAGTTGCAGGAGACCAACGAAGACATCTGCTTAAAGAAGAAGATCGTAGTTCATACGACGGCTACCTTTTAAGTTTTTACAAAAACTAAAAAAAATGATTTTTTTTTGGAACTGTTTTATTGCTTTTCAAAATAATCGCCTTTAAGATTTATACACTTTCGCATGCGTTCAAACCAATTCTCGAAACATTTTTTCCACTCTGAAGTTGGTATCTCAAAAACATGGTTTTCGAAACCTTCAACAGTTCTTGAGGTGATGAAAATCGTTGTCCACGCATTTTTTGTTTGACACTGGGGAACAAAAAAAGTCGTTAGGGGATAAATCAGGTGAATACGGGCAATGAGACATGTTTTCGATGTTTTTCTCCTTCAAATAATCAATTGTTTGACGTGCTGTGTGTGAGCTTAAATTGTCATGATGAAGAATGATGCGACGATTTGGTTTTTTTGATTTTGTCGATGACTTCTGGCAAACAAATTGTTGTATACCATTCAGCATTAATTGTTCTTCGATCCTCTAAAGGAATGATTGCGACATGTCCAGTACAACCCAAGAAACAAGCGATTTTCTTGGAAATGCTTCGTGAACGAACAACTTTTGTGGGTTTCGGTTTATCTTGGAAGACCCAAACAGTGGATTGTTGTTTAATTTCAGGTTCATATGAATAAATCCAAGTTTCGTCACCTGTAACGATGTTGCATACGGATTTTGCAGTACCTAGGTTGAATTTTTTTTTAGCATTCGCTTACATCAATCAACACGAGCCTTTTTTTGAGCTTGGGTCAAATTATGCGGAATCCATCGGGAACAGATCTTTTTCACTGCTTAATGTTCATGCAAAATCGAATCTATTGCAGTCTGCGATATGCCAAAGGATGCCTCTATCTTACAGTAACTCACATACCGATCTTCTTCATTCCTTTTGCGCGCAGCATCGATGTTTTTTTGAATCACAACCGATTTTGGTCGTCCTTCACGTGATTCATCACTGACTGATGCACGACCACGACGAAATTCTGCAAACCAATTGTAAACAGTCTTTTCTGATGGTGCTTTATTACCAAAAGTTGAACGAAGCGAATCTATGCATTGTTGTTGAGTTAGACCAGGGGTCGGCAACACGGCGCCCTCGGTGAGATTTTTATGCGCCCTCGCTATCGAGACACACACATACTGAGCCCAACATCCACATCGCATCTATTGGTGATTCGACTTGAACGATCAGCGCTAGATTAGACGACCTTGCGAACCTCGAGTGTTTACATATTTTACGTTTTTATGCGACCTCAATAACATTTGAATTTATATTGCGCCCTTATTGACAAAAAGGTTGCCGACCCCTGAGTTAGACCGCCTTTACTAAAATCGTAAAAAATCCAACGAAAACCTTCACGGGTAATATCCATTTTTTCACAAATTGTTTTTTTTAACGCTCACTGTCAACAAACTACTCGTTTAATTTATAAGCTGCCACTTTTCACAATAACAAATGTAAAATTTTACGAATATAGTAATGACACATTTCAATATGGCCATCTAGTGGTCGTTTGTAAAAACATAAAAGGTAACCCTCGTGATTATTCGCCACTGATTTGGACTTTCTTGAATTGGCCCGTATATGCTTGCTTTACTCCTTAAAATATATTTACGTCAAAATTAAATTCTAAAAAACCTTATGTCGTTTTAAATCTCGGTTTAAAGCAGTGCTACGAAGTATTTAAGAATATTATTTCCAGATGCATACATATATTGATGTACATTTCATTGAAATTAAATACGAGAAAAATGGTCTGGTAGGGAATTGAACCCAGATATCCGCATTGTCAGTACATTGCCCCTTCCCGTCTAGCCTGTACAATAAATATAAAACCGTACAGAGTCAGATGTTGTAATTATATATTAAATTTCCCTGCTTAGGACATATTATTTTTTGCAGTATTTTTCACTCATAGTAAATTATAAGAACTTAATGGACTTTGACACAGTAATTTACTTTTTTATAGTTTATTTTTTACAGAGAAAATGAACTCTTTTAGTTGAGCTTGGTTTGTACACGACAAGCAATCTAGATTTTTTATTCTTTACGATTGAAAAATAAAAAAATTAAATGTTTCAATTAAAAAGTTTTTTTACGATATTGGAGTTAACATTATGTTACCACAAACTAATTAATGGTGGTAATAATAGAAATTCGAGTATTGTACTCAGAGACGAGTACCAGACAGGAAACTAGAGGCAGATGATTATAATAGATTAGATATGGCACGTGATGCGAATGAAAGAGGACAGACTGCTAAGAAAGATCTGGGAAGGGATCTATAATGAGAGGGAGTAGTGCAAGAGCTACCTTTTAAGTTTTTACAAAAACTAAAGTGGGTTTTACTAGGGTGACCATTTTCTTAAGATGACAATGCGGGACGGAGCAAAAATAAAGGTCCTCATCTCCCAAATCAAAGTGAAGAGCAAAACAAAAGTTCTTCAGACCTCCCAAATAGAAGTGAAGAGCAAAAAAAAAGGTCTTCACCTCCCAAATCCAAGTGAAGAGCAAAAAAAAAGGTCCTCAATCCAAAATGTTAAAATGCGGGAATTTTCCGGGACGCATCTTAATGCGGGACAAAATGTTAAAATGCGGGACGAATGGTCACCCTAGGTTTTACACGATTCAATTTATTGATCAATTAGTTGAAAAGTTGACATTCAATTAACTGGTGTATGTAAAGTGTAAAAATTTCGTCAATTAATTGACAAAAAAAAAAAAAAAAGATCAATTTATTTTGAAAATAGAACAAGTTCTATTTTTCATCAATTTGTTTGGGAATTCTAGGTATATTTTTATCAATTAAGTTTCGTTTTTAAATTTGACAGAACCTCAAACGTTCTAATTTACCATCATCTAGGTTATTTCTTTTGTTTTTGTTCACAGCTCGTAACTTTGTTTAAGATTTTTTCAATATTTTTATTTTGATAAATATGTGAACATGTTTTACAATTCGTAATGTAAAATTTTTCAATAAAATTGATAAATAAATTGATGTGTGTAAAGTGATGCTTTTGTTTCCAAGGTTACCAATAAATTTTTCAATTAATTGACAAAAAAACTTGATCAATTTATAGATCAATTAATTGATCTGTGTAAAACCAACTTAAGAAAGAAAAAAATTTTTTTGGAACAAACTGTTTTATTGCTTTTCAAAATATTCGCTTTTAAGATTTATACACTTTTATGACCAGTTCAATAAGTCATTGAGAACTTATTAAGCTGGCACTAAAGGGTTGAAATTAAGCATACATATATAGATCTTTGAAGATCTATATAAGAAAATTACGAAAAAAGACATCGCTCGAATATAAATAATTATTTATTTATTGAAAAAATAAATATTTGGGGGAGTATCAAATAGAACGTAATGCCTGGATAAACAAACAAATTTTTATTTTTTAATAATCTTTCTTTTTTTTTGTTATATTTACACCAAAAATGTATTAAAAACTTTGGTCCCACATCCTATTTCACAGATGGATTCATCTAAAAACCAGAAAAAAATTCTAGAGTATTCTGAGTATTATAAAATTCTCAAGTACATTGATGGGTATACTTGTGTCGGCGAATTAACGCAGTTACGTCACACGACGTAACAAACGACTGTATTGTCTGGAACAATGCAATCGTTTGTTACGTCATGTGATGTATACCAAAATAGTTCAACAGGAATTTTTGATCAGATCAGTTTTTCGAAAAACACCGCTATTTTGTGCCGTTGCCATTTAAAAAAAAATGTTTATCTCAAATGGCAACGGCAAATTTAAAAAAAAATAAATTATAGTGTGGTGTCAAATAAAAACTCATTGGCGAATATTAGGGAACGCTAAGTAATTTTTTAAAATTTTCTACGATTTTTGCCAAAATTTTTCTAAAAAATCCTTTATTCCGCACCCTCAGATTGTTAATCCACAAATTGTTATCACTTACCAAATACCTACAAAACCCTGAAAACCCTTCATATAATTATTTTATTTTAATAAAAACAATATATTAAATAAGATATTTTTCAGCGAGGAAATTTTTTAAATAACTCTTCATTATTTGAGGAGCTTATTTCCAAAAAGTTTCTTGTCCAATTTTATTAAAATTCATTTTATTATTTTATTAGCAACATCTTTGAAAAAAAAAATCTTCTCTAATGCCAAATCTTTGTAAAAAAAAAACATTTATTTCCAAACTTACCTAGAAACCTTAATTAAATGACTGATTTAAAAAAGAAGTGATTTTGAAGTATTTTTTAATTGCAATTAATCGTTTTTCGTGGTTACTGTCAATTTTTGAAAAATCGACATGAGACGTTTTGGAAATATGCTCCTCATTTGCAATTTCGTCATAAGAGTTAACTTATTCAGTCTGGGACATTTTCAAGGACAGTTTGTATTCTTCTTCTGCGGTTTCAATCCAAGAATTGGTCTCGATCATGGGCTAGTCTTTTTAGTAGAACGTAAGAGAGGCAGCCTAGTTCCTCCATTAGCTTTCCGATGTAGTCCAGTCAAGGTCTACCCCTACAGTTTGTTCCATCTACTGAGTCCTCCAGTATGGTATTGATTAATGTAAAATAAATAATAATATGGTATTGATATTGAATTTCTTATTTTACTTAGAGCATTCATCAGGCACGATCTCTCTCCAATCCTCCGAAGCACCTCTTCATTTGTGACTCAGGGGATCTTGAGAATTCTTCCAGTTTGCAATACGGGGCAAAAAAATTAAATCCAGGACCATCCTGCATAATTCGGTGACTTTACGTAAGGTCAAACTAATACTCAATGTTAAAATATCTTCATTCTTGCAGTTTCTTCTTTTACCATTAAGTAATTTGGATGAGACAACTGATTTGGTGTTTCGTGCATAATACATTAATTTAACTAAAATAATATAAAACTGACATATTAAACTTGAGAGATGCTTAACTCAAATTTTGCGTCAACTAATCCTAGTTTTCTTCAGTAAATTTCTGCTGAGCGTATTTCAAGAGTTAAATATTACTTTACGGTTTTTCAAACTTCCAAAGTTTTAATAAGGTTAACAAGCAACAATGCATTTACCGATCGAACCAACAAGTTTGTTAAAAACCTCAATTAACTTTAAAAATGTATAAAGGATTTAAAATTTCTACTAACGTAATCTTAAAAACTTTTCCTACATGTCAAACAATATCAAAAAAACCTAAAAAAATACAGAAATTTTCCATTATCATTTTACTCATGAAACAAGATATTTTCATATCCTGCATAAAGAAACCTTAATAATTAACTTAAGAACTTTATCAATTATTCAAGTTTTTACCACAAAACCATCTAAAAGTTCCATAAAATCCTTATGAAGTTTAAAGTCTTGCGTTTACCATCACCATTAACGCTAGGGGTTTCAGAAATTCACGACCATAAGCCATCAACAAAAGTAAATTCGTCCAAACAAGTCAGTGTCACCAACTGTATATAAATGTTAGGAATGTCAATCTGTATGGTATACAGGGCTACCACCCTTGGCAAGCCGCATCTTTTAATTACCGACTTGCCATTACGGAGTATTCCAACCCCTCTAATACAACTGGTTACATGTATATCTACTCAGTAATGCACTCAGTGATGTTATATTATAATTGGTATTAATGGTGAATTAATATGTATTTATTGTTATATTTTTTTATTTCTTTATATGTGAGTATAGGGGATAACGGTGGGGTCAAAATATTTTAAACGAGGGTATAAATTCTATGAAGTTACATTAATGATGTTATTAAATAGTGTTGGAGTTAATGGGTAAAATAACTAAAGTCATGGTTGTTTTATGGGGTAACTGAATGACGTCACATATTCTAAACCCTAGTATCTATTCTATACGAGCACTGTACTAAAATTAAAACCTTTCCTTTGCTTTGAAGTCCTAAATTTCAATCCTCTTCCAGTGTACTCTGCTGGCAATGAAAAAATACTTACAGGCAATCTACAACGGTGATAAATTACATAGTACTGAAGATAATACAAATATTTCCAATAAATATAAATACAGGCTTGGAAGACGGTAAGTGAGCACTGATTTTTAAAAGTTCATAGGTATAACAGAGACACAAATAAATCCTTCAAGAAGAAATAAATCCTCAAATGAGAACCTTTGCCTAAATGTCTCAATGAAGAAGCAAGATTACTTTATGTCCCTACCAGGAATTTGAGCTATAGAAGAAAGTGGGGGAATTGTGCGCACCTAAGCGAGAATTGATGCTACAGTTATTGGAGTTATTTGGAAAATCAGAATTTTGGGATCAAGAATCCTTATTACTTGATAATAATAATCGCAACTTGTTTTTCATTATTTTTATCACAAACTTCGCTTATGTGATAGGTGAATTATGATAAGTGAAATTAGTCGGGGATGGGGTAATAGTGCGTAAAACGAAGTAGATAATCAGAGACTCTCAAGACCAGCGTTTCACAACCGTTTTTCATGGCGGACCGGCAAGCGACCTAGAAAAAATCGCAGACCAGCAAGTTTCGAAAGTAATGTGTACCGCAAAAGTTTTATATTTTTTATTGCACTGCTAAAAAACACAAAAAAAAAGTCAAAAATCATATGTAATTAGTGAAAAAAGAAACAAATTATTACTTAAGCAATTAACAGATTAAGGACCGAGATTTTCATCTCAAAATTAAGTGGGTTATAACTAATTAGGGGAATATTTGCATATTAAAAAAAATCTCGCGGACCGGCGGTTAGGAAACACTGATCTAGACAACATTTTATTCAGTCTAAAGCTGCGTTCAGAGCTCTTAAATTAGTCGACTATAGGCTATGACTTATGCACTGTTGATTGTCACTAACAAATACGTCATATGGTCACGCGAGCAACCGTTCATAGCTCAAAATTAGTAAGACAACCAGTAACTAAGATCAATCTAAGTAATTAAGTTTAGTTAGTAAAAATCTAGGACAGCAGAATTAGGAAAACGATAGTAGATAATAAACATTTTACGAGTCGTAGTTGGTTTAAAGACACATAGATGTTGCACCATTCGTAACACACTAATTTCCATAGCTGTAAACGCACAGTGAACAGTCTACTAATTTAAAGAACTTTGAATGCAGCTTAATTTTAACAAATTGTTAGTAGGTACTTTGCTATTGTTTCTTTTATAAGAACGAGGTATCTGAAACAGTAAAAAGAAAAGAAAAAAAAAAAATATTCTTTATCATATAAAATCGTGTGGGGTAATAGTGCGCATTTCAAATACATTTGCGCACAGTTACCCCACGGATACATATACAACAGATATGCAGATAACCTAAAAAATAATTAATAAAAATATTAAACTCTAGGTTAATTAATTGATAAGATTAAGCGATAAAAGTGCAATCTAGCCTATGATAATGTGGAAATTTGCAATTTTTATTTATTTACTAAGAAACGGTGATGAGAAGTTAGATAAAGTTTAGGAAATTGTAAAATTGAAAATTAAAAATAAAACAAAATTTCAACAATATGGCACACCAGGGTCAATCTTTATCTTCAAATTGTAAAAAATCAAACTGATCTATTAATATTAAGTCGAGACACCAAGGTGTCGAGACACATCGGTTGGTAAACACCGCTGTACTGGCATCCCTAATTTCAACTTTGGCTTCAAACAGACACATTTGTGACGGTATAATGTTTTTTGTTACTCCTGCGAAGCTCTATTGGTATTATTTTGAATTATACTTTAACAGCGTTGTAAACTTTCAAGGTCTTAAATAGATAGATAGAAATATGTCTTATTTAATAATATGTACTACCATTTGACCTTGAAAGTTTACAACGCTGTTAAAGTGAATAAGTTATATTCGGAATAACACCATAAAAAATAATTTTTGACAGACAAAATGTCATAAATACAACCTTTTTGTATCACAAATTTATGTTCCACCCCTTTCTAAATGTAATAAAAATTATCGCTATTGTTCGTAAGCCCCTTATTAATTGCTGACAATTTGAATATCACTAGAATTATATTGCACCACTCGATTTTTACATTTTTGTTCATTTCACCCTCATGCCACATGACAGGTGTGGTAACGAATGTCACAAACCCCTACATTAGTATTTTTATATTGGCTTTCGTTGGTTTTTCACTGTTATTAATTGAGTTATTTTGGATATCTGTATCTCATAAACGCCATGGTAAATCAACATCAGAACAATTGAGTTAAATTACTATAGATTGTAGATAATGAAACTATATTATTAGTTAACAGTTGCTCTCAGCTATTAAAGTTAATAATATGATATGTCTGCTTTGTTAGTTACTAGACTAGAATATTGATTCAATGCGAAACTTTTGGATTCATTTCCTTTGTTTAATGTATTACAAAGTTAGAATTTTTTTGTGAATGCATTCAAGTTGTTTTTAAAATATTATTTGACCTTTCTTTTTGCATTATTCAAAACTGTTTGAAAAGTAAAACGATACGAACTTTGTTTTGTTTTCTTTCAGTTCTCAATTTACATAAAAAGGTCACTAAGGTAGAATGCAGATTTCTTGAAGTATTCAAAAATGTTTGTAAAATGGGGGGAAAAAGAATTATAGCGCCCAAAACCAAGCATCGTCATGTCCTCGTAAAGCTGGATCCACATTAGTGAACCGATCTTAATGTATCGTGTAAGGTAATGCTCGCTTTAAATCTCAGTATTGCTAATGTATTGCAATCTTCCTCTAAACAGTCCGAGGGAGGAAAATGCTACGATTATAAATAAAAAATTTAAATTTCAATTAGAGGGTATTACAAATACACAATCAGACCAATTCTGTAACTCAGTTGCTATGATCACAGTAACTAAATTTGTCACTATGAGCAAGGTCAGTTACTATCATGAATGTAAGTCATTTATACTTTTATAATATTTTATCTTGTAGTAACGTTACTACACAGTAACTTTTTACAGAATTGATCTGTAAATAACTCATTTTATGCTAAGTTTCGTAGAGAAAGTTACTCCGGTATTACTGGGTTTGATATTCGTTAGGTTAAGATAAACTTTACATTGTAGTTTTATTAAATTCTTGTTAAAATTTCATATGTATAACACACACATTGGCAAATTTAAAAGAACAGGCATAAAAATCTAATTATTTTCCCTGTAGTGTACATATTGTTGATATCTCTCAGGTAATCTTCTAGTACGATGTTTTTTTGAATAATGTTCAATCGGGTTGAGGTCAAGGGAGCACGCTGACCAACCCATTGTTGTTATACCCACTTGATTTAAAAAGTCTGTTACACAGTGGGCGACGTGTGAGCGTGCATTGTCCTGCATTAGGGTGAAATTTTCTCCGATATATGGGGCAAAAGGTACAACATGGTCTTGAAGAATATCTCTGATGTAACTCTCTGCAGTTAACGCTTCCCCGTAAATCACCACTCACTCTGTGCGAGCTCCGAAACATATTCCACCCCCACACCATAATTGAACCTCCACCAAAAGATTCAGTAGTAGCAAAATTAAATGGTCTTCGTTCATTGTTTAGTAGGGCATTCAAAGCTATCTAGAAATAGTTAATAAAATTTTTAAAAAAAATAATAATTTTCAATCTGTTCCTAGAAAAATGTTCCTTTAAATTTGCCGATGTGTGTATATAATATTATATCTAATCTTTTTATTTTTGACTCAACCGGAAAAAATTCACAACAAAATTTTGTTTCTGGGTTACAGAACTGAAAAAAGTGTCTTTTTTAGGGTTTTGTAGGTATGACCAAAAAATCCTTATACCGTCATTTTGTCGTCTGTCTGTCTGTCTGTTCGGTAAAAATTGTAGCCAAACGGTTAAACTTAGAGAGTTGAAATTTGGTATGCTTATACAACTCTTTGACCCACACATAGGAAAAATACTAAAACATCTAAAAAACATATCCCCTTAAAAATATATACAAATATGTGCTCATAAAAAAAAAAATTGTTTTTAAATTCTGAGTAGGGTATCAAAAAAAAGCCCTTAGTACGTGGTCTAACGATCAAAATTTTATTTTTGCAAAATAAATTATTTAAATGCGATTTTTGCCAAAATTGCGCAAAAAAAATGTTGCCCCATACCCTGTAGCCCAGATGGTTTAAACTAAAAATCTGAAAAAATTCTAAGTAATGTACATTGGTGTGAACCGGAATAGTACAACAGGAATTTTTGATCAGATTATGTTTTCGGAAAATAACGCATTTTTTGTGTTTTTTGGTTAACGATGCATACAAGTTATACTCATATAACACATTAAGTCGTTAAGCGTCTAGTGCAGTGTTTCTCAACCAAAAACGCACCGCGGACCAGTATAATATATAATTTTCTAACGCGGACCACTAATAATAATTGTTGCAAGATTTTTTGCAAGAAAACAAATATATTTAATGTGCTACTAAAAACATTTATTTTATTTGTAGAAAATCACAGAAATTCTATAGAAAATAAACAAAATATAAATAATTTACATAAAAAATGTGCATAAATTTTGGATATACAACACACACAAAATCTTGAAGAAGCTAAACTGCTGGCGACACATGTCGAATTTTTTTTTATTTATTAATAATGTATAATTTATTAGCTAAAACTTACTTTCTGCTCTAGGTTATATAAACTTTGTATCAAACGTTCACACTCGCGAGCGTCAAAACTACCTCCAATATATCCAAACAAATTCGGCGAACTCCTTTGTGTTCGCAACAAAAACAAACAAAACAGAATAACGGACATACGGATGGATATTGGTTGTTTAATAGCAGATTTACAAAATAAATTCGTTAAAGCGGGAATTCATTAAGCGAGGTAAGCCCGTAAAAAGTATCTATCATTCAAGTAGTAATATTATAACCATATATACAAAATTTCATCAAAATCCGACCAGTAGTTTTTGAGTTTTTAGTGGACAAACATACATATAGACAGACAAAAAATTCTAAAAATAACAGAGCCTCCAGGTCTAAGAGTAACAGAGCCTCCAACTTTCTATATAGGTATAGATTTTACAAATTTTGAAGAGAGTGGGCTTATTCGACTGAAGCAGAGCCGGAGTAAGGGGGTGGCGGAGGGGGCGATGGCCCCTAGCGCACTAAGGAAAAGGGCGCTGACGGGCTTGCTAAGGGGCGCCATTGCGAAGATGAGGACCTTTTTTTGGCTCGTCACTTGGATTTTGGGAGGAGAGGACCTTTTTTTTTTGCTCATCACTTAAATTTTGAGAGATAAGAACCTTGTTTTTATTTACCAAGGGCGCCAAAACACGGCTCTGCCCCTAGCGCAAGTTTTCCTTACTGCGGCTCTGGACTGAAGAGACCAGTTCTAGATACGAACTTTGCCACATATTGTCAAATAATTAAAGGGCAACAACTGGAGTCTGGAATTTCGTTCATTACGTATTAGTGTAGCACACTCTATACGAGCCCGTTCGTACTGCTGCATCACTTACTAAATATCTACAAAATCCTGAAATCTGTGAAAATTTAGACATTTAGTGATATATTTTTTCTTATTTTTGTTATTAAATTTCTCCATCAACCAAAAATCTATTTTTAAACCTTTATTCAATAATTTCTTTATGAATATGCATAAAACCTGCATATTTTATATTTCAAATTTACATATCTTTAACCTATATAGATATAAGCTTTTAAATAACAATTTCGGTGGTATTTAAAAATTCTGAACTAGTTGAAAGCGTAGAAATTGTAGTTAGTGAAGCGCGTACAGGGTGTGTTTGGAACGTATAGAGCGTGTAGAGCGTGTACGCCATTAAGTATAAACAAACACAATCGATTTTCGCGTGTTCTTCATTCAGAAGCTCTTTCACTTTCACTAACAAATGACGGTTTTGAATGAGTCTCCAAGTCTGAATACCAGTAAATTGCGGGTCCGTTGACGTCCGGATCAAAGTTCGGGCGGCGGCGGCAACGGCGCCGTTCTCAGGCGCCGGGGGCGGACGGGTAACGTCCCTTAACGCCATCATTCATGCGCCGGGAACGTCGCGGCGGCCTGGGTACAATAGCCTGGCATTACACCCGTAAGCAGGATTGTGGGACTGAGAAGGAAATTTTAAAAATCTCTTATGAGTTTTAAAATGCAACTCAAGTGGGATATGATATTATTTTTATTGTTATACGTGGAATGGAGGATATTTTTAATTTCATTTTAAGTTTTATTGTTTTGGGGAATGTATGTTTTTATAAATATTTTTATTATTTATATTCTCTTCATAACAAAAAGAAATTGATGAGAAATGTGTATTTTCTTAAAAACCTGTAAGATATCCAATGCCTTTGTGTCAAGTGTAATATTCGTGAGGGGGGGAGGTCGTCTAAAGGGCATTAGGACTCATTTTGAAGGTTATTGGTCTGAGGCTGGAACGTGTACGCTACGCTACGTATGGATAGCATTATAGGAAAAGTATTAAATAATACTTGAGGAGATGGAAACGCTACATGAAGGAAAAAAATTGATGTGAAGTGTGAATTTTCACACATTTCAGGGTTCCGCAGGTATTTTTAGTAAGGGAATGATGATTATTTGGGTGCCAAAACAAATTTTATGTTAAAATATTTTTTATGTTAATTTTAATTCGAATGCCTAATACCACTATTTAGGTTTCTTAATATGTGCATTATTATTATTTTTTTTATATATAGCAAGGTTCATTAAGATTTTGAAAATTGCGCCTATGGTAGTTTTAAGTCATAACTCCACCCCTCTGATTTCGTGTATTCAATTTCAACAATTTCCACTGTTTATTTAATTTACGCTTTTAAACATTTGCCCAAATATAACTAGGATTTTGAAAACATAATTTAAACAAAATAAAAATGAGAAAAAAAACAGAAAAAGTAAAATTGTGTCGGACTCGAACCTTAGTTTGCAAATAAGAACGCGAAAACGCTAACCATTACACTATCAAAGCATGCTGGTTTAGTGTGTTACATAAGTTATTAAATATTTTACATGGCCAAGAAAAAAACACAAAAAATGCGTTATATTCCGAAAGCATAATCTGATCAAAAATTCCTGTTGTACTATTCCGGTTCACACAATGTACATTACTTAGAATTTTTTCAGATTTTTAGTTTAAACCATCTCGGCTACAGGGTGTGGGACAAAATTATTTTTTTTGCACAATTTTGGCAAAAATCGCGTCAAAATAATTTATTTTGCAAAAATAAAAATTTGATCGTTAATCCACGTACTAAGGGCTTTCATTTGATATCCTAGTCAGAATTTAAAATTTTTTTTTTCTATGAGCAGATATTTGTTTATATTTTTAGTGGGATATGTTTTTAAGATGTTTTAGTATTTTTCCTACGTGCGGGTCAAAGAGTTGTATAAGCATACCAAATTTCAACTCTCTAGGTTTAGCTGTTTGGCTACAATTTTTATCGAACAGATAGACAGACGACAAAATGACGGTATAAGGGTTTTTTGGTAATACATACAAAACCCTAAAAATGGAGGGAAAGTTAAGTTTAACAGTGATTTGTCAATGAACGATTAGAGATAGAAACCTATGGTTTGAAATAGCAACTGTAATGCAATTTATTTATTTACAATTAGTAATAAGTAGTGTAATAATAAGAGTAGAATAAGAAACTAGTGAAAACTATACGGTTATGAGACACACGAGACAAGGATTTCTTAGTTCTACCTACGAAACCCTAAAAATGAACTATTTTCGTTCTTGTTTTGTCTCTTACTTTATTATACAATCTCAAAATATTGGCAACAGTCCAATATTATATAAATAAAATAATATATTACCGTGTGAATCTGGATTGAAATCCCCAATATTTTGCGAAATAAATATTCTTTATAAAGATTTAGTGAACGTAAATTAAATACGAAATACTTGTGTCCAGTGAAAGAGGCCGACAAACAGACCAATATTTCAAATAAATTGCTACACTATTTCCAAAATTGTTCATAATAAATATTATCCGTTTTTTATTATCTTATGAAATAAATTCTCGTAATTTTCTTTTATTGGAATTTAGAGTGAACATTTCACAAATGAATTGATTAATTTAACTCAGATTGCGTTTGCTAATTGAGTAATTTATTTTCTTGCATAAATAAATTCTGACATAAATATTTTAGGAAATTAATTTTATATTTGACATCAACACTTGGTATATTAATAAAATCTTTTAGCTATTAAAATAAGCTTCATGTTTTATTTCTTTATTTTTTTTATTAAGTTGTTTTTAATTTTTCTTATTGTGCGATACATTTTTTAGTTATTCACATTCAAAGAGACCATTCTGGAAAAAAGCTGGACAGCTCATAATTTTATATATCCGACAAAGGCAGGCAACCTGAAACACAGACGTCTGTATTGCGGTTTGCTTACTCATTATCTTCGTGCCTAACATAAATATGGTCTCACAATACATGTAATTCTACGACGCACAATAAATTATTCTACAATATAATAAATACAAATATTTAAAAAATAAATTACTACTGAAGAAATTGTTCTCAAACACTTTCTGAATATTCTGCTTTTGAAAATTTTGAACAAACCACTACATTCTAACAGGACTCGTGTATACTATCAGTAATATTACTAATTTCTTTAATTTAATTTTTTGTTTTGTTTTTAACTTAAATAAATTCTATAACTGTTTCTGGAAACAAGATTTTTACAAAATATAATGTTTTCACTTTTGTAAAAACAATGGTTTTTCCCCATTGAATGTCAAGGTCTTACAAAAAAAAAATGTCACATTATTAATATGTCATACCATTTGACAGATGTCATATTGAAAAATTTTATCTTAATTATAACGTTCATAACCAAAAAATCTTGTTTTACAGTGTTTTTTTAAGACATTTAAAGTCAGTAATACAATATAACCAAAGTAACCAGATCTGGTTTGTCTTTACAAAAGTAAAAACAAAATATATTGTTAAAGAGACTTACAAGCCCCATCTATAGCTTCCCAGTTCTCCAGTCAGTCGGATAAATATTGTAAGCACGGTGTACCCAAAAATTCGATACTAATTCCGAAATAATTATGAGATTACATATTCCTGCTGTACTATTCAGGTTCTCATTGATGTGCATTACTCAGATTTTTTCAGATTTTCAGATATACACCCCTTGGTTATAGGGTGGGACACAAGAGTTTTTTTGTATATATGATTTGATAATATAAGCAGCATTTTTAATTTAATTTCCTATAATAATAATAATAATAATAATGAATAGGAATTTTGAAAAAATCTATGATTTCAAGTCAAGTTAGGAAAAGTGGATTTTTTTCCTTACAAGTATGGAAATGTTGATATTTTCCACACAAATGCAAAACGGTAAATTAATTATTATTGTAACAAAAAAAAACTTTATTTGTTATAATAATTAGCAATATTTTTTTCAGATTTGAAGGATATAACTTTACGAGATTCAAACAAATTACATTTTCACAAAATTTTCTTAATTTTTCTTCAGCATAAAAATGCATTCATAAAAGATACAAACGTTCTTTAGTAACAAAATTAATCTTTGAATTGTAGAACTCATGAGCATTTTTTAGTTTTCAAATATATTCCTTAAAATCACGAAAACCACGTGTTTCTTACACTTTTAACCCCCCCCCCCTCCCCCTGAATGATGCGCACGTGATATAACTGCTACGTCGAACCAATGACAGCAGAAAAATATTTACACTTGTATTGTGGAAGTGACCTTTTTTAAGTTCATCACTTGTATTTTAGACGCAAGGACCTTATTTTAGGTCAATCATTTGATCAACATTTTGAAAAATTAAGTGCTTTTGGTCAGCACTTGTCGAGTAATTTTCCGATCTCTACCCTTATAAAACTATTTTATCTTATGAGACCCCCCCCCCCCGTCGTTCAAGATAAATTACTGTGTGCGCGTCTGCGTTATATATATGTATATAGTATATTTATTTGCATCATTATTAGGGCAATATTAAATTTAATATGGCGCAACCCGAGATATTTAAATATTGACAATATTTAGTCAATATAAAATTTGAAACCATATTTTTGTTGTATTTTTAGATATTAAATTACAAATATCATATTTTACATAAATGTATTGTGTATTTTGTGTTATGAATGTGGATGTTTTTCAGCGATTGCACATATAAAATATTTACATATTTATATAAAACATAGTTTATGGCTGCGATGCGTCAATGTTAATGACTGATTTATTAATTACAAACAATTAGTCAACCTCGGTAGAGTTGTTTGATAGCGCATGCTGTATGCTTCACAGGGAATAAATATAATTATACCCGTACATACTGTAATTTCATCCCCGCATTTACCAGAGTTTACTATGACAGTGGTCTCTGTATTTCACCTGCGATTACGACAAGTGTATATACTCATCTAAAATAACATGTCACTGTATATTTTGGAGTATTATGTCTGTTGTACCAGAGATTTTTAGCCTGCAGATCGAAAACAGTTTTAAAAGTTAGAACAAGAGTACATAGTATTAGAGAGAGTAGACAGTAGACAGTAGAGAATATTAGAGACAGATTAGAGACGCCATACATGCTTTAAAAAATAATAAAAGTAGGGATGTTTATAATCTCAAAGCTCTCGCAATAAACAAGATTAAGGATAAAATTGTTTCTCCACTTTGCTCACTTTACAATAATGCAATAAAATCAAATATTTTTCCATCGGTGCTAAAATTATCGAAAGTAATACCAGTTTATAAGGGAAAAGGGAGCAAGGAGGAGTTAATTATAGGCCTATATATCTTACCCCAATCTTTTCAAAGATTTTTGAGAAAATTCTGTTTAAGCAATTACTAGAACATCTTGATAAGTATGATCTACTAAACAAGAGTGAGTTTGGTTTTAGAAGAGGCAAATCAACAACTACTGCCATTCTGGAGTTTATGGACTTTGTAACAAATGGATTCGACAATGGACTGTATAATACTGCCACTTTCTTCGATTTAACAAAGGCGTTTGATTGTGTGCCACATGATTTACTAATCAAAAAAATTTCTTGTTATAACATTAGTCCAAATAGTTGTCAGTTGCTAAACTCCTTTCTAATAGGCCGGAAGCAATTTGTTTGAACTAATAATAAAAAATCTGATGAACAAGAGATCCATTTTGGTGTGCCACAAGGTTCAATATTAGGTCCATTGTTGTTTCTGTCTGATATAAATGATTTGCCGTTTTTCATGAAAAAGGATAACACAAACACAATTCTATATGCAGACGACACCACGCTACTTAATCAGTCCGTAGACTTTCAGAACATGAAAATAACCAAAAACATCTTAATAAAAGCTGTGCAAGATTGGTTTTAGGCCAACCGACTAAGTCTAAATGAATCTAAAACACAAGAGCTCTAAAGATCAACACCAGAAAACAATAGCCAAGATCCTGTGACCTTTCTAGGTGTCACCATTGGTGTTAACCTAAGCTGGGAAAGACATGCGGAGGCTACCGCTGTAAAATTATATAAAGCCATCTTTTGCACAAGAAACTTAAGATCTAATGTACCCAGGCATGTTCTAGTAACTGCTTATCATGCCCTGTTTGAGTCGCATATCACATATGCTCTGCTGGTTTGGGGACACTCTACACATACCCAGAGAATTTTTCGCCTACAACGGCGAGTTATTAGAGTGATTTGTGGTCTGTACAGACAAGATTGCCGACAGTATTTTAGAACTTTGGGACTATTGACATTACCGTCACTATATATATTGTACTGCATAATACACATACATATAATCAAAGATAATTTCACATGCCAGGAACACGTTCATAGCTATGGAACAAGAGGTAAACACCTAATCAGACCATTATTTATTAGAGTCAATAGTGCAAGATACTCTATTAACTACTTTTGCAGTTCTACAATATATTACCTGAAACCATTAAATGTTTGCCACTTAACACCTTTAAAACATAGTAAAGATTTGCATTAAGCAGGGAATTAGTTACAAAAAGAAATTTAGAAATATTGTTATCAAAAAGTATTTTTAGCAAAATTTTTAAGCCAAATATTTAAATATATTCCGGGAACAATTTTTATTAGACATAAAACAATACACAGTGTCCGTTTATCCGTTCAGTGAACCAAGTATATTTATTGATATACTTGAATTTATTTTATCTCTGTGAAAAGTAATCCCTTTCACCATATGAAACGCTTTAAAAATATAAGACAGAAGATAACAGAAATATATAATAAAATTTTATTGTTTCCATTACGGGTAAAAATAACTTTTAAGAGATAAAATCTTAGCTGCAAACGTAAAATGTCTATTAATTGACACCTGAGAGATTTTTTCAAAATAAATCTCAAATTTTATTTAATAAGTTTTGTAGTAAAGTCGGCAGAGATTGCTCGTAAAAAGTGAAACATTTTATTTGAAACAATGATATTAAACACAAAGAAATATTATACCAATTATGGGTTTACGATTTTAAAATTATAATTTGTAAAGTTAGGAACTTAATGCTTTACATAATACTGGCGTAAAAGTTTATGGTGCATTTTTAGTGGTGCCAGTAATGCATGTGCTTCACAAATATCTTTACCGCAAAGGTTTTGCAATCAAAATAGCAAACATAGTCCACTTATTACAGTCATACTCCTAAAAATATAGATCTATACGAATAAAAAATCAACAATTCTATTATTTGTGATTTTGTTGCCCAATGTCTTTAATTTTTTGTCGGTAATTGTAATACGATTCTATCTATGCGCAGTTTTTTGTGTCATCAGGCCCATAATTTCCGTTTTCCTGGGGAGGGGCTTAATTATTATTTTCGTTAATTATTATCGTATCAACGAGTCAGCCGTTCTCAAATATGACACAATCACCCGTAATCAAGCATACAAGCGATACACGCAGTCAAACGTACTCGCAGAAACACGAGCATACACGCACACAAGTGTACATCCGCACACACGCACACAAGCGCACACACGGGCCCGAACTGGCTGATTTGACTGAATCACTTTAATCAACCTGAACAGCCCATTCAGCCAACCACGGGAACTTACTCTGCCGCAACAGCCCGATTAATCATCCATGGGAACACGGCGAAAAATCCGTCAGCTACAACAGCAACAGGCAGATACAACAGCGTCAGTCTCAACAACAATATCAACAGCGATGTTAGCCACGATCGAAGCAGCATCATCTACAATAGCCACAACTTCAACAACACCACCGGTAACTCAAACTCCCGTAACAACAGCAGCAAATTCAACCACAGAAGCGACAACAAACGTAGCCCTACTTCGTTTTCATGCCATTCTATCTCAGCATATGCTTTCCCCGTTAGATTTTGTTGTTGTTTATAAATCAATTTTCATTTACTTGATATTTTCTCTTAATTTTGCATTTTAGGGTTTTGTAGGTATGACCAAAAAAACCCTTATACCGTCATTTTGTCGTCTGTCTGTCTGTTCGGTAAAAATTGTAGCCAAACGGCTAAACCTAGAGAGTAAAAATTTGGCATGCTTATGTAACTCTTTGACCCGCACATAGGAAAAATACTAAAACATCTAAAAAAACATATCCCCCTAAAAATATTAAAATTCTCAGTAGGGTATCAAATGAAAGCCCTTAGTATGTGGATTAACGATCAAAATTTTATTTTTGCAAAATAAATTATTTTGATGCGATTTTTGCCAAAATTGTGTAAAAAAAAAAATTTGTCCCACATCCTGTAGCCCAGATGGTTTAAAATAAAAATCTGAAAATTCTAAGTAATGTACTTTGGTGTGAACTGGAATAGTACAACAGGAATTTTTTATCACATTATGTTTTCGGAAAATAACGCATTTTTTGTGTTTTTTGGTTGACGATATACAAAAGTTATAGTTATATAACACACTACTAGAAGGCGTATCCTGGTCTAATGGTTAGCTTGCGACGCAGAAAACTAGGGTTCGCTTCCGGGCAGAGGAGACAATTTTTTTTTGTTTTTTTTTTTCATTTTTATTTTGTTTAAATTATTTTGTCAAAATTCTAGTTATATTTTGGCAAGTGTTGCATTTAATTTTTAAGAGCGTAAATTTAATAACCAGTTGGAATTGTTGGAATTTTATTTTCATTCTGTGTCATGTATACGAAACCAGAGGAGCATATGACAACCAATGGAAGCCATAGGCGCAATTTTCAAAATTTTAATGAACCTTAATAAGAAATAAAAATTAATAAGCAACCTAAATAATGGTATTAGGTATTCGAATTAAAATTAACAAAAAAATATTTTAACAAAAATTGTTTTTTAAAGCTCTTAGATTAACAGACGATATAGGAGTTTAAAATATGGTTCATTTTGCAGTGATTACTACAAAACAAAATTTGTCCTACACACTCAGCATGCCGCCTTCACTTATTATATACCTGCGAAACCCTGCAATGTGTGAAAATTCACACTTCACATCAATTTTTTATCTTTAATGCCTGGCTATTGTCGAAGTATCATACCTAATCGTGTCCAATTATGTAAACTTAGAAACACTTACAATTTTATATACAAGTTCTAATACTAGTCGTAAGACTTTTTGGTTATATTTTGGCGCGGACCACCGGATATGAACCACTGATCTGAAGGATATAATATAACTGTAAAAAAGAAGAAAACTTCCAGATATATACTAACTTAATAATGTATGTCATATTACCTGTGCAATATCTGTTTAGTATTTTTTGCAGTGTTCATTCGTGCTGACATTTTCTTCGCCCTTTTCTTTTCATATTGACCTAATTCATAATGTGGTGGTGATACTTTAAAATTGCAGCTTCAGCAAACCGTATATTGATTTCCGTCACTTCATTCCTGTACACCGTGTTCACATGATGGAAAAGAATAAACAAGAAAAAAAAAGTGTTTTTCATCCAACTGACGTACTATCATGTTTCCCATTTTCATTTTTTTCTTTTTATAGTCTTTTTTATCTGAATGTCAGTGTTTTCTCTGGATATTTTTCTGATGTTTGCGGCAAATTTCATATTTTATAAAATTACTTTGTAGATGACAAATTTTGACAAGAGAAATTGAATTAGTGAGATAAATTTCACAAATCAAGAAATAAAAAATGAATTTATGAAATGTTTCTCTCAATATCAACCTTTATTGAATTAATACACAAATTTTGTAGCTATAATTTTAACATCAAAATAAAGTGACTTTCTATTTTTAGACACAATAAAGGAAGATATGAATATACATGATATATATTCTCACGAGCCTCTTCCCCAAGTAATCAAAAAACACGTTTTTAAGGGATACATTTGTATTATTTTGGAACGTGACCCCGTCACCAGGTTATTTTTTTTTTTTCGGCTTCTAAGCCTTCATATCCCCCCACCCCTAAGAAAAAATCTGGATACGCGCCTCTTCCGATCAATTATCACTCTTCAGTAACCTCCGTTGCGCTACACTTTTAATTCTGTTTTCTTGTTTCTTTTATCTGACTCAGAAATAATCCCACATGTTCATTTCTAGCATGTTATATTAAATATTGATAGATTTAAAATATATTAAATATTGATATGATTGATAAATATTGTTATAAATAATATTGATAACAATTAGTGGCAGTTTTCAAGAGAAGGCAAGGAATGCCCCGCCTCCTCAAACAAAAATAAGAATTAAACACGAACATTTTATATTAATTTGGACCAAATATTGTTTCGGTTATCTAGATAAAAATTAGCAGATTCATATACTAGTATCTAGAACAGCGATTCCAAAATTGTGCGCCGCAGCATCCAGGGACCGCGGAGCACAATTTGAGAACCACTGATCTAGATACTCTTTTAGATAATTTTAACTAGCCATTTACGCATAGTTAATTCTTTACTAGTTTCAAATACAAAGGGTATTTGATAAGTTTATCCAGTAACTCATGGGTGTCAATAACGTCAAACGCATTCGACCGGTCGAAGGTGTAATTTTTTTGTCGTACGCCAATTTTTTAACAGATTACACACCTTGGAGTCCAATCTTGAATTTATATAATATAATAATAATATTTATTCATGCCCTTAGGCTTTGAAATACATGTATCTATATGCTAATAATTTCATCGTGTTGGATTTCGTTTTCTTTCAAGATTCTTCTTCTGCTTTTGGGGCCTTTCGTATATCAAATGATCATATCATGTCTTGGGTATTTTCTTTTTCTCTCGTGTTTCTTCACCATCTTTCGGATATCGTCATCTTCATTTAAGTGTCTTTATCCGATTTCTGTTTTCTTGCTTTGAATTTGGATTTCAATCTTCGCCGATATAGAGTCACTATCGAGCCACGAAGGTGGACACGATATAATAAATAAATTTGTTAGCATAATACATTTGTTGTGCCTAACAAAATTCTTCAAATTAACAATTTATGTATTGATCTCATATAAGGTCACTGTCGATATTCTTTACCAAAGGCAAACAAGTATTGCTGATAGTTAAAGCTTCCGTATGCACTCAATCATCATCGCTAGACAGTTGAAGTAGTTACATTTCTAAAATCATCATTTCTCCGAACGAATTATTATTTCAACCAAAACTTTATTATTTGTTCCATACTCAACATGAATAAACAAACAATGAAGTAGCAATCACAGAAATGTCTTTGATCTTCGTTCTGTGTACTTACGATTTGATGTTACGTTGTATTTATTTATACTTTATAATATAATATAGTTCAGTGACTTTTTATCAACGACATATCATTAATTTAAATACGTAACGCAAATAGACTGTAACAAATGTATCAAGTAATAGTAAGAAGCATTTTTATGTATGTGATTGTACACTGGTAGCATGTTTACCTTGGATAAGTATTAAATTAAATATAATAGTTGATGTATTGTCTGTCAAATTAGATCAGTTAATTAAATTTAACAAACATGCAAAATTAACAAATAGGTGTGACACAACAGTTTATTTTATACACTTTTTTTGTTATATTCATATAGATATAATCGCTATGGTAATTTAAAATTTTCCTCAAAAAAACAATAACAGGCACTAACGAACTACAGTTCGCCCAAAACTCATGACTCCAAAACATGGCTATAACAAAGCGAAACCGATGAGTTTTTTAAAAACAAAATACTATGTCTTATCTTTGGTCCCATCCAAGTTTATGTTGTATGTAGAAGCCGTAAGAATGAAGATATCCGAGAACTGTACACAAAACCAAGCATTTGAAAGGAAATTATAGTCTGGCTATTACAGTGAATAGGAAATTAATTGATGAGGATGCAGAAAGAGATAATGGTAAAACATATCAAAGACGGAAGACAGAACGTAAACCAGTAGGAAAATACTCGCAAAAAATAAATAACCACGACTGGTAGTACCTCAAAAGGTAAATATATCTAAATTAAAGATTTAAATTACGTAATACTAAGTAATAATGATAATAATTACAAATAATTTATATGGTTCCCATCATATGTTAAGGCGCGTACTGACTAGAGCATTTGTGCGCGCACGAACGCTGTACGCGTAAAATTGCTCAGGTGAGTACGAGGTACAATTTGTATGCGCGTACACACGCGCACGAATGCATTTCGTAGCTTGTCGGTCCCACCGATAAGATCAAAGAACTTGTGCGCGAAAGAGTACGTTGGGAAAGAGTTTGTACGGGTTTATGCAGTTTATATAAATGTGCGTGTAAATTTAAGTACACCAGTAAACATTCAACATGGAATGGAGTAATGAGTCAGCCCTCAACTCATTGATGAGTATGAAAAATATTCTGTATTATGGGATCCTAAACTTGAACCACTATATATTTCCCTGCTTCTATATAGTTGTGTCATCCACCACCGTTTGTTTAATTTTCCTTTTTTTTTCTAAGTATGTGCATTACTATGTACGCTGCGCTTGTTAAGGCAACTACTTAATAATTATTAATAAATATGTGCGTGGATGTAACGGAAATACGTGGAACTAGATTTTACGCGGAAGAAAGTTGTGTGTGCAATTTTTTTTTTACCCGCACGAAAATGCGAGCGCTTACATCATCTGTGTGCGCACAAATGTTCAAGTCAGTACGTACTTTTAGATGTTTCACAGCCCGGGACCAGGTGGGCATAAATTCAGAAAATCACTTGAAGAAGGTGAGGTGGCGATAAAAATTCAAAAAATCTCTAGAGGACAGGAATGAGCAGAAATTCAGAAAATCATTTGAATATGGTGTGGGAGAAATTCAAAACATCTCTTGAGGACAGCGAGCAGATATTTCGTCCGGCCCGTATATAAGTAGTCCGGACAGCAACCAGTCCGTGGGCTATATGTTGGCATATGAATTACAAGCATTACTTAGGACAGAGTAGAGTTTCTAGACTTCCAGCACTATGTGAAAGCCATATACTAAGAGTAACTAACTATCGATCGCGAAATGTAAACGACGACTTACTGAAAAAATACCCCAATCAAGAAAACCAAAAACTTGTTTTTCTCATCCACAGAATATAAAGCGGGCAAATCACAAGAAATTTCTACCCGAAAGCTGACTGTATAGTAGTAGATGATAATTTGTGGACGATAATTTGTGGAAGATAATAAGTGGTGGACTTAAACCAGCATCCCTGTGTTCTGTAGGCAAATATCTTACCACAAAGCGTCTCTAACATAATACTGTTACGAATACAACTCTGTAAGATACAATGCCAAAGGTTTGGGACGAGGCAACGACCTTGGACCTTTCCAGAAACTACTATCGAACTTGAGTCGGGTCTGGAACGAATGGGTATATAAAACATCTCGTTTATTTCGTTAACAGTTACTCAACGAATAAGTCAGAGTAATTAGCCAATTCTATGCAGTCGACTTCAGAGTAGAGTTAGACAAGTAAATAAGTTTAGCACAGCTAATGAATTAGTTAAATTCAATGCGGTGATAAACTGATTCAGTTGAATATTGAGTGAATATCTGAAATAGTACACAGATGATATACCGAAAAGAGTTATCAGTGGATTAATTGTAGCATAAATGCAGTGACTTATAGTTGAAAAGCATTGTTGAAATAATTATTGATTGTTTAATCATTATTATTGTTAATAAATTACTATAAAACTCAATATTCCATTACTAAATTCGTCAATATTTTATTGTTTATTTCTTTAACAGTTCGAGAGCAAAATTTTCCAAATTTCCCTCTACCTACGACACTGTTCTAAATGTAGTAGTAACATGTCAGCACAATGTAGTTGCATCTACTTCCAGGTCTACTTGAAACTGTTCATTAAGAATCCTGAAAAGAAATGCACATCACACACTTGTATTGAGTCTGATTACAGCAATAATTTTCAATAATGACAGCAGTCGTTCACACTTAATGAAACATCTTAACTTACAATGTAGCACGTTAGGAACACTCATACATCAAGCTTTCTTCATTCGACACTTTTCAATGACATACATGGATCAAATCTGTACATTTGTTCCGCTACTAATAACATAATACATATTTCAAGTAACCCCGAATTTCGTGTCAACACTTAATGGAAATAAGTTTTTTTGCTTAGTAAGTATTTTGTCATTTTAGGGATGCAAAAAATATTTTAGCAATATTGTATAATGACTATCATATATTGAAGGAAAGTGATAATATTTTTAGCGACCCTAAATTTGAATGACACATGGGTTATATTACGAGCTAAAAGGATTTTTTATGTTTTGATAAAAATGATAAATTGTATTTTAAATTTTATGTTTGGTGTTATGTGAGCACTCAAAATCAACGCCCTTTTAGATTAAAATAAAATTTTAGGAAGAATTAAAAATAAAACAATGGATTCAACATGTGTATCTATTCTTGGTATTTAGGTATTTATAATTTTTTTATATGAAGTATGAATTTTCATAAATTTTAAGGTTTTGTAGGTATCAGGTAGTGTTTCTTCTCGAGAATTCTTTCTCGAGATTTTCTCGAAAAAAAGTTATAATTCTCATTTTTCATTTCTCGAGAAATGTAAAATTTTCTCGACGCTATAGTTGGTTTTAAACAGTTCAATTAATTGATCAATAAATTGATCAAGTTTTTTTGTCAATTGATTGAAAAATTTATTGGTAACCTTGGAAACAAAACCACCACTTTACACACATCAATTTATTTATCAATTTTTTTGAAAACTTTTACATTACCTATTGTAAAACATGTTGACATATTTATCAGAATGAAAATATTGAAAAAACCTTCACAAATTTACGAGCTGTGAACAATAACAAAAGACATAACCTAGATGTTGGTAAATTAGAACGTTCGAAGTCCTGTCACATTTGAAAATGAAACACAAACAATCTATTTAGAGGTTATGCTACAACTAAACAGTTGGCAATATCTTAAGAGATAAAAATATACCTAGAATTCCCTAAAAAATTGTTGAAAATTTGATGAAAAATAGAACTTATATATATTTTCAAAATAAATTGATCAACTTTTTTGTCAATTAATTGACGAAATTTTTACACTTTACACACATCAATTAATTGAATGCCAGCTTTTTCAATTAATTGATCAATAAATTGAATCGTGTAAAACCCACTTATGTTAAACGAATTGTGCTTTTAAAAAATTGATGTGAAGTGTGAATATTCACACATTTCAGGGTTTCGCAGGTATATAATAAGTGAAGGCGGTATGCTGAATGTGTAGGACAAATTTTACTTTGTAGTAATCACGACAAAATGAACGATATTTTTAAAATAATTTATCGTCTGTTAATCATATAATAAGACTGGTTATTAAATTTACGCTCTTAAAAATTAAATACAACATTTGTCAAAATATAACTAGAATTTTGACAAAATAATTTCAACATAATAAAAATGCAAAAAAAAAACAGAAAAAATAAAATTCACTCCGTACTCGAACTCGAAACCCTTCATTTCCAGCGCATTTTAGCTTACGACACCAGTGCTCTAACCCATTACGCTATCGCACGCCTTGCATGTGAGTGTCTTACATTGGTATAACTTTTGTACTTTGTGAACCAAAAACCACAAAAAATGCGTTATTTTCCGAAAACATAATCTGCTCAAAAATTCCTGTTGTACTATTTCGGTTCACACCAATATACATTACTTAGATTTTTTTTAGATTTTTAGTTTAAACCATCTGGGCTACAGGGTGTGGGACAAAAATTTTTTTGCATAATTTTGGCACATATCGCATCAAAATAATTTATTTTGCAAAAATAAAAATTTGATCGTTAATCCACGTACTAAGGGCTTTCATTTTATACCCTACTCAAAATTTAAAAAAAATATTTTTGTTTTCGATGAGCACATATTTGTTTATATTTTTAGGGGGGTATGTTTTTTAGATGTTTTAGTATTTTTCCTATGTGCGGGTCAAAGAGTTGTATAAGCATGCCAAATTTCAACTCTCTAGGTTTAGCCGTTTGGCTACAATTTTTACCGAACAGACAGACAGACAGACAGACAGACAGACGACAAAATGACGGTACGACAAAATGACGGAGGGTTTTTTGGTCATACCTACAAAACCCTAAAAACTATTTTAAAAAAATATAATGTTTAGTGAGTCACTGATTATAATTTAATTTTGATAAAATTAGTCTTCCGTCTCCCGCAACGCAACTGTGGCAACAGATAAGAAGCGATTTATAATATTTAGCTGATTAGCATTTATTGTTACAATATTTTATTTTAATTTAGTGTATTATTTATTATAATCAATTACATTTCATTTTTTGTTCAGTTTAAAACTGTTATGTAAAAGATTACCTACAAGTTAAATAACATAATTTTTATTATTATTATTAATTTCTTAATTTTTTGAAAATTTCTCTATATATATTTATTTTCAATTAATATGCAATTACGTGCCGTTTTCATAATAATTTATAAAGCCCCGTTATCTTAACTTTACATCCCCCAACTTTTCGCTTTTATTCAAATAACTCATTTAATAAAAATCCTACATGGTTAAGACTTTTGTATTTGTTGCTACCTAACTAGTTATTGACATAACTAAACAATAATATCTAATTTGACCAATAGTTGACCAAGAAATGTTTGTATGAGTTTAACGTATTATAATTTGTAACTTTTTTAATTCTTTTTACTACTGTTTTTATTCATTTTATGTTTTTTATCCTATATGCTAATAAAAACGTTCATCTCTATAAATGCCCAAGATCATTTATTAAAATAACCAGTGATACATTTTTACAAATATTTATTATAACGTAGTGCCTATAAGATTATTGAACCAGAAATTAAGTCTCAAGAACGGCGTAAAATGCCTAGGGTTGGGAAGGGATCCGCAAAAAAAAGTTGTTCAAGAGGGCGTCCTCGGACTACATAAGTTTAAGAACCCCTGCTCTACAATTTCTTCAACATTAAAAATACTAGCAGACCCCGTTGCCAACAACGTTGGCAAACTGATATCGAATAAAAATCAATATAAGCAGGAATTAATTATTAAAATTTGCATGATACTGCGTATATTAACAAAACAAAAACGTTTCTGGATTATACCAAGGAAATCCTATAAACCGCTTAATGCGTGTCGTTTAAAAATTAGAATCGGGTTGGATACGGCCCGCGGCCCATATGCTGGATATCAATGTTATAGCTGTTTCTGATTATACCTAGGAAATCCTAAAAAGCCGCTTAATGCGTGTCGTTTAAAAAATAGTATCGGGCTGGATACGGCCCGCGGGCCATATACTGGACATCAATGGTATATCTGTTTCTGATTATACCTAGGAAATCCTAAAAAGCTGCTCAATGCATGTCGTTTAAAGTTTAAAAATTAGTATCGGCCTGGATACGCCCGCGGGCCATATGCTGGACATCAATGTTAACGCTGTTACTAATTAAACCTACGAAATCCTAAAAATCCGTTTAATGCGTGTCATTTAAAATTGGTATCGGACTGGATACGGCCCGCGGGCCATATGCTGGACAACAGGAAATCCAAAAAAGCCGCTCAATGCATGTAGTTTAAAGTTTAAAAATTTAGTATCGGGCTGGAGACGGCCCGCGGATCATTATACGTTGCGTAACATCAATTCAAGCTCCTGACACAATAACCTTCGCTTGAGTCACCGTATGTACTGCAATGCTCTGTTCTAGTGTCTGGTAAGCTATCTGTTTCGTCATATACGTCGCCCCCTACTACTCACTTCGTTACCGCCCACACCCCGCAAAACCCATTCACACCCCGCAACTTAGCGTTACGATTACACACAGAAATTAGGGCTTTTATATATATATAATATATTCTAATAATAATTTTATTCTAGAGGAAATAGAGAATATAGGTATATTATCTTTATTATAATTAAACTTACTGTCTTCTAATTTGTAAAAAGTCCATCGTAACTTACCTAAAACAAAAGAAACAAATTATTAACTCAGTTTACCAGCTAAAAGATACTCTTGATCAATATTCATCAGGCAAACAATAATAAACCACAATTTTACAATCACTACTAAAAATTCATGATCTGAAATTCATACGTGATCATTTTCTTAACTCATCTCTCTACCGTTTCTATTCCAACAGTTACTTTTGTCTAAATCCACCGTTTCCTCAACTATTTATAGTTTCATTGTTTCGCATTGATTCCAAGAAACGAACTGAAAACGGTATTTCTAAAACTGTTGTTTATCAATAATTGACGAGCTTTAGTTTCGTATCTTTTACTGTGAGCGCTGATGTGAAAATCAAACAAGCCATGGCTCACTGAACATAGATTCAATCTCAGTTCGTTCCGCATTACTTGTTCGATAATTCGCCTTATTTAAAATACGTTTAATATTATATATGTTGAAATATGGAACAAAAAAAATTAGTGGTTTACAAGAAAGATCTTAGTTAAATGTCGCGGTTTTTTGATATGGTGTATGGTGTTGTTAATGATTGTTATTATCTGTAATAACAATTTAAGAGACAGTTGGAATAA
The DNA here is from genome assembly GCA_963971575.1 of Liopterus haemorrhoidalis. Taxonomy (NCBI): domain Eukaryota; kingdom Metazoa; phylum Arthropoda; class Insecta; order Coleoptera; family Dytiscidae; genus Liopterus; species Liopterus haemorrhoidalis. Next base: position 52,176,372 of record OZ020612.1, read on the forward strand.
ATTTATTTCAATATGCAGTTCAGAAAGTTTGACTGCTCAAGAATTTCAGCAGAGCTATCATAGCTTCGTAATACGACGGTTGACTAAAGCAGTGCTTCTGAAACTTTTCAAAACACATACCAATTTGCGTAGTGGCACAATACTACATTATACACAGATGTTCAATGCTTATGCACTGCATAAGTATGTTATGTTTTTTAGTGGGTGCTCTGAATTGGTTCTCTGAAGGTGTGTTCGTTTGTGTTGCCCAATCTACACTGAACACACCATATACACCACAACTATGCTATCTTACACTGTGACGTCAGCTGCTCTTGTCCTGGACAAGTCTGGTGCAACACAAACGAACAAACCTTCAGTGTTGCCAACTCGTGGGAAATTTCCCATAACGAGGGAGAAATAGGCCCTATTTCTTTTGTTGTGGGAAAAAGGGAAAAAAGTGTAAAATATAAAAATTGTGGGAAATTTCACAATTTTCTCTGATATTAATAAAAACAATGATAATAGCAAATACAGGGGAAAAAATACATGAAATTTCTGTGTCGTATAACTTTTGAACGTGTAATAGAGCCCTCTGTAGGTGTTTTCTTATGGCGACACTTTTTATGCAATATTTTGAGACTTCCCCTGTTTATTTACATTTAGTTGTAATATTTTCATTCATAAATGATGTCAAAACAAAGAAAAGAAACAGGATGGGCGACGAAGGTCTCAAAGCAGTTTTAGTTTTTAGGTCGAGTTTCCAGGCTAAAGATATCAACTGCACAAAATATTTATACCAGTAAATAATGTTTTGTACTCATTTTTTTCGTTACCGAATTTTTTTTTTTGCCTCTTAACTTTCAAAATTGTTGGGACAACTTTTTTTTGCTATTCACTTTGTTACGCTGTACTTAAAATTGCATAATTTTACATTGTGGGAATTTTTGTCCGTTTGTGGGAAATTTTGTACCTTGCTGTGGGAATTTTTGTCTCTTGATTTTGTTTGGGTTCTAAATGTATTTTTGGCGTATGAGTACTATATTTAGTTTTTCTGCCGGTCAATAGATTGATATATTGAAATACGCTTTGAAATTTTGGGTAAACATAGCCAAACGGTCAACTTATAATGTAATAATTCTGCAAGGTATGCACTACAAGAACATATTTTCAAAAATCATTTACAGCAAGGTCTGGACAGATTGTGTTTGCATGAATTGTTGACCATCAGGGCCGTTCCTGGCAGGGGTGCAAACGTTGCACCCACACCTGGGGGCGACCTAGGGGCGACCGGCTGCAGACTATGTATTCCATGTAAAATTTTAAGTAATAAGAAAAACAATCAAAACTACGTTGATGATTACCCTTCATGACCGGTTAAAAGTCTTAAAACTAAATGTAAGCTAAAACATTATGTTTATATTTGGCAATTTTGTGTCTTATACCGAGATTAAGCTTTAAGTCTTTAGATTTAGCTTTAACATCTAGTTTTAAGACTTTCATGCAACTGGATATTAGACAAACAGAATTCAATCAATTTTATTTCATATCTAATCTTTGTAAAGTCTATATTATACTAAAACTGAACTTGAAATATCTCACTTATTATTAACAATAACAAAAACATGTATAACAAATATTATTTAAAATAAGAAGAAATGTATTTTTTATCTTGGCATATTTTCATTTGGAGTTATGAAGTGACACCCAGTTATTCTAAACTAAAATTAAACAAATATTACCTCAGTTCGTCGATTTCACAGAAAAGGTTAACTAATCTTGCATTATTGTCAATAGAAAAATATATTTGATGAAAAATAATTGATGAATTTACATCACGAAAAGCAAATTTCTGACTGGTATATTTTCTTATCTATCGTTTAAATTTTAAATCAACTGGAACTCTTAACTAAATTTTAATATGATATTATACATACTTATGGTCCACCCAGGCATGCACTTGGGTAGGGGGGGGGTTGGTCTCACTAGCTTGAGACTCACCTCATAAATAATACTTAATTAATAAGGGCGGTAATATTGTTTCTGCACCTGGCTGGCAAACAATTCAGGAACGGCCTTGATGACAATCGTAAATATTGGCAAGAAAAAAGAGAAATGGTGATGCATGAATATTTATTCAAAAATTACCATCTTGTGTAAATGTTCCAGTACTGTCCTGGCTTATTCTAATGACATCACGAGTTGCGATTACCAGCCGTCAGTCATAATGGCTTTACAATTACTTCTGCATGTACTTTCCTCGTACAAAAACAGAATGCTGGAGCAAAAACTGTTAAACGTTGCTGTCAAAACGTAATCCATCTCCACTGTGCTTCTCATTAATGTTCGGTCTAGCGGAATTTGACTCAAAACGATTTAATTACTCATATTTGTTATAATTCCATTTCTACCTTTCAAGTAATAAAATTAGATCAAAATATCACATAAAAATTAACGAGGCAAACGCCTTTATTTAATTTCATGCCTTATTTATAGAAAAAAAAAAACAATTTTCTAAAACAGGAAGATCTTTCAACACGAGAATATCCGAGGAATAATTATTTTTTAATTCAAAACCGATTATCTAAAACTGAGTATTTTTGGAAAGCATACCATAAAAAAAGTTTTATTTGATAATACACTCAACTTTTTTTTTAAATATTCATTTATTCATTAAATACTATTTGCTTATGTATCTCGCGGTTTTTTTTTTACTTTTTTTCCTATATGTATGTGGGTATCGAGTTCCTGTAGAAGTGTTCAAGCATGCCAAATTTCAACTTTCTATGTTCAGACATTTGGTTACAATTTCTATCGTACAGACAGACAGACACATGTGACGTTATAAAGGTATTTACTTGCCCGACCTTAATATATAAGGGGCAAGTATTGTAATCGCGAAAATTTTCGATGTCGAGATTTTGACTGATGACCACGTTTTATGGTCAGGGAATCCAAATAACCTATTTTCGAAGTGCCGTCCGTATGTGTGTGTGTCTGTGTGTCTGTGTGTGTGTGTCTGTATGTATACACGATAACTCAAGAACGGTTCAACTTAGAGAATTCGTTTTGGTACTAAAAAATTCTCCTATTAAATGGGAAGAACCCTATTGTTTTTTATAAAGATCGTTTGAATAGAAATGGGAGTTTACTCGTGTCGATTTTAAGATTTTTGCGAATATTTAGCAACAGAAAAATATTTCGAAAAAATTTATTGAACAAAAGTTACTATAAATGCAATAACTAATAACTTTTATTAGAGACGTTTTTTGATAAAACGAAAAATTTTGAATTTTTTTTGTAAAATTATTTTAAATTTTTCCAAGTCTCAATTTCTTCATATTTATATTATGTAAAGTTTCCATGGTCATGATAATTAATTCGTAACAAGTAAACCTAGCCTTGGACAAAAATTTGTATAGAACATAATTTGATGTATTTTTGAAGATTTATCTAAATATTAAAAAAAAAAAAAAAATTATATTAATTTTTTTTTTTTTTTATTTATTTATTTTTTTTTTGGGAGGGCAAGTCTAGCGGAGGTTTCCCTTCGCCACTGGTTTGATCATACCAACAAAACCCTATGAAAGGTATAACCCATTAGATAAGAAGGGCCTAAATTTAACAATTACAAGAGCCGAAACTACAGACATTAAAATAAACAAATCGGTAAAACATAACAAAATAGTCTCATTTAATAACCCTTTATCTATATATTAGAGACTTCAAAAATAAAGTTAGAACTTCAATTATCAATATGTATTAATTACAGTTCTATTTTTATTTTACATTCCTATGATTCTAACTTCTAATAATAAGGAACAAAATTTGCAGACACCCAGTAATTTAATAGAAATTCTCGACTTTACACATTTATCTTGGGTAAGTAAAGAGTAGACTATGTAATGCAGAACCGACATGACTTGAATCATATCGTGAAAATCACATGCATTATTAAATCCGAATACCAGACTTTGGTTTTAATTAAAACTGGTGATTGTACAAAGTGAAGCCGAGTTCATAGCACATCAACCAACAGATTGTGTTAATATACTTCATATTATTCACATTTACATGATAATTTATGAGATTTTCACATGAAGATAACTAGATGAAGGGGCTCAAAGAAAATGAAACAACTTTATTGACATCATTAAAGAAATAAGGCGTAAAATATTAACAATAACAAACATTGAACAAAAACTTTCATTGAAGAAACAATCAAGCATTAAAAGGTAGGAATTTTGGATGCAATCTACAGAAATCAGTAGCCACTGCTAGAAAAGAATTTCAGTTAAACTGAAATGAATTATTAGGTTGTAACAACAAAAACAAACGGCGGATTTTATGAAAGGACAAATGGGCAATATCCCGATACCCACGAAAAATATTTGTTTTTATATTTTTAAACCTTAACATTTTTAGATTTTATTTAATAATAATAACACTAAATGGGTTATTATTATAATTCCAAAGATATAAACATGTTAAGATTCTTATTCCACTTATTATTTAAATCCTTAGGTCCTAACAGCTTGTTTGTTTTTACGCTCAATTTGACAGCGCGTTTGTTCAGACAGTAGCGCTGCCACTCTTTGGGCACACAATATTTTGTCCCAGACACCGTCTATGTCTCTATATCAGTGGTCTTCAACCTTCTTACACCTGAGGAACTATACAGTTTAAATGCTATTTCTTTGGAACCCCAAGGCAAAAAGCCACAATAGGCTGTCTTTTTTAATTTTAAGGTCAATACGTTTGACCTTAAAATTAATAATTTAGATGTTTATTACTGAATTTAATTTTGATCAAAATTGATATTTTATAGCTGACTATATGTCTATATTTTTTAAATGTAGGTATACTATTTTATTTTTAAATAATGCAATACCTACATAATATAATTTTTAATGCAAATTATAAATAAAAATTGAATAGAATAATAAGCGATATGCTGTTTTCAGTCTTATTTATTTACTATAAACATTTATTAGCAATTATTATAAACATAAAATCAAAATAATATAATAATTTATAAACATAAAAATAAATTTAAATCACATTTTAAAATTATATTACAATATTTGGATTCAAGTTCAGACTAACTCAAGTTGCTTCTGTTTAAATTGTATTATATAACTAATTTATTGTAATACTTTTGTTCGTATTTGACTATGGCAATTTTTATTAATTCAATATATAATAGTTATAAATAAATGTTAAAAGTTTTCAAGTCAAAAATAAAATCGTTGCAGTCTTGTATTATCGCGTAATATGTAAACTTTACGCACGTGATTATTAAAAAATTCTTGAACACTGCTGTGGGTTCGTCCTGTTTGTGTTCTTAAAATATAAAATAAATAAATAAATAAAATCCAATAAAACAGTACAATGTACATGTTTAAATGGTAGTTGATATAAGAAGTAAATAATAATCACTTTTCAACAAATTTGAATTTTTTGTCGAGTAAAATGTGCTGTTTTGGAATAAATATGACCTATTGATGACGAAAATGGTGATTTAGAAATTTGTAGCACCCTCAGATTTAAAGTTATCTAATTTCTAAAATTTACCAAAATCATTCTTTCCAAGCAAAGAGTAATAAAAAAATGAAAAACAGAATAAAACCATTTAAAGAAAGTTGCGGAACCCCTGAAAACGTTCCACAGAACCCCAGGGTGCCGCGGAACACAGGTTGAATACCATTGCTCTATGTGAACTCTCCTTGCGCCGCACCGTAACAGATATCCTTGGACAAATTATTAGGAACACGAAGTATAATAGAAGATACAAGATCCAAGATCCCTAGAAAGAACATCGTAGCTGAAAAATCTCGTGAAATGGTATGGTTGAATAATATCGATCTAATTCGTAGCGCGATGTCAAAAATTAAAATTGCTATGCTGTTAGTCAATCATGGATATGGCTCATGAAGAAGAAGAAGGCATGTTTATTAACTAATTATATAAACAATGCCTGGAAAATTAATATTTAATTGATTAGAAGTGAATTGAAAATATATTTTGTGCACCTGTTTTATGTTTGGGCGATTATATCGCCTCCGAATAACATTTAGATTTATTTGTAGCTCAGATATCTTGTTTAAAATATTTACGACACATGTAAATTACAAAAAAAAATCGTTAGCATAAACATCCACCTTCATGCGAAGCTCCCAAATGACGCGGTAACCCTAATTATTACAGTAAACCATTAAAAACAAAATGCAAAAGAGGGTAAACATGATTGGTATGTCTGGCTCAACTCTTAATTGAGACAAACGATGTACAACTCCACAAGAACGTACCTAGCTAGTACAACCTTCCACTAATTACAAAATATAATCAGTCAGAGTCGAAGGAAGAAGCGGCAAGCGGCAAGAGGCAATGTGAAGAGATGAAACCTTACGTAGGAGAGAAACACAACACTTGATGTGACGAGAATACGTCAGCAACAGCTGTACAGCGAGGGATGTTTCCAACACACTGATCATCTACAAATTCTGGTAATTTCAGGATGAAGGTCTGACATATTTCACGTGTTAGCACCTGTTGTTTTCAAAATGGTTCAAATTAAAAATAATTAATGGTAGAAAAGTTTAAGTGAAATGGGAAATTATGCTACTCTTTCATCACCACACTTTTTGCCTTCTTCTTAAACCATTATTTTCCAATATTGTGAACGTATATACATAAAATTAAAGCATATTAGAATATGGTTAATTTAAATAATGATATTCCTCCAAAATTAACAAATTTATATAAAGAACACTTGCCTATTTCTGAAAAAAAAAAAAAATCAAATTTGGTAAATGTTATGTAAAACTGACGTGATACCTCCAGAATAACATGGATGGTACAATTCACTTCCCGTCGATAAACTGTAGAAGAGCGCTATTTCCGAACCAGCGCCCTCAGATACGGAATCCGAAAATAAGGTGGAGTAGTTCCTTATTCAATGTTCTTGAAGGCGCGTTCTCACGAGTCAAGTTTAGTTGACCGATTTTAGTTGATCAACAGAAGTTGAATGAAAAACCTAGTGAGAACCTTTTGTTTCAACAAAGTTGATCAATTTTTAGTGGATCAAGAAAAGTTTGACCAAGTCAAACTTTTATCGTTCAAGTGATGAGTCATCTTTGAGTTGAAACAGGTATTGACTCGTGTGAACCCGCCGAATCGCCCTGGCCTGTCAGTTTGCTTTCAACTCGTATCGAGTGCAGCTGTTTTTTCCGTGTTGTTTTTCGTTCCGTGTTTTCGAATATCTCACAAAATGAGTGTCAAGTGGTCCGAAAGCGTGATGCTCAAATTTTTAGAACTATATAATCTTTATGCGGCACTGAACTTTCAATAGCAATTCCTCAAATTTTTTTCTTCCGATATTCTCAAATGATTTCTATATCCTTCACTATCCTCTAACGCTAGTTCCCTTAGCAATGTCTCCGAAGCTCCAATCGGTTCCTTCTCAAGATCCACTGTCTCACCCAAAAGCGACGTTTTCGACGATTGTTACTTGATAGAATTGTTCGCAGTTTTTCTTGTAACATAACGGTTATAGTATGCAGCACTTCGCGCACCGCTACCTTCAAAGCCATTGTAACACTGAAACGGTTTCCGTTGAAACGTATGAACCAAAACTGATTCAAGTCGCATACAACTTTTGCTGATCAACTAAAATCGGTCAACTAAACTTGACTCGTGAGAACGCGCCTTTACCGACCGTCAACATATATGTATATTTGTCGGCCTTGGTAGCGTAGAGGTAGCGCTTCTGCTTCACGAGCCAACGGTCCCGGGTTCGAATCCAGGTCAGGGCATGGATGTTTGTGAGCCACAGTGTAATTGGGAGATTTAATCCTGTTCTGTGGTTTTCAAAAAGAAAAAAAAAAATGAAAAGGGAGGTATTGTGATCATACCGATTTTGACATTTCGAGATTTCGATGAATCTCCACGAATTGAGGTCCCGTCATAAGGCTTTGACTATTTTTAGCATGGTGTCTGTCGGTCTGTCTGTCTGTCTGTGCAGAACAAATTCGGCTAAATGGATTTTTATGAAACTTCACATTTAAGCTTTTGACATCAATGGCACGAGTTGATCAACTTTAGGTAAAAATCGCATAACTTGAAATGGGAGTTACTTGTGTCGATTTTAAGATTTTTGCGAATATTTCACAACAGAGAAATATTTCGAAAAAATTTATTTAACAAAAGTTGTTATAAAAGTAATAACTTTTATTTAGTTTCCATGGTTATCGTAAATTATAAATACACATTATGAAATTGTCTAGAATGTATTTACTGCTAGAATATATTTTATACAAGTACTTTGTGATGACGGTCGGTCCTGTGGTGGTCACAGCTGATTTTTTATGATAACTTTTATCTTTAAAGCTGCGTTCAGGACTCTTAAATTAGTCGACTATAGGCTATGACTTATGCACTGTTGATCGTCACTATAAGTCTGTCATATGGTAACGCGAGCAATCGTTCAGCACTAAATTTAATACGTTATACCAGCGTTTCCCAAACTGTGCGCCGCGGCTAGGCTACAGGGTCGCCGCGAAGAACCAGGACCTTTTTTTGTATGATCACTTTGTAGTTTAGAAGTGAGGACGTTGTTTACTGTCTAATAAAATAAAGCCTACGATATGTTTTAAATATTTTAGAATAGAAATAACTCAAAGTTTTGAGGGATCCGAACCAATTTGTAATATGTCTTTTCGTTTGAGGACTCTTGAGCTGGTTTTACTCTAACGTCCACGATTCCTTTAAACCTGCATTGGATATGAAAATAAAGAGAAATCTTACGGGAAAAGACATTTGCACACGCCTTAAAAGTACTCAACAAATGTGACTTAAATTTTAATGAGTAAAATTATTTAAAATTAGAAGTAATTTGTTTATTATAGGAGGGATGATGTTAAATTTTGGGGGTTATATTAATGAGGAGTATCTCAATTTTCAAGACCACTGGTATAGATTCTTTGGCATTCTAAGGTAAAAATATCTTAATAGATTGGCAAAAGTCTTCAAGACATTTAAATTTATTTTAATTAGATTGGGGGAGAGACAGAAAAATACAAATAGAGTCAACATTTAAATGAGAATCTACCATTATCTTCCCCTATTTTTAATCATGATGGCAAATGAAACTTTTTCTTTCAAAAGTAACGTTTCTGCAAATGAAAATCTTTCAGTTCCACCAAATTAAAATTTAAAACTGTGTTCCATGTGTCTTAAGTTCAAAATCGCTTTATGACACTTTACCAAAGGAATTTTCATAAATAATAATATTCTGAATAAAAAATTGATGACGTGTAGAATAATAATGAGATTATCCAGGTTTAGGTGAGTAAAGCAACTCGGTTAGACGATACCTCGGTTGTTGTATCAACTTTGTTTATTAAACTTAACCTTATCTTGTCAGGGGGTAACCCAACGATTAGACCTCTAACATGGGTTCAACCCTAATGATAGTCCGGTAGAAATCTATCTCTGATATCATTAGCGCAAAGCAAGGGTTGCACCAGAAAATAGATTACCTTAAATACATGCGTTTGCTCACAGGGGTGCTAAATTATCTGATATGCTCTTTGGGATATTGGATATTTTTCACAGGTGTGTGAATCGGCTGGTATAAAAAATCGGAAAATCTATTGAAAATTACTAAAATTGAAAAACACAAGAAGATGCTGAATATATATATCTTTATATTACCAACAGAGTGACAGTTTGTTTATTAAAAATGTATGTGAAGTGTGAATTTTCAGCTATTACAGGATTATGTATGTATTTCGGAAATGAACAGAATGCCGGCTGTCTGATTTAATATTGTTGCCATAATCACAAGAAAATCAACAGTTTATAACATTATAAATAACTAAGACTATAAGGCATTTCAAAATTTGTAGTCTAGGGGAGTATTTCGGGGTTATGTTTATTGAAAAACTTAAATTATCTCCCTTATTATTAACCTAACAAAAAAAAAAAAAAAATAGAACAAAAATTACATATAGTAATATAACAGATCTTTTTTAATGAAAATTTGAGGAGTTACAGGGGGCCACCCTAAACCTAAAATTAACATGCAGGGTGGTGAATTGACCTGTCGGCCATAGCGATTTAACATGTAAAATAATAAATATGCTACTTCCTGCTTCCTTAATTCTTTTAGAGAAAAAGTGCAAGAGATACAATTTATTTAGAATTTAAAACTCTACATGTTTGGTAATTAAGACTGGGTTTCTGCTTAGCAGTTAATGGTGACATATTTGAACATTTGCTACAAAATATAATTATTTATTTATTAATAAAATTACTATATTTATCATAAATTGAATTTATTATTTCGATACTAGTCTTTCATGTATGTTCGTTTATAAAGCATGGCTATTTGATAAAGAATGATTTATAAAATACTTATATAATTTTTAAATTTCCACGGAAGAAGTTGAAAGATAGTTTACTTATCTAACATGGTAGAGTTTTATTTCTAAATAAATTTTATCTCTTGTACTTTTTCTCCAAAATAATTAGGGGCGCAGGAAATAGAATATTTATTATTTTAGATGTTAAATCGCTAAGGCCGACAGGTCAATTCACCACCCTGTATTTCTCCATTATTATTAACTTAACAAAATCATGCAATCATTAGCAAAATCATGTATGACAAAAATAGTTTATAATAAGAAAACATTTTTTATTATTTTTATGAATATTTTCATTTAGATCAGCGGTTCTCAAACTATGGTACGCGTACCACTAGTGGTACGCGAAGCATCTAGTGGTGCTACGTAAGCAGACACGACGATAAACAATTTATACGATTTATTTTTTAATTGTTCAAAATTAAAAATACATTTGAAAATTTTTAAACTTATTTTTCTTTTTAAATTTGCGCCTTTTAGTAATAATGATAAAAACTCGTTGATAGAACTATCTTGCGATACAAATTTGGAAATTGAGTTTAGTGAATCAAAACTTGATGAGTTTTGGCTTGAGGCTAAAATCGAATATCCCGAATTGACCAGAAAAGCATTGTGGTTTTCGATGCCCTTTTCAACAACCTATCTCTGCGAAACCGGATTTTCTTCCATGGTGACCATAAAAAACAAATTTCGCAATAAATTAACTACCGATTTGCGCTTAAAATTAAGTACAACGAAACCCAACCTCTCATCACTTGTTTCAAGCTTGCAAGCTTCATCCTTCTCACTAAACTTGGTAAGTGTATTATCATAAAAATTTGTTAAATTAATTCTGTTTTGTCCAGCGATTTCCAAACTGGGAGGCGCGTCGAGGATTAGTGCGCGAAATTTAACGAAGCTTAAAAACCTTATTATTTTCTGATTTGTATTTCTTGTAGAAATATATTTTTTACCATTTAAAAATGTTTCTGTATTACTTTATAAAATAAGAAAGGGATGCGACAAGGTTATTTGTTTTTAAAAGGAGGTGTAGTAACCTGTTATTTGGAAACCCTTTGTAATGTGAATTAGTTTGTAGGTATGTATGACCGATTTATTTTTTAGACAAAATTGTCAAAATGTGACTTAGCGTCGATCTAGACCTGTCAATGGTACGTGACTGTTCCGTTATTCACATAAGTGGTACGCGAATAAAAAAGTTTGAGAACCTCTGATTTAGATGAATATTTGGTGAGTTACAGGGCGACATCCTAAAGCTAAACTTTTGAAATATCTCCCGTATTATTGACGTAACATCAAAAATATATATGACAAAAACTGTTTAAAATAAGAAAATAAATAAGATTAATAAATAAAACACTCGGTAAGTTTCACAAATATCAGTTTAATATACTCTATACGTATTTCGGCAGTGACGCCATCAACAGGAGTTGCAATTACAAACTGATCAAGTTTATTATTAAACTGATATTTGTGAAACTTACCGAGTGTTTTATTTATTAATCTTATTTTAAATATGTTTCACCGAGAATACACGGACTCCTCTGTCAATTATAAAAGAAAATAAATCATTTTGTTGTATATATTTTTTTCATTAGATGAATATTTTGGGAGTTACGGAGAGACACTCTAAAAAAAAAATCTTGAAATATGTCACTATTGTTTACTTTACATCAAAAATGTGTAAAAGGAAACATATTTTTCTTCTCTTCCATGCAGTTTTTAATTTTTAATAAGTGATATATTGGGGCCATATGAAGAGATCTACCTATAAACGAAGTATCTCACTTATCATTTACGTAACAGTGAAAATGTATATTACAAAAACCATACTCCAGCTAGTAAAAATTAAAATACAGTACGATATCTATAATAAAATTATAATTCACATAAATTTTACAATTAAACCACAGTTAATTCATAAATAAAAAATTAGTTAACCAATTAGCAAAATAAAAACATGCCATCCTTCCTGTTCCATTAATTTCTTTCCAACAAATTGCACATTCAATTAATTAAAACATTGTTTAGTAAACAACACGCGATGGACGCATCATCACCGGTAAACAGCTCGACTATGGGGAACTGTACAGCCAGTCGCGGACTAAAGACCAACAGTTGCCCCTGTCCAGCACGACAAGCTGATACACTATGTTAACATGTACCACTCTGGTACCCACTGTGTTGAATTAATGAATTATGTGTTGTCCATGTGGTATCCGATGGATGTATTTTTAACATGTCATTTGCAAAGCTGCCGCAAATATGTAACAGAATTATTAATTTCCATGAATTTTTTATATGGTAATTTCATGAATGAAACATTTCTGAATTTTAGTTTAATATCAAGTAAAATTATATTTCAAATATAACGCGGCACAGTTTAATAAATAATTACGAGTCATTAACTTCGATATTACCATTTTCATGGAAATTTATTATATTGAAAGATAAAAGAAGGGAATACGAAACACATTTATTGTTACACATTTGTTTGTGATTAAAAAAAATTGGTTAAAAAATAAGGTTTAAAAGTAACATTTTAACTAGGAGTTAAAACTTGTTTCATATTATGTACCGTACGTTATAACCCAAGCGTTAAGTTCTAACTTTTTAACCTTAAGCGTATGCTGTGAAATTATCTACAAGGGAACGTATTTTGCTGGTGTAGCACAGAGAACAGTAACTTTTATAATAATATCAAAATCAATAGTTTTTGATGATCTTTTTTGTTATTTGACTGATAATTTCCACTTAATTTCTTTAAACTAAAGTTAAACAATATGCGAAAATTGTCACAATAAAATTTACAATAAAAATCTCAGGGATTTTTTTTTTGGCATTTGCTTCGTATATGTCTTTATTAAATTAATAAGAAATAGACCGTATAACCGCAGGCGGAGGAAATTCCGGAGTCCTAAAGGGACTAAGGACATATTATAAATTCACGCGCAAAAAAAAAATAATTGTGAAATTTTTAAATTTTCAATATATTTTTTTTTTTTAATTAAAAAAAATCCTATCTTAAGAACAATCATATGTAGGGACCTGCGGTTCGAATTTTTGACATCTACAGACTTTTCTCTACCTAGATAAAAAAATAGGGCCTCCTTTGGGCACGCTTTTTTGATCTGTCTAGATTTGAAAATTTGTAAATATTTCGAAAGACTGTATCTCAAAATTTACATGAGATAGAAACCCACGGTTGAAATTTTTGAAATCCTGAGGCCCTAAAGGATCTTAGGACTCATTTTGTAGCAAATTCCAAATAAAAAATGTTTCTTCAAAATTTTTGAAATCTTATATTGTTTAGTCTAAAAAAAATTGGGGTCTAATAACCCAACTTTTACAAAATTGAAAATGGTTAAAAGTCGATTTTTTCGATTTTCGAGCAAAATTTTTTTCTCTGATTTACTTCGAAATGTATACACTTATGTATTTTGAGTCGTAGATCTCAAAAATAATCTCCATTACAAGCTGAAGATTACTATTTTTGGAATAAAAAAAAAAAAGACAGAAAATGGTAAAATTTGCACAAGAAAATAACGATGATAGTCACTTACTAGGTACTGAGAAGTGACACGCTCGAATACACTAACTAGTGGCCAAATTATTGTACTAAATACTGCAGTACAGTTTGAAATTTTTACGTATATTTTAGTGTTGAATTTTTGTTACAATATCGAGTGTAGTTGTGAAAAACTATAAAAGCAGAACAAATTGTAGTGTTTTTGGCTGTCATTTAAGAAAAGACAAATATAGAAATCTTAGTTTTTTTAGTTTTATACACCTCAATACATGTGCAGCGCTTAAAAATTAAAAAATGTCGCAAAATTTTACTCTCATTTAAATGAAATATAAAGGTATTGTGGCTAATGTAACATATTTCCTTCGATTACAGTGTTGCCACCGGTAATGCCACTTCTCAATTGTCTGACTCAAACGAAACATGAATTATTTTTGTGTTTCATATTTTTCTACATTCATTTACTATAATCCATTGTTGATATATATAAATTAATTGCTCCACAACTGAAATTTACTACCATACACCTTAACAAGTTTTCGAAAGATGTATAGCTTGCTCCTTAATAAACGACAGAATTATTAGCCCATGAAAAACACGACAAAAATATGAAAAATGAATCGCGAACACACAATGAATCAATCCACCGACATCTTCAGCAACAGAATCAAGGCGCCGAGAGACTATCCCTCTTTACCCCACTTCACGCCGTTAGATTTCCCCAGAGATCTACGGACCCCCTAAATCTTGACTAATAGCTGCTTCATCTGCAGCCACTGTTTTAAATAGCAATTCTTCTTCCAACCAATTAGACTAAACCAAAAACTCGGACTCGGTACATGAGATGCCAATGCATAAATTCAACAAAATAGTTCTGGAAAAAAAATGCTCAATGTCTTGGAAGTAAAAAGTGGCTTTTAAATAAAGATCTTTGTTATTTAAGTTGGCGTAGTCGCCGCTACGGTTTTGCAATCGATATACTTTACTAGAAATAAGATTGGGGTACATGAATAAAAATTAGACAATACTTTTCTTATACATTTCTTAATATTATTTACAACTTAAACAATAAGTTCTTAACTTATATTATGCTTTTTAAACTACTAAATACTTATTATACTCGAGAATCGTGATGCCAATCGACGGACTGAGAAATAAATATACGAGATGTGTAAATTAAGTAACCGGGACTGAATTTTAAATTTTTTTTTATTCGAATATAATCACAATTCAATTTGTCTCCCTCAAAATAACTTCCTTGGGAAACCACACAGCGCGGGAGACGGTTCTTCCAAACCTCATAGCAGTGCTGGAATTCGGATACTGGAATATCTTACAGCTGGTTAGTTACGAACGTTTGAATGTTTTCGAGTGTCCTAAAATGACGTCCCTTGATTTTTGAATCTTGGGAAGAGGAAAAAGTAACAGACTCAAGTCAGGCGATTAAAGAGGCTGAGGACGCACAGGAATGTTTTTACTGGCAAAAAACTCGTTTATTGAAATTGTGTGACAAGGCGCACTGAACAAATCTGATAGTGTGAGTCAAAGTCAACTCTTCCCCGTTCATTCTGACTGTCAACCGACGATCTGAACGCACAAGATCCCGGATTCTGTCTACATTTTTATGGGTTCTTAAAGATGAAGCCCTTCCGCTGCGTGATTCATCTTCAATCAACTCTCTTTCTGAAAATACCTTAAACCACCAAAAAACCTGGATCCTTGACAAAACATTGTCTCTGTAGGCCTGCAAAAGTTTCCGTTGCACTGTGCCCAAGTCTGAAGCAAAACCTGATAGCACACTGTTGCTCGAAATGAATGTCACTCATTTTTAGAACGCACTAGAAAAAACTGTTTCACTAAAAAAATCGCTACGGACAACAAAATAACTCTAGCGAGTTCAAACTCGTACTGAAGGCGTATCACATGTTCACCTGCCGCCTTTCCAAGTTCCGCGTCCCAAATTGCCAGATCAAACACTATGTTGCCAGTCCGGTTACTGAATTTACACACTTTGTATAGTAGAAGCCGGTTATAAACACGCATTCGGATATACCGCGGGTATTTTTATTGTCATTTTTGTTTTAAGACGCCCAGCATTCGTTTATACCGCAGGAGTTTATACCGAAATGGATTATGATGAATAGTTTGACAGTTAGAGAGACCTATACCGAATAAATAAGGGTTTTTTTCGTTCTCTTATTCACTCCAAATGTAGATTCACTCCTTTAGAGCTTGATTAGGGCAAAAAATTGAAATGTATTTTTCAACATTTGTATGTGTAACCATCGTAAGAAAAACTAAGTCTATATCTCATTTGTCCTAAGAGCATTGAGGAATAAGCGAAAATCATATTACCTTTTTTCATCCCCTTATGGAAATTTTTCGAAAAATACCTTTATAGTGGTGCTAATGCCATGGAAGAAATATACTCCTTGAATTTCATATTTCTAGGTACATGGGATGTTCTATAGTTTAAAATAATAGCTATTCGACTAGAGCCATGATTCCCAAAGTGGTTTATATGGACCCCCAAGGGTCGATTACGACTTGCAGGGGGTCCATGTCAGCGAGAGAAAAAAAAAAAAAAAAAACTGGGGGTGCACGAGAGGTAAATGGTGGTCCACGTAAGCGGACACCATTTATATAGGCCATCATCAAGATTTAGGCGTTCCGTAAATGATAGCTTTTCCATCTTCATACCTCGTCGAAAGGGGTTTTACCGCGGTTGCCATCTTCTTATGAAAGAAAGAAGTCAATTGCAAATCACTGGACGTGGAGATTTAATCCGCATTCAGAGCTCTTAAATCAATAGCTTATACACTGTAGATTATAGACTGTTTACTGTCATTAGAAGTTTGTCATAAGGTCAGACGTTAAACCTTTCAGATCTCTAAATTTAATACGTTGTTCGTTGTGGATTATGAATAATTTTCTAAACTTATAGCTAGTGAGATATTTTAATGAGAATATAAACACATTGGCTATCGCAGTCTGTCAGTGACACCGTAGTTATTGTATGCCTTTACATAACCTAACATAATATCATCATTAAAAAATCTTGCTCAAAATTGCAAAGACGGACAGTAAATATGATCAATTTAGGTAATTAGGTTAGGTTTAGTTAGTTAAAATCTAAGACAACAGAATTATAAAAACGATAATACATAGAATTAATTTTACGAAGCTATGTAGTTGGTTGGTAAACGCACAGATGGCGGACTATTCGCAACATATTAATTTCTAACTAGCTGTGAACGGTGTGTAGAACGTTAACACTATCCATAGAAACATAACTCAGAGCGTAACAACGAACAGTATATAACGTTTAATTTAAAGAGGTCTGAATGCGGCTTTAAGACAATACCTCACTAATTTGAAGCCAAATATTGGACAATTGCTATCAGAGCATCAGGTTCAACCCTCTCATTAACAGAATTTTACTAGGTTCTGATTTGTTTCTTTCCAAATCCAAATATTTACTTGCATTTTGTGTGAATGAAAATTGTACATGATTTTCTTTTTTTAAAATTGTCTATTACACAAAAAAAACCTATCAAAGTGAGCAGCACTGTGTCAACTGTCAAAAACACATTTGAAGTAAATAGGATTAGGAAAATTCAATATTAGGCAGGCAGGGGGGTCTACGGAAAACAAAAAATCGACAAGTGGTCTACGGGACAAAAAAGTCTGGGAAACTATGGACAAGAGCTTGGTGATTGGTGCTAGTGAACTAGCCTTAATGTCAACGCCATTCATCTTAAATGAGAAATGGTAAAGATCTAGGAAAAAAGACTGAACCCCGTGAGACATTTTTAAAAAATGTTACGATTATCGGTACTGTTCGAACAAAGAAAAATGTTACACAGCTTGGTTAAGATAAAATCGTTTCTACATAAAATTTCAAGGTTCTTAACCTTAACATTACTTAAGGTTATACTTAGTATTAAGTCATACTTTTACAATAACCTATTATCAATTTTATCCGGTAATTTCTATAAAAGAATTATGGTAAATTCTACCGCCTATCTATAATAGAATCAATTTTTTGCTTCGGTGCAAAAAGGTAAATGTTTTCAGGCTATAAATTTAACTCTATGAATTATGAATGAATTGCACATAGATACAGGAGACTGAAATAATAATTATTTAATAAATTAACACATTTTTTATGGATCAGGGGATTTATTTGCAATGGATATGCTTCACGGTAGCAAACCAGAACATCCTTGATTTTCACTTCTTCTGGAAGATATGGTATTTGTGTTCGTTCCTCATCACTTGTCAAAAATATTGTGCCAACTACAGAGGTAGCAGACGATTTGCGAGCATGAAACCGCCTGTTCTTTTTTAAATGAACAAGAGGTTAAACAGCAAAGGTAAGATGGCATCCCCTTGTTTAACTCCAGTATAAATTTTAAAAGGCCATGACAAAAGGTTTCCTAATTTCGCTTATGGATCCCGACACACATTGTATCTTGATAAGTTTGCTAAAGATGCCAAATTAGTCCATGATATCCCAAAATTTGTCACGCATTATACTGTCGTAGGCTTTCCTGAAATCAATAAAAAAAATTATGAACGTCGGTGTTGTGCCCAACATTTTTCAAGAATTTGTTATTGGAAAATTTTTATCTGTTGTTGATCTGCTAGATCGAAAACCCGCCTGGTCAACAAATAGTATGGTTCAAGTCGATGCAGCACAATATTTGAGAAGATCTTTTATGATGTATATAGAAGTGAGATCCCACGATATTTTTCACAATCCAGTTTTCTCTTTTCTTATGAAGCGGGCATAACAACAGCTATTTTTCATTCTTCGGGAAGCTTTTCTTTTCTCCATATCATCAAAATAAGATTATTTAGTATCTTGTGAAGTTCTTCACCGTCAAACTGGACAAGAAACGCTGGAGATGTCATCTATTCCTGCAGCTTTGTTATTCGTTAATCTGTTTATTGCTGCTTTGACCTCAGATAGTGTTGGTTCCTGGATGTATGGTCCGGCTGTGTGTCTTTGGGGTCTTCTCTCCAGGTTCTGAATTAGAATCACAGTGCAGTAAATTCTCAAAATATTCTTTCCTTCCCTGTAGCACTTCTGTTGAATTTGTGATCGAGTTGTTGGTCTCATCTATAACAGCTTGAATCGTTGTCTGATGGTTTCTTGTATATACATATATAAAATCGTAAACTTTGTCTACCCGTAGGTGTAAGGTTAGTTTTGTTCTATTAATCTAGCTCGTTTACGAATTTTTTCCATTATTTTCTGGTTTTCGCCATAATCTTTACTTCTGTCCAGTTTCTTTCTCTTTTCTTTAATATTTCTGCCACCACGTCGTTCCAAGTCTTCCTCTCGTTCGTTTCTTCTGTACTCTAGTTTCCCAAATTTCTTTTACTGGCCTGTTGTCTGTCATTCTTACGAGATGACCGAACCATTTTAAATGTTGTTGTTCGATTCTTTTGCTTAATGGTTCTATCTCCAATTCTTTCCTTATATTTTCATTTTTTTATTCTATCTCTGCGTGTAATTCCTTTCACTTTTCTTAGATACTTCATCTCTATGGCTTGTAATCTGCTTTTTTGTGCCTTTAATAGGAGCTTTCACTCCCATAAATAAATATTGGCCTGTATACTGTTTAATAAACAACCATCTTTGTTTTCCTTGATATTTCCTTCTTTTCTATAAAAGAGTTTGATAGAGCGTGGTACATTCTTGAGGCATTTGTTATTCTTTCGTTTATTTCGTTTTCCATGAATCCATCCATCTGTATCTTTACTCCTAGGTATTTATAGCTTTCGACTTGATCTATATTTTCCCTGTTGATTACTATGTTGGTGTTCGCGTTTTCATCGCCAATGACCATTACCTTTGTTTTGGTAGTATTTCTTTTCATCTTTCTCTTTGTCAGTTCCTGTTCCCATATCTCCAGGTTTCTTTGTAGATGTTTTTCTTCTGCAGCGCAGATCATTAGGTCGTCGGCAAAGGCACATTCTGATATTCCAACCGCTTTCATTTTGTAGTATCCAATATGCATCTTCCGAATTTTATTTTTTGCTTCTTTTATTACCATTATTATTATAAATAATGTTGGACTGAACACCCACCCCTCCTTGTCTCAGCCTGTTGTTGATATGGAAATCTTTTTTTCTTGTAATGTACTTAATTTTACGGTATATACTCCATACAAATATATGGAGTTCTATACAAATATAAATTCGAAGAAGATTCCAAACTTCGTAAACAGAATATGTATCGTTTCATAAAACACTCAACTTTTGAGTTTAAAACATGTCTGAACTATTTGACAGAAAATGAATTTGTTTTTTGCAAGTGCACATGTCAGAGGTATCACATAGGGAAATAAGTTTCTTTGAGGAACAAACCGTCTGAGCAACCGATCAACTACATGACAAATTGCAAGAAGTTTTATGACGACAGCAACAGAGAAACATAGCAACACTGTTTTCCTGTGAAAAATGTCAGATTCTTATTTTCGTCAAGCGTTAGTAAGGCCTGTCAGGCACATTCCTTAAAAAATGAAATAGGTTTCGTTTTATAAATAGGCTTCAGTAAACTTGAACACCGGGGATGAGAGAAATGATAAAGGATAAGCATATGAAATAAAAAAAATACCAAATAAGTTTCTGAAAGAGCCAACATATATCATTCTAATGGAAAATTAGTTTCTTATTTTCAATTTTGTATCTTATTCAACCACAAATAATGAAAAAGATGGGGAGTTTTTGAAGAAATTCTAAATAGAAATACAAATTTGTTCTGAAAATTGAAAAATGCGTCGTAGTAAAATGTGAAATCAAATATTACAGAACTGAATAAGAAATTTCTGTAAAAAATAATTCTAAAGATCTATAATGGTATAAAGGATTTGTTAGATACTAAAGTACAGTACAAGAAATAACTGTAATTATATTCAACAACAGATACATTATTCTATAAATATAATTATTATCGTACGCTTCATAAACAGTATGGTTCGTAAGTTTTAGTACAAAAATTATAAAAATTTGATGTGAAGTTTATATTTCCACACATTTCAGGATTTTGTAGGTATTTAATAACTGTAAGAAAGGACAAATTGTCGGCATGGGGAGAGACAAGAAAAGAGTACTTTAGGAGATGTGGAATAGACATAAGAGAAGCAGATAGAGAGAGAAACGGAGGTACGGATATAGTAGAAGAATTGAGAAGGCGGGATAAAGAGGTACAGGAGCAGGAAAAAACAAACAGAATAGACAAATCGCGGAGTGTGAAAAGTTATAAAGACATAAGAGTCAGCGGAATTCTGAGATAATTAAATGAGAAAAGAGAAAGATCAGAGGGTAGTCAGGAGGATAGCGAGGTTGAGATGCAGCTATGAAGAGAGGAACAACAGGTACTGGGAAAAGCCAGAGGACGAGCTCTGTAGAATGTGCAAGGAAGAAGAGGAAACATTAGAGCATTTAGCGAAGAGATGCTGACAGATGGAAGAATAAAGAAATTAAATTAAAATTATTGTAATAATATTCATACTGTAATGTTATTTTATTTTTATTTCTTTGTAGTACCTAGTTAACACCCTAAACGCCCCAAGGCTTAGAGGAAATAAAGAATATATATATATATATATATATATATATATATAATAACTGTTTCATCTTGATTTTTTGTATTTTGCATAGTAGAAGGCGTTGGCCTTTTGAAAACATAGAAATTAATATTTTTGACAGTTTTAATCGGTATTACGTTATTCGGGTGTACAAAACCACTGTTGCTCTATTTTCGACTATCGGAATTATAATTATTTATTGTGTCTGGTGTTCTTGTTCGACTACATATGATCATTTGGCATCTCCAAGAAGCTTCTTCAGAATCTGGATACGCAGAGAATCATCTGTTCATCAGCACAAAGGTTAGTAACATATGTCTGTTTAATAAACGCTTAGACACTGTAGTCAAACGTTCGTCGTGTAAAACAAAATTATACTATATCTCGGTGTGGTGCGCTCGAAATTCCACACCAGTTAGCGGTTTGCTTGGAGCCGCTACAATAACTGTAAGAAGCCAATAGAATGCTTGATGTGTAGGACGATATTTCTTCAATAATCACATCAAAATTAACAGTTTTTTGATAACATATTTCATGTATGAACAAATTAATTGAACTTAACCCGTGCGAAATTCGGGTATTCTGCTAGTTATGCAATAAAATAGCTAATTATAAAACTGGATAGTGATTTGTAAAATAAAATCTAGTCCCACGCTCGGCAGTCTACCGGGGACCCGGTAATTTGTGCCGGCTACTCCCGTATCTCGACACCCTTGAGCCTCAGTGTTACACTATTTGAGAAATTCTGGCATTGTGATACAGTACAGTTTCTAAATGCATCATAACTTGATATCTAAAGCACTACACTACTACAACGCGCCTCATCTCTATCACAAGGATATCTGTTCTCTTTTGATCATTTAAAGTATCAAGCTACATTACGGGACCTGTACTTCTCTATGAGAAACATTTGCTTACTAATTACTGTATATATCCCCTTAATAAATGTGAGATAATAAACATCTGTAATAAATGAAGTTCTGATGTAAAAGTAGTGTGTTATTTTCTCATCTCATGGATCATAATCATGATTTATAAGAAATTAAAGTTAATCTTCTTGTATAATTAACAGATCTATTAATCATTTTCATTGCAAAATATTTAAATATAATGCACCTGTGTACTTGCATACGTATGCAATAAAACTGTGTTTAAAGTATGTAGATTTTCATTAATCAGTCCGTGCAAGCATTAGCATTAATTATCACGGAATGCTGCGGCCCAGTATTAAATTTAGGCCAATCCTTTACACCGCTGGAATAATTTGTCAGACAGTATTTATAGTACGTACTTACAGGAGTGGCTTAGCAATTCAACATACAGTGTTAAATAGGCCATGAGAATTTTTGTCGTTTATAAAAAAATCTTCGGTGCAGAACACTGAGATATTTACTTCATATATACTTCACACTGAGACATCATAAGCGCCCGCAATAAGGGACAAGGAGGCGTTTGCCACCCCTGGAGTAATAATAATTGTATTATGACGTCGTTTTGGGTTAAATATAATCGTTTGGGTATGTTAAGTGAGCACAAGAAAAATTACTAATATAGTAGATTTTATAGAAAAGTCATTGGTGTCAATAAACAATTTGCCAACCATCGCAGACGTCTTCAATTTCTATTTAAATAATGTTCCGTATTTATGAAAGTTTATGTAATAAATTATTAAATATTATAAGTTATAAGCTGGGATGGGGAGTCGGAGTCGGGAGTCGAGGAGTCGAAGCTTTTTCGAGGAGTCGGAGTCGGGAGTCGGCAAAAGTTATGGACTCCCGACTATTTGATTAAATTTTTATCAAGGATGAGAACTATTCGAAAACGAAAGGAAAATACCATTCTACCAGAATATTTTAAAGCACGGAAACAGGAACGACATTTTGTTCTCTGTTCATGAACGAAAATGAAATATTCAATATCGATTTTACATTAATAAAATTTAATTAATATTATTAGTATTAACAGATTAATGATGTAGGATAAAGATTTTTGTTTTTAGTCATATCTAATTTTTCTTTTTCTGTATACTTTGTTCATTATGATTAAACGGAACTAAACTGGATTTTTATTTTCCCAAGTTGTAACGAGCTTTGTGATTATTTCATGTTTCATGTTGGCAGCTAAAATTTAAATGTCAAAAGAAAAAAGGTATGAAAAATAAAATACATAACATACAAAACATTTTTTTTTAAAACTAATTTCGAAAATTTGTATTAAAAATGACTCAATAGTCAGAATGAAGTAAAAATGATATTTTATAAAGACAGCTCACACCAACCCAAGATATTTAATGCAAGTATAGTCTGTTTCTTTGGTTTAAGCGGAATTAGATATCGAAACCTACTAACTTTGAAGGATTGAATGAGGCTTTGTATAATTTTGTTCAACAAAAGCCCACTTTGATCGTTAAAAAGTGAACTAGTGATAACTTAAGAAAATAAATTTTCCATTTAGTTCCGCTTAAACATTTGAAATAGACTTTACAATTTACGAGTGAAAGGAGTCGGGAGTCGGAGTCGAAGTCGGTATTCAAAAATATCGATTCCGGAGTCGAGAGTCGGGAGTCGGTCATTTTTCTGTCGATTTCCCTTCCCTGGTTTTAAGGCATACACTACCTTAGCCATAAATAAAAATATACATCATCATCATTGGCGCAACAGCCCGAAATGAGTCTCGACCTCCTGTTTCCAGGTTTCATGACCATATTTTCAATCTATGTACATTCAGGAGTAATATGGTCAGTATTACGTCCTTTTTTTAGCATACACAGAAAGGGACCTACAGTTTATAGCCGGTAGAATGAAGAAGCAGAACCTGTAATTTATATAAATATTTTTACACAAATTATTTGACATAAGCAGGAATTGAACTCACGTCCGTACTTTTGCCTTGCGGTCGAATACCAGGTTAAACGATTTAACATTTGCAGCTACAGACTAAATACAAATATTATATGCCATTAATTAAAAAACTAATTAATTTTGTCAAAAACACAAAAATTGAAATATTTTTCAAAAACGCAATCTGGTCAAAAATTCTTTTCGTACGTTCCCGGATGTACATTACTTTTTTCAGATTTTTAGTAACGTTTTTAGGTTAAGGTGTGCGGGACAGGCAACAATTTTTTAGTACATTTTTAGAAAAAAACGTCTTAAAATAAAGAATTTTCCGTTCCTTCATCCTATGTCTTAAGAGCATTTTTCTTATACTCAACTTACTTATTTTCAACGACAAAAAATATATTTTTTTGAAAAACTAATCGTAAATTCCTGTTGAACTATTCCGGTTCTCATCAATATACATTATTAGGATTTTTTTAGATCAACCCCTATGGAATTTAGACTTGGGGACAAAAGTTTTTTGATATATTTGTGGCGAACATTTCATAAAAACATTATAGTTTTCAAAAACACAACTTTTTTTTGAACTCTTTGACCCACATAATTTTCCTATATGTGGGTCAAAGAGTTGTACAAGCATACCAAATTTCAAATTTCTATGTTCAGCCGTTTGGCTACAATTTGTAGCGCACAGACAGACAGACACATGAGTGATGTTATAAGTTTTTTTTGGTCATACCTAAAAACCCTAAGCCCATATATGCATTATTTTCGAGAGATGATTTTCCGAAGTTAGTATTTTTTTTTATGTGGGTCAAAGAACTGTATTTGCATGCCAAAGAGAAAGGAAAAGACTATTTATAGAATATATACAAGCCCTGTTTTATATACGAACATATTCTTTGTTTAGAACAATTTAATTCACAGAATTAAAATATGCAAAGAAGCTCTAAATATTAAACAAACTATAAATAATTCCTTACAAAAACAAATTAACAAATAGAACTCACCCTTTGTAGTTGCTTTTGGAGCTTGGCTAATGTTTGTTTGTCCCGCAGTTCCGTTCTCTTGGCCGCTTCCAGAGCTTCCTCTAGTTCCGCTATTCTCGCTTCCAGGCTCTCCTGAAACAGGACCAACATGAATAAAACACAGGAAACATAACAGTAGAGAATATGTCAAATACGCATTGCAGATATACTAAATCAACGATTTTACTAAGATAGTTTGTTAATTAAATCTGTAGAAAATGTGGTTTTGTGAAAACAAAATTAAAAAAATTAAAAACGATCCTTATCTAATATGAGACAAAAACAATACTAAATACAATAACCTTTTTCGAGATATTCGAAAAATCGAAGTTGTGGTATATTATGTTTCATTTTGTAATATGTAACTAACAGGGAAAGTTCATTTTTTATATTGTATATTTACAATACATTTATAACATTATCATAGTATTAGTTCACATGGATAGATACGTCGAAGTCCGTTTACACTACAAATTCACCAAAATCAACAGATCTACGTTTTACCAAATGAAACATAATATACTGTAATTTCGTCAATTACATTTAAATCAAGACAGTTAAACCTTTCTTAAGCATCATTTATAATCCATAGCACAGGCATAATATAAGAATTACAGTACATTCTTTGTCCGGTTTATAATAAACAGATGTTCAGAACGGAACTCCCCTTTGTACTTATCTTTATGCTCATGTCATGCATTAAGTTATGAACGCATATAAACCAGGTTTTAGTCTCAGAAAAGCTGGATAGAAGCAAACAAACTCGTCATTTTGCTTTTTAATCATCCAAATGTAAAAATATATTTCTTTGAATTTTTTAAATGACAGCCAACATAGCTTTACTTTCCATATGACTCTAGTCTCTACACGGATTCAGAGATGGAACCAGGTTTTGTCGTTCACGTGCAAATTCTGTTGTTCAACTACATATTTTGTCGTTAATGGCATAATTTGTAGTGCTTCTTTCTTTCTGTCGTTATTAAAATCTAATCTGTCATTATCGTTATTAAAATCTAATCAGCCCGACAGGTTTATACCTGTCGGGCTGAAGAATGTTACTCGATTTACATCTGTGTAAAACTAGTCTGTTTCTTTGGTTTAAGCAGAACTAGATTTTGATATCTAGTAACTTTTAACCACAACTGTGGAGTCGGTCAAACTGTCGACTACGACACCGAATTCGATAGAATTTTTGTTACCACCAACTCGACCTCCAACTCCAACTCCGCAATTTTTGTAACCACCGACTCCGTAATTTTTGTTACCACCGGCTCAGTCTCTAACTCCGACTCCGTAATTTTTGTTACCACTTACTCGATCTCCAACTCCGACTCCGTAATGTTTGCAACCACCGATACGGACTCTAACTTCGAATTCGGAATTTTCAAGCGTAGTTTCAATCAGAACTCCAACAGTAGTGATATCTGGTGGTTGTGGCGCTAAATAAAACTGTCAAATTTCTGCCTTGACTACCACTACTGCCGCGTTTTCCTTCATAATATTTAAGTTTATTATCAATAATAGAAAGGCTGAAAAAAATCTGAAGAAGTTGAAATTATACCATTTATGGAGCAAACTATAATGGGCAAAAGCGTAAAAAATCAAAGAAAATGTACATATTTCGAAATACAATTGTATTCCCCAACACCGCAGTTGTTACACAGCACTTATTTCATCCATTTTGTTTGGCTATGTTGACATTAATTTCAAATTGGCTTTGAGATTCAAACATATTCGGGTTAAACCCCATCACAAAATTAATATCTGCAAACCTGATAAATCATCGGATTGTCTAGAAATGCTTTGAGCGCTCTGACAGATCACTCAGGTGGACTAAAAACAAGCTATTACGTGCGATCCAACTTTTCGAACGAATCGGAAGCACTTAGATCGCTCGGATTAAATCTGACTGACTAAACATAAACGCCTATCGAAACGCGGCCCAACGAATTTAAGTTGGTACATTTTTGCCAACTACAAATCAAACTTCGTTAAACCAAGATATTTATCGACTCCACAACCCTGCTTTTGACTATATTGTTTAACAAAAGCCCAATAGCCTCATTAGTTAAAAAGTGCGACAACTTAAGAAAATAAATAATCTGTTTAGTTACGTTTAAACTTTGACTATTATTACTAAAATGTGTTAACATATTTTACCGGATAAAAAATAATATCAAATGATAATTTAAAATCAAAAATAAATATACACTGTGTAATAATCAACCAATATGTAAATAAAACCAATATAAACACAAACAAATTTGTTTGATAAAAATCCCAAATGTAACTAGATATAATTTTATCTCCATAATTTTTACCCCACATTTTATCAGTTCAAATATTGAAAAATAAATTCCCCAGTCACATTTCCCCTTAAAAAAGTCAATTTGTGACTCAATTATCACATTCTCTCAAAGGAAAACGATGAAAGTGGGTTCAAAGCAACATTTCAAATAAACCGATCAACTCATATAATTGATCAACCCTCGACTCAAATCACAAACTACCTACACATGAAAGGGATCACAAAGACTAAGAAAAAGAAGGGATCTGTCAGTAATTACACGTGGTTGGCGGAAAACCACAGTATTAGGTAAAGGAACTGGACAGAGTCATGTCCGGTCAGCCCTCTGGACCACTCGACGAAAATGCCCCTGGTGCACAAAAAACTAATGTTGGAATCACACGCATGTTCTTAGATCTTCAATGGTCGGCTTAAGAATGATGGCACATAGACGTAGAATATCCAGTTAAAATAGGATCACTTAAAAAATACGAAAATATAGCGGCGCGACAAATTATGCACTCAGCAAATTACATCATTATAGCGACAAATGGCTTCACGACAAATTAAGTCCTTTGCACGACAGAAGGTGACATTTGAACAACACGTACAGTATTCGTTAGAGCGTACGCAAAGAAAGTTGCAGTTAAGATTTAAATTAAAGCTGAACAGTGGTATAACTACAAAAAAAAAAAAAAAACAATAATACGCGACCTTAAAATAAAAGGGTTCTATCTACAATTTTGTGAAAAATTAGATTTTTAGTTAAAAAGGTTCCGTGTGTATAATTTTACTTTCCCAATAATGTTATATTGTCATTTATTATGGTAAAAGTTGTTTTTACCGACCGCCAACATTTATAAGGAAGGTATTGTGATCATAACGATCTTGACATTTCGAGATTTCGATAGATCTCCATGAATTGAGGTCCCTATATAACGTTTTGACTATTTGTAGCATGATATCTGTCGGTATGTCTGTCTTTTTGTCGCTCTGTCTGTTTTATGAAACGGATTATGCCGGATTTTTATGAAACTTCATATTTAAGTTAGTTAGTTATTTAGTTAAAATTTTTGGCGCACAGCAACAAAGGCTATTTGCGCCTAACACAGGCCATTTAAATGACTACACTACATATTAAAAACAATAAATTAAACAATCACTTCATATTTAAGCTTTTGACATCAATGGTACGAGTTGATAAACTTTTGGTAAAAATCGGTTAACTGGAAATGGGAGTTTACTCGTGTCGGTTTTAAGATTTTTGCGAATATTTCACAACAGAGAAATATTTCGAAAAAAATTTATTTAACAATAGTTGCTATAAAAACAATAACCAACAACTTTTATTTGAAACATTTTTTGGTAAAGCAGCATAAATTAAACAAGTACTTTGTGATGGCGGTCGGTCCTGTGGTGGCAACAGCTGATTTTTTAATTTAAAAACTTTAAAACAGAACCGTTTTTCTTCACTGATTGAGCTTAATACCAAACTTCTATCTATATGCTCACGTATCTGAAATGCAACAGATTGAATCTTTAATATATTTGAAGAGGAAATAGTCCACTGCAATGCTTTTATGAATTGCTATATTGTTGAAAGTAATGTATGTGCTTCATAATATTCAGGTATAAGATTGATGTTTGAATTAAATTTTTTTCAAAATGGTCAACCTGTCAGATTCAACCCTTATATTTTAATAATTTTAACTAATATAGTTAAAATTATTCTCTTGTAGAATCTTGTATTAATAAGCATAATCGTTAGTTATAATAGCATTTATATCAGTTATGAATATTAAGAAGAGAAGAGGTCCAAGATTAAAATCTTGAGGAACACCTGAAGTATCAGAGAAGGCTTTGGTATTGTGGCCTCGAAAAGTAACAGAATTATAGGCTATTCCAAACCTTTAAGAGGAACCAAATGGAATTTTAATTTTTTTAAGTTGTCATGAGCTATTTTTTTAATGTTTGAAGTTGGCTTTTACTAAACAAAATGATCGAAGCACCCCTGGCAAGATACTTGGAAAGACTTTATCAGAGCAAGATAGAGGACTTGTGTAGAGTGAGACTAAAAGTCAATACGACAAAGCAGAAATTTAGAATAAACTAAAGCACACCCACAGTTAAATTATTTTAACTTAATGAATTGACAAATGCTGCATAATAGGCTCTGTGTCAGTTTAGGACAATTTTACCCAAGCCTTTATCCTAAACCAACTTCGAAAGTGACAAAAGTCAACTATGAAAGGTGTCCTATGTCAACCATGAGCCTTTGTTCATCGCTAATGAGCCGTTCAGTCAAGGTCATGTACACCGTACGTTTATTAAATATCAGACTTTATTTTTATCGACCATCATTATAAATTGTGTTTTATAGACATGCACTAGGAAAAGTTCATTCAGGAACATAAATAGTTAAATATTACGGCCATCTGCGGTCATATAGTAAAAGTATCATGTTTAAAAAATGGCAAGGGAATCATTAATTTTTAATTTAGTAATTGGGGAGTTAATTAACATTATTAATATTGCTACAGTGATTGGGGCTAATGGTTAATCAAACTGAACAATACTCAAGAAAAAAACAGACAGACTGTACTCTTGACTATTTACTTCGTTGTTTATAATAAAAATAATACAACCCATTTCCATTAAAAACGTTTCTTATTCGACTCATTATAGTAACTTTATTTTGTAAATCTAGTCGTTTAAAACCAAGAAACCAACTGCATTTATAAACAAATTTTATTTATTCATTTATTTATTTAATTATTGATTTATTTATTTGTAGCGAGCTGAAATGGCCCTTGTTCTTCCTCTATCTTTGCGTCTCTACGTTCTGTTGCTATCAACACACTGTTTGCACACTGTGCACTAAACATGCGAATCTCAGGCGTTCTGCTGAGTGTTTTTAAGTTTTAAGGAATAAAAAAAGGTTTCAGCCTGTGGAAAGATTTTCTGAACACGTTGGTGCAAACCAGACTGTCGTAAGATAATTAAATACCTCTGTTCTGACCAGTTATGTTTTTAGGAAATATATTTGAAATTACAGCTTGATTTTAATTATTTAAAAAAATTCAGGGACTCTGAAAGTCATAAACTTAGGCCTATTTTGCTATAAACATGCCATGGACACGCTGGTATACTTTTTTTAATCGTGTAGCCGTTCATTCATTTTGTGATAGCACACATACATCAACACAAACGAACTAATGTATATATTAGTACAAGTTCAATGCCAAGAACTATTTGCAAGGTTTGTTATCAATTTTAACTAGTGTGCTTCATTCTAGAAAACATTTATGCACATATGTAGGTATGTATTAGATCCTAAGCCAGTGATGGCGAACCTTTTGAGCCCGGTGTGTCAAAATTCGGAAAAAATCTAGTTAAACTCAGGTGCCGTGTCACGTTTAAAAATATCCATAATTTTGTGATATTTGCAGCACGTAAAAAAATAGTTATATATTTGATATATTTATTTGTTAAAAAGCAAAAACATATAATTCTTTATATTAGTGACTTTTTTGTTGCTGAATTGCATTTGCTAAATCTTCAATTGAAGGTTGGTATTTCGTGCAGTTCAAGCGCTACTGACTTCATCTGTCAGTCGTTTTTTTTTATTGGCTTTAATATTATTTAACGCGGAGAATAAGGTCTCACAAAAATAAGTAGAGGGAAAAATTGTGAGGAAAGCCATCACTAGATTTTGTGCTAAAGCGCTAAAAATGTCCGGTAACCGTTCCAAGCACTCCAAATTTCTTGATCGTAGTGGCACTCTTTGTCATTCTCCAAACAATTTCTTTCCAGATTCTCAAGTTTGGACCACAAATCGTCAAACACTTGAGGCCAGATGCGTTCACTGTTTTTGGCCGAAAACCGTCTGTAAACGATGCGTGTCACCCAAAATGTCTTGGCGTGTCACCTGTGACACGCGTGTCATAGGTTCGCCATCACTGTCCTAAGCTCTCAAGTGGAAGCTTGCAAGAATCCAGCTTCATACGTTACTACGTTAAGTATTTTATAGAACAAAAACAGATCACTAGCACAAAAATAAATAGAACTTAATGAAAGATGATGCAACCATTACGACCAGCATTTATTGTGAACAACTGTAAAGGATGCAAGACAAGGGAACTTGACTAATTTCGTGATAAAGGTAATATCGTGGTAATATGAAAGAAATATCTGGCTGCATAGCCATTTCTGATGAACATTTTTGTGTTTTCTTTAAATTTAAGGTTGTTACAATGAATATTTTCATTATATCATTCTTATTATCACGAAATTAGCCGACTGCCCCCTGCTTGTTTAGTTAACTAATATATCATGTTTGACAACTAATAAGAATAAGATGTCACCGTCTACACTTTAACAAAAGAA
Organism: Liopterus haemorrhoidalis; assembly: GCA_963971575.1. Lineage (NCBI taxonomy): Eukaryota > Metazoa > Arthropoda > Insecta > Coleoptera > Dytiscidae > Liopterus > Liopterus haemorrhoidalis. The sequence goes on from OZ020612.1 coordinate 52,208,443, forward strand.
TAAATCCCTGTTCCCGAGGCGACCTTTAGGACATGTCAACTTATTTCTATACACCATCCCAATCTTTTCATCTTCTTCATTTTTTATTTATTTGCTTCAATAAATCAGAACGATAGTGTTATTGAAAGAAAAGTCCAGTGTTTTCTAGGAATGTTTTTATCAGCAGAAAATCCCTTAGAATCAAGGGGAATAAATTGTGATCGTGTCATTACCAGGCAGTGATCCCGGTGAAGAACATACACGCACGCATAAAGCTATTGTATCGGTAACGTGAGTCTTGGAAAGCTTTGAAGAGGGCATTAGGCAATCTCTCTCAATGGGATGTGGTCTAGAGTTGCCCTAACAACTGAATAACACCGTGTTTGTTCTTGCCGACCGCCACAGGCGTAGAACACATCATAAATCCATCACATATAAAGGGCAGAACTTTTTTTACATATTAAAAACTAATTAACTGAAACAAATTGAAAAAAATGTATAATAGCGCATGATATAAAAAAGTAAAAATTTATTAATTCAACGATAGCGCATAAGTGGCTTTTTCTTTTCGTGCTAAAGGTCCCGTGTTTCAATCCCTGTCGGGGCTTGGATAATTACTTTTTGTGAAAGGCTAGAGTTAGTAAATTTAGTAAATACGCCCTGTTCAAACCGGGGATTCCTTATAGTACTACAAGTCGGGTAGAGAGATGTACCATTCTGAATATTATGCCACTGAAATGCCTACGTAATATATGTAATCCCTTTGTCGTTTATGGTACTGAATTATTTTGCGATAATCAAGACCATTTATTATTACAATAAAATACATATTTTTCATTGCTTGTTTAAAATCACGTAATACAATACGGAAATAGCAATTGGCATTTTTTTTTAAATTGGCACTTAATTTATTTATCCACCAAAAAGAATAATATCTTGAAAAAGTGATAAGAAACGAGCACACATACCAAATGCTACAGAATATTGCATAGACAAAGGACGAAGGATAAAGAGGTTCCAGAAGAAAAATAATCCCAAATGCTAATCTCTTTCATAAGGAAGAAATTCATACAGTTGCCAACAAATACCATGACCGATTCATTGAATACGAATATGAAATTGTGGTAAATTTAATAAATGACCTTGACAACAGAAGGCTAAAGCGACTTTGGCCAAACGACCTACCGCAACACTGAAGACAGTAATATATAAGGAGAAACGTCACTGGATGTCTCCCATACATGCCGACTATTTTCAACTAATCTACTTAATACTCTCAATGAAGTAGACTGTAAATAAAAAAAATAAAACAAAAAAAAAAAGCTAGTGCTCCTACTTAAATTATTAACATAATATAATTTCCTTCAAAAGTTCTTTCATGAAAATAATAGAAGACTGCTATTGAGAAGTGACATTACCTATAGAGGCGCTGTTTTCGCTTACAAAATGGCGATTGGAATAGGTTTTTTTGACATTTGCCATTTGATACACAAGAATTCACATTGCAGTTAATTTTCTGTTGCGATTTTAAAGACATTTTATTCACTTTTCTTCACTTTAACACATAGAAACAATGCAATTAAATAAGCCACATCCAACAAAATCCTATTCCGTTAAGTTCCAAAATATTCCGCTAGGTGTCACTTCAGTTATTGTCAGTTCTGAATATATAGAGTTTCCTGTTGGGCTTAAGTAAATCAAAGAGCCTCTACGAAGCATCGCCATCTGGTTCTATTATTTACAAAAGCCTTAATTTCCGACCAAGATTTTCCCATCCAATTTCTTGAGAAATTGACCTACGCCAGGTAATTGCAAGTCTACCTCTTCTGCGTGCTCTCAGAGAAATCCATTCAAGCTATGTTGAAACTGACATGTAGAACGAATTAATATCAAAATATTAAACAGGAATCCACCGGACAAAAAAAAAGTTAGGTCATGCAGAAAATTGTTGGACGGTATTCAGGAAGCGATGCAGATAACACATTATAGTGAAGATCAATGAAGACACAAAATAGCGTAAAGCAGAGTGTCCCAAACTGTGCTCCGCGAGCGTTTACTAGTGCTCCGCGATTTACTAGTGTTGCTATATATATAGCAATAATAATGCACCGCGACGAATTCTTCTCGTGAAAAGTGCTCCGCGGCTCAAAGAGTTTTGGAAACTCTGGCGTAAAGGGTACCAAAAACAATGATAGTTGCGGAGCACTCGTTTTTAAAAAATCACATCCACGGAACTATTTCGGAGGGCAGCAAACAAGGTGTGAATTTCCATGATGATAACCAATGTCCGCAACGAATAAATCAATAAAAGAAAAAGAAGAATTAATTATCACGTCAAATTATATGATGATATGATATTATCATAAATACTATTGTACATTTTCTGTATTAGGTTAACAACAAGGCAGTCAGCTATATAATCGTACAATTATTAATTATTATTTGATGGATAGCTTGGATATGTACGCAAGAACCCCGTACCACTATAATCTCCAAGAATTGCCGGTGTAAGCAGCGTTTCTATTATCTGTTCAACGTGTGGGAAGTTGTAATACTATTTTGCAATTCCTTGGATTAACCGTACAATAATTCCAGTTATTTCATTGATGAATAATGTACCTCTAAGAATGGTAATAAGCTGGTTATTTTATTATAAGCATATTAAAGCATTAAGTATTAAAAATATATATCCTTAGAGATTTTACTTTTGTTGTCCTTTTATGCAAAAAGAATTTTCTTAAAAGCCTAACCCTGAGTCGTAATATTGTCAACTTAGAATGGCGTTGTGGGTGTTCTTTCCCCTGAATTTATCGTTATTACATTCTTTATGTTTTCTAATAAACTTGTTAATTGTTATTTATTTTTAAGCATTTTTTTTTGTGGCGTAATGTGCTGCGAAACATGTAATTTATTCAGCAAGTAAACGCTTTACTTGGGTTATTAAACGAATATTTAAATATGAGAAATGCAAGGTGTTTTTTTAATGGGCCATCAAGAATTTTTTGCCTGAAAAAGAAATAATAAGTACAAAATTTGGTAGATACATCAAAAATACTGCCACTATGTCATACTACTTTATAATGTCAAAAATAGCTAGATTAGTTCCTGACAAAAAGAGATTTTCTAAATTAACTACAGACAGATAGTCTGGAGTGTTCGGTTTTTAACTTTCTACGCTTGTGTAGCTCAAACAGCTTAACTTAAAAATAGATTCGCTTGGGCCTTGCCTCTTAAGAACAATGTAAAAACCTGACCTTTATAAGACAAATTTATGTTTACATTATGTCACGATATATTTCTTTGTAGGCGGATATATATGAACTGTATAAAAATATAGAACAATTAACACCTTTAATAGGAAATGAAATGAAAGTAGCACCATTATATATCATTTTTATCAATATCAGATATCACTGTTCAAGGGAACACCCACATCGAAGGTTGAGATGGCAGAATTGCAACACTACACTCAGGGTTATACTGAAGATTAAAAACACCTTTTGTTTGCAATTTTGTATTATTCTTATTGCAATATTTGCAGAGATAATATTGACAATATCACATCAGAACAAAAAAAAAAAAAAAACATAGAGAACTGACACTTGATAAAAATTCAAAGTTTATTCAAAGAAGACTAGATATTATCATTATTAAAAAGGGGGATTTGTAGTTCCACCTGTACACTCCAGATTTACCCGTGTGTTGGGCACAGACGACAGGCTCACGCTAAACCTTCACAGAGAAGGTCTAGAGTAGTGTTTCTCAAACTTCTCTGGCATGGGACCCCCGAAATTATGTAAATATTGTCTGCGGCTCCCCTATATATATATTAGAAGACCATCCAGATGAAGAGATAAAGAACATACTATCTTCATATAATGAAAAAACCCGCATGAAATACAGAAGACCAAAATCTATCATCTGGACTTAACAAAAGACCAACAAGATGATCAATTACAACATGTCATTGAGAATGAGCTAAAACTCTGAAAAGAAGACGCACTCAAGTGCCGCCACATTGGCACCATCAATAAAAATAAATAGAGATATATAATTGCGATTAAGGAGGTATGAACATTTGTTCGGTACTCCAGAAATCAAGAGAATCCAGGAGTATATATATATATATAGGGGAGGATATATATATATAGCGTATCAAGATAGAGGGAACACGATTTTTCTCGAAAAGGCGACGTGTGAGCAAGTTAGGAAAAAAATTTGGTAGCCAAAATTTATCCAAAAAATTGAAAGGTAGTATTAAAATTTCGAATAAATAGGAAGTACAGGATATCAAAGACAATTTCGAATTTTTAAATGAGAACGTATGTCATATTTGGTATCTTTGGATAGAGCTTTTGAAAAGAAACAACTTTTAAGGTACTTGAAGTACCTTCAACGCAAATCGTTGTCATAGAAACGCATGAAGCGACACAGGTTATTTGACTATATATTTTATTTATAGTCTGTTTCTTTGGTTTAAGCGGAACTAGATTATCGATTCACTGAAGTTTTTGATTATTTTGTTTAATAAAAGCCCGGTTTATTCATTATAAAGTTAGCAAGTGAAAATTAAAATTCCATTTAGTTCCGCTTAAACGTTTGGAATAGCTTGTAGTTTAAATTATTTTCAAAATAAGTATATTAGATATAATAATACATGACATATTTATTTTATTTATGTTATGAAAGGTATATTTTTATGAATATAAATGAATAATATTTATAAATATGGATAAAATTTATATCTTGCTTGATTGACCGTATTTCTATTATATTTTCATGTTTCGATCTTGTATGACTTCGCGGCCCTCCGGTTAACAAACTCTGGTCTAGAGAGCTTTATCCCAGTATTCGGCCGCATCCCAAACCTTCGATATCTGCGCCCGATGGGCTCACTCCAAATCCAGCGCCCACACAATGAAAACCGATCCGAGGCAGCACTGTTTTTTTCATTCTGTAGACCAGAGAGGTAGTAGACGGGAATGATCTCGATTTCCCTCTTGAAAGCAGCTACAAGACCACCCAAAATCAACACTAACATAACCTAGCATATTTTGGAAACATGCTACAAACCAAAATGGCCGGTAATAGTAATTCGGTTCAGATTTTAAAACAAGACTTTAAAATCACTCTGTAAAAGTTAAATCTCTTCAGTTAAGCATAAATTAATTTCTGCAAGAATAATTGTATTATTAACAATACTCTTATAGCTGTTAAAATCTTGAAATTAATCTGAAGAAAGCATCTTCAGCTAATTTAGAAATGCGATATTTTTTACATTGGCAACAGTAGTAATTTTCGCACTTGCAAGGGGTAATTACAGTCTATTAGATTTTAGAATCCATTAAAAGATAATTGAGAAATTATGTATAACATTTAAAATTTTAATGCTGCATTTAATGCATCACAAATTTAAAATATTTTACTTGAAGATCTCAAGTTTTATAGCTCTTTGTTTTCCTGCTGGGTTTTAATAGTTTTACTGATTACTAAAATGACTCTTCCTAGTTCGAATAATAGCTAATTTACGTAATCTTACAGAATGTTATTTTAAATTTACAACCTTAAGTGTCTTTTCAAGATGAATACTCTAAAAATATATTAACATTCAGGAAAGAAAAATATAGCTTTTGTTTAGAAGTTCTCATAACCAATTTGGAAAATTTTACATCCTTCCATCTTTAGAAAACATCCTTAATAAAATTCAAATCCTATATTTGGAGTTATTTTTCTGTTGTATGTTTTCTGTCTTTATTTCTTGACTGTTGTTGTTAAACAATGACCATTTTCTCCCTCTCTTCTTCGACACTGTCAGTAGGTTTGAAGTGGTTAGTCTTTTCAGGTATCTTATATATCAATATTTACAGGATCTGCTGATCTGTTCATCTTTTTCGAAATTTTTACGGACTAGCAGGTGCAAAATTCTAAATACAATGGTGCATATTTTATTACATATTTTGAGAGCAAATATTTAAGCACAAAACGGTTCAGAAGACAAAATTGTCAACTTTTATAAAAGGGTAAGAATCGAGAAAATACTTGACAAGTGCTAGCCAAAAACACTTTATTTTTCAAAATGCTATGTTGACCCAAAAAAAGATCCTCACTATACAAGTGATGTTGTATTTTAACAAAAACACGTTAAAAACACGTGTTTTTTTAGCTCTGGGGGGGGGGTCAAGCCCTTGAGCCTTGAAAATGAACGTAATACTGGCCACATTACTTCTGAATGTACCCAGATTGAAAATATGGTCATGAAACATCAGTGGCGGCGCTAGATCTTAAAATCTGGGGGGGGGCAGGAAATTTTGGAGTAAAATTTGGGGGGCCAGGAAATATTAGAAATATTTTTTTTATCGTTTACACATAGAAATACAAGTGATAACCTAAAAAAATAAAAGATCCTCACTTTCTAAAATACATTTTTCTTCAAACAATTCTGGAGGGGCCAACTGGGGGCCAGAGCAATTTGGGGGGGGACCCCTTCTCACGCCACCACTGTGAAACATGGAAACAGGAAACCTAGGCTCACTTCGGTCAATGAAGAAAATAATAAATAATCAATGCAGGAAATAAAAAAAGGTCTTTGGCAACAACCGCATATTTTCCATACATTCTGGTTCCCGATGATTGTATTTTCGCTTATTGTGCTTTTCCTTAGCAGCATCAACCAGAAGATAATCAATTAAGATATTCCTGTATTATTCTAGAAATATTATATCATAAATCAAAATGTATTATTTTCCAGTAATTACTTTATCTATTTACGTATCCCTTGAATTTAAAGAGAAATCTCCATTTGTAATTCAATTACATTAGTGCATATCTGTATACACATCGTGCACTAGCCACTTGGTAACACATCCTTATTTCTCACGAGTCCGGTATAACCCTTCGTCAACCCCAGCTCAATCACACTAATCCATTTGCCCCCCTGACCACTTGTGTTTCTTGTTCGACGACCGCAACATTCTCCACCATATAATTGAACCATTATTAATTGCATTATTTGATGAATGGCATGGAAGATATGTACATAAGAACCATGGATGTAACCAACAGATATCTTAGTTGATTCCATTAATTGTTGAATGCGTGGGAAATACTAAATTATAAAGGAAATACTAAATTAATTAATAAAAAAATGCTAAGAACTAACAACCCTGATCTCAAAACAATGCCGCAGAATCGCCGTAAAGCACCCTATACTCCAATAAGAGCAACAGGACAGATGATGATGAATAAAAAAATTGATTTGAAGTGTGAATTTTCACACATTTCAGGATTTTGTAGGTATTTAGTCAGTGAATGATGATTATTACAAGGCCAAACGATGAATGCCTGTCACTACATAACACAATTATAAGTGTTGGTTTTAAATCCTTTAAATAAATAGGCACGACAAGAAGGTTGCAGTTAGATTTTTTATACCGTGTATCATATATCTCTAATAATATATTTTAACGCATTTTTTTTTTTTTTTTTTGGTATAATTGCAAATATATCATTCAATTTCATACCTGGCAACACTGCGGGCAATCTTTTGTCGCAAAAGAACATAACGACTACAGAGACATATTGCGACTATATGAAAAACTAATAAATTCTCTACTAGAAATGGAATCCCAGGTACCAGCCTGTTATTTATTTATTTTTTTAGTCGATATTTGCAAAATAAATTTACGTACCTCTTCTCTACCCATATCAAAATGTATCCATGTATATACAAATATATTTTTTTAATTTTAGCTTAGATATTAAACGAAAATCTTAATACTTCCTTGATCTGCACTTAAAAAGCTCCCATTTAATATCCCCACAATAAAATTTAAATATATATATATATTTTTTTCAATAACAAAAACTAATATTTTCCAAAAACTAAATCGGATAAAAATTCCTCTCGTACGTTTCCGGTTCATAGCAATATACATTTTTTCAGATTTTAAATTTAACCCTTTAGGGTTAAATGGTGCGGGACACTGATTCTTTAGTACTTTTTTGAAAAATATCGTATTAAAATAAAAAAAATAAATAAATAATAATAAAAACTACTTCCCGTTCCTTTATCTACGTCTAATGAGAGTTTTTTTTTTGAAACCACACAATAAATATTAAAAAATGTTTTTTCGACGACACAAAAAAACTATATGTTGCGAAAAACCAATTTGATCAAAATTTCCTGTTGAACTATTCCGGTTTCCATCAATGTACATTACTGAGATTTTTTTCAGATTTTTAGTTCAACTCTTCTGGGAGATAAGGGGGACAAAAGTTTTTTGCCATTATATTGACAAAAACAACATTCAAAATTAAAAATTTATTTGTGCATCCATGCATTAAGATGTTTCATTTGATAAACCACACAAAATTTTAAAAAAGTATTTATTTTTCCAATTAAATACATATTTGTTTATATTTATCCCGCGCTGTATTTTCTTGAACTCTCTATAGTTTTCCTATATGTAGGTCAAAAAGTTGTACAAGTATGCCAAATTTCAACTTTCTATGTTCAACCGTTTGGCTACAATATCTACCGTACAGACAGACAGACACACGAGTGACGTTATAAGGGTTTTTTAGTGGTCATACCTACAAAACCCTAAAAACTGTTGATTTTGATGTGATTATAGATAAAATATTGTACTAGGCATCCAGCATTCTGTTGACTTCTTACACTTATTAAATTCCTACAAAACCCTGAAATATGTGAAAATTATCACGACCGTGAATAATAGATATCCACCCCTTCAGGGGGTCGTTTCCATAGTTTGCATACCACTACTATAGCATACGGTATCGATACATTTTTATTAAACATATCAAGTATCAAAAGTATAACAATGTTATCTGTAACCCTTACGCTACGCTGGTGGCCCGATATCAGTATATAATCGCAATGTTGAAAATAAAATTAAACAGTTAACCGCTTGACTTAACAATAATAAGCTCAATCAACCATTTTAATGTTAATTATATTAATTAAATCAACCATCTTAAATTGGTTCATATAAAACAATGCTTCTGTAGCGTAAAATCGAATTGTGTTTGACAATGTAGAAAGCATAAACGTCCGAAGGACTTGTCAACTGTTCAACTGTTCAACTGTTCAACTGTCCAACTTTTCAACAAACAAGTTAAAAGTTTAAAACGAATTCGGAAAATGTCAGCACAGTTTAAAAGTATTACTGAAGGAAATGTGTTTGCAAATTATTAGGTTTGTAACTTAGCATGTTCTGATCACCTTGACTGTAAAACCTTATAAGGTATAAGGAAATCATTTGGAATATAATTCGTCATATTTATTGCTTGTATGACCATATAAAGATTTTATTTTTACCTTGTATGTTTAACATTTTGATATTTATATTTCTTTTTATTTCAATAACAAGCAAAAAGTGATTGACACAGCACACTGTAATTAGATGTTTTATTAATGCAAATTGATAATTAATAATTATACAAGAAACTATTTTTTCGTCCTTAGATGAAAGTAACGAGTATACTTGTACCTTATTATTAAACACATTATTATTCAATTCATGAAAATCAAGCTCCTAATTGAAAACATTTACGAACAACAACTGAGGTGGTACGGACATGTTCAAAGACAGCCTAAAGAAAAACTTGCAAAGAAATCCTTTGATGCAAGAGTGAGCGGAAAAAGATCAAGAGGAAGACCTAGGAAAACATGGCTTAAGGTAATCAAGGAAGTAGCTAAATATAAAGAAATAGATATGCATAATATGAAGAAATTAACATTATAATAGAACAGAATGAAGAAAGTTATGTAAGACACCGGCCCACCAAGAAATTTAGTTTAATTATTTTAAATGTACTCGACACCTTTGGGTATAGCAGTTTATAGATTATGTATGTATCTTATTCAGTTCAATGAGTATCACAAGACACTGGGATAAGCAGATGACCTGAACAGCCAAATGGTAATGTCATTGGAACAGCATACAAAATGTAAGGTTTAGGCAGATTCAGGGAGACTTTAAACTATGGGATTGACAAAGAGGAAACCGCCATCACACGCAGTCGTATGGTGGACTCGTGGACATTTCCTTCGAGGTGAAGAGCCACCTATTTGCGAGAAGTATAACAAAGATTCGTTTGTGTTTATCATTTCCAGCGAAGATCGAAGAAAGATTTCCAAAACAAGTGCGGCAGTTGATGCCAACAAAGAAACCGAAAACAAAAAGATGAGATAACACATGCATAAAATAAGTACAACAGGTTATTTCGGAACGAAATTTGGTTCCAAAAAATTAGAATGATAGACAAGAATGACAAAGAAACCGGAGGATGTCGAAAAAAATTGTCTCCATTGTCAGCACCTGAGAGCCATTGAAGTCCAATACTGAATATAGGCATATCATTTCTTCCATTTTAATCTATCTTGAGGCAACTATGTCCAATTGCAGACAGTCGTATGCTTAAGTCGTCTGTCCAACGGTAAGTAGTCTTTCCCTATTTCTACCTGAACACCTAGGTCTTCAGTCCAGTATTTTTCTACTCCATTTGTCATCGTCTAGCTATGTTGCCAATACCATTTAAGTCAAGCAATTCTTTCTATTACATTAAACCCTTTAGTTTGATTTCTAACCAGAGCCATTAAACTGGTCAACAAAATTTAAAAAATTTAATGGTTCTGTGATGAATGTGTGATCCTAGATAATTCGCATGTGCTAATTGTGAGTGTGATATTAGTTTTGCTCTACCATATAGAGTTTACGAGAACCACACCGAACCTAATGCTCGTTGATCCCGAGAAGGTGTTTTTACCACCACTGCATCTAAAGCTTAGTCTAGTGAAAATCGCCATCAAGACATTGAAATCAGCAAGTGCAAGTTTTCAGACCTGACGACAAAATTCCAAGGTGTTGTATCAGAAGCAAAGTGGAAAGCAGGTGTACTGAATGGCCCTCAGGTTCGTTCACTCATAGATGATGGTAAGTTCTCTGCTACTCTGACTCCAATAGAAAAAGACGCATGGATTGCATTAATTGATGTGGTCCGCAATTTCTTGGGAAATCGCCGAGCTGACAACTACAAAGATATTGTGAATAGATTACTACAGGCCTATCAGCTTGTTGGTGCTTAAAATGTCCTTGGAGATACACTTCTTCCATTCCCACCTAAATTTCTTTCCTCCTAATCTCGGTGACATAAGTGACGAGCATGGTCAGAGATTCCATCAAGATATTGCAAAGATGGAATCTCGCTATCATGGTCCTTTCAGCCCAAATATGCTAGGCGATTACTGCTGGACATTACAACGCGAAGCGGACAGCAATTATTGACGTAAAAGTAAAGCTTAGAAACATTTTTGAAAGGTATCATGTGCATATATGATAACTGTCTATATCTGGCTTTTTGGGAAGTAAGCTACGTTTGATATATATGTTACAGTATAGTAGGCAGTCAACATATAGTATGCATTACATGAAATGTACTGATATAATAAATATATTAAAATATATAGTAAAATGTAAAAATCAAACTGCAGAAAAAAAAAAAAACAAACTGTACGTGATGGGCAAAAACTAAAGTTAGATACGAAATCGGCACCCGTTAATTAGTCAGAAAAGTATTATGCATTTCCAGAACCAAAATGGTTGTTGACCAGTGTTATTTTTAGGGTTTTGTACCATAACGTCACTCATGTGTGTGTTTGTATGTCGTTGAAAAATCAATTTTTATAATCTGGTTTCTAACTCTGGTTTCCTCTGGTTTCACTAAGCTTTTGGTTATATCAAGCATCATTCTTTCCACGGCTCTTTGAACTATTGGAACTGCTGTAACACTAGCATAATCTAAGTACAATGAGATACTACTGATAAAAACTACATGGTCGAAATGTTCATCTAGTTTTATTGAACGTATATTGAATTTTCAGTGTTTCAAGACAAAAATCAAGATTAATTACTTTTTGTATTTCATTATGATGCGAATGAAAAAGTAACACAATCCCACAACCCATATATAGTTTCTAATAACACCATGTATATCTTAATCAAAATATTTAGGGCAAAAATAATAATGTCCCAGTTAAACAACAGTTAGAAGCGTAGGAAGAAAATTATAATCATGTTGCATATGTAATTTGATTATGAATGATTCAGTATTTCGTAAGGCCGATGAAATTCATGGCGCAATCCCTAGACTGATTGGCGTCGTCTACAATTCAACCTTCAACCTCGTGTTTCAACACTGTCCCTCCGGGAAAATCACTGGCCTTGTCTACTCTTATTAAATTATTATTATTTGTTATCGCACTATTTATATCTCTGCTACTCGTATGTCGATCATATGCAAGTTTTTAATTACAACATCTTATTAAATTATTTTTATATGGTTATTAAAAATGTTAACAGTTCACTTTCAATCTTTATTGTATGTTACGTAATTTGTTGCTAAAATTAAAGATAATTATTATCATTAGCAAATTTATATGTCATCGACTCTTTTTAAGTTTTGGCAATATTATTGCGTTCAGTTTGCAATTGGGAATTATAATGTGTGTTAATTACAAAATGTTAATTGAACAATTATTTCATGATGTAATTATATAATTTGTAATAAAGTATCAATAAATGGTTTAAATGCTTTATAATAAAAGGTCAGTTATTAGTAAATTGTTTCTGTGAAATCGAATAAAATTTAAAAAAATTATTTAAGACTGAATTTTCATACATTTCTTGTTCAAAATCGCTACAAATAAAAAATCTATTGAACATTCTTTTCGTCAATTAATCTACATCAGTGGTATTCAACCTGTGTTCCGCGGAACCCTGGGATTCCGTGAAAAGTTTTCAGAGGTTCCGCAACTTTAATTAAATGGTTTTATTCAGTTTGTTTTCTTTAATGGTTGCTTGGATAGAATGATTTTAGTAAATTTTTAAAATTAAATAAATTTAAATCTGGGGGTGCTATAAATTTCTTAATCACCATTTTCGTCATCAGTAGGTCATATCTATTCCAAAACAGCTAATTTTACTCGACAAAAAGTTCAAATTTGTTGAGTAGTGATTATTATTTACTTTTTATATCACCTACTATTTAAATATGTTCTTTGTACTGTATTATTGGATTTTATGTTTGTATCAGGTCGCCAAGGATGAAATTTGTAGTTAATAATATTGCCAACTTTTACAGCTTATTATTTGACATTGTCTTAATATTTTAACGTTGTTTTTTTTTTTTTTTTTTTTGTTGGAAAGTTACACTCCTCGCCTGTTTAAAGAAATCATTATATGCTCTAAAAATATCAAAAACTTTTTTAAAAAATAATTTTGTAGAAAATGGAACGGTCGGAAATTCGCATTACTATGAAGTATGAGTTCTTAAGTAGAACTACGGCATCGCAGACAGCGCGAAACATTAATAGTGTATTTGGCTCTAGTGTTACTACGCAGCTGATAATATCAAATTAGTTCGCCAAATTTCGTACAGGTAACTTAAAAAACAAACAAAATTAAAAAAAAAAAAAACTGGCTTATCGATCACAGCAGAAATATACTGCAACCAAGTGGACGAAATGATGTAAAAACTTAAAGAAAAACAGAGATTTGTCAACAGATCGACTCCTATCTTATTGCATGATAACGCTAGACCGCACTCTGCATAAATAACTGTGGTAAAACTACAGGAATTGGAGTTGGAACTTCTTCATCATCCTCCATACTCACCAGACCTAGCCCCTACTGACTACCACTTCTTTCGCAATTTGGACAACTTTTTAATAGGAAAACAGTTTAATTCCGATAATACTGTAAAACTGGATTACCAGGAATTCATTGACTCTCGTCCGCCAGGGTTTTATACCACCGGCCTGAACAACCTGCCTCTTAAATGGCAAAAGTTTATAGACAATATGGATGAATACTTTGATGAATAAAATAGTTCTTTATATTTGTAAGTTATCAACCAACTTTGCCTTTTTTTCTACAAATTTTATCCTTAACGACCTAATAAATTACTATATTACTTTGATTTTATGTTTATAATGTTTGTTAATAAATATTTATAATAAATAAAGAAGTAAGATTCAAATCTGCACATCACTTATTATTCGATTCAATTTGTATTTATAATTTGCATTAAAAATTATATTAGGTAGGTATTACATTATTGAAAAAGTAAAATAGTATACCTACATTTTAAAAATATAGTCAGCTATAAAATATCAATTTTAATCAAGACTAAATTCAATAATCTACATCTAAATTATTATTTTAAAATTTTTGAACTTTTCCGGGTTCCAAAAAAATAGCATTTAAACTGTAGGGTTCCGCAGATGTAAGAAGGTTGAAGACCACTGCCTTAGAGAGATCTTTACTAGTATTCTTTCCATTTTGCTTTGAACAATTTGCAGCTTATTTTGCGTTTTATTGAGTAGGGTTTATGGTTTGCGGAGTAGTTTCCTGTAAAATTACTCCTGTAAAGTATTTTCTTCAACTTAAACAATCTTAAATATTTAACCAAAAAATTGATCCTAATTAATTTTGTTTTGAAAAATTTATCTTGAAATTAATTAATCAGATAAATTTTGATTTATAGAAAGTCCTGAAGCGTGTGGTTTTTACTGATTGTTGTAATTACATATCGAAATTTTATATTAACAAAAAAAGGACAATTTTCGTTAATAAATCATTAAACTATTAAAACAAACACACATACTTTATCCTAATCAGACACAGAAAAAAAAATGGCTTCAAGTCATGACAAATAAATTACAGAAAATCTGTTTATAATTGTTATTCATCTGTTATTACTCATGTTTATGACAGTTATTATTCAGTATATTTACGTATTTGACAATTCTAAAAAGTTCAACAAACTATGGTTAAATAGGTCAAATATTGATACATCAATGTTCACCATTAATTGGAAAATTGAAGAAGTTTTGTGGTAACTTTTATTACCCCGAATATTTTGTGTAAGGATAATAGTTATTGTCAACTATTATCAGAAATGAGGATTACTTTCATAGAAATTTACTTTGTTCTGCACATATCAGAAAGTTTTAGATAATAGTTATATTTTAGTGTGGTATTCACCCAATGGGGGGAAGGGTCAGAAGCTACAAAAATTTCTGGGGGCCGTGAGTCTGCCCAATGATTTAATTACAAGACAAATGTGACCCTTAAAAACGTGTTTTTTGAGTGTAGGGAGGTATAGGCTATTCCAAACGTTTGGGCGGAACTAGATTTTGAAATTTAGTAATTCTTATCTATTAATTCGAGCTTTTGGTCATTTTGTTTAAGCTTTGTAAATTCTAGATTAAATTGATTGTCATTATAAAATGTCCTTTTCATTGCAAAAATTTCCAATTTATTTATTTTTACAGTCTGTTCCAAACGGTTAAGCGGAACTAAATGGGAATTTAGTTCTTTTAGGCTGTCACGAGAAGGGACTTTGCTTGTGTTATTTCATTTTTCACGTTGGGATGTCAAAATTTAAAATTCCAACAATGAAACCATGGAAACGAATGACATATGTCAAAATTAAATATTTTTTTAGATATTTTAATGACAAAAAAATAAATAAATGGGAAATTTGTATTAAGAATGACACAAAAAATCAAAATATAAAGAAAATGACATTTTAAAATGATATTAACCTTAACCAAAAAATGTTAAGGTATTGTAAGTATGATTTACAAAGCTTAAACAAAACGGCCGAAAGGCACGATTTAAACGATGAAAGTAACTAGATTGCAAAATCTAGTTCCGCTTAACCGTTTGGAACAGACTGTATGTCTTCAAAATATGGAAAAATATATTAAAACTTTTGACATATGTCATTCGTTTCCATAGTTTCACTGTTGGAATTTTAAATTTTCACTAACCGAACGTAAAACATGAAATAACCCAACCAAGGTCCCTTCTCGTGACAACCTAAAAAAACGAAATTAAGTTTCGCCTAAACGTTTGGAATAGCCTGTATGTCTTGCGTTGTCAAATTTATTATTTTAATGCGATATGTAAAGCTGTCACTGTTACAATAGAGCATAGTTTCCCAAACTTTTTTGCCCCATAGACCACTTGCCGATTTTTTTTTGTTTTCCATAGACCCCTCTGTCTGTGTCTCCTAATATTGAATTATCCTAAACTTATTAACTTCAAATGCAATGGCTAATAGCCAAAGCAGCTAAAGCAAACAAATAAAAGGAAAAAAAAAAATCAAATGTATATTTGACAGGTGACACAGTGCTGCTCCCTTTGATAGGGTTTTTTGTAAAGAAAAATATGTACAATTTTTATTTATGCCTTTATTAAAAAGACACAAAACGCAAGTAAATATTTGGATTTGGAACGAAACAAATCAGAACCTAGTAAAATTCTTATATAAAATTAATACACAAATAATGCTGTTAATGAGAGGGCTGGACCTGATGCTCTGATTGCAATTGTGCAATTGTTCAATATTTGGCTTCAAATTAGTGAGGTATAGTCTTAAAACTCCACGTCCAGTGATTTGCAATCGATTTCTTTTTTTTTTTTGTAAGAAGATTAGCAACCGCGCTAAAACTCCTTTTCACGATGTTTTTTCTGAATTGCACCTTAAATTCTTCGTTAGTGCTTATAGTAGCACTAGTATTTTTTAAAAAGATTTTGCTGAACATTTGAAAAATTTTACGGCACATTAATGTCCCGCGGCACGCCCTTTGGGAAACACTGGCTTATACCGATAAGTTCTTCTTGTAATATGACTTCCGATTCTTCAATGTCACTGTAAGGATTGTTAATCCACTGTGGTATTACCATAGTCAAAACATCCTGAAACATACGGAACGCCTAAATGTTGATGATGACCTGCCTAAATGGGGTCCGCCCATGTGGACCACATCTCGTGCACCCACATTTTTTTTTCTCTCTCGCTGCCATGAACCTCTTTCAATTCAAATTGGGGGTCCATATAGACCGCTTTGGGAATCATGACGACAGAGGGAAAATTACTTACTCAAAACAGGTAAAAATATGTCAGGTATTAAAATCACTAATGAGATATTATAATTTGTACCTTTGAAATTATTTATACATCAGCCTAATATATCTGAATTCAAACAGCTATTACGCGACATAATATGAATAAAAATTTATTTTTATTTTTCATACAAATTTTTCAAATAAGATAATTACAATTTCTGATGTATGAATCATCAAAATTCCTAGAATAGACCCTCATTGCAATAAAACAATGAAACACCGTTAGTCAATTGCACGACAACACCCAGTTAGCGTGTCTTCGACTATATATGCACCACGACAATCTTAAAATATTCAACATAAACATTGCTTTAAAATTATTTTAAAGACATTGAATTGCGCCACAAGTTTATCTATTGAAGAAATATGACCTGCAATAATTAATTAAATTAAGTGAAAAACACTGAAAAAGGTGTCCGAGAATGCTTATAACATCACCTAAGCTTAACCAAAATTTAAACCATATTTTTGTAAAATTATTTAATGAAGGAAAGATTCTGAACAGTATGTTTCAATCAATCAATTGGTTTTTACAGCCCTTAGAGGGTTTTTGCCGCCTCCACAAACTTCTTATATCTTCCGCGGTCACGCGCTAATCTTCTCCAATTATGGGCATCGATTCTTTGCAGGTCTTTGTGCACATTGTCCACCCATCTCATTCGAGGTCTTCCTCTTGGTCTGTTCGTACCTGGAACGCTATCGAATACTCTTCTCACTGGCAAATTTTTGGGCATTCTGATAAAATGGCCGATCCAACGTATTCTGGAACTTTTGATGAAGCCAATCACATCCGGTTCATTAAGGTCGCGCAGCTCATCATTTCTTCTGATTCTCCAATAGTACGTTTACATTATTAAATCCTAGTTAGGTGAATTTCAACATTTTAAAGTGTCTCATTTCTGCGTATTTTAAATAAATAAATAAAATAATAGGTTCCCAAGGCCTAGATACAACTACATACGACCGAAATATACGAGCATGGAGTAGAAAGATGTGGTGAACACAGAGCTATGAAAAGGTCAACGCAGAAAGAATGCCATCATTAAGTCAGGTTATTAGGATTGGTAGAAAAATAACTGAATTTTACATGACACAAATGCGGGAGATGTTGCACAGCACGAAACTAAAATGGCAGTGGACAGACTACACCACGTGTTAAGAGGATGGCCAGTTAAGCAGGAAGAATTGGGAATGTCGTCCTAGAAGAGTATAGATCGGAAGACGAAATAATCGATCTATCAAAAATTAGACAGCTGTGGGTGAAATGAGCCACTGAAGACGAACAATGGACTCCACAATGGCAAAAATTAAGGGAGGCATATATCAAAAGAGAGATAAATTTACGCTCGATTTGATGATGATGACAAAATGAATATATCGGTCATGAATAGTTTTATTTATGAGGTAGTTTTAAAAAGCTTTGCTACCAAAATTTACGGATGTAAATTGACTAATTACAGTGCATGCTAAAGTAACCTTTCAATGTATTCATCTTCTTAACTTGCAAGACGTACATTCACTACCACCTACTAAATTACAAGTTTTAATTTAAAATCGTCTCAATTTAATTAAGTACCCTAATATCGACGCCACTGTGTCAGCGTCAGTGAACGACGGTGTGCGTCGGTCATTAGAATGCGCCGTCACGGGTTGCTCGTAAACCTTCCGTATCAGTACTGTGTTGCAAAGGGGAGATACTCCCCCAATAGAGAGACGGCTGCACCCCCTAGCGGACACAATAACCGGTGTGCCCCCAACTATAAACAGCTACGAATGGCCACGAGTAAATTTAGCCGAGGTGTTATACGACTAGGTATCATTAAGGATGGAATGTTTTTAATGAAATGGTTGATAGTAACATGTAACTTTTACAATTAACAACAGGAAAATTAAGTCACAAAAATATATATATTTACATAGAAGTTTGTTACAAGACCTTGAATTGTACCTTGGAGGTGTAAATCTTCCATATAACACTGGATCTTTCCTTCAATATACGTTTAACACTGGATCTTTCCTTCAATATACGTTTATTAAAAAAATATATTAGAATAAAGTTGCACGGAACAGGGAAATGATGCCTTTTCTATTCCAGAATCGGAAATATTTCAACCAAGATATTTATCTTTTTCAAGGTCCTCTTTTTTCTACCTTCCACTGTGTGGTTAATTGCAACCAGTCAGTATCCTATATCAGTATCAAGATATTTTTGAATTAAAAAGAAAGATTATTTTATAGAAAAAATGGGTAAAACTCTAAATCGATCGATTATTTTTTACTGATGGTTCACTATTTTTCTTTTAGTTTTCTTCGACCGCTTAAGGGTAGTTATAAGTTTTTTTAATAAGTAGCGATTTTTGCATTCTTCACGGTTATTTATGGGATGAAACGAAAACAATTTACCTTTAAGGGTAGATGAGATTTATTTATTTATTATTTTCATCTTCATCTTAGTTTTGCTTTTAGTAGCGATTATTGCTTTCTCATGTTTTAAAATTTTTCTATTTCTCACATGGCGTGTACAGGGCCGCCGTGAGGGTTTGGCGCCTCTACGCAAGACATAATTTCCTAGGCAAGATAATTCGGCGCTCTTTAAATATAATTCAATGGAGGTATAAGAAAATACTAACATAGAATTTTTACATACTTAAATACATAAATAATAAAATAATTTCATATCGCGTTTTGCTAATATTACTTCCGGGGTACCGCAGGGATCGCATCTAGGCCCTTTTTCTACTTTTATTAATTATCTGTTATAAAGCATACTGAATAAATAGACTAAAGCATAATTAATCTCGCTGCTGTAAAGCATACTGACACTTTTTGCAGACGATATAAAATTTATTCGAAAATTAGCAATTCACGGGATTATTATTTACTGCAATTAGATCTAAATAACTTTTATTCATACTGTTTAAAAAATAAACTCTTTTTACATTATAATAAATGTCAAGTTATAACTCTTTCTAGAAATAAAAATACCTACCAATTTTAATATAGTTTACGCAGTCACAATTTACAAAGAACCAATGTTATTAAAGATATCGGCATATTTTTAGACTCAAAACTAACATTTGAATCTCACTTTCACTACATTTGTGGTAGCTTGGAGAATGCTAGGCTTTATTATAAGGGCAACAAAAAAAAAATCATTCCTCATTATCAGTGAAATCTTTATATCAGGCTCATGTCTTTAGTTTATTAAATTTTAGGTCAGTTATATGGAATCCTTCTTACTATAAATATGTTTTATGCCTTGAAAAAATCCAGAAAAAGGCAGTGCGTTACATTGTCTCAAAATCATATGCTCTGTCTAATAATGAGAGTTACCAGCATCTTTGTCTTGCTTTAAATATTTTACCGTTGCAGGAACAGGATTTCTTTCTGACATGATATTTCTTTATAAAATTGTAAACAATATTATTGATTGCAACAAACTTGTGTTACTAATTAATTATCATGTGCAGAACTACAACACACGCCGTAGCGATCTGTTGCACCAGAATTACCCTAGCACTAATTCTTTTATCAATTCTCCCATTGTCAGACTTCTTGGACATATAATAATATTTTTGAATAATATGTGTAAACTTTTATTAAATAATCAGTTAGCATAAATTATAAATCATTATAAAAAATTGTTTCATTTGTTACATTTTGAATTGTACTGATTTTGTTGTAAATATTTGCAAAAATTTAGTGGATACTTCATGGCCTTCCAGTGCCTTCGTCTCGTGAAGCCTTTAAGCGATTGCCTAGACTCGCATGAGAGCAGTAGAGGTTATTTTTTTGGCGTTAAAAAATTTGTTTTTGCCCTGTTCTAGCCCTCAATTGCCTAGTATACATTGAAAAGTAGTAGTGCCAAGATGCAGCCTTGTGTAATTCCCATTTTTATAGAAATTAGATCTGTAAATTGGTCTTCTACCTTTATTTACTCTTGCTGTTTGGTTCCAGTACAAGTTGCCTATTTTTATAGTATCTAACTAGTATTTTGGTTATGTGGAATTCGTTATCAAGATATTTAATTTCAATCTAAATGCTACTGTTACTGAATTAATCACTCATGAACATAACTGTACAGAATCCGGTAAACCCGCCACTGCGAGTGATAAGTGGCGCGTGCTGCTGTATACTAGTGCAGGATATGTCCACGCGTTGTCATATCCTCTGTCATAACCTACAAGCTAGCTCCACTCTCTGCACCATATCTCCAGCCGTATGTGCGCTAACCTGTCTACTGTCCACTCTCTACTCAATAGGTATTAATTATAACTGCTCAAAACATTACATGGGACAATTGTTACGGATCTTGTTTATGCAGATTATTCCCTCATTAGGAAGTGGACCGTTATTTGTCCGAGTTAGTTTATGTAATGAAACGTGAATGGCTTTGTTCAATACATTGTCATTCTGTTGTACAGGTAGAACATGATTTTTAGGATTTATATAAATTAGTCATAATTATGGTAATCATATACTTAACAGCAAAACGCACCTGAGTGAGAGCGAGAAAAATTATTTTACTTATCCGTAAGGTGATAAACACTCTATTGTCTACTACTGATCAAGAATTGTCATCAAGTGTTTAAAAATAGAATAGAATACTTCCAAAACCTAGTGAAAAGTATGCCTCGGCGCTTATAGGCTGTTATTAACTCAAAATGTGGCCACATTAATTAAGTCTTGACATAATTTTTGTAACAGTGTCCTTAATTTTGTCCAATATTAAAAGATATGTACTTGTTTATTTTTTTAATAAAAATTGTTTAGTTTCTTTAAAAATGTTGCGTTCATTAGTTTTAAAATACATATATGTAGACTTACCATAATATTTTTTTCTCAAACCGCGACAATTTTGAGATTTTGCTTAAAACTAAAAGTAACACCTTCTACGCTAAGTACTTATAATTGAAAAGTTATTAACGAAAAATAAAAATTTTAGGCTATTCCAAACCTTTAAGCGGATCCAAATGGAATTTTAATTTACTTAAGCTGTCACGAACAAAATGATCAAAAGCTTCATTCAAACGTTAACAATTACTAGAATTCAAAATCTAGTTCCACTTAAACTAAAGAAATAAGCTTATACGTAGTAATAATTTTTAATTCCTCATTTCTCTTAATTGAACATAACTTATTATTAAAAAGTTATATGTTAAACATTTATCACTAGCGTGAAATCTCTTTAAAAAATTCTTTGTTATTTTTAATTAGTTGCCTAATCGCCATTTTCCGAGGCTACACTTTTTGTACTACGTGTATATTGGGCACTTTTTAATTTTTACCAAATATCCGGGACAAAATGAGAAACTGGCTGGGACCCCGGGACCATACCTTCGAACCGGGACAGTCCCGGTCAAACCGGGACGTATGGTAAGCCTACATATATGTATGTATGTATGAAACCTAAACGAAAAAATAAAAAAATAAAAAATAAAAAATTTTAGGAGGTATGTTTTTTTTAGGCGCGCACCCATTGGTGAACTCAGGTGCTTGATCCCTCCCCAAGCACTATAAAAACTCATATTTTTAAGGAATATATTTGAATTTTTACTACTTCTTCACTTGAGTTTTAGCTCTAATGAGCTTTTTTTATTTGGGAGTAAGGACTTTTTTTTTAAGTCATCACTTGCAGTGCTAAAACGAGGACCTTTTTTTAGATCATCACTTGTAATTTGGAACCGTGGTTTTTCTTTTGGTTATCACTTGTATTTTGAAAATGAGACGACCTTTTTTTAGGTCATTACATGAATTTGAATTATTTTTTTGGTTCGATCAAAATGTAGTCGATCCATGCATCTATAAAACAATTTTGTCTTCTAAGCTCTCTTTCAAGACATATTCATGAGTGCGCGCCTGTTATCATTTGTTTGAAAATGTAGGTACTGTCCACGTAATTTCATCCCCGAATTTATATTATACAGGGTGTATGTAAAAGGACTTTACAACTTTGAATTAATATAAATATTTATTCAAAGGATATAACATAATGATGTCAAAATGTAGAAAAATACTTCGAGTTTTACCTCGTACTTATGGTTCAATTTGACTTATGAGGACCTTTTCTTGCTGCTCATCACTTGGAATTTGAAGGTGAGGACCTTTTTTTTGATCGTCACTTGTATTTTTTGGAGCTGAACCAAATTGAATAAAATAATAAATTGATACAAATATACTGTATTTGCTATGTTTTTTTTTCCTGATTATGACAGAAGTCCCATCTATATTCAGATTTTCAATTTCCAAATTTGCCGACCGGCGTACCAGAGTGGTAACACACGTGCTCTGCGTTGCTAAGGTCTCGGGTTCGAATCCCGTTCAGGCATGGAATTTTTCTAAAATAATAATTGCCCTGGCTAATTGCCAAAGCAGCCAAGTCCATAAAAATGAATAAATAAAAAAAGAAACAAAGATTCGCAAGACGTCTTTGACTTTTGTTGACTTGTAGCCATATCTATTTCAACTGCGTGGCAACGCTCGCGGTGGCAGTAAGCTCTCGCAGTGGCAATGATGGGTACCACAGTACCAGTTACGTGCATCAAATGCATATCAAACTGCTTCAATTCTTCACACGTTCTTAATAATAATAAACTATTGGACAGTGGGCAAACTTTGCAAAAGATAATGAGATAAATTGGTAGAAAATTAAGATATTTGGAAAGAACTGACACATACCAGATAAAAATTCAACCCGTAAAAATTCTAAAAGTACAACACTTTTCACAAAGTTTGATTAGCTAAATTTAAACAATATTCTTAACATTTTTATTTCCAACTGATTCACAAAAAAGTTTTCGACTAAAAAACTATGAGTCACAAAATATATATTTCGTCCACCCTTTATTTCCTGTTGAAAAAGATTCTGCGTAAATTTTCATGCGTGATATAGTCCTCTTAATCTTAATGTTAGTCCAGATAACTCAATGATAAATGTATGGGAAAGGATACCCGTTACTTTGCAGCAATAACATATGATTTAATATCAGGATTCTACTTTTGATTTATGTTTTTGATCGACTGTAATCATTCTTATAACCTAACAAACTAACCTAATAAGATTTTCAATTATTTATTTAGTGGTCAATAAAATTTTTAATGAAAGTGTTATCAACACTTCCGAAAACGATAAGAATAATATTTTGTTCCCCAAAGTTATAAAACGTTGATGTCGTAACTTGTTAAATGAATGTTTGGTCTCCCTCAAAATGAAGTTGACACAAATGAACCAAAAATTAATGAATCGTGGTGCGTTAATGATCAAACTCGGTTTTTAATTGATGGAGTCTCGTCTTTGAGTACAGCCTTCATTTGAGGGAGGTTAAATGTATTAATAATATTTCAAAAAGTGTTTTAAGAAAGACAAAAGATGTTAACATTATTACTCGGCAAAAAGTTAAATCAGCTACTATTATAATACTTTATTGTTTCTTTTTAATGCTGCTTCTCTTTTACTTGGTCGAGACAGTAAAGTCCATTCTACATTATACTTTTTTCAATACTATCCAACTCTGACGTCATTTCAACTTTTGATACTACAGAATATAGTGGGGGAAAAAAATAAGAGACAGTATAAATTTTATATCTTCCATCTTTTATTACTTTTCATTGCCAACTTAAAAATTTTTAGGTTCAGATAGCAGACAACAATTTGGTTATAGTAAACCAATTTATAAATATTGTTTAATTGTGCTAAGTTTATATTTAATTATATGAACTACATAAACTTCTTATCAATTTAATAAACTACTAAAAGTTAAGTTGTAAACAAAAACTAAAAAGTTGGTGTTGGTACGACTGAAAAGTACAGAACAAAAATTTGATCGGAGGTAGTTTTGGATGACAGTTCTATACTTTTCAGTCGTACCAACACCAACTTTTTAGTTTTTGTTTACAACTTAACTTTTAGTAGTTTAATAAATTGATAAGAAGTTTATGTAGTTCATATAATTAAATATAAACTTAGCACAATTAAACAATATTTACAAATTGGTTTACTATAACCAAATTGTTGTCTGCTATATGAGCCTAAAAATTTTTAAGTTGGCAATGAAAAGTAATAAGAGATGGAAGATATAAAATTTATACTGTCTCTTATTTTTTTCCCCCACTATATTCTGTAGTATCAAAAGTTGAAATGACGTCAGAGTTGGATAGTATTGAAAAAAGTATTGAAAAAAGTATAATGTAGAATGGACTTAATACATTTGAAGTGTTCGGGAGTAAAACGTGTTAACTGGCAATTTTATCTATTGTAGTAAATTCAATTTTAAGTTTCATTGATACATTGATGTATTTTGTAAATTAAAAATTTAATATTATTAACTATACTGGCCAGAAATAAGAAAGAAGAATAATAGTGGGTTTACTTCACATATTTTTACATGATTTTAGCTAAGAAACACCAGTTACTTAATATGTTTTATTCCCGAAACCTTCATTTAGTGGATTATACAAAAAAATATGTTTAATATAAAATGATGGAAATACAAGAATACAGGTTGTTACTGGTTATTTTATTTTTATTTGGATTTTCTTATTGTTGTGTCCAAGAATGACTGTGTTCTTAAAAAAACAGGTGAGAATCTACATAGACACGCAAAATGACCCGTAATAGAACGGGTATTATTCATTAGGTACTAGGCAGTGTCATTGAGTGTCTGTGTTTCGTTTAATACGGATAGGTAAATGAGTATGATTTTTTAGTTTAGTATTTGTTTCCTTGGAAGATTTTAATTAATCTAAGTATTTTATTTATTGTTAAACACAGCAGCCATCTGCTGTGTTGGTAGATCCTGCGTCAATTTTGTGGGCTGGTATAGCTGTTGTCTGCTCCTTTGATGAACAGCAACGCTTTAGATATTTCCACTAGGTAGAAATTGCTGGAGAGTTCAAGTATTTGTTTGTAGGCTGATCTAGCTGGATGTAAAAGACTTTACAAACACCAAAATCGTCTGGAAGTGCGGTGAACCGCACAAGGGTGTTTGTATCTGTCTGTCAAAGTAAGACATATAGAAGACATTCCAGCAAAGAATACATTTATTTAATACATGACTGCTTCAAAAACGTCAGAGGTATTCAAAATAATTTTACTTTGTGTAATAAAAAATAAATAAAAATTTTTGGAACATACAAATTATTGCAATATCTCGAACATTTCTTTTGAATTTCAAATTTGAATTATTTTTTTTTTTTTAGTTTAAAAATTTTTTAGTGCATTTTCAGTTCGATATTATAACAAAAATTAACGAAACTCCAATAAATATAAAAACTGCGAAAATATTTCATGCATATCACCCCCCTTTTTGTATTAATATAAACTGATTGACGAATGTTTGAGATATTGCAGTGATATATATTTTTTTTTACTTATTTTTTATTGTGCAAAGTGAAATTGAATTATTTTAAGTAGGAGTTTGTGAATCAGTTAAGTGCCAAATAAATATCTCCTATTCTTGCAAAGCCACCATCTATCAAAAGAAAAATATGAGGTTTAATGGTTTCAAAATGTTCTTGATGGCATGTAGTTGCTTTAAAGATGCACTATTAACATAATTCAATAATTCACATAATTGTGGATCAGCTGTTTCAACAGCCCCATAGACACTAATGCGCTTGCGTGGTTCATCGCACTTGATCTGTAGTCTTTCGCTGAGTGTTTGCTGCTTTTATTGAACAGGACGAGGAGGTCCATACTGTCGAATTTATTTCACTTCGAGATCACCTGGCGCCATAAAATGTTATTTCTACATTTGAACCGCACGACCTTCTCCACTGGGCGCTGCTATTTGCAATAAAGGTCACGCTCGCGAGGCCGTAGAAAGGTATATGGTGCCGTACGTTGGTATCTTATTTAACTTAACGAATTTCACTGGGACATCTTTCCGCAACTACCATACAAGACCTTGCGCAAACTGACTGTCATTTCATCCCTAAATACACGGACTTTTGATGGTAGACGATTAGAAAATGACGACAAAGTAAAAAAGACAGTGACAAACTGACAAAACTCACAAATGACTGATTTTTCGACAAACATATTCAGTTCGTCACAAGTTGTGACAAGTGTCTCAACCTAAATAATATGTAGAAAAATTAGTATTATATTACGTATTAACAATAATTGTCATTGAAATGTATTTGCTTTCATTTTACTAATAATAAAACGATCTTTTCTCTTAATTTATTAGATGTTATCCAACAATAGTTATGACATTGTATTGTCATGTGTAATGTTATTGTACACTATTGAACACAGTTACTTGAGGATGTACACATTCTGCGTAGTAAATTTTTAGTATATTCTCTTTATAGGTCCTTAAGGTGGTCACTATATATATCCATTTTATGGTATAGAGAATAAAGGAAATTTTATACCTAAACATAAAATAACGAATATTAAATTGCAGTTGATTTCAGCTACAGGGGTTGTATTATCGGCCACTAGTATATATTTTATAGGAAAAAATTTCATAGTCGATACAGTTTTGTTGGTTTTGTTACCTTTCAACTTGGCCAACTTTCCGGTATAAAAACAGATATCAGTACAGTTTTTCTATAGTTTTCTTTCGTACCATGTTATCGGTAATGTTTTTCAAGTATATTTTTGTAAAGTATTTCTTACTTATCTTTTTGGTAGTAAATTTAAGAACTGCAGTTCGTCAGTGCAGGAACGGAGAAGGTTACACGTGTTGGTTTGAGAGGTTATTTTATTATAAGGTGGAACAAGCGTTTAGATACAATTTATCAGCGGTATGAATTAAGAGGGTAATGTAGCTTTTGTTTTGTAGGTTGTAGGTTTTGCCATAACACATAAACATAAATTTATTTCGGCCATAGAGTTTAGATCAAATATAATCGGATCAATTCGATTTTTTTGTGACGAAGTTGAAGATTGACCCCAGTGAATCCATGTGTTAAAATTAATAAAATTACCTGAGAATCGGGTACAGAAATTCAAAAAATCACCTGGGGACGGATGGTAAACATTCTGAATCACTTGGTGATAGGGAGGGGCAGAAATTCAAAAATATCACTCAGGGACAGTGGAGGCAAAAATTTATTGCAGGCCGTTTAAAAATTATTTTCTGGCCTGATACTTCCCGCAGGTCTAAAATATGGTACATAACATATCGCCTGGGTATATCTATAAGATTTTACAAAAGGTTTTTCTGCTTTGAACATCTGTTGCAATAGAGCAGTGGTTCTTAACTGGGGGTGCGAGAGAGCGTTTCTAGGGGTGCGAGAGAAGTTTCTAAATTTTTAATGAAAATTATCGCCTAACCGCTTAAGAGAAACATGCTTTGTTGTCTTCTCTCCTTCTCCTAAAATTACACCTCCACCAAATGAGTGAATGATTTGATGGATACTTTCACCGGGATATATAGGCAAAATTAATAGATGGATACTCAATCAATTTTTGTTTGACCTAAATTCAATGGACGACATCGTTTTATTAAAAGACGATCTGGTGTACGCAGTTAGAACTTTATCCAGAATTGACAAAAGCAGCAGTAGAGACACTTTTACCATTTGCCACCAATTACCTTTGTGAAATGAGATATTCTTCACTTTTGCACGTCAAAACAAAAGCCAGAAATCGCTTAAATGCATCTGATGGTTGCGCGTGGTTCTTTCAAAAAAAGAGCACCGTTTTAAAAGGATAATTATAAACAAACAAAAACAACGTAGGCATTAAAAATGTAGATATTGTTTTATATGTAATAACATAGTAAGGTTGACCAGATTTCAGTGA
Organism: Liopterus haemorrhoidalis; assembly: GCA_963971575.1. Lineage (NCBI taxonomy): Eukaryota > Metazoa > Arthropoda > Insecta > Coleoptera > Dytiscidae > Liopterus > Liopterus haemorrhoidalis. Next base: position 52,237,177 of record OZ020612.1, read on the forward strand.
AGGGAAACCGGGACTCAGGGAAAAAAAGAAAGTCTTCACCTCCCAGATCCACGTGAAGAGCAAAAAAAAAGGTCCTCACCTCTCAGATTGACTAGTTGTAATATTTCTTTTCTTACAAATGCAATATTATGTAAAAACCGGGACAATCGACCGTCCCGAAAAAATTTTTCAGGACACCGGGACAATTGACCTGGGACAACCCCGGGACAATCCCGGAAAACCGGGACGGATGGTCACCCTAAACATAGTATGTATTGTAAATGTATTAATTTGTTTGTGCAATAAAAATATTATCTTGCAATAAATGTCTTTTCCTAAATACAAATAGAAATACATTTTTCAAGGGGGTGCGAGAGCTTATTTTCAGATTCAAGGGGGTGCTGACAATAGATAATAAACATTTTACGAAGCCATTGTTGGTTTAAAGACACACATATGTCGGACTATTCATAACCCAGTAATTTCTAACTGCTGTAAACGCTACGTAGAACGTTAAAACAATGTATAAAAACATATGCACAACGTGGACAACGTACAGTCTATAGTGTATTAATTTAAAGAGCTCTGAATGCGGCTTTAGGAAGATTGGTCTGAAATTCAGCGTTTTTTAAAGTTTTTATACAATTGTCTGTTACGATTTTAAAAATGTGACAATACTTAAGATTTTGATATATGGTAAGCTACTTTTTCTTTTGGTGTCCCGCTGTTCCTTGACATAAAATATAACAGTCATAACTAAAAAACAATCTAAATGACAAATTTTCACTTTCATAGTAATAAATAACGCCCCCCATATTTGTTGTCTTAAGAAGTTGACTTTTCTTCCACGTAAAGTTTTATTTGTAGTTGAAATGAAAGGGCATTAAGGCAATACTTTTGTGTGTTTAAGTGCTCAAGACACATTCGCGGTACTTGCTGAACTTTAAACTGCAATAAATAATGGAACAAAAGATGTAGCGAGGCGGGAATGTATCGTGGATGTGAATGCCTGAGAGGAACAACTAAATTTTATAGTCGTTTAGAACGATGGAACACGTAGGAGTATTCAGCACGGATTGATAAACTTTGGAAAATTCACCTGTTCACTGGTTACAGAATTAAGATGTTTTGGTAAAGCTATTACACATCAATTTAAAGAGAAAGATCAAGTAAGGATAATAGACAAAACATGGTCATAATTTATGTCCAAGGTGATATAGAATTGGTAGTGGAAAATTCCAAGTGTTGGATCTACTGTAATTAGACTTTTTCCACCATCTGGTGGATATTATATTTATTATTATTATTTTTTTTTTTGACTTGCCTTTTCTAAACTTCGAGACAAGCAATAATTGTCATCGAATATTTTGGCCCGGTGGAGAAAAATATTTCTCTCAAGAAGGAGGGAATATAATCAAATACAGTAGAGCCTGGATTATTCGAGTGTTCTAATTATCCGCGCCTAATAATAAATATTAAGCTTATTTTAATAATATAATAATTTACATACAGGTTAATTATAAAATAAAGCCGTGAGGTCAGCGATTTTATAGTACGTGTGCCGTATTTTAAAAGCTGTGAAACTTACTAATGCAAAACTTGTAGAGCCATCCGTTGATGAAAAAATGAATTACTGAACTGTCAAGAACATAATATTTAAGGTTAGATTGTACAGAAATAATGTAATTTACATAATATTGGTCATGGAACCAAAATTTTAGTAATTGTAATATAAAAAATAAAAATCTGAAATCAAAAATTTATGATTATAAAATGAATATATTTAAAAAGGTAATCCCAACTTACAGATAAATCAGTAACAATAACGTAAACCGAATAACACGATTATATTTGTAAAAATACTCAAAGATAGATAAAAGCAAGCTCAACACAAAAATACTAGTAAACAACGCTACGAAAAATATAGTGTTTAATAGTTAAGTAGTTTTGACAACTTTTCATCAACAGACGGCATAAGTAAATTTATGTATTAGAAAGTTTTATAAAAGTAAGCATTAGTATGTATTAAGTGCAGTCAGCTCTTTGGGTCAATTATTTAATACATAAAATGAGTACCTGTTTATACAGGAATAATAGGACCGTTCGAAACGTCACGCGGACCACGTGGCTGTCATATCTATGAGCGGTAGTCTAGAAACGGAGAACTTACCTTCTCAGTCTCTAAGCGCCTAACTAGGCGTTTGTGAACCTATTAAGTTTTATAAAATGATGCTTGCAAGACGGCACAGTAAAATTGCTGATGACTCTGCTTCATAATTTATCTGGTAGTACGAGTATTTGGATTTTCTACAACACCCTATAAACTCACTCTCTCTCTCTCTCAAGTAACCCTCTCCCCGTCCCTTAGTCCTAGTATAAGGATCTTTTGTCCGAGCTTAGGAAGCTGTATCCAGGGAATAAAGTTAATCTTGTAGTCCTAATAGTTGGTGTTTTGGATGGTATGAAAGCCTCCTACCGAAGGGAAATCGAGTCCATTCCCGCCTGCAGATCTTCTGCCACCTCTTTGATCTGCAGGATGCAGAAGCAATGTTGCTTGGGTCACTCCACATTCTACGGGCACTGGATCTGGCGTAATTTCTGCGTCTGCATATCGCTAGAGTTTGGGATGCAGCCGAGTGTATTTAGCTCCAATAGTCTTGAGTACGACGTAGCTAAAAAGTTTACTGAAGTTTGTACTAGTGAACCCTTGTCAAGACCTGACAACCCCAAATAAATATTAATAATAAATATCTTAGTTATAAGCGATAACCTTCTAGTCGCAATGCTTTCATCATTTAGGGGTGGTTTCTAAAAGCTTAGTAAACTATAAGCAAATGATCAACTACAGTCACAATATAACAATTCCATAAGTAACCCTAGCAACCATTTTCTAACTATTTGGTTATAGTTAACTAAGCTTTTAGAAACCGGCCCTTAAACCCTGATGAACTATTTTTCATGAAATCAATTCATTAATATTGTGTATTTTCCAGTGTTTGGTCATCCTTGTTTTAGACACCTCGACGACAAGAACTATTAATTTAATAAAAGTCCTTAAGGATTACTTCAAATAATAAGTCACTTACGTGAGATTATATGTTATTAGAGTTAAATATTGTATATAATTATGTATGAAAAGTAATTTCACGTCGAGATTCTACTTGTATCATTAAATATTTATTTATTTTTTGTCAATATTTTTTGCATCAGAACTATTCCTTGCAGCTATGTAGTTGGTAAGATGAGAAGCGACAAGTAGTATAAATTATTTTAATACATAATATGACTGCAATCCTGCTTCAATATAAATGGAAATGATAAATTATGTTTCCTGTTATTAAATTGGCTCATTTTCTAGATTATTATAAAAATAAAAGTTTTAAATTGATGATTATTGATACTTGCTTGTCACTGATAATGTTTACAAATATTACCTATGTTGGCGCCAGTTAAACATTGATATAATTCTCAACTGCCATTTTTAAATGTCTGAAAAAATCAACTGTTTACACTACGGTATCATAACAGCCAACTTTTAGTAGTAAAGTAGTTTAATAAGTCGTATCTAAGTAATGAAAATGCTAAATATTGACTGAAAAGTACTCAGTCCATTAGACACTTTCCAAGTATTTCACAAACTTTATTCATAACCTGCCAAACTATAAACAATACGAGGAGTGTAAATTAAGTAACCGGACTGGCAACATTGCGTTTGATCTGGCGACATTTGGGACGCGGGACTTGGAGGGGCGGCAGGTAAACATGTGATACACCTTCAGTACGAGTTTGAACTTGCTAGAGTAATTTTGTTGTCCGTAGCGATTTTTTTCGTGAAACAGTTTTTTCTACTGCGTTCTAAAAATGAGTGACATTCATTTCGAGCAACGGTATGCTATCAGATTTTGCTTCAGACTTAGACACAGTGCAGCGGAACCTTTTGCAAAACTTCAGCAGGCCTACGGAGACAGTATTTTGTCAAGGAGTTTTTTTGGTGGTTTAAGGAATTTTCAGAAGGAAAAGAGTTGATTGAAGATGAATCACGCAGCGGAAGGCCTGCATCTTCAAGAACCGATGAAAATGTTGATAGAATCCGGGATCTTGTGCGTTCAGATCGTCGGTTGACAGTCAGTATGATCGAGGAAGAGTTGAATTTGACTCACACTACCATCCATCAGATTTTGACCAATTAATTGGGGATGAGAAAAATCTGCAATTTCAATAAACGACTTTTTGGCCAGTAAAAACATTCTTGTAGCTTCTCAGCCTCTTAATTCGCCTGACTTCAGTCCTTGTGACTTTTTACTATTCCTAAGATTGAAAAATCACGTCGAGGGACGTCATTTTGAGACACAGCTGAAAGCTATTCCAGTATCCAAGTTCCAGAATGAATTGGGGATGAAATGCACCTTGTCACACAGCAATTTCAATAAATGAGTTTTTGGCCAGTAAAAACATTCCCTCATTATACGCCTGACTTGAGTCCTTGTGACTTTTTCCTCTTCTAAAGATCGAAAAATCACCTCAATAGACTCATTTTGGGACACTCGAAAACGTCCGTAACCGACCAGCTGAATGCTATTCCAGTATCCAAGTTCCAGCACTGCTATGAGGATTGGTAGAACCGACTCCAGCGCTGTGTGGCTTCCCAAGGAAATTATTTTGAGGGAGACAATATTGAATTGTAATTTTAATCAAATAAAAAAAATCTTGTCAACTATATATCTGTACGTCTATAACCATTATATTAGTACGTATATTTTTCATAATATTTTTCTCGTTTCCATTCTAGCGTAATTTAATTTCTCCCTGTCTTTTATAAGCTAGATAAAAAGAAATAAACACATTTTAAAAAACTTTATATTTGCATGTGAATCTGTCTTTTGTTCTCTGAAATATACCGGTTATTTCTTCTTCCTACTTTAACTGTGTTGTTTATTTCTAAAATGCATCAAAAGTTAACGTTAACTCTACGTCTAACTGTAACGTTCTATGATCCCAACAGCACACGCGAAATGTATATATAAGATGTGAATGATGAGCAAGACATTACGTAGCACGCAACGTAACGTTAATCACACTAACGTAACATTGATTTATTGCATTGCAAAGAGAAATAATTTATTTTAGTGATGACAGAGGGGGTTGGTGGGTGGTAGAGTAGAAATATTAATGATTTTGTTGTGTTTTTGCTTACGGTATGAAATTTTGACAGCTTCAAGCTATTCAGGAAAGTGGAAAAAGACGATTTCAACAGCTTGAATTAAAGGAAAATGATTGATATTCAAGAAAAATATCAAATTAGTACGACGGAAAGTCAATAAAATTTATTTTTCTAAAATTATATGTAAGCAGTATGGTAGACAGCTTTAACAATATACCTATAATGAATCAATTTAGTAGGTAGAAAAATATAATTATATTTCTAAGCGTGACACGAAGACATTTTAAAGGGTAGACATAAAACATTCATTTATAACAGTGCTCCTCAACCGCCGATCCGCTCAAAATAAGGGAATATTAAGATTTCACACTAAAAATTGTAAAAAAGACAAAACATACAAATTATTTTTGTTTTTGTACAATGTAAGATTAGTTTTGTAATAATATCAATTAAAACACACAAGTTCAAGCACAAACGTGCATTTATTAAAACGTCTATCACAATCTGTCAGATATATGTCATCACATTATAGTTGCTAACGTAACATTTTACAAAGGACGTCGAAGAACTAGTCCTGATCCTAACACGGCCATCCTGACCTTGCCGCGTCCCCGCGGCATCTACAAATTTTAACTGCAAAATAAAACAACTTGCTATCTTAACGCGGCCGTCCTGCTCCTGCCACGTCCGCGCGGCATCTTCTGAATTTAATAATGCAAAATAAAACAGAGGAATAAAATGAAAACATAGTGTTAGTTTTGTCCGCCTCCTTGAGGTTCCTGACCATTCAGAGTCAAATAAAACAAACAGAGCTCCTTGAGGTCCCTAACCATCCAGAGTTCCCCTGACCTCCTTGAGGTCCCTGGCCATCCAGAGTCAACAAGACAAACACGACCATTATATGTCCAACAACTCTTTGAGGTCCGTAACCATCCAGAGTTCCTCTGAACCCCTTGAGGTCCCTGACCATCCAGAGCCAAACAAAACCAACACAGCTCCTTGAGGTCCCTGACCATCCAGAGTCAAACAACTCATTACGGCTAACACGTACCATATCATCAGCATTGTACAGTGTCACACTGTCAGTGTGTCTTGCAGTACTTAACAAGCTATCAGTTTATATCATTACAGATTGTCTACAGTACTCAACAAGCACTAATGATAAACGCTTTCAAGCATTTGTAATAATATCAATTAAAACACACAGATTCAAGCACAAACGAGCATTTATTACAACGTCTATTTACAATGGACTTCCGAGAACTAGTCCTGATCCTAACATATATATATCAGGGTCTCCTACGGCTGACGTCGTTTTCCTTCAGCCAGATTCTCCATTAATTTTATCTTCTCTTTGTGTCACATTTTAATCTTTCAGACCTCTCTTCTCCATTGCCTCATCTACTTCATTCCGCCACAATCTTCTTCGTCTACCTCTTTTTCTTCGTCCTATTGGGCTCCAGTCACTCTATTTATCCATCTTCTTACATTTGTTCTCCTAACATAGCCGTACCAAATGAGACTCTTTTCTTCTATGTATGTTAAAATGCTCTTTTCTACATCCTTCTTATTTCTTTATTTCTGATCCTATCCATTCTTGTGACCCTACATTTTCTCTAGTATTCCATTTCCTTAGCCGTGATTTTATTTCGAATCCTCTTGTTCATAACCCAGTTCTCTGCTCCGTATGACATAATGCTTTGACTTATAGTTTTGTATATTGTAGTTTTTGTCCTTTTTGTAAGTTTTCTGTTCCAGAGACCTGGGTTTAGCTGTTTAATGCATGTTTTTGTTTGTCCCAGTCGGTTATTTATTTCATGTTCCGTCGATGCATTTTTTGAGATCGTGCATCCAAGATAATTGAATCTATTACACCCTTTTATTTGCAGATCTTCTTGGATAAAAAAAGTTACTCGAAATCGGACTCACTACTGGGTCATTCCATGTGAATTCACCAAAGGTCTCCCACTCGACCCTTTCTAAATCTAATGAAATTTTGTAATAAAGTAGCCCTAGACCCCAAATGAAATTGTGCAAAATATTAGAGCTCAATCTGCTTTGGTTCTTAAATAATAGGTCCATGTTCAATGGGCTCTCATCCCGTTAATGCGTACATATCGTAAAAAGAGCCAACTTTGACCCTTTATAAAATCACGTCTAGTGCCCAGAGAGGTGTGAAATTTGGCATAGCTGGACAAATTTTGGTGCGGAATACAGTAGTGTAATCAAAAAAGTAGTTTGGATAGCCATTCAGGTACCAATCCATGCTAAAATCACTGGCAAATTGTGTCGCGAGAAATTTGGACCCCAATTTAGAGACCAGTTACTCATTACCACAAGGTCTAAACGCCATGATTTTTTGCAACGATGTATAACAAGCACAATACTATGCAGTGCTGCAATAGCAACTCTGCTGTATTCATATGGCCAGAGATGGTCCACTTGAAAGTTGGCCAAAAACATTTTTTTTGCAAAACTAGCCAACTTTCAAGGCAAAATATCGCAATATGCGTCATTCCCAATTTGGTTTTGAATGACACCATTGGATAGAGCAGATTTTTCTGTACAATAGTAACTTTTATTTAGATTGGGATCTGAATTCCTAGTTCAGCCACAGGACTCTGAAAATGACACTTTTATATGCGAGGTGTACTTATATTGTAGGCTATTGCAGGCTGTCAAATTCAGAGCATGGCAATTTGCAGAAGGCAAATTTATCCATTATTAGTGTAATCCTTGCTTTGGTCCATGGTGGCTGAGCCACTACCAATGGGAGTGAGTATAGGTTGTCAAGTGACATTCAGAAGAACCACGCCATGGCTAGCAATAGCACATGGCAATAAACTAGTGCTGTCAGAAATCGATCTTGACGGAACCGGAACCGGTTCAAAAAAAAAAAACGGTTTATGGTTTACCCGGTTTCGGAACCGGGTAATCGGAACCGGGTAATCGGAACCGGGTATCCGGAACCGGGTAATCGGAATTGGGTATCCGGGTAACGCGAAAATTACAAACCCGGTTTTACCCGAAAACCGAAACCGGGTACCCGAAAACCCGGTTTCGTTTCCCAGCACTAAAATTATCTCGCCTATGACTATGGCTAAGAATTTAGGAAGTTCGCACTATTTTCTGTCTGACTTTATTTTATGGTTTCGATTCCCAGCATTAATTTTAATATAATTATGTTTACATTTTACTTAAATCAACATCGGGAATTTGTATTCATTCGAATTCCTGGGGTATTTTCCCGAACCCAGAACCGAGTATCCAATCTAGGAACTCGGAATCGCGTTTCTGGAACCGGGTATTCGAAACCGGGTATTTGATACCGGGTATCTGGAACCGGGAATTTGGAACCGGGAATTTGGAACCGGGAATTTGGAACCGGGAATTTGGAACCGGGAATTTGGAACCGGGTAATCGGAACCGGGTAATCGGAATCCGGTAATCGGAACCGGGTATCCGGAACCAGGTATCCGGAACAGAGTATTTCGAACCAGGTAATCGGAACCGGGTAATCGGAATCGGTTATCCGGCTAACGCGAAAATTACGAACTCGGTTTTACCCGAAAACCGGAACCGGGTACCCGAAAAACCGGTTTCGGTTCCCAGCACTACAATAAACTAATGGAATCCTGATCCATGACGTATCCGTAATCGAATTCAAATCAAATTATTTAACTAACTGAATGCAGTAATTTCAAGTGAGACCTGTAATACATTAATATTAATATTGCTTTTTATTTATGTGTGTATTTATTGCAAGTAAATACACAAATAAGTAAACAGCAACGTTTGACCTGCTGACACGATACTACAAAGATGTAAAGATAAATATAGAACAGGAACCTAAAATAGCACTGATTTTTAAGTAATAATTCTGAATCCCACCCAAAAATGTTCTACCCAATGATGCTTCAAATTTTTCCAATCAGTTTGGATATTAATTTGCTGGCAATCATGATCAGTGCACAAAGAAGATATGGAGAATCATAATTTGATTTTTTCGATATCGCACCAAGGTATGTCATTTTCAGAGTCCTCTGGCTGAACTAGGGATTCAGATCCCAACCTAAATAAAAGTTACTCTTGTACAGAAAAATCTGCTCTATCCAATGGTGTCATTCAAAACCAAATTGAGAATGACGCATATTGAGATATTTTGCCTTGAAAGTTGGCTAGTTTTGCACAAAAAAATGTTTTGGTCAACTTTCAAGTGGGCCACCTCTGGACATATGGATACAATAGAGTTGCTATTGCATCACTGCATAATATTGTGCTTGTTATACATCGTTGCAAAAGATCATGGCGTTTAGACCTTTTGCTGACGAGTAAGTGGTCTCCAAATTGGGGTCTAAATTTCTCGCGACAAAATTTGGCAGTGATTTTAGCATGGGTGGATAGCTGAATGGCCACCCATACTGCTTTTTTGATTACACTACGTTATTCTACACCAAAAGTTGTCTTGGTATGTCAAATTTCACACTCCTACAGGCAATAGAAGTGATTTAACAAAGGATCAAAGTTGGTAATTTTTGCGGTATTTACGCATGAACGGGACGAGAGCCCATTGAATATGGACCTGTTATTTAAGAACCAAAGCAGATTGAGCTCTAATATTTTGCAAAGTGTCATTTGGGGTCTAGTGCTATCTTACTACAAAATTTCATGGCATTTGGAGAGGGTCGAGTGGGAGCCATAGGTGTCTTTTTGGTGATTTTAGATGGAATGACCCTACTGTAGTTTTTAGCCAGAGGAAAACATTAGTAGCTTCTGGGGATTTGATTTGTGGAGAATTCCAATGAAAAATTATTTTGAACGATTCAACGGAAAATTATGTGTTAACAACCCTTTTTTTTCAAATTTATAATATTTATTCTTAATCATATAAACTGTATAACATAACCACGAGTACAATTAATTAAAATTAAGACGTTATCATGTTCTTTTTCATTAGACACTTTTTCTATTGTATCTGATAACACAGACTCGGGATAATAAATAATAAAAGCGCGAGAAGTAAATCATGGGGCATGTTAAAGAGCGAAGTAAGGGCGAAGTAAAAAGTTGATACACAGAGTAAAAAGTCGTGACTTCCTCTCTGTATCACGCATAGAGTAATTCATTCGCAAAAACTTAAAATTTATTACTACAGTAAAAGGTTGAATGTTCTCTAGTTAACAAGCGAATTACTTACATATTTCTACTTTTTAGATGTTGATTTTTAAAATATAGCTGTTCTAAATTATACTTACTTATCTGTAGTTATATCATTTGTACTTATGAGGCATAATTACTGAGAAATAAGACATTGAATAACTATACTTCGTTATTTAAATTAAAAGACATAAATGTTACACGCTAACAAGAATCTTAGAAAAAGCAAATATATCAAAAACGACATGTGCTTTTTTTATGCGTCTATTATTTTTGTGTAAATTTCGTATTGTGCTGTATAAGCCAATCTGTCCTCATATATTTAAGCATTTTAATTATTTTTTTTTTTTAATTAACAATTAATAACATTGAGAGTAAATTAGTTAAAGGCAGCCGGCATGTAACGGAGACATCTAGTGACGTTTCTCCTTATAATATCACGTCTTCAGTGTTGTAGTAGGTCGTTTGGCCAAAGACTCTTTAATTTTCTGGTTTGACGACCTTGACGGTCGTTTATTAAATTTACTACAAGTTCATTTTCATGTCTAGTGATTCGGTCATAGTATTTGGCAACTGTATGTATTTCTTCCGTGATGAAAGGGATTTTGAGGTCTTCATGGATCATTCTATATGAGGCGTACCAAGGTGCATTGACCAAAGGTCGAAGCGCCTTTGATTGGAATTGTTGTATTTTTAATCTGGTTGGCTTGGCACATCCCCTTAGTTTAAATCCATACGACCATATAGACTTGAGTATGGTCTTTTTTATAGAGCAAAATTTTAGTTGGAATCGAGACCAGGCATTTTTGAAAGCAAAAATAGAATCCTCTTTGAGTACTAACCAATATTCGTAATATTGACGAAATTATAGTAATAAGTAAAGCAATCGTGCTCGAAGAATATACCGCGGAAGAGAAGCGTGCTGTTGTGCGTTTTTGTGGGCAAATGGACTTCCTGCAAAGGATACCCATAAGGAAATGTATTGTGTTTACAGTGATGAGCGTTTGTCGCGTAAAGCAGTGTACCACTGGGTCGAGAAATTCTCTCAAGGGAGGTTAAAAGTTGTTGACGAACACTGAACTGAGCGCCCCGTTCCGATGGCCAATGATGCAACAATTCGACGGGTGGACGAGATGGTTTGAGGTAACAGGCGGGTTAGCATAGCAACTGCAATAGGATGTTCTCATGGTTTGGCCTACAAAAAAGCATCTTTGCTGCAAACGTTTCGTGGGTGATAACGATGTTGAACGAGAGATACGCATGTGACTGAGACTGCAGCCCAAAGACTTTTATGCAGCAGACATTGGGGCACTGATAAAGCGATGAGATAAGTATATTAATGTTGGTGGCGACTTTATTAAAAAATTGATGTGAAGTGTGAATTTTCACACATTTCAGGGTTTTGCAGGTATTTAGTAAGTGAATGATGATTATTTTGGATGCGAAAACAAATTTTATATTAAAATATTTTTTTTTTTGTTAATTTTAATTCGAACGCCTAATACCATTATTTAGGTTTCTAAATATGTGCAGTATTTTTTTTTTTAGTAGCAAGGTTCATTAAGAATTTCAAAATTGCGCCTATGGCTTCCATTGGTTGTTATAAGTTCCGCCCCTCTGATTTCGTGTACATTGAAACAGAATTAAATTATAATTTAAACAATTTCCACTGGCTATTAAATTTACGCTTTTAAAAATTAAATGCAACATTTGCCAAAATATAATTAGAATTTTGAAAAAATAATTTAAACAATATAGAAATTAAAAAAAATATATATATATATATAGTCTCTTCTCCAGGGTTCGATCCCTATCGGATCGGGTTACATGGGTGAAAAGTCAGCGTCAAATACCACTAGACCAGCACACACGTTAGAGTGTTGCTTGTTACAAAGCTATAACTTGTGTACATTATTAGCCAAAAATCACAAAAAATGCGTTATTTTCCGAAAACATAATCTGATCAAAAATTCCTGTTGTCCTATTCCGGTTCACACTAATGTACATTACTGAGAATTTTTTCAGATTTTTAGTTTAAACCAACTGGGCTACAGGGTGTGGGACAAAAAATTTTTTGCACAATTTTGGCAAAAATCGCTTCAAAATAATTTATTTTGCAAAAATAAAAATTTGATCATTAATCCACGTACCAAGGGCTTTCATTTGATACCCTACTCAGAATTATAAAAAAATATTTTTTTTTTCGATGAGCACATATTTGTTTATATTTTTAGGGGGATATGTTTTTTAGATGTTTTAGTATTTTTCCTATGTGCGGGTCAAAGAGTTGTATAAGCATGCCAAATTTCAACTCTCTAGGTTTAGCCGTTTGGCTACAATTTTTACCGAACAGACAGACAGACAGACAGACAGACAGACAGACAGACAGACAGACAGACAGACAGACAGACGACAAAATGACGGTATAAGGGTTTTTTGGTCATACCTACAAAACCCTAAAAATAAAACTTTCTTTGAGTATTTTTTTAATAGTCTTTTGTGTCTTAATTACTAACTTTCCCTCGTATATACTAACGAAGAACATATTCTAGGGAGAATAGGTGGAGAGATATGAATGCAGAAGAATATTATATCTTGGCAGTAACCGTAATTATACATTTAGCTGAAAACCAGAAAATTGGTGATTACTGGTTATCATAATCTCTTACCTCTATTCCTGCTTTTTATCCAGCTAATTGCCCAGTCGTATATTTTCCCACAAAAATCAAATTCCTTCCATGAAATTATTAACTTTTACTACATATTTTATATAACAAATTTTACAAGATTTTGCTATAGAAAAAGTATTCGAACATATAATGAAGTTTTTATTTATAAATATGGCAATTGACCTATTGTTATTTACACGCTTTGTTGCAGACGTACATATTTAACGATCTTTTAAACGGATCATTAAAAAGATCGTTTATGAACATGGACTATAAAATTTCTTTTGTAAACTATACGATACAACCAAAACATAATTAATAAACTTTACCAAGATACGTTTCCATAATAAGTATAAACAAATTCTTATCATTATTTATACAAGACAAACCGGTTAAAATGTAGAAGGGCGTATAACGAGAGATTCATTTCGTAACACAAAGTAATCAAAGATAAAACGGGTAAACAATACAATCTACCAGCTAACAAAAGCACTGAATTCAACTGTAATTTAGATTTAAAACATCCACAACATTGGAATTCGATATATACAACAGCGGAGCTGAGTCGTAAAATATTGGGATGAAAATATATACTTATTAAGTAGTTTTATACTCTGTATTACAGAAAACAAAAGAATTGCTACGGAAGAATTCACTTATGCCATTGAAAATAGACTTGACAAAAAGTGCCACTGCATGGGACTCAACGTTTATGAAATGCAGGTTGCCTACAAATACGTACATTCCTAGTTTCTATTTTTCTATAGTCCATTCGAACGTTAGAATGCAGTATTGCTCTTATGGGAAATGGGAGCGGTATTGCCAAATGTTGTAAAAGTGTCATTAAGTTAATTAAAATTTTTGGCGCACAGCAACGATGGCTATTTGCGCTTAACAGTACCAATCTAAATTAAAAGAGTATGAAAAGGAATAAATTAAATAATAAATAGATAAATAAAATCTTATACACATACTCAATAAAAGAAACGTTGCATGGACAAAAGCAAACAAATAAGATAAAAGTTTGTTCAAAAATTAAACATACGTAGGGTAACGGGCTGTAAAAGTGCCAATTACATCAAATATCACAGAAAATAATAAAACACCTTAAAACAAGGTGCATTAATTTACACATAAAACAGTAAGTTCGATTCTCTAAGGAAGAATATCAGCCTGTTCATGAGTATTTTGTCGCCACCTATACCAACTGATAGGTCATAGCACAGACCTAACCTCTCCCTGAAATCCTCGAACTGCACACACCGGGTTAAAATGTGTAACACAGATTAAAATGTGTTATACGTCTCGCAAATAGGACGCTCTTCACCTCGAAGGAGGTGTCCATGGGTCCAACAACTGTAGCCTATAAGGGCGTGTGATGGCGGTTTCCTACCTGCGGTTAATCCTGCAGGAAGAATCCATGGTTTAACGTATTCCTTAATCTGTCTCAACTTTTCATTTTGTATGATGGTTCCAATCTTGTTGCCATTTGGCTAACACCAGATATTTCAGATGACTCTTTGCGTCATCTGGAAATACGAAACTCACATCAATCATAGGTCTGTGGGAGGCGGCTTTTGAAGCTAGATCCCGCTTCATTGCTTTTAATACCAACATGGCCTGGTATCTCTAAAAGTGTCAAATTGTCAATGCACTCTAAATATTATGCGGAATTTTATCGTATGATATACAAAATTACGGTAACACGGGAAAAATAAAAAACTATTTGTAGAATACCGTGTTTTAACAGAGTAGCGTGTTTTACAGCCAGCGACGTCGTCAAGAAAGGAAAGGGTAGCGTTATTGGGAGAACCTATTAGAGAGCATGAAAAGAACTACTCCACTTGCCCTGTGCTGTATTCTAACGTTTCAACGTACTATAGTTCAAAACTGGTAAATTTCAAGATATTACTGTTAACTATTAGTAGGTACTTAAAAACTTTCGAATTATTGTTAAAAAAAATCCGAAAATACTAGTCATAATTCAAAGTGATGAAAGCTCCTAGTAAAGTATGGAAATTTCTTTTTCTATTTTTTCCTTTTTTAGTTATTTTTAAGTATACAGGACCTTTGCTGCAGTTAATAAACTAAGATGGGGAAACTAACGCACCTAAAACCGCGTCCATACTATACTTAAGTCACCATAATCGAAACAGATATGGAGGAAGTGATTTGATAAAGGATTTGGTATTCGACAATATAGACCAATTAATTTTATAATAAATATATGATATGTTAAGGTTTGCAGAAAAATTTTACCACGAGGACAACATAAATCAATAAATGGTGACATTAAAGGTGAAACATTATTTATATAAAGGACATGTCCTTTTTGCTACAAAACAAATGTTTGAGCTGGCATCCTATCTCATCGCCAGACCCGTAACAAAAAATTTGACACGCATACATATTCATAATAATTAAAGCGAAGTTGGCTGAATGTATAATTTATGTACGTAGAAATCTGTCATAAAGCATTAGTTAATTTTTGTATTTTTACTGTGGGTATTGTAGACCTATACCCGTCTTCAAACGTACATACTGTTGTTTTATCAAAACGAACCCGTTAAAATCAAAATTTTCTATAGAAAATTTCGATAGAAATGGTCAATTTTTATGGAAAACTGATATAACGAAGCATTATATAATAACGAACGTTACCGAATACGGGCACTTTATAAGGTGTTTTCTTTGTTATTGATGTGATTTTGTTTCTGTTTTATTCACTCCTTCCCTAACTTTATTTAGTTGGATTAAGAGATGTTGATTTTAATCTACGTATCTCTATTGTTTCCTGTATAATTTCTCATTTCAACTAAATTAGTATTGTAATTGCATCCGAAGTATTTGAGTTACTTCCCCTAATATCAAATTTAAGATTGTCTTAAAAGTTCAGTTTCATCACAAAATCCTTAAGTACTTGCTACCCCTTTCATTTTAGGGTGACGAATTGAAACTTTAGTACAAGTAATTTCGAGTACAAGTATCTTCAAAAAATTTGAATTTTTATGTTGACAGCAGTAGCGCATCGAAAGGTTTTTTCAAAAAAGTAATGCATTGGCAGAAATGCGTAGATGTTGAAGAAGCCACTTAAGAGGGCAATTTAAAAGGACAAAAGAGTATGGTTTCACTATTTACAGTCAAAGTTATAGTAATTTCTAAAACTTTTTTCACCATCTTCATTTACAATAAAATACTACTTCTTCTTCTTAGAGTGCCATGCTGTGTCGTACTGAACATATTCCGAGCGTAGGCTATTTCCCCGCATACAGTTGTGTTGTGTGTGTTGCCTGTATATAGCACAATCGTATGGGACCTACAATTTATTATTGTGGAATCCGAACCACTAATTATTTTAGGGGAAATTTTACTAGGGCTTTTACCTCGGTGGTTGCCCGATGCTTTCCGAGGGAGAAACTGTCGGAAAAATGTAAGGTGTTTTTCTCACTGTAAGTCCTCACCTCTCAAAATCCTAGTGATGAGCAAACAAAACAAAAGGTCCTAACCTCCTAAAAACTAACTGATGAGTAAAAAAAAAAGGTTTTCACCTCTCAAAATCCAAGTGATGAGCAAAAAAAGGTCCTCGCCAGTGGCGGTCGGAGAAGCATGTTTGGGAGGGCAATTGGTATAGTCGGACAAGCTCGTACTATATCGCTCAACAGTAGTATACCAACGACAAAGTACGAGCGTGTACGATTATGCTGATTGCCCTCCCAAACATGCTTTACCGACCGCCGCTGGTCCCTTTCTTTAGCGCGCCTAGGGCATGTAAGTGATGGCACTGGGCATGTAAGTGAGGAGCAAAAACAAGATCTTCACCTCCAAAACGTAAGTGATGAGCAAAAACAAAAAAAGGTCTTCACCTCCAAAATGTAAAAGTAAGGAAAAATGTAAGGTATGGGGAATGAACCCTGGCCCACCGCTCAGTGGTCCACACACTAACTAACTGAGCCACGACCGTTCTCAAAATTACTACTAGTCTGTCCATTTAATCATAATCGTGGTTCTGATAATAACAAAGTTAGCACTGACACCGAATTAACTTAATTAAAATTTACTAGCGCAAATAGTCTAACTCAGTGGTTCCCAACCTTGTTTACCAAGTGTACCAAGTTTGCCACTGAAAAAATATATGTTGTTACTGACAATTTCAAAAAAATATGCTAGATATAAACTGAAAACATGGATTGGTATTTATCAGTATTTCTTTAGTACAACTGAATAGATTTTTAAAATTCTTTCTCCACGACCACTATAGAATTTACCAATTCTAAAACCAATTTTGACTACAGAAAGTTTATATTCTAACACAAGAGTTGGAATGTTATTCTAAAGCACTTATCTTCTTATGTATTCTGCGTGTATTTCATTCCATCACTTGTTATGGAATAACTATTCCATACTTGTTGTCTTTTGTTTTTGTAGGGTTACATTAAGATATATGCAACGTTTACATTAAATAAATGCAACATAACTTCCTAACCTAAAATAGTGCCCAATGTGCGGCAAATTAAATTAAAATTAAACAAATAATAAATAAAAAAAATAGTATTTGTTAAGATAAAATGTTTGTTAAAATAATTATTTGTTAATTTTTTTTCTTTCTGGTGGTCGTGGAGAAAGTAGGGTCTGTGACTCGGTTGGAAGAGAAAATTCGTTGTTCGTAGTTCCTCACGCTCGCCTGCGGCTCTCGCTCGGAATGTTCCACTCGCATCGAATTTTCTCATTCCAACCTTGTTACAGAATATACTATTCTATTCTGATTAGTGTATAAATTGTATACCAACTTTGCCGCTGACGAAGCCTATATTTTCGCTAATAATGTCAAGAAAATGTGTTAAATGTGAACGGAAAACATGGATTTCGTTTTGCCCGCGCACGCAAATATCAATATAACTTTAGAACTAGGACCGATTTAAAAAAAAAAACACAACTGAAGACCTGACTAGATGATGCAGCTACATATAAAAAAAGAAAAACGCATATATTATTTATATATACGCATACCTTATATTTGTTTTAAGGCACGGAGTTTTAAAATCAGGTTTAACTGATTGATGATCTTTCATTGTCAATAACTGCGATCTTTTCACGCATTTTTTTTTTTTTCTCGTACCCCTCAACGACGAAGCTCGTATCCCTGGAAATAAGCGTACTCCCGGTTGACAATCTATTAAAATTCAGAAGTGTCCCACCAAACGTTCACGAGAAATATGGTCACCGTATATAAAGATGATAAATGAAGTTAAAATAATTACTAAAACTAATTTATTCAAAAATTGATTCCATACATTTTATTAAAATTGCAAATTTGCCCTGTTCAATTTGCATATTTTCATTAATTATAAATGCAATTTTTTTTTTCAAATAATTAAAATTTTTGGAAACGTCAAATTTGTAAGCATCATAAATCATAGTCCGAATGTCTTCTTGGATGATGAGTGAAAACAAAATACTTTATCGCCCCCGTTTTTTTCCTATCTTTACGGTAGATTAGTTTTCGCGTTTCGTAAAGATGTAAGAAAATACAATATCCTGTCATTGGTTTCAATAAGAAATAATGGACAGGAAATATAATCAGTGAAGCGGACAGTTTTAAAATTTAATAAATTATGTTTTTCTGTATGTCAACATCAAGAACAGTGTTTGAATATGTCATCAAACGTATTCGAAAAACTTTTCGGCAAAAAATTTCCATCACTACATGCTGTGTTTATTAAAACAGAAACATGTATAGACGAACAATAGACTCGCATCAGCTAGTGCTGTGAGCGTGAAATTTTAGCTGAAACGTTTGCAAACAAATTCACTGCAGCGAAAAATCATTTCACCTGTAATTTCATTTGTACCTTCTTGCTTGCCAAACAAACCTTTTTTGTAAAGTTTATTTTTTGAACTATTCAAATAAATAGCAAATATTAAATTTTAAATTTGCTTGATACTACATGATCTATAATTGTCAATTGACAATAACTGAAGCGCCTCTAGTGAGATTTTGAGAAACTGACGGTTGTAGGATAGTCGAGTTTGTTTACTGTTGTTTTCATAGCAAGTTTTTAAAAAAATGTCTTTAAAATTGCAAGAAAAATTAAATGCAACGTGAATTGTTGTGTTTATCTTTGCAATGCAAAAGTAGGTCGTGATAGAGACCTAAGTTTTCATCGTGTTCCGAAACGTGGCAAAAAAGCCTTATTACATTCAATTATAACCCTAGAGGTTACTTGGGCACTGAGAAAACGGAAAATTTCATTTAACGCAACCCTCATATTGAATAATAAATTAATTTCAATAAATATCACATGAAGATACCATTGAACCTGTCAAAAATATCCTACCAAAGTCAGCCATGATGTAAAATGCAGTAGCGCCTCTATCGGTAGTGTCAGATGTCAATAATAAGTGGCCGATCATGAAAACGTCTAATGAGGATACTTCAGCCAGAAATATAATTTTTTTATCGGGAAAGTAAATCATTATTAAGATGAACATAAGAAGATTGACTACATATACGTTTACAATTGAAATAATATAAAATATATAAAATTACATTTTATGATATAATTTGTACCTACTGGCCAAATAGACGACATAATTGAATAAACATCTTGCATTCTTATTCATTCTCTACAAATACTAAAATATTGTAATCAAACGTCCACTACGCAAGCTTTTAACTGCAAACGTCTGCAACTCCGTAAGTGTTTGAGCGGTTCCACGACATTTGAACAGACAACAGATTAACATGCGACACTTTAACATGGACAGATTAACATACGACAGATGAACATAAACACATTTTAACACACGAAAAATGAACACTGTGACATGTTATCATAGCGACAGATGAACATAAGTCAATTGAACATACGATATTTGACCTCACATTTCATTTTTATTTTTTTGCCTATGTACCTATAATCGCTTTACTAATAAACAAACTTATTGGAACGAAATCATTCTTTTTACCTACCGACATCGAGATATACCGAAGTATAAAATTGTTTAAAATAACCAAAAAGATCAAGTTATCTCATAGATCAAAACAAAAATCTAAACAAATCTAAAAAATCACTAAATGGGGGGGGTTCTGGGTGTTCACCTGGGCAGTTAAAAAAATTACGAATTACGATTTTTTTCTGCTCATTAGTTTAAAAAATAATCTTAAATAAAATGTATTTTACATTCACTCACATAAACATTATCTGAACTTAAATAAACCGATATTTTTTTTCGGTTCAGCTCCGGTTTTCGTTCCGACAAAAATAACGATTTTTTTCGGTTTTCGGTTCAGTTCCGGTTCGAAGCCCTGCTTTATACTAAGGATCAATGGAACTGAATACACGCGATTGCATCTCCAACCTTGGCAATATGCAATCGTGTGGCCAAGCATCCACCGATCCCTCATTTTAGGTTCCTAGGCAGTACTTTATACTAAGGATCAATGGAGCTGAATACACACATTTGCATCCCCAACCCTGGCAATATGCAATCGTGGATATTTTGTGTTTTTTAAGGTGTTGCCCAGCATCCATAGATCCCTCTTTTTAGGTTCTTAGGGAGCATGTCATACTAAGCAACTTATACAGCAATTTAGGCTATTAGTGCCCGAAAGACGTATAGATTTACTTAATTGTATTAAAAATATTGAATTGAAAAATATTCCAAAAAAATATAGAAATATATATTTTTGAAAAATAATTTTAAATTTTTTCAATTACAAAAACGCCGACCGGCGTATTGTAGTGGTAACACATATGCTCTGCGTTGCTAAGGTCTCGGGTTCGAAACCCGTTCAGGCACGGAATTTTTCAAAAAATAATTGTCCTGGCTAATTGCCAAAGCAGCAATGGCCATAAAAATTAAAAAAACAAAATAAAATCTGAGGTACAGATTCAAAAAAATATCAAAAAATCCATTTTTTGAGAAATTTCTTGACAAAAAATGTGCCGAAAAAAATCACTTAATAATATACTTACAAAACCTGGCATAAAAAAATCACATATTTTTCAGTAACTGGTAAAAATGATGTACAGCAGCTTAGGCTATTAGCGCCCAAAAGACGTATAGATTCAATATAGTGTTAAAAATATTGAATCGAAAAATATTCCAAAAAAATATAGAAATATTTTCGAAAAATATTTTTAAAAAATTTTGAATCATGTATATAATAAAATCTGAGGTACAGATTTAAAAAAATATATCAAAAAATCCATTTTTTTGAGAAATTTCTTGACAAAAAAATGTGCCAAAAAATATCACTTATTATATACTAACAAATCCTGGCGTAAAAAGATCGCATTAATTTTTCTGTAACTGGAAAAATGGTGTAGAACAATATTTAAAATCCAGATTTTTTTTAAATTTGAAAAATGGTATACTGCACCTTTGGCTAGTAGCTCCCAAAGAACATACAAACTTACTTACAGCTATTAAAAATATTGAAAAAAAAAACATTCCAAAAATTTATCTTCACAATACTTACAAAACATTTAAATTTGACAGAATTTTTGAAATTTGAAAAAATGGTGTACAGCACTTTTGGCTATTAGCGCCCAAAGAACATACATACTTACAGCTGTTAAAAATATTGAAACGTAAAAACATTCCAAAAATTTACTTACACAACACTTACAAAAAAATTAAAATCAACATAATTTTTTGAAATTTGTAAAAATAGTGTGCAGCATCTTTGGCTATTAGCACCCAAAGATCATAAAACTTAAATCTATTAAAAATATTGAATCGAAAAAACATCCACAGAATTTTATGAAATTTGAAATAATGGTGTACAGCAGTTTAGGCTATTAGCGCCCAAAGAACATACAAACTTAGAGCTGTTAAAAATATTGAGACGTAAAAACATTCCAAAAATTCACAATACTTACATAAAATTTAAAATCCACAGAATTTTTGTAAATTTAAGAAAATGGTGTGTAGCATTTTCTGCTATTAGCGCCCAAGGAACATACATACTTAGAGCTATTAAAAATATTCAATCGAAAAAACATAAAATTTACCTGTACAATACTTACAAAAAATTTAAAATCCACAGAATTTTTTGAATTTTGATAAAATGGTGTGCAGCATCTTTGGCTATTAGCTCCCAAGGGATGTCGACTCAGTATAGGATGTCCCTTCTAAACCCTACAATAGACACTCAACTTTTTTCATCACTATTGCACTTTTTCAAATTTACACACAGCATTTATGGCTACTAGCGCTTAAGGTAGTTATTAATTTAAGGGTATTTTATACAAAAAATGCACTGGTCAACATGTGTTGTTACTTAGAACGTTTCAAAAACGAATTTGAACGAGAAATATTTGGAAGGATTAATGACGTAATGTCTACCAAAATTATCAAATAAAGAAATTAATCCTCTTAATTAGTTTCGCTAATGAAAATTTTAATGTGGATTTTTTTGCGTAGTTCTGTATTGCGTAAACAATAAATGGTCCACGACAGTGCACAGCAATTTAAATATAAAAATTTAAAAATATTTTTTTAAATATGTATATAATAATTTTGTTAACCAGTATTAGCATTATAGCCTATTCTAAACGTTTACGCGGAACTAAATTGCTTTTGCATAGTTGTGTATTTTAACAATAAATGTATAAACAATAAATGGACCCCGACAGTGCACAGTATTTTTAAATATAAAAATTTAAAAATGTTTTTTAAAATTTATTACAGGGCTTCGAACCGTTATTTTTTTCGTTTCGGTTTTCTTTCCGGTTCAATTAAAAAAATATATATCAGTTCGGTTCCGGTTTTCGTTCCGGCAAAAATAACGTTTTTTTTTCGGTTTCGAGTGATAAATTTTTAAATGCTTTTATTTGTATTAGAAATTTATTTCCTACTATAATTTAGAAGAACATTTTATTCTTTATTTTGTAATAATCATACCAAGATCGTTGCCAGGGAGGGGTTCTGGGCGTTCCCCCCTCCCCTGAAATAATAGAATCGCAATTTATTTTTTACTTGTCAGAAAAATTACGATTTTTTTCAGCTCAGCAGTTTAAAAAATAATCTTAAATAAAATGTAATTTATATTCACTCACATAACCATTATCTGAACCGAAATAAACCGATATTTTTTTTCGGTTCAGTTCCGGTTTACGTTCCGACAAAAATAACGGTTTTTTTAGGTTTTCGTTTTCGGTTCAGTTCCGGTTCGAAGCCCTGGTCGTATGTTAATCTGTCGTATGCTCAAATGTCGAGACACCGTTTGACCAACCGATTGACTCAATGTCAATCGCCACGATACCATAATAATTCGAGCTGCAAGTGTCTGCAGCACATCGTGCACAACTTGTAGACAAATTACTATAACTTAGTGTGCGAAAAAGACTTATTAAAGGAGACTGGGAAGATGTGCATCGATGAAACCTAAAAATGGCCAACCTACAATGTGAAAACGCCAAGCAGTAGACATCTATTTCATACAATAGGTATATTTCACGAGACTTTACATGCGATTGATCGACAGAGAACCGATGAAGAAATATATATAATTCTTTATTTCCCGTAGGCCTTGCGGCGTTTAGGGTTTTAACTATTACATTGAGAAAAATAATCATAATAATAATAAAATAATTCATTTAATGATTTTCTTTCTTCTTCTTCTTCTTCTACTTTCTGCCTCCGGTGTTCGTCTCTTTCTTCGTATTCTCTTTTCGGCTTGCGCCTCCGGTCTCCTTCCTTCTTGACTCCAGTTCTTCTTCCCCTCTTTCTTCGTTTCTCTTCCCTCTTTTCTTTCCTCCTCCTTTGCCTCTTTCTTCCTTCCTGTTCTCAGTTCTGTCTTACCTCTCCGCATTCCTTCCTTCTTTCCTCGAGTACTCTCACCCACCTTTCTCCCTTTCCTTCTTCACTCAACAGCTCCTTTATCTCTCCCTACCATTTTGTCATCTTTCCACATCTTTTTGTAAGATGTTCCAAGGATTCTTCCTCCTTTCTACACATTCTGCATATCCTAACCTCTGGTTTTGCCCAATACCTATTTATTTCTTCTTATTTATTCTTCATTTCCGCATCTTAATCCGGCAATCCTTCTAACTCTGCCCCCTGCCTTTCCTCTCCACCCTTTCAAATATTTAGGTATTCCTACTGTCCTTATCTCCCTATACCTTTTCACATTCCTTGAATTGTCTATTCTTACAGTTCTTTCCTGCTCCTGTACCTCCTTGTCTCTCCTTCTCAATTCTTCTACTATGTTTCTTCCTCCATTTCTCTTTCGCTCAGCTTCCCTTATGTTCATCCCGATCCGATGAAGAAATATATGTATATGTATCTATCTCACACAACTCTATGAAAACTATCAATACCGTATTTGAACTACTCGTACCCATCGTACGTCCGTAGTTTTTATCTTCTTTTATTATATTTGTAAGAGTTTATGTATCTGTAGCGCAGCTGCGGGAACAGTAACAGAACCGACAGAAATCAAACAACAGTTCTTACTCAACAGTTGAACAAATGGCATCACTTAATTTTTTGACCTTCTAGATTAAAACATACCCTTTTTCTAACGGTTGTTGGTCAAGTAAATCATTCAAGTATATCATTCTATTGCTAGGTAGTAGCATTTTTCAATAACAAGTTCCACGACATCACTAATGCCAATTTAGTGTGTGAAATCTGTAATGATTATAGAAACCATTCTTACTTTATCTGACATTCGCTGGAACAATTTCAAAGATAAATTAAAACAGTAATTAAATGGAGCAAAGGACCAAAGACAAAAATATTAAACTTTTTAATTTGTGGTGAAGCATCAATTCATTAAATGTCACATTTTTCTCCCTTTTAAAATATTTAACTTTTAATAAGGTCTCAGATAGTAATTAAGTTTAAAATATATCTTTGAAGAATATTATGAAATACGGTCTTTACTTTAGCAGTCTTTTAGTAAAATTGAATAAACTATGACAGGGTAAATGTTGTCGCGACCCCAAGTTTCTTCAAACTTTCATTCATTAATTTAATTATCTCCAGTAAACAGTAAACGAGACCAGACGAAGCAGCAACGATAAAGATGATACTTCCAAATGATCATGTTCAAATATAATTTGAATTAATCTCATTCTACCTTTCAAATGTAAAACGATTTGTAGAAATGGAGAAACTCTCTGGAACTTTGCAATTTTCAATGAATAAAACCATTCAAGATAATGTTTGGATATAAAGAACAAAATAAAAAGGATTAAATATCTTATTAAAATCTGAATGCTGCAGAATTTATATTGGATTCAGGTCTTCAATCGTTCTAACAATAAATTCAACTAGAATGTAAAAAAAGAAATGAAAGGATTGAGCAAATATCTTTTTAAATCAGAATGATGCAGTTTTATATTGATTTAGTACTTAACTTGTTTTAACAGTAAATTTAACTTCGAAATAATGAGATACATTTATAAAGGGCTCAAATTGTAACACAATTTTAAAGTACAGTTTATAAATGAGACTATTTAAAAATAAAATATTGTTTAAACATTTTACTGTGACTCCGTGGTAAGATAGTTGTCTATGAAGCACAGAGATGTGAATTGCCATTGCCGACTCAGCGACAGTCAACGCAACACCGTCAACTCATATTATATTATAAGCAGTATTATATTATATTACGGATACCATTGAGAACCAGCGTGATGTGCAACAAGGATGCCTTCTTTCTCCTTTACTCTTCAACTTATATTCAGAATAAATCTTCCAGGAGGTACACTAGCCCCCCCAAGAAAAATCCAGCGCGTCTGATCGCTATTAACAATGGTTTTTGTCTGCCTAGTGTTTTTTCAATTTTTTCATGTTTTAAAAAAATTTTTTAGTCACATTTATGAATAAGACGAATACCATTTAGCCTCACACATAGAAGATTTTTGGCGATTTAATGATATTTTTTCAAATTTTTTTACTTGCCCGATCTTAATATATAAGGGGCAAGTATTGTAATCGCGAAAATTGTCGAGATTTTGACTGATGACTACGTTTCATGGTCCAGGGAATCCAAAAAACCTATTTTCGAAGTGCCGTCCGTATGTGTGTCTGTGTGTGTATACACGATAACTGTTTAGTTGTAAAGAACGGTTTAACTTAGAGAGTTCATTCTGGTACTAAAAAATTCTTCTATTAATTGGGAAGAACCCTATTGTTTTTTTATAAAAATCCGAAACCGGAAACGGAAGTTATTAAACTTTAAAATTTTTAAAAATTCCTAACTAGTAAACCATACTTTGGACAAAAATTTGTATAGAACATAATTTGATGTATTTTTGAAGATTTACCTAAAACATTTAAAAAAAAATTTAATTTTTTTTTTTTTTTATTTATTTTTATTTTATTTTATTTATTTTTTTTTTTATTATTATTTTTTTTTGGGAGGACAAGTCTAACGGAGGTCTCACTTCGGCACTGGTTTTTATATATTTTTATATTAGTTACATTTAAAAATAAAATTAGTATCATTGACCGTTTGCTGTTAGATTTGCATTAAAGATTTACAAATTACAACACGAGTACTTTATAATTTTATAACAGCAGATGTAATTCTGTTTTATATGAAAATTCACCAGTTTTTAGAATATTATAGCTTTAATTTATACTGTCAAAGCTCAGATAGCATAAATAAATAAATAAATAAGTAAATTAATAAATTAATGTTTCTCAATGAATTTTAAAATGAAGTGCATAAATATGTATTATTTAATTGTTAAGAACATTAATTTGTTCTTTTTGTATTAATTGTCTGTGCAAGCATTTTATTATATTGTTGGAGTGCCATCCTATTGGGATCTATTCTGTAGAATGTCTAAATAAATAAATGAATAAATAATATTTATTCACTCATCGTCGAATTGACCATCACCAAGTTTACCGTCGCCGTGTTAACCATCGCCACCGACTTTGTTTCGTCGAGTTTGCTTCGCCAAGTTGATCTGTTCTGTCGTATAATACCAAAGAAGATGTGTTTGTCATTACCCTACAGAAAATGTATTTTTGTTTTTACAAAATTAGGTTAGAAAAACACAATTTGTTTCCTTTTTAAAAGCGTATATAAAGAGTGTATTTGTATCTGATCCCTGTTTCTCGATTAAACCGAAACCATAAACCATAAAAAAATATCCAGAACTGTAGTGGAATCAAGTTACTGCATATTGCTTCTACGTCGTGCCTGCGAATAAAAAAGGTGAAATGTGCGAATATTTTACAGTCAATAAGTTAGTAGGTTAAGAGAATTACAGGAGACCCGGTTGTACAGATGAGATAGCGTTTTGGTGTATAGTGTCTATCGCCTGACAGATATTGATTATCAATAAACTGTGCTGAGGAGCACAAGGCGTATTTTTATGAGCTTTTTATAAGAATACCCGAGTTTTCATGTCTATCGACAGTAGCCTCGAGATTGGTTTATATATTGGGAAATTGCTTGATGCAACTTCGACCAACTTCGATGGGTTTTTAAAAGTCGGATTGCTCCATATTATTTTATTCACTTTTGAATATAACCATCAAGCTACAACATGCGACTAGAAACAAAGAATCTACAAAGTAAAATAACTTGAATTTATAAAAATAGTGACTTTCTAGCTTTTATTATTTTAACTCTCCTATCCTTGATCGTGTGCGGAATATTCTATGACAACATTTGTACTATGAACATTTGTGTCAGAATTTATACGACACAACATTTACACGAGTAGAAATTTATACACCAAGCGTTTTATACGCCAAACATTTGTACGAAGATATATTTATAAGTACAAATTCCCACTCTTCCAAATGTATTGTCGTATAAGTTATAGGCTATTCCAAACGTTTAGGCTGAACTAGATTTTGAAATCTAATATTTTAATCTATTAATTCAGATTTTTGGTCATTTTGTTTAAGGAGACGTTAAACCATGGAGTTTTTCCTGCAGGATAACCGCAGGGAGCAAACCGCATACACACGCCTTCGTATAGGTGACTGTTGGTGGACCCATGGACACCTTCTTCGAGGTGAAAAGTCCCCTATCTGTGAGACGCGTAACACAGATTTGTCTTTGTAACTCAAAACTTTTTTAGCGCCCTACGTCTACAAGATAAAGCAAAATTACAAATTATTAAAACAAAATGCTCCATTAACTGAAATTTTTAACGGCCTATTTTTCAAATTGACAGCTACTTAAAACCAAGTCACAGGTGTAGTGTTACCATTAGTTACCAGACGTAACCTGACACAAGTACACTATAAAAACATCTGAAAGACATGACAATGATATATACAAGTATATTGTAATTGCACAATTATAATGATTAAGGTGGTTGTTATATGATATCAGTGTAATCGTCTGCATGCCAGCGGCCAAAGAAATGCCACTAGCATCATCTTGCAGTCGAAGCCGAGAACTTAACAATCCTAGATATTTAACACTGGAATTCCAACAAACCAAACAAAACTATCTAGACAGGATCAGACCAAGGAACAGCGAAGTTGCTTCGATAGGGAAATAAAAATTTAAGTTGGTATTCTTAGTTATCAGTGACGTATTTAGGGGGAGTTTTGACTGTTATTTAATACGAAAAGTTATTGTAGTATCTCCCCATCACAGTTCATAACTGAAAATAATTAGATGTACAGCAAAACCTTGCAGAGAGCGATCAATAATTACCGAAATTTGCCCAAAGAGTGTCGACATTTCATATTTATAATAATTATTTTATTGTGCTATGTAATTTTACTTTCAATTTGGATAGATAAATTTGTAAATGACATGTTAAAACAACTAAATTTAAAATGTCCTGTCAAATAAATTGATATCTTAAAGATTTACGGAATTTAATGAGGAGACAAATTTTCATAACGATTTGCTTAAATTCGATCTTCGTTATAGAAAGCTTTTATCTGTGATAATTAAAATCTGCCCAAGAACTTCTTAAAATGAGAGAAAAGACAAATGTTATTAAAGATCTAGAACTAAGAAAAAGGGAAAATTTATTTAGAAAATTCCTCAGAATATTTATAAAATCGGATCAGTTTTTAATACTCTGTTGTCAAATTAAAACTTTTCCTTCTAAAGGAGACCTTGAGGCTACCAAAACACCGGTATTAAGACAATGAGCTTAACTATAAAATTAGGATACAGCTTTCTAAGCTCGGACACAAGATTGTCAAGATACTGATCATCACATGGGAGGTGTGCCCGGAAAGCATTTGACCTGTGGAATATATCTTTCTACCTGAGTGTGCTTTTGTTCACAAAAATTCAAAAGTTCAAAAAAAAAAAAAAAAGAAAAAAGAAACTTGTTTTTCAAAACTAGTTTCCATCATGTAGGGGTGACTTTTATGAGTGACCCTACCAAGTGGCACAACCCTGCAGATCTTCAGTCGACAACGGTACGTTGTTATGTGTGTTAAAAATCGTGAATGTAACAAAAGAGCTAACGTCTCGAGCAAAGAATCTGCATTAAATTTTGCCAAAAACTTGTCTATTCTTGTTCTGAAACCATTGGCATGATTCGTAAAGTTTATAATTATGAATCTATGAGTAATACACACATTAAATAGTGTTTTAGACGATTAAAAAGTGGCTTTACTTCAGTGGAAAGTGACCCTTTTCTGGCAGTTCTGCAAGCACTAGAATACCCGAAAATCTAGAATGTGTGCGAATTGCAATTAATGAAAATCATCGTTTATCTGTGCGAAAGATACGAAAAGACCTTGGAATACCAAAAACTATTGTTTAAGAACTTCAAAGAACCAAGATTTGGAACTGCAAAGTTAAATCTACGGTTGCTGATGGAAGATCATAAGGATTATCGAGTGAAAGTTGACCAGAAAAACTTTAAATCGATTAAAAGCCTCCGTAGGGCTTCTGACAGTTCCCCAAATTAAAGAAATTCTCTAAAAAGAAAAGAGGAGGACGAGACAACATAAAACAGAATGTTTTCGGATTTTAAGGAGTGCTTTCCGAAGTGGAAGGTGCAGATGAACATACAAGTAAGCAACAAATGCGATTACTGATTGTAAATGCTTTTAAATGCGGACAAGAGTTAAAATTCAATATATACCCTAATCACCTACGAATCAGAAACGTGGAGCATGAGCACAAAAATTTGCTGAACCCTTTCGAAAGAAAAATTTTCTGTGGAAACCTATGTGGCAAAAAAGAAGGAGGTATGTGGAGAAGAAGATATAACCACAAGTTAAACAAAATATATTGAGAGTCTCAACTCACCATCTACATCAAAACTAACTTCGATGGGCGGAACATATACAACGAATGAACCAACAAAGAATTTCTAAGGCAGTTACAGAAGGTAAAATTAGTAGTAAACGAAGAAGAGGTAGACCGCAAACCAGACGGATAGATGGGGTGGAACAATACACACAATATTCAGAATTAGAATACAATAGCACGAGACGGAGTCGCTTGGAAAAGACTTCTTGAAGACCCACCCAAGGAGAGAGAGAGATTGAATCTTCCTCTTAGAACTTTCTAGCTTGCAGATGTTCAAAACTGAAGCTGTTTGTATCTGTATGCATACAAAGATTTTCTTTCGGTCCTAAGATGTTCAATAAATTTTCAATTATGCGAGAATATTATTGGATTAATCGTCAGTTGAACGCCATTGTACTTTTAAAATACGTCCAATATCTTTTTATTTTTGGATTACTGTATATATTGGATATAATTGCATTCTTAACTACTGTTTCTTTCGTATTCCATGCTATAAAATTGGCATTCAAAAATATCCTGTCGAAATAGCACTTATTTAGTGAAAATTTTATTAGTTATGGTAATACAATAAACGATAAAAAACCATTCCACCAACAGAAATAAAATGGTATTTAGCAGAGCTTTTAAAAACACACTTAAGGAAACAAAAGGTAATAACCCCTTTTAAAATAAAAAACCCTGACACAAAATAACCAATATCCCTTTCTGGATCATAAATACGATATAACAGGTCTACCAACTTCCATATTTCATTTTACAACCATTACCCAACAACATAAAAAGCTATGTTCCATCAAACCATGTATTGTGATATTCAAATTAAGCACGAAGCGTAAAACCTCCGGTAACGCGATAAGAAACTGAGATATTGAGATACAAGAAATCAAGGGATCAGGGAAGGCTACCTATCCGTTTTCCGTGTCTAGTTAGTGTCTATTCGCAAGACCAACTGGATTCTCTGATGCAACTCCGATGTGCTTTGTTCCTGGACACTATTAATCTCTTTCTTTCTGTATATTTTTTGCTTATATCTGAAATCTTCCGGTCTACTGGTTTGCTGATTCCGAACTCGGTGAATAATGGAACATGGATTTAGATTTATTGATGTGTATTTGAAAAATACTAATGGTATTACATACTTTTACTATGTCTTAATTCCATTTGTGGCTTTAATAAATTTTACTCTGCAATATATTATAACTTACATTTGAAGTTTTCGCTGATGTTGTTTTCTAAATCCGCTTAAATTATTCGGTACTTTTATGGAAAGAAAAGAAAAAATTACAACTAAGCTATATTTATATTGCAAACAACTGATTATATCAAACTACATGATTGTATCGTCTTGGTATAGTGTAAAGTCTGTTCTATAGGTCATTTCTTTGCTTTAAGCGGAACTAAATGAGAATTTCGATGGGATGTTTCATATTTCATGTTGGTATGCGAAAATTTAAAATTCAAACAGTGAAACCATAGAAACGAATGACATTATAAAATATTTGAGTGACACAAAAAATCTAAATGTAATGAAAATGACATTTTATAATGACAATCTAACCGAGTCAATTTAACCGAGAATTTTCAACGTGAGTATGATTTACAAAGCTAAAACAAAATGAGCAAAAGTCCGATTTCATAGATAAAAATTACTAGATTTCATAATCTAGTTCCGCCTAAAGCAGTGATTCTCAACCTTTTTTTTCCCGGTCCCGGTACACTTTTAACAATTTCAAAATTTGGCGGCACACTAACTATAAGATAAGTTTAAAAGAATTTTACTTACCTATAATAAATACACTGCGTAAAATAGTTTATGATAATAATTTTCAATGTAAAATAAAATAATATATACTACAAGTACAACAGAATATTTATTGAGTGATTAATTACAAATTAATTATAAGAATACATTTAATGCGAAATTTGAGCTTGATTTTTTTTTGATAATTTCATTTATATTTGGTCGTAAAAATGATAATGCCACTCTCATTTCGTCATCTTCATTTAAAAGTCTCGATCTTTTTTTCGTTTTTATATTGGTTAATGCTGAAAATCCGAATTCGCACAAATAAGATGTAGAAAATTGTAATATTTTTAAAGCTTTTTTGGCTATTATGGGATAATCGCATCTAATGTTAATCCAAAATGAATTAATCGACACTTCCAATTTTTTTAAATTAAATCTCGTTTATTACAAAGCGAAATTAGTTCTTCCTCTTCATTCAAAGATAATTCATATACAGACGTATCCGTTATCACAAATGGATTACGAACCCAATCAAATTTTTTTATATCTAAATTTGGGAAGTAATGAATAATTCTCTCCTCTAGTGTTTTCAAATGTTCAATAACAATTTTATGAATAGTTTAATAGGAGTCTTTTGGAACTGACTCAAACTTTTCTAAATTACCTTTCTGTGCTTTGTTCTTTCATAAAGTTTTTTTTTAACCCACCAGTTTTTTTATTTAGTTTAATTTATTTTCTTTCGGCACTTACATAATTGAATTTATGTTATTAAAAATAACAAAATTATCAGATAAGTAAGCTAATTTAGGACACCATATTTTATCTTCCACAAAATAATCATTTTTAGTACATACAGAAATTTTTTATTGTATGCATTTCTAAAATTTGGCGGCACACTTCAAGAATTTCGCGGCACAGTAGTTGAGAATCATTGGCCTAAAGGTTTGGAACAGCCTATACATAATATTAATAATTTATTTTTTCCTAAGCACTACAGATTTTTCATTTGTTGCTAAAAACATGTATCATTACTCAAACCATTCGATGTTTTCAAGAGACGCATTTTTTAAAATTCGTTAATTAGTTATGTAAAAAGAATAAATTTTAGAGGGGGTTGGGGAAGTTTTAAACCTTTTTTGAAAATAAATATAGTGTTAGATATTTAATAATTAAATACAAAATGAACGTTCAATAAGAATAATTTTATTTATTCATCCAATTTACAGCACAAATACTAGCGGCAGATGTTCACAGGCGTAAGGTAAATGAAACAATGATTCTTACCGCACGACAGCTAGTTCTTATCATCTTATCAGCACTAATTAACAACATCTATTAGTAGGTGATTACAATTTTCACCTTACGTAAAGATATTCATAATATTGCTACGATTTGACAATAATTTATTTCTTTCTACCAGTACTTTTTACTTGCCCGACCTTAATATATAAGGGGCAAGTATTGTAATCGCGAAAATTTTCGATGTCGAGATTTTGACTGATGACCACGTTTCATGGTCCAGGGAATCCAAAAAACCTATTTTCGAAGTGCCGTCCGTATGTGTGTGTGTCTGTGTGTGTGTCTGTGTGTATACACGATAACTCAAAAACGGTTTAACTTAAAGAGTTCGTTCTGGTACTAACAAATTCTCCTAATAATTGGGAAGAACCATATTGTTTTTTATTAAAATCCGAAACCGGAAACGGAAGTTATTAAACTTTAAAATTTAAAAAAATTTGTAACTAGTAAACCAAACCTTGGACAAAAATTTATATAGGACATAATTTGATGTATTTTTAAAGATTTACCTAAATCTTCTTTTAAATTTTATTTTATTTTTTTTATTATTATTTTTTTTATGGGAGGGCAAGTCTAGCGGAGGTGTCCCTTCGCCACTGGTTAAACTACCGGTACTTTTTTTAGGTATTGTATTTACAGCCTTTCAGTTATCTGAATTACATCTTTATTTCATTTACAGCAAAATGTGTAAGAGAAAAGTTGTTTCGAATGAAGAAACGATTAATATTTTACTTAAAATTTTACGTTAGGGCAAAACTGTATACAACAAAAAATTGTACGAAAAACAGGAACCTGAACTAGTTATGAATATAATGTCCAACTATCAATTTATTTCTAAGTAACTAGGGTAATTAAAACAGTCTTGAAATATTTTAATTTTTACATTTTTAAAATTTTAAGAATGCAATTAAATTCAAGTCCAGCATTTATCAAAAAAGTTTTGGCATTCACCCTTATGAAAAAATATTATTTCTCACGGTCGATATTCATTTTTTTCACATCTTTAAAAATAAAATTCCTTCATAAAAACAATTTCATGAGAATTCGTGTAAGAATTCTGATAAAATCTGATAAAATAAACCGGTTTTTTTGTTTCACGGGATCGAACTGATGAATGGTTCATATCTCACTTCACTACAAAGACAGACGAAGATAATGATGTATCAAAAGGACAAAAAATATAAGGCACTGAACAGGAACAATAGTTATTAGCATCTTTGTTTCATACCTTTTTACACCTAGACTGCTGAACACAGAAAATAACACAAAAGGATGGAAGCTAAATGGAATCCGTATCGCTAAGGAGCGTACTATTTAAATTGCTCATCAAATTAAAATAAGTAATATGTATATGTCTCATTTTGTAATTCGTAACTAAGAAAACTTTAACAACGTTAAAATTTCCGTTAAAATGTTCAGGCATTAGTACAATCAGATATTTCTTAAATGAAATCTCTAAGAAATGAAAAGTTAATTTTATGAATTTTTGGAAACAATATATTTTTTATTTCGTTAGACATTCAAGGAAAGCTCTTGAAATGATAGGGACTTAAAAAAGCAGACGTTAATTAATTTTCAAAAAAAAATTATATATATTCTTGACGAATTCAATCAAAAATGTACCCACAAGTTCACTTACTAGTTACCTTTCGAATCCCTGTATATATTCACGTCAAATTTTAATATTACCACATATATCACGAATTACAATCATAAATAAATTTCTTAAAAATAATCTGAATGTAAAAGCACTATAAAGGTAGTAGCGATAATTTTCTATTTAGAGGTGAATTTAATAATTTTGCAATGATTCGGGTTAAACTAAGCCCGTATAATTCATCTTTATTATGTCGGATTTAATCCTAGAACGCGAGAGACCTTTTAAACTGTGAGCAATAAATTGCTTAGCGTGTGTTTGCAAAAACTTTCAAATTATATGTAGAGTTCGTGTGTGTGCATACATTAAGAGTTGCACTTTTCAGCTTTATTAACATTACAAAAAATTCATTTGAATTAACATTGTTTAATCCATACCTCTCTGAAATATTGTTATACAACTTGTTAAACACACAATAATCAAACAGAGTTAACAAATGTAAATTACAATAGGTAAATTAAAATTTACAATATACTTAGACGTGTTCCAAATTCCAAATCGGTTTTCTCTATGCTTTTTATCAAGTAAATAAAATTCACTCAGCTATTTTGGACAATATGTATTTTATGTTGAAAAACAATATTTCGCCAATAAATAATTGGCTTCTTCAAGTGCTAAAATTATAGTACAAAATAATACAAGGTTAAATATAAAGTGTTTTGATAAATTAAACACTCAAATTATTTTTCATAAAATAAAGCTGCATTCAGAGCTCTGTAAATCAACACGTTGTACGCTATGGATAATTTTTAAACGAGGTCATATGGTATGATCGGACATGCTCGTGCTTTGTCGTTGCTATACTACTGTTGAGCGATATAGTACGAGCTTGTCCGATCATACCAATTGCACTCGTTTAAAAACTATCCATAACGCACAGAGTGTTAATTTACTGAGCTCTGAATGCCGCTTAAGAGTTTTTAAACTTTTTTCAATGTAAATATCGTTTAATAAACTTTATTTTTCTCCCGGGCAACGCAGGGTATTTTATTTATATAAAAACGAATGTCCTCACTGACTCATCAATGCCCAGCCCAAACCATCTGGACCTAGAAACATGAAATTAGAGGAGTATATTTGTTCCATGACATGAAGCACCCACTAAGAAGGGATTTTTCGAAATTCGAAAAGGAGGTGAAAAGGTGTGAAATGTGATTTCACGGATTTTGCAATATCTCTTAGAACCAATGAGATAACCACTTGGTTTTTGCTTACAAAGGTTTTCCATACAAATAATGAAAAACTTAAAAACTTTTTCAGGATTATGTCCTAATCAAATCGTAGAGTAGTAATCTATATTCGGAGGAATTATAGAACCGTTCGTAATTCATGTTTGTTAAGTTATTACATTCATTTTTCGCACATAGGTATCTTTTTAAAATTTTAATAAAGTGTCTTGACAGTTTTTTAAAATTCACCCCTAAGGGGGTAAATTGGCATTATTTATTCGATAGAACGTCGCCGGGACCAACGGACATGAAATTTGGGGATTCCATGACGTAAGCCCCTACTAAGAAGGGAATTGTCAAAATACAACCCCTTAGGGGATGAAACGGTGTGAAGTGTGATTTCGGGGATTCCTCAATACCTCTTAGAACCCATGAGATATTGATTTAGTTTTTATTTAGAAAGGATATCCATACAAATGTTTAAAAATGTACTTGATTTTACAAGTTTCTTGTGATAAATAGTAAAAATAAAATAATTTATTTTTACTTTAAAACTGTTTACTTTTTGGAACGGTTATATTTTTCACATTTTGCGTTAAAAACAGAAAATCTCATAAGTGAATCATTAATGTCTATAAAGAAAACTTTATTAAAATCAAGTAGTAAATAACAACTACAACTGACTGAAAGCATCCGTTTGACTTAAACAATAACCATAAAATAAAATACTTCTCTCTCTAAAATCCTTCGAGTACAAGTTCACTAAATCTTACTTTCAGAATTACATCTAAAGCTCCAGTTTCACAAACTTGACGAATTTATTACCAACAATAAAACACAAA
Source organism: Liopterus haemorrhoidalis (assembly GCA_963971575.1). Lineage (NCBI taxonomy): Eukaryota > Metazoa > Arthropoda > Insecta > Coleoptera > Dytiscidae > Liopterus > Liopterus haemorrhoidalis. Next base: position 52,274,075 of record OZ020612.1, read on the forward strand.
ACTTCCTCAAGTAACCCTAAATAAATTAGCTATTTTCATCAAGTACTTCTATATTCTCATTCTATGATAAAGTTCTTACCAATTGCCCTAAAGCAAGTACTGAAATGCATCACAGAAGCTTCAATAACGAAACTTTAACTCCAATTTAACCCTGATTACAGATTAACACATTTATTCCGCGCGATCGACCTGAAAAGGACTTCGACTTTCAATTCAGACCAGGGTTATATGGCCCAGGACTTATTTGCATTCTAAATTGAATTTCGAGCAATTTTCAACGGTTTTGTCACCCCCAGATTAGCCCTATTGCTATTCTATACACTGGCACAGACTTGAACAATTCTACACTTTGTTACTTGCACGATTTTACACGAGTGTGTAATTGGATTTAGCAAGAATATAATTAGATTTCAAATCAGATCCAGACCTTTCTTATGATACAAAAATAAAAAAGTTATGAATATGCAAAAATCATAAAATATTACGTCTTCTCCAATTTTCTCTTCGTTGCGGAAGTCTGGACTAAGGCAGAAGCCACCGTAAAGAAATTTCGGCCTTTTGAAATTTGGTTATACAGGCGTACACTCAAATGCCAGCAATGGAAAAGTCATCCGGAGAAAGAATAGGAACGGACAGGTGGCGACACTTACGAGATATGTAAATTAAGTAACCGGACTGGCAACATAGCGTTTGATCTGGCAACATTTGGGACGCGGGACTTGGATGGGCGACAGGTGAACATATGATACACCTTCAGTACGACTTTGAACTAGCTAGAATAATTTTGTTGTCCGTCGCGATTTTTTTCGTGACACAGTTTTTTCTAGTGCGTTCTAAAAATGAGTGACATACATTTCGAGCACCTGGTTTTGCTTCAGACTTCGGCACAGTGCAACTGAAACTTTTGCAAAACTTCAGCAGGCCTACGGAGAAAGTGTTTTGTCAAGGACCCAGGTTTTTTGGTGGTTTAAAGCATTTTCAGAAGGAAGAGAGTTGATTGAAGATGAATCACGCAGCGGAAGGCCGTCATCTTCACAAACCGATGAAAATGTCGATAGAATCCGGTATCTTGTGCGTTTAGATCGTCGGTTGACAGTCATAATTTTCGGGGATGAGTTGAATTTGACCCATAATCCCGTTCATCAGATTTTGACCAATGAATTGATGGAGACAATATTGAATTGTAATTCTATTCGAGTATTTTTTTTTTTTACATCAGTCCGGTTACTTAATTTACACACCTCGAATACAATAAATCCTTGTCGATTGCGAGTAACTTGGTCCGCGAGTGTTTTGCAAGACGAGCAAAAATCTTTAACAAATGTTAACTTGATAAATCAGCGAGGTGTATTTTAATTTGCAACACGACTAGTACGTATACGCTTTGTCTGCTGAACGTCGCGTAATCACAACTGAGTTGATGGTTCTTCTCTCTCGTTGCGGGATTGTGGGCAATCGTCTACCATGCTCGGTCTTAGTCGGCGTGCCTCACTCAGTTTAACAGTAATGCAATGTAACATTTTCTCGAATACCTCAAAAAGAAGCAAAAACAACTGTCATTGGATAGGTTCCTTGTTAAAATATCAAAAAAGAATATTACCTTGAGCCAATAAGATAGCAGTAATTTCGTTAGTTATAATCATCCTACACAATAGTCCTCCTCCTCCTCTCCTCCCTCTCTCGTATTTCTCACACCATCCACGATTCTTTTCAATGGTAAAACGCAGGTTAATTGGTTTTATGTATTTTTACTTTATATTTTATATTAATCATTTTTATTTGATTATTTTTGGATTGCGAAACGAATCATCTGAGTTTCTATTAATTATTTTGGGGAATTTCACTTTGATACACAAGTTTTGGATTACAAGCACTTTTGGGAACGAAATATGCTCTCAAGATTTTTACTTTATTTCTTTTTTCGATGTACAACGCCAAGAGTCGTGTATGGATTCATAAAGATGGGGAAACTCCAACAATAAACAAGAAGGAGCGAGCCATGAAAACAGTAATGTAAGCAGTATTCTTTAAAAGTACGGGCATCAAAACATCGAAATTTTGTCATTATTAACCCTATCTTACGTCTTAAATGGAAAATAATAATTCATTTCAAAAGAAAATAAATTTATATTCATTCTATCATCCCAAAACATTACATAAACAAAACACCTGTACCGAATTGCAAATCGAAAATTTAAATTTGATATTACTATCTTTGTTTTTAAATTTGTGGTCATAAATATAAACAGTTTCGCATTTCCTGTACTCGTCCAAAAATTATTCATTCCTGGCAATTGTCTCGTACAACAAAACTGTTTTATATTATCGATTCGCGCACCTGACTCATTCTAGAAAACTCGCATAATTTACATCAATGACTCATTCATTTCCTAAAAAGTTTAAACTATTATGCTAGGGCTGAAAATTCACTTTCTGTAAAAGCAAGTCTCTTCTTTTTCTTATCTACTTTGTTTCTTATCCATTGACCTACTTTATTAATCCCTTTCGCTTTGATAAAATTCTAAATTTGGTTTCGTAAACCTTCATTTGAAAAACAAATCTTTTCATTAAAGTTAAATGACCGTCTTTTAGTTCAGAACTGAAAAGACGTCGATTATGCAGCAATTTTTCGTAATATTTAATGAAAGTTTATAAAATAAAATACACTTTATAAAGTTTTAAAAAAATTATATATCTACTTCAGAATACACTATAAAGTATCCCTAATATATTTGTAGTGTAATTCTCCGACTTCCATGCTGTGTTTAGATAAAATGTATTATATAAATCTAGGATGACATTCTGAACAAATTTATGGTAACTATAGTAGCTATTCCTTTGTTCTTGTGGCATCATAATATTTTACATTAAATCTGCTCATACCACTGTGAGCCAGAGATATATTTAACTGGCGTATATATTTTAAAATCTGGTCTCTAAAACGAAAAGAGATGCCAATTTTGATCTGTTTGAAGTTATTTCATCATATTTATATCTAAAACAAAATTTATTGTTTTTAAAAATTAATCCAATACTGTGTGGTTTTATGTATTTCGAACTTCAAAATAAAAATCTTATCCATTTTATTCGCTAACTAAAATTTATTCAAGATTTTGGTGAAATTGGAAAACAATAAAAATAAAACAAAACAAAACAAAAAAATAATAAAGAAAAACAAACTCAAATAATTCAGTCACATAATGCAGCATACTAAATCAGTGGTTCTTAACCGGTATACCGCGGAGTACCGCGACTTCGGGAAGGTTAAAAACCACTATCCTAGATACGTACTGTTATAATTAATCATAGATAGATAAAGAGGATCTGGGACAAGAAGCACATCTTGGTAGAAATATAGAGTTAATATGTAAAAAACTCCAAGAACCTAATGGTTCTAATTAGAGATGGGAATTTCGGCTCAGTTTGCGGAACCGGATCAGTGGAGGTCGTTCAGTTTGCTGAGCCGGCTCATTGATCCGGCTCAGTGATCCGGCTAAGTAAACATGTTCCCGAGACACAGGTCGGTCAGTTGTCGGTCGTTCGTTCAATACGGTTGTTGGTTTGCAATATGTAGGTAGAACATCGCTCAGCCGGCTCTTGCATTATATGAACAAGTTAAATAAAAATCTATAGAAGTAATTATCTAACATTTTTGCCGGGTTAATAGTAAACAATTCGCTTTATGTAGCTACTGTATTTTAAACCAGATGAGTTAAGTTTATGGCGATGTTTATTGAACTTATAAATCGGACATCTGAGATTTAGGCAATACTTTTAATATTTTTATAAAGTATGGTTGTAAAGAAGTACAAACTAAACCTTAGTTTCAAATAGACTGCCCTTCAAATTGATGTCAAAATACACTTTATGATAATACATTACAAGCCGAGTTCATGCGAAGTTCAACATGACATCGATTCAGATCCGGATCACTCCGGTCACTGCTCACAATCGCCAGATTAATCGTAGCCTTGAAACTTGAAATTATGCAGTGAGCCGTGGGCCGGCTCATTTCAATTTGGTGAACCGTGTCACTTCGGTCAGTGTACTGAGCCGGTTCGTTCATGAACAACCCATCTCTAGTTCTAAAGACTGTGAACCGCCAGTAGGATTGTAAAACAAGAAGAAGAGGAAGAAGAAGAGAGGAAGAAGTAAGAAGAGGAGAAGTAGGAAGAGGAGAAGTAGGAGGAGAAGTAGGAGGAGGAGAAGTAAAAGAAAGAGAAGTACGAGGAGAAGTAGGAGGAGAAGTAGCACACCAAAACTAGAACACCAAAATGACAATTTTTCTCAAATTTCGAATCACAAAATTGTAGAGACATAAAGCCTGGTTTATAATAAGCCCATAGCATAACTGCATATGCATTAAACAATAGATTTGACCCTTCAAAACATCTGTTTGTAATAAACAGAACAAAGAGAGTAGTGTAATTTTTATGCTTATGTTCCATAACATATCTATTATAAACCAGGCTTTAGACATCGAACACTTTTTTAATTTTTCGGGTCACAATTACTTGAGAAATATTTTTTTGCGTAATAGCCATGAAAGCAAGGCAATTTTCTTCAAAAATATGTAAAAGAATTACTGATCTTGATAGCAATTGCTTGCATTTTTATGGTCTGGAATTCATCCGATGGATCCTAGCCTTAAACATTTTAATTTATACTGATCACGGTACTGTAGCAACGATAATCCTCTAAAACTCAGGTGTTCGAATCAGAATTAAATATTATACTGTTTTAATCTGTCATTTAACATTTGATGTTTTAAGTTGCGTACACAACTAACGAACGCACGTAAACGGACAAATATGCTCTATAAATGTACCTTACAAAGGATACTGTTCGTTTGAGAACGTGTGTGCGATGGAACTGTTAAAAAATCAACACGCGATTCGTTCTTTTGTATTCATTCTTGCTTGTTCGTGTTCGTTTCATATTGCTGACTTTTGTTGTTTGAATTTTGTTCTTTATGTTCGTTCATATTTGTTCGTTTAATGTTTACGTAGCTTTAGCTGCTTCTATGAGCAACAAACCAACCGTCCATAGCGTTTATCAAGCTTGGAATAAAGTGTTCCCAATATTTCACAAACTAATCCTGTCAATATATAACATAAACTGCCATAAACTTTTTATTTCTAAGAAATATAGTGCATTATCTCTGATATCCTCCCTGTTATTTTGCAAATATAACTTCTCTATCTTGTCGTGACTCGGCGTCATTGTTTCGGCTTATTGATTTCAAATATTTTGTAATACACATGGTTTGGCACCATGCGGGCTTCTCTCCATGCAGGACCGTTCAAAACATCCCTCCGTGATTTATATGTTGTGTATGGGGTTAGCCCTTCACCCCACTTGGGGGTCCACAACACCCTAAACATCGCTAACAGGGAAAACCAATGATTTAGCGTTTGGAACCGTTCTAAACACTGTATATTATATGAAGTATCTGTTTTTAAAACGATTTTTATTACCGCACTTTGTGGAATTGTGGATGGACGATTTTTATTTTTATAGTATTTGAATGGGTAATGTTTTTAAAATTGTGAATTCTGATCCAGGTGGGAAAATACTGTTTTTATGATACTAAAGTGGAAAGTAAAAGAACGTTTGAGATTCTCAACAAGAATTTCAAATAAGATTTAAAGTTTTATAAGTAATATTTTATAACTTTCTGAAGTAAAACTATTGTAAACTTTTGTTTTAAAGATAAAGATTTCGCTTAAATAGCAAACAATAATTTTATTACAAGTTAAATTCAGATTATAATAAAAAAGGAATGGAGTAACCGAACGAAAGTTGAATGGAATAATGCAAAATACCAAAAAAATAAAACCATTTAAATGATGAGGTCGATCAGATGGAACTGGTTCGGTCTATCAAATTAATTCTGAAGAAAAATAGAAAAATGTCTAATCGATAAAGCATGAAGATTTGCTTAGAGCAGTGATTATTCTCTATTTAAGGCAGTGTTTCTCAATCTTTTTACTCTCGTGGCATATTTTCCAAAGACAAATTTCGCGGCACACCTATTTAGTAATAGTGGAAGAAATTTTGAATGCAGATGCCCCTGTATTCAGGATATATCAATTTCAATTCATCATAAAAAGATCCTTCGTGTACTTTATTTTTATTAATGATATTTACGGACAATGGTGTTACACTAAAAACGACGCTAGTATTTTTGCGGACATTTGCAAAATTTTGCGGCACACTAATGTGCAGCGGCACAGCCTTTGGTAAACACTGATTTAGGGTTTCGTAAGTTTGACCGAAAGACCTTTATATCGTTACTCACATGTCACGTGTGCCTGTCTTCCTTTCTGTACGGTAAAAATTGTGGACGAACGGCTGGATAATTGAAATTTTGCATACATGGTTGACTTGATATCAAGAATTAAATGGTGTAGTATAAAACAAAGCCTTTGAAGCGTGGAATTTAAAAACGTACTACAAAAATCAAAGTAATGCAGATTGATGTGTACCAGAATAGTTAAACAGATATTTTTGTTTAGATTATTTTTTTGTAAGTAGTTATAGTAAAGTTAAAATACTAAATTTTCTCAAGAATAAAGATTTCCAAATTTGAGATAGTAAATACGCCATACCAAGATACTTAACGAAGAGTTGGAGGCAGAAAGAAGATATGAAAATAATTGTTTAACAGGTTTAGGTGTCGAAATGAAGAGCAAGCAAATAAGTTTTCGTTAAAAAGGGAAGAACAAATGTGCCAAAGGTGCTTTTTTTATGTTTAAGAATTACGAACTTGTCAATAACAGTACAAATGAAAAGATTTTTCTGTGAATTTTTCGGATGAATAATAAACTTTAACCCGAAGAAAAAAAAATTACTTGAGTATGTCGAATTACTAGAAGAGCGAGGGAGAGAAATTCAGAATATAACTTAAAGAACGGGAGGCAAAAATTCAAAAAATTAATCATAGAACGGGGGGAGGGAAGAAACCTGTCAAACACTGCCAATGTTATACACAAATAAATTATAAATTAGATGTTTTATTTTTCGTCCGACCTAGAGAAATAAAGATCAAACTCGGAACCCACACACAAGCCTTCAAAACCCAGAATTTCGGGGTCAAACCTGAAGAGGTGGTAATCCTAATCGTCCCTAATGATAAAGTGTTAGTTAATTCTATCGAATGCTAATATTTAAAAGGAATAGATGTTTACACAGGAATAATAAGATTGTCGAAAAGTAATGCTGACCACGTGACTTTAATATAGTACCAAAGATCTAGAAACAAAGAACTTACATACCTTCACTAGCTATTATTATTTATTTTATTTTTTTTTTATTAATTTATTATTGCCCATCGGCATAAGACGCCATATTAGCCAGCTTCAATATACATTTATAGAACATAAATAATAATTATAAGTTTTATAACAAGGATATATATATATACAATATTTTTGTTAAATTTGAAAAAATATGTGGTCCAGACTACCAGTCTATCTATTATTAATAATACTTTAAACTTTGTTTCAATAAAATTTATTCGGTGCATAAAAATCTACACGATCAAATTAAAAGAGCATATTTTTTCAAACTCAAAAGTTTTATTTAATTTTTATTCCCTGACCCATACAAATCAATTAGAAACCCTCTAACAAAAATGAAACAGTGCTGCCACCTACCTTTGCGACGTCAAACTTCTCATCATCAGACGTCTGTTGCGCGCGCGTAACTGTTATCTTAGCAGTAAGTTTCGGTGTCGGTGGTGGCGTCGGCGTCGGTTCAGTCTCCGTGCTGGCATCTGGCGACAATTTTATGAACTCGATTCTACCACCCTCAACACAAATATTCGGCGCTAGAGGGTAGGCTGGTGGATTTGAATCGAGACTAGCGCGCTTGTCATACCCCAACATGTGAGCTTTATCCTCACACATGGGGTGAACTTGCCGCACGGACGGAACACACCGGGGTTTCTCTGTTATTGTTTCCACTGGACACGTATCTACAGACAAACGGTTACCGTTGGATGCCCTGAAACAGAAAAGAAAAAATTAGTTATATATTGTTAATTATTATTATATAATTGTTATAATTGTTATTATATAACAATATATAACCCCCAATATTCAAGGTTATTTAAAAAATAGAATTTCTAATAAAGGTTTCTGATCAGGTTAACTATAAAATTATTGTTTTTTCTTAGATTATATAATATATTTTTTTCATAATTCGTATTCGGAACATCGAGCTTCCACAAAAGACTTATGATAACAGATAATGAATCGAACTGAAGAGCACAAAAAAAAAAGAAAAACTGATCGAAAGACTGCAAAAAAGGAAGAAGATTCAAAAAGATGCAAAAAAAAGGAAAACACATCAAAGTTAAGACCAAATAAAAATATAAATTATAAATAATTTAAATTATAAAGGAATGGTAAGCTGACGGTTAACTGGATTAAAGATAACACACAACAACATTAGAATCTACAGACTTTTTCCGATAAATTTATCTAGAGATGACGAAAAGTACCTCAGGTCGAGAACACCTCAAAACGAATGCCCACCAGCAATCTCAGAACTGCAAATAGAATCCGTAACACACTTTAAATACCCCGGAAGTACCGTGAACAGCAACAGCAACATCACGGAAGAAATAACTTTAAGAATCCTTTCTACAATGCAATTTCTACTATGCCCTTGACAGTCTGCTCAGATCACGCTTGCTATCCCAACACACAAAAATTAGATTATACAAGACCCTTCTTCGACCCATACTCACATATGGAAGTGAATCTTAGACCCTTACACAAGAACAAGAACGACAGCTGATTATCTTTCAACGAAAGATTCTACGGAAAAATTTCGGTCCTGTCCAAGAGGATGGAATATGAAAAATCAGAAGAAATGAGCTGCGCGACCTTTATAATGAACTGGATGTGATTGGATTCATAAAAAGTTCCAGAATAGGATGGATTGGACACGTCATCAGAATGCCCTACAACATGCCAGTGAGAAGAGTATTCCCATTCTGCAAAGAATCGATGCCCATAATTGGAGACGATCAGCATGTCACCGCGGAAGATGGAAGAAGTTTGTGGAGGCGGCAAAAACCCTCTAAGGGTTGTAAACGCCAATTGCTAGATTGACTGAGAAGTGACGAACCTCTTTGTGCTCACGTGCCAAATAATATAAACTTTACGTATAAATGATGGTGTGCCAATCCTCTTCTCTTGTCTCGTCCGTTGTCGCATTCCGAAATAATTCTGCAGATTTAACTCCAAATCCACTTCTTAAGGTTACCGAGTCAGATAATCATCCTACGTCTTCCAGGACCTCTTCTGTTGATTAAAAAATTTGGCGTACATAAACGAAGGCTATTTGCGCTTCCAGGACTTCTTACTTTTTCAATCTTTGTCTATATAATATTTTGTAAGATACAACATCATCAAGGTTGGCAACATTCTCTGGATAATTTGAACGTTGGTGACTAGGACGATCTAGAATTCCAATATGTCATGACTGTTATTTTTAAAATGTATTTGATATTTAAATTAATAATGGGCAGATTTAGCGAAGGCAACTATTGAGTATGTTGCTTCGCTGGACCATAAGCATTTCTCTCTTGGAGCACACTCCGAATAATGTATTCGGCAGCAGATTGGTACGGCACCAATTAAAGAAAAAATTCTGGAAAACGCCTTCAGTGGTTTGGACATGTCAAGCGAGCAGCACCTAGTACCGTTCCCTTCATTGCACAGAATTTTACAACAGATGGCAAGCGTCCTCGCTGTAGACCAAAACAACGATGGCAAGATACAGTCGACGATGATATGAGGGTTGTCCATCTACGTCCGGAAGAAGCGTTTGATCGGCAAAATTAGCGTTCAAAAATCCAAAAAGCGGCCCCCACACCAATGGAACGCTAAGAAGAAGAATTGTTGAGTATGTTTACCCACAGATCGCATTATTTCGCTTGCTGATCATTTATTGAACTGACAAGAGTAGACTATAATCACAAAATAAACAGGTTGATTGCTGATCCAGTACGCGTGTCATAGGTTCGCCCCGCTTATCTAGATAATCCCAACACTGGTTATAATCTTAAGGCAAAAGATACTCATAAGTATACGGAGACAAGCTTTTACGAAGTAAGCGTCCGACGATCTGAACAGTGACGTCCATGCCTCGCAACCATATAGTAACACCGATTTGACATTGGAATGAAGAATCATTCACTACAAAACTTCCTCAATATAACTATCTAAGTACTATATAAAATATTCATTTCTACACTAAATATATTTTGAACAACCCTATGTACACTGTCAATTTAGTATGATTAAATTTTTTACAACCATTCTGAGTAAGGGGTGGCAACATTAGTCACTGAGATACCCGATATCTTGATCATTATTTTATACGATACATTCACCAAATGACAATATCTTGATATATTGTTACACAGTGATTCAGCTCATTAATTCACTGTGATATTTTAAGATTCTAGATTGCGATAACAAATATAAAAATATTAATAAACAATGACAAAGTAGATATGCGCGCCTTTAAATTAAACAAATTGCTTGTCTCGCAAAACTTTTTTTAAAAATGAAACATGATATTCAAAATGAAAACAAAATGTAGCATTTTCTGTACACAGTATAATGTATAGCTAATGAGATTCTTTAACCTGTAGGTTTTTAAATCGGAAATCTTTCGTAAGGTAGTCAATTCCGCTGTTTTGAAGAGTTTCCTAGATTTTTACGAATAAGTGGAATTATGGGATTATGATGAATAAAATTCTATTCTATCATTGCCAGTAAGGCAATTCTATTGGCGTTTGCTAATTGCATTTAAAACCAATTGTTTATTGTGCCAATTGCATTTTAATGCCAATTACATTATAAACATTATCAGCCAGTAGCGTATACAGGCCACATGGTTATGGAGGGCACTTATGATGAAATCTGTAAGACCCGAGGGGGGACGATGCTGGCGGCTCGCGGACCGTATTAGGCCCGCACCATATTTTTTGTGGCCCCCAAATCATTAATGGAATAAAAATTGGATTTATTTAGGATCAAAATAAATTTAAAAATCAGCTGTGGCCACCACAGAACCGACCGCCATCATAAAGTACTTATATAAATTACATTCTAGCAGCAGAGTAGAAATAACTTGGCTTAATATTTTCTAACAGAGATATTATTTATCATGACCATGGAAACGTTACATATAAATATGAAAAAATTGAGAAAAATTTTACAGAAATTATTCGAAATTTTTCGTTTTATCCAAAATCGTCTCAAATAAAAGTTATTAGTTATTGCTTTTATAGCAACTTTTGTTCAATAAATTTTATCGAAATGTTTTGTGTTGTGAAATATTCACAAAAATCTTAAAATCGAAGTAAACTCCCATTTTTAGTCAACCGATTTTTAACAAAAGTTGATCAACTCGTGCCATTGATGGCAGATCCTTTCAGCCGAATTTGCTCTGCACGTGTACACATACAGACAGACGGACGGACAGGCACACAGACAGACAGACAGACAGACAGACAGACAGACAGACAGACAGACAGACAGACGGACGGACAAACAGACCAACAGAAATCATGCCAAAAATAGTCAAAACGTTATGTAGGGACCTCAATTCGTGGAGATCCATCGAAATGTCAAAATCGGTATGATCACAATACCTCCCTTATATATGTTGGCGGTCGGTAAAAATGTAAAACATACTCCCTTCTTCCTTTTGTGTAAAAAAATAATAAAATCAAAGAGCCCTTTGGGATATTTGAAGTTCCGTCACTGCTCATTTTGTATGAAAATAGACCGCGACCCAAATGAATTTGACAGCCCTGCTGTTGGATATTGATGTTTGCATAAAAAAAAATGATAATTTAATTATTTTGTTGATAAAAAAGAGTGATTGTTAATCCATGTATCAAAAACGTACCCCCAGTGCCCCTCCCCTTAATACGCCACTATTATCAGCCATAGTAATAAGACATAGTTTAGCTCATTCTCGGAGTATTTCGGCTTCTTCTGTTATAGACATTTACTAATCTAACTTAATCTAATCATTTACTTTTTAGATACCCAAAGCTTTATATTGGTTCTCCTAGCCGTACCGCGGTTTTTGTGCCATTGTATGCTACAACGCTGAATATAGACCGTGAAGCCGGACCCCATACTAAATTTAAGACAAATCATTAAATACAAAATCCAGTTTAGCATCTTTCAAAATTCTTTTTTCTTATGCTGCGTTCAGAATCTCGAAATTAGGAATTAGAATTAGTACTTAGAATTAACGTAAATGTTTGTTATACGTAACTGAACGTTATGGTTCACAACCTTCAAAATTAATACTTATACTTATAAATTAAAATTAAATGTTTGTAGACTTCAAACCCTTACGTTAATTTATAATTGACGCATGCGCAGTAAGCACTTGTCAACCTATAAATTTTTATGTCAATTTTGCTTCTATCCACATCTTTATGTTTTTTATGAGTATAAATATAATTTTTTCCTCTACTTTAATTCTTTTCTGAACTATGAAACACTCAAAAACTCATTAACAAATGTAAACAGCTGCCAAATATCTATCGATAAAGTAGAAATCGATAAAAATATTTGTCAGTGGCTTAATTTCTTAATTTTTATTGTGAATGCTGCTTAATTTCTACGTACAAATTTTATGTTAAGTACTAATTTCACGTTAATTCTAATTTATAATTTGGAGGTTCTGAACGAAGCAATTCAATATTTCAAATTTTATTTTCAACAATTCATTTAAAAAAAAAAAAAAAATGCAAATTACATTCTATAACAAATTTCCAACGGAACTCAGATATTCCAAATTTCATTTTGTTAATCCCAATATCTGCACCACAACAGGGCAGACACACTTGGAAAGATGAATTTTCCCTTGAAGTCGTAAAACCTTTCCTATCGCCATGAAATGTCCCTTTTGCGCTAACAGTTATCAGTCACCAACTGATCTTCAGATCGTCAATAAGACACCAAACCATAAAAAAATACTAAAACTATTCTTTTAATTGAATTCCTGTATCCATAATAGTTGTGTAGTTTAATTTGAATCATAACTAACAAATTTCAAGTAAATAGCATCGTTAACCAACCCGATAATTCCTTTCACCCTATTGGACCTTAATGATATTAATCCTTTTCGACCCTTACAAGACCCATCCGAGTATTAACTCAAAAGATCGAATATTCAAATTAGTATTGCGGTAGCATCACGAAACTGAGAAATGGCGTAACTGAGAAAAGCATTTCATTTGAAATTCCTGTTAATTCGTAGTTGTTGAGAGGGTTTAAAGGGGGTGTATGAAACATGACGGGAAACAGTAAAATGAAGAGAATTTAGAAGCAACCGCGTCCTTGGCTTTGGATTTATTTTACCCAAGAGATCAATACTGGAAAGTGAACTTGAATAAGCCTCAGGCTAACATTCATTTCATTCGCATTTACCTCCTGCACACCACAGTTAAGTTTTTATTGAGAACGACTTTGGTACAGAAAATATATATCTTGGTTCTGTTGACAGTTGAAAAGGTTTCGTTCTATTTTTTAGATTAAAGCCACAGAATGAAATGTTTTATTAAGTATTCACAAAAGAAACTCTCGGATTTCATTAAAATCTTCGATTTCGCATTTCCAGCATAAAATGTTACATTTGTATAAATCCTTTTTACCAACATAAAAATTTCAAAATAGCGAATAGTCCTTATCGAAAATGTTTGCTACGAAAAAAATACATATTTTAAAATAGATATTATAAGTTAGCACTATAGGCCTAGCAAGCTCTTCAATATTTGGACAACTGTTCTCCAAAAAAAATGTATTGAAACGCAAACGATTTGAAAAGGAAATGATTTCTATTACAATATATTAAAAAGAAGAATATTTCAGAATATTGGGTGAGTTTAACGAATGTAATTGCTGATAATCAGCAATCAACTCCTGTCAGTTCGCTAAACGAATAACAAGCGAAATACTGCGATCTGTAAAGTTGACATATTGTCACATAGGTAATCCTAGGTCAGAATTACGACATCTAGACATTGTGACGGTCAGCTGTCTGATTAAAAACTATTCGTCAGCGTCTGACGAATCTGACTATATGGCCTGATTACGAAATGCAGACATCGCATTTTCATAATGAGAAAATATTCGCCATGACGAATGAATATTGGAACTGGGTTAATTTTCGTTACAAAAAGGCTGGAAGTCACAAAATATGGAAACAGTGGAACATAGCCAACTCCGCTGTACGTATTAGTCCACAAGGTGACGACCAAGACACTGACGCCAGATTCTTGTAACGAGGGTGAAGCCAAGCAAGCAGTCACCATGTGAGTGGAAAAAGACTTCTCCAGGCTCCTCGACTTCCGGATGGGTAGCCCCCGCCTCGGAGATAGGTCCAAGCCGATCCTGGCCAACACGGGGTGGACCGAAGACTTCCCCAACTCCATGGACCAATTCAAACATTATTTTGTAAATGTGATATACATATTTAATAAATTTGTTATATTGAAACCAGGAGTTGTGTCTCAATCAAACCACCCACGTGACAATATTTATGAATTTAAATAACAAATAAATTATAAGAATAACAGCCATATGACATATTGGGCTTCTGGATCGTCCGAGTTACCAGCGTTGAAATTATCCTGAGAATGTTCCAACCTTCAAGTATAGGAAAGAGGAACGAGCATAAATACCATGTATTATATAGACAAAGATTGAACAAGGAAGAAGTCCTAAAGGCGCAAATAGCCTTTGTATTAGTGCCCCAATATTATTAACTATCTAAGGAGAGGTCCTGGAAGACGGAAGATAATTGCCTAGCTCTGTAACCTAAGGAAGTGGTTGGAGAACATCCACAGAAGTATTTCGAAATGCAACAACCTATAGGAGGATAGGAGGCTAGAAGACAAGAGAAGAAGATTGGAACGCCATCATTTATTATATAATCAATCAATTGGCTTTTAGAACCCTTAGAGGGTTTTTGCCGCCTCCAGAAACTTCCTCCATCTTCCGCCGTCACGCGCTAATCTTCTCCAATCATGGGCATCGAATCTTTACAGGTCTTTGTGCATATTGTCCACCCATCTCATTCGAGGTATTCCTTTTGGTCTGTTTGTACCTGGAACGCAATCGAATATTCTTCTCACTGGCATGTTGTTGGACATTCTTATGATGTAACGTATTTTGGAACATTTTATGAAGCCAATAACATCGGGCTTATTATATACGTAAAGTTTATATTATTGACACTTGAGCACAAAGAGGTTTGCTACCACTGTCCTAGAGCGTTATTCAGGCATTATCTTACGGCATTCATGAAACGAAATACTAGTTTTACAAATCGTAAAATAATTTACGTGTTCTTAAATTCTTGTTAACACATTTTTGGCAGAATTACAGCACGGAAATTTCTGTTCATAATTAAACAAGATTAACGCGACTGAATGATTACAGAACATGCAACCTGGTATCGATTTTTCTCACGTTATGTTTTATGAAGGTGAGTCATAACGTCAGAATATCAGGTCATCGAATAAATTACATTTCCATGCATTTTACTTTATTTCCCCCTATCAAATAGCATAGAGTTTGTGACGCAAAACTATTTATTTCCATAATTTCCCAGAGTTCGGCACAAGAAACTGTTTGCTTCGAACACAGAAATTAGTATCTACTGTTATGTAATCCCTCTGGGTAAATTCGATCGCCTAAGTTGGTAGTGTTCATGACTTCATAACATAGCGGCATTTTCTACTTGATAAATCCTCAAAAGCAAGTATAACCTCCCGAATGTGTTAACACATTCTTAACAATATCCAGAGTGAGAGTCCAAATCCGTAAACTACTCTCTGGATACATGCCGCAATTGTTCAAATACTTTTTTCTTTCTTAATCCACGTTCCCTTCCTTCCCTGCCGTGCCTCCCGCGGGAGACATTAACGATTTTACGTATTTCAGTCATTAGTCATGAAACATAAAATAATAGGAAAGCCGTAAGTTGTATTACGATATTTTATGACTCATTTGGTAAATCGATGGTTTACATGTAACCCAGTGAAATATCATTATCCTCTCTAGTACCACGGTACCAGGTAATACTTACTAATCTAATATATTATAGCTTACTATCAAAATGCCAACCTCTATTACCATACATTATGGTATTTGAAAAGCCTACGCATTTAATCAAATTTATTTGAACAATTTGTTAAGGCAATTGCAATATATATTCACGGAATTTAACATTCAAATTGTAAATAGTAGATTGTTAACTTGGAATTTATAAATATTTTACACGTTCAATCGTGCAAATACAAACAAAGAAAACAGAGATCTCTTATTATGCAATGCAAGTGTGGACTGCAGCCTATAGACAAAAACAAAATAGAGTACATAACGAGTGTAATACGAAATTAGCCGATTTTTCACGCGAGATAAGAAGCAGCCAAATGGTTTCACTGAAAGAAAAACGTTGTAACTTCCAACTGATAAACTGTGGTGTTTATTTGTTTATTTTGGTGGGTTAACCAAGAGAACGATTTTAATAGAAGGTTCCGATTACAAGTTAAAACGAGTAAGGTAGATGATAAACAGTAAAAAAAATGTCTTGTACAATGCAGTGTACATATAAGTTAAATGTAATAAATTGGCCAGACAGTGTTTTTTAAAATATTACGCATTTACGAAAATTATACCAGTAGATATGTACCACTTACCAGTTGGTTATCAGCTAATTTACAGGTACACGTATCTGACTAAATAATTTTCGAACGAGACTGGTAGATTCACGTGATCAACATAACCTTAAAAAAGTTGCAGTCACTTGATATTTTGTATCAGAAATCTTAAAATGGACAAAGAAAAACGTTTATCATTTTTTATTCGACATGTTTGAATCTTATCTTAATTGTTATTCATTTTTATTCTGATGATGAAAAATGCAATGATTTAACTAAGGGATCCGTGGCAGAGCATTAACGTGGTTTTAAAATTATTTATCAGGCACCAAATAACTAAAATACGCAATATCCACGTAGATTACATAACAATTAGGGTGTTCCACAGGGTATTCCAAAAGTATTTAGGACCGATATTATTTTTCATTTATATTAACAATATGGCAAATAAAGAATTTTTTTTTATTATACAGGTACCAGATAACTAATGTAAGCAATAATTATTCACCTAGATTACGTAACAATTGGGGTATTCCACAGGGAAGTGTTAAGGACCAATATTATTTCCCATTTATATTAAGGATTATGCAAATAATGAAAATTGGATTATAAAGGTACCAGATAACAAAAATACGCAATAATTATAATTATTCACTAGATAAAGTAACAATTGGGGTGTTCCACAGGAAAGTTGTTTAGGGCCGATATTATTTCTCATTTATATTAACAATATTGCAAAAAATAAAAATTTTGATTATACAGGTACCAGACAACTAAAATAAGCAATAATTATTCACCTAGATTACGTAAAAATTGGGGTGTTCCACAGAGAAGTGCTTAGGACCGATATTATTTCCCATTTATATTAACTATATTGCAAATAATGAGATTTTGATTATACACGTACCAGATAACTAAAATAGGCAATAATTAGTCAACTACAGTGCTTAGGACCGATATTATTTCCCATTTATATTAACGATATTGCAAATAATGAGATTTTGATTATACACGTACCAGATAACTAAAATAGGCAATAATTAGTCAATTACACGTAACGATTACGGTGTTACGTAACGTTACGTAACGATTAGGGTGTTCCACAGGGAAATTGTTTAGGACCGATATTATTTCTCATTTATTTAAACGATATTGCAAATAATGAAAATTATATATAAATTTATTTGCAGACGATACTTTGGTTCTTGTCTGATGAAGCGTATGACAAAGATCTCAATAAAGCTATAAATAGAGTAAATGCAGAACTAAATAAGTTACAAATGAATAAGTTACATTTTTGTTTGAATAATTTAAAATTAATATAGAAAAAACAAAATGTTTCAATACGTAAAAAATATAAATATTCTAAAATTAATTTAAATATATAAATTATTAAAGTAGTTAATGAAAAACTTGTGAAGGAAATAAAGTATCTTGGTTTTGTTAGGGATAGTTTTTTAAAATTTGATAAACATTTAAATTATATAATAAATAAAATATTTCAAAAAAATTCTTAAGTAGATTACCGAAGAAACTATCCATTTCTGCTCTTATTACCCCATTTAAATCTTTAATTTAACCACACTTTGATTACTGCTATACTATTCTATATTTAATGAATAAAACTTCCATAGATCGTCTGCAAAAGCTTCAGAATCGTGGCATTAGGGTTATTTTAAAAATGTCAAAGTATACACCTGTGAAAAGTATATTAAACTAGCGTTCTGTAGAAGATATATTATTTTATGGTGTAATGTTGTTTATCTATAAACTTTTAAAATTTGAATTAACGCCAGAATATTCGCAAAAAAAATATAATTTTCAATAAATATGTGTAACTATCCAACCCGAAGTGCTAATGACCTTAGGGTGTTGAAAAATAAAAGAAGTGCAAATGATAATCAGATTTTTTGTAAAGGCTTTATACAATTTAATACATTACCATCTAGTTTGAAATTTGAAAGTTGTAATTTAAAACAATTTAGAAAGAGATTTATTTTAATTTTTAATAAATAAGTTTCCTTCAATTTTTATCTACTTGGCCCGCTGAAAATTACCTCTGAAGACAACCGTATCCAGATAATGCAATAATTCAGAAAGTCTTTGCCGAATTTCTATCATCGAAGTCGTTAACAAAAATTTACATTATAGTCGAACAATAAAATATACACCATTGGCTTTGTAATAAGAATTGTTGACGTCTTCAGATCTTAGTAACAACAATATTCATCTCTACTGTGTTGTATCTTTATAGATCTCGTGACTTAACGTAGGATGTTCTTGTATCTGAGCCCATGGCACTTGACTCCGTGCTAATGTAATTTGGTATTCAAGTCAGTTAGCATAGGTTCACCCTCTGTTGTACAGAGGTCCATGCACGAGTTATTGTCATTTCTCATGTACAACTCCAGTTAAAATCATATGATAATCTCAATTTATTCTATTGCAATTGATGACTAGCAGACGTTACTGGCTGACTACAAAATTATCTTTGTTATTGATTTATGGCAACGTTTACCAGACATTTTATTAAAACAAATAAACATTCGGTTTAGTTTAATAGATGTTCTTTTATAATTATTTCGTGCAACGCGAACCAGCAATGAAAGACAACCACAGATTGCAAATTTTAACCAAAGTGCCGTGTAAACAGTTTAAGAAATTTGTTTCGTTAGATAACATAGGAAATTTTCGTTGCCAACTTGTGGTAATGTTGTGTTCGCGAATTTTCCACCAGAAGGAATTTTCTAAAAGTTTCCAGTGCTTCTAGTTAACTTACCCTAACTTTTTACCAAACTACCGATAGGGTAGAAGGAAGGACTAAGGACTAAGCACTCTTCTTCCTTATGAGAAACACTTAGCACATCCCTGGCTAATAGCTTTAAAAGTTGATAGCAAAGCTGATAACTATTACCTTTCCTGAAATAATCTGGCTTTTAAAAGATTTTCCACATATATGATACTTTATATGGGGAAGTTGCTGTAAATTAATTTTGAATCGGATGATAATTATACTTCAAAAACAAAAAATAATAGTTTTTAATCCGTTATGTAGTTCCATCGAGTGACGTTGCAAATGGTGGAACACAAACGGAATTAAAATTAACTTTAATGTCTCTCATATACCTCTTTTGTGGGATTAAAGTAAAAAATAATCTCTACAAATTAAAACACACTGTTACAGATTTAATTCATATTTATAATATCCAATGTTACTGACAATGGAAATTACCATCGCAAGTCAAGTTGGCTATTAGATTTGGAAGGGAACATCGCTATATTTGGGAAAATGGGTTTAGAGATTACTATAGTGTTTTTAACAGAGGAGGAAAACGTAGATGAGGAAAACGTAGAAACGTAGAGGCTCTGTTTGAACATTAAAAATTTCTTACTATTTTGGCTTTTGTAGCTTAAGTATACTTAGTTTAGACTATTTGGACCATTTTTATAAATTTTGTTTGTGTCTGTACAAGCAAAATTCAAAAACTACTGGTCGGATTTTGATGAAATTTTGCATACATTGTTACAATATAACCACTTCCATGATAGGATACTTTTTAGGGGCGTACTTCGTTTAAAAAAATTCCGATTTAACGAAATTTTTTGTAAACCTGCTTTTAAACAACTAATATCCACCTGTGTGTCTGTCAGTCTACTTCTCTCTTATGCGAGACCAAATCGAGTTTTTTTTTTTTTTTCTGTGCATACCTCGATTAACGATTTCCCGCTTTAACAAAATATTTTGGCCGTCTGATGGCTGCTTTACTGCTTCTAGAGCGATCAAGACGCGGCAGTTGAGATCGGACAGTTACAACAAAATAATTCTGTTTAAAATCTCAAAAACAGTTGAAGACTATCCGCCGTTACTTCCAACCGCCGTGGTGGGCAGTTCCAGAGAAATAGTACGTTTACTTACTGGGTCTATCCACGTAAATTAATAATTTAATACATGGTCATACGTTTAAGTACTTAAACCGCAAAATTACCTTGTTCTATTATAGATTTATTACTGACACTAAACGTTTGAAAGTAAATTATATTATTACATCAAGATATAATTTTTTCATATAAGATAAGTAGATATAATCTGAAGTGTTTAGCGACCCACACAATATTTATACAAAACATGTAATTATATTTATTGTCTTTATAACTTTATTAAACACCTAGAAGGAACAAACAATAAATTAGAATAAGTATGATTCATAAGAATGAGTTAATAATCATATAACATAATAATAAAACAAAATATAAATAGACAATGAAAAAAAGATTCAAAATAGTCCTCTTGGAGATTTTGCTGGTGCCCAACGTTGTGATATGTGTTAAATACCCTAAATTATAAATTGTATTTGTCGGATACGTCGGGTCGCTATTAGAGATGGGAATTTCGGCTCATTTTGCGGATCCGGATCAGTGGAAGTCGTTCAGTTTGCTGAGCCGGCACAGTAATCCGGATCATTGATCCGCCTCCTTGATCCAGCTCAGTGATCCGGCTCAGTGATCCGGCTCAGTGATCCGGCTCAGTGATCCGGCTAAGTAAACGTGTCCCAGAGAAACAGGTCGGTCAGTTGTCAGATTTCCCACCGTTCAACACGGTTGTTGGTTTGCAATATGTAGAACATTAGCCGGCTCGTGCATTATATGTACAGACAGCGAAAAGCGGAATTAGTTTTAAACAGACTGCCTTACAAATTGATGACAATACACACTTTATGGTAATACATTACAAGCCGAGTTTTCGCGAAGTTCAACATGACGATCCAGATCCGGATCACTTCGGTCACTGCTCACAATCGCCCGATCAATCGTATCATTGAAACTATGCAGTAAGCCGTGAGCCGGCTCATTTCAATTTTATGAACAGTGTTACAGTGTAGTACATTTAATATTAGCAACGTTACAATTAGCACGAAAATATTAGTGACCCTGTTTAAAATCAAAATATTTTATATCAAAATTAAGAGTTATTATTTCCTAAATATTTGCCTTTCAAATTCCATTAAAGCAATTAAAATTTCTATTTGTTAGTTAACATTCTTTTTGTGTCTACAAGATTGTTTGCTTTTAACTTTTTCTTTATGAATATCAATATACTAAACAAAGAAAGTTTTATTTACTGTAATTACATTCTTTCTATGCTCAATTATCAGCAAATATTTTAATAACACTCCTTAAAAATGTACTTAACATAATAAACAAGACAATAATTTATTTAAATATGGATTCAAATTCGGAGACAATATAATTTAGAAAAAGATCCTCGGCAAAAGGTATAAAAACATGACTGAAGGTTCTCCGCAAATAGTTCGGTTGCAATTCTATAAATCAAGTGGTGTGTTGGTAAATAGGTGACAACCAGCTCCCTGAAAAAAGAAAGAAAAAAAAAAGGAGATACCTTCCTCTACACAAGATACGTTCGCGGATGAAAAATTTCAGGTGGCTTCCCGGTGCACATCGTATTATTAGACAAACAGAGAATCAAATCGAGTCAATATCGAAAATTATGAAAAAAATGAAAAAGATAATAAACTATTTGCAGGGTTAAATTTTTCGTACTGCAGTCAACCCTTATTCGCGGGTTCGATATTTGCGGTTTTTACATTGGCCGTTGTTTTTTTTTTTTTTTTGTTTCTCCGGTTTGTACGCTTAATTTTTTTTATTATTATATATATTTTTTTATGTTATGCGCAAAACATCGTTTATTAATGTTTTGCGTGTAGGGAATAAATTGTAAATAAAACTTGGAGACGTAGTTTATAAGTCAAATGCATTGTACATACTACGTTAAATGTCACAACCAGTTTCAAGCCAGTAATATATGATTTTAATATTCTCACACAGACAAAAGGAGATAGGGGGTACGTACGAGCTGCGCGAATTCACTCAGTTCACTGAGCCTGGGAGACAGAACACACTAGAAAATAGAAATACAGCACCTTCCAACTGTGCTTTGCATTATAAAGTTACTTGTACAACGGTCGAGCAGTGCATCTCTTGGTTCCATGGACGCCACACCACTGCAAACATCTGGTCAGAATCGGAATCGTAATCGCAAAAGCAGTAAATTTCATTTACTGCTTTTGCTTAATTTACTTAATTTGCTTAATTGTGGAATAATTGTGTAAATTATACTTGTTTGCGAAACAAGTTATATTGTATTATCTGTCTCATTTTGTAATACGTAACTAACAGGGAAAGTTCATTTTTTATGTTGTATATTGACAATACATTTATAATATTATCATAGTATTGGTTCACACGGATACGCCAAAGTATGTTTACACCACAGTCACCAAAGTCACCAGATCTAGTTTCGTATTACAAACGTATTTGAGACGGATTATACAAGTAACGATTAGCTGGAACAAAATGGATATTTCGTTCTTTTAGGTTGTTACGAAAAGGGACCTTGTTTGGGATATTTCATGTTTCAGGTTTGTAAAATTTAAAATTCCAACAGTGAAACCTTGGAAACGGATGACATATGTCAAAAATTTTATTACATTTTTCAATATTTTGAAGACTTAAAATAAATAACTGGGAAATGTTTATTAAGAATGACAAAAAATTAAAATGCAATGAAATGGACATTATATAATGACAATCAATTTAATCTAGAAATTGCAATGTGAGTATGGTTTACAAAGCTTAAACAAAATTACCAAAAGTACGAATTAATAGATAAAAATTATTAGATTTCAAAATATATATAGTTTCGCGTAAACGTTTGGAATAGCCTATTATATTTCATTTACCTATACATAGCTATTTCTTACAATAATGGTTGTTTAAAATATTGGGTAACATTTTTTTAAAAGTAATAAGGTAATATAGGCAATTCCAAACTTTTAGGCGGAACTGAATGCAACTTTTTTTTTAAGAGTTCACGAGCTCACATTTTTCTGATTGAAGAGGGCTTTTGCTAAACAAAACTATCAAAAACCTCATTTAACCGATAAAAATTACTGGTTGTCAAAATCTACTTCCGCTTAAACCAAAGATACAGGCTGTATGTTTGATTCTAATACTTAACTATATTTATATGTAATTTTTTATATCCAAATTATCAACTGATTCGCAAAATTCATGAAAATTTACCAAAAGACCCGCGCGAATCTGGGCGGTTCGCACAGTCGGTTCGACACCAACAAACTCACAGACGTCTTGCAAAATTCATAAAAATTTAACAGCCGGCTTGTGCGAATCACTGCGAGCCGACTCCAAAACACCACCTGTTCCTAGCTGTTATACTGGTATCAAAAGACAAAGTAACTATAATGATTGCTAAACTTCAAAAGGAAACGCCATAGAAGAAGAACTCCAGCTAAATCAACAGAGTTAACAAAGAGTAATCTAAGAACCTTTCATATGCATTCTTTCATCTTTTTTTCCTTGTTTATTTTACTAATTAATTATACTTAAATATTTTTTAAAATATTCCTGAATTTTCTAAATGAATATTAACATATAATCGTAGGTGTCATTATTGTATATCTATTTTGTTAGTAAGTTTGTAGTAGCAAATGAGGTAGCACATCTTTGTTAATTGGCGCTACCTACGGTAACCATACAGCGTGCTGCATAGAGCGCACGGTTACCTGTGCATGTACACACATGTGTGCATACACTTCACACACAGATTACAAAGTAAAGATAAACATTCTACCGTACAGATATTGCAAATAAAATACTCCATCTAAGTCTCAGTGTCCTGTCGCGCGAAACGGTGGGAGTCACTACTTTTCATACATGTTTATTTAACTGTCTTTGCAATTGTGAGCTTACGGTGCTTATTATGTTCGTAAGAGATTTTTGTAATGGCTATAGTAATTTATACTTAATTGTGGAATTTCTTAAGAAACGGTTATTGCTTTTAACTACGTAATATTATCAAGTATTTTGCCGTTAAAATACTGTGAACTTTTGAGGAAGAAACCCTTTATGCTAATCACTTTTGATGTTACCGTTTACTAAATTTGAAGCTTGAATAATTTTGATTGCTGCACACATTTTTAAATTAACGGTTTTGTAGGTATGACCACCAAAAAACTCTTTTAACGTCAGTCATATGTCTGTCTGTACGGTAGAAATTGTAGCCAAACGGCTTAACATAGAAGTTGAAGTTTAGCATGCTTATACAACTCTTTGACCCACATATAGAAAAAATACTGAGATTTCAAAAAAACACATCCCGAGATAAATATAATCAAATATGTATTTAATAAACAAATAAATATTTTTGGAGTGGTATTTCAAATGAAATTTCTTAATTTCTTAGTACGTAGATAACATGCAAATTTTTATTTCTGAAAATCATTTTTTTTATGGGATTTTAGGCAAAAATATGTCAAAACTTTTGTCCTCCACCCTATTTCCCAGAGAGGTTTATCTAAATTGATCTAAAAGCTATGTTGATCTAAAATCTGAAAAAATCTCCATATTGAACAATGATGAGAACCGGAATAGTTCAACAGGAATTTTTGATCAAGTTAGTTTTTCGAAAAATGTCGATTTTTTTGAGTCGATAAAAAAAATATTAAAAAAATAATTTAATGTGTGGTATCAAAAGAATGCAGTTAGGACGTAGATTAAGGAACGAAAGTTAGTTTTTTTAAATTCGTTTTTTTAAACACGATTTTATCCAAAAATGAGCTAAAAAAGTTCTTGTCCCGCCATCTTTTACCCAAAGGGGTTAAACTAAAAATTTGAAAAAAATTATAGTTAATGCACATTGATCTGAGTCAGAAACGCACAAGAGGAATTTTTGATCAGATTGCGTTTTTGAAAAATATTGCAGCTTTTGTGTTTTTGACAAAATTAATTATTTTGTTAATTCATGGCAAAATTATGGATAATACTGAAATAGATTTTTTGTATTTATAGCCAAGATAGTGTGTTTCTTTTTTTGAAACTAAAAATACAATAAAATTGTTTGAACAGCTGAGCAGCTAAGAACCAGACTCCTATGTATAAACTCTATGAACGCCTTATGAAATACATATAAAATAGAGATGGGTCGTTCATGAACGAACCGGCTCACTGAGCCGGCTCAGTACACTGACCGAAGTGACACGGTTCACCAAATTGAAATGAGCCGGCTCACGGCTCACTGTATATTTTCAAGTTTCAAGGATACGATTGGTCGGGCGATTGTGAGCAGTGACCGGAGTGATCCGGATCTGGATCGATGTCATGTTGAACTTCGCGAGAACTCAGCTTGTAATGTATTATCATAAAGTGTATTTTGTCATCAATTTGTAGGGCAGTTTATTTGAAACTAATAGTCTTAAGCTGCATTCAGAGCTCTGTAAATCAACACGTTGTACGCTATGGATATTTTTTAAACGAGGTCATTTGGTATGATCGGACGTGCTCGTGCTTTGTCGTTGCTATACTACTGTTGAGCGATATAGTACGAGCTTGTCCAATCATACCAATTGCACTCGTTTAAAAACTATCCATAACGCACAGGGTGTTAATTTACTGAACTCTGAATGCAGCTTTAGTCTGTATTTTCTTACAACCATATAAAAATATTAAAAATATTGCCCAAATCCCAAATGTCCGATTTATAAGGACAATAAACATCGCCATAAACTTAACACATCTGGTTTAAAACACAGTAGCTACATAAAGTGAATTGTTTGTTTCATAAATGTTAGATAAGAGCCGGGGCTAAGCGACGTTCTACCTACGAACGAACGACCGACCGACCTGTGTCTCGGAAACATGTGTCCAGTTAATATAATGCAAGAGCCGGCTCTAAGCGACGTTCTACCTACGAGCGAACGACCGACCGACCGACCTGTGTCTTGGAAACATGTTTCCAGTTCATATAATGCAAGAGCCGGCTCTAAGCGACGTTCTAACGACGAACGAACGACCGACCTGTGTCTCGGAAACATGTTTACTTAACCGGATCACTGAGCCGGATCAATGAACCGGCTCAACAATCTGAACGACCTCCACTGATCCGGTTCCGCAAACTGAGCCGAAATTCCCATCTCTTATATAAATCACTGTAACAATAACACACTGTTAATAGGGAGAAAAACGTTTCTGAAATTGAAAAAAATAAAGCCATTTATGAATATATTTCTTATTAATCTAATGAAGACTTGAATAGTAAGCAAATGCAAAAAAAAAAACTATACTTTTCTCCTAAGCACTACGGATTTAGTGCAATCTGGAAGCCGTAATTTTTTGTTAATAGAAGACTAGATGGACTTAAGTTAAGACAAAGTTGTATTCAATTGTTGGTTTCGAATTAGTGGAGTCTATGAAAAAAATTAAAAAGGAGACACAACGTGGGCAGAGACCCAGCTACAAAAATTTCTCTTATAATTAGCAATAAATAATTCATTAATTTCTACAACCATAATCAAAGTCGGCCAAGGTTTGTAGTGCATACATTATAAGTACTGGTACCTGTGGAAAATACATAATTTATCACCAGGAAAAACAATGTACAATTAAAATGAAACATCAACAACACGTGTATTATGTACAAATCAATTCATAGACATTCACCAAATAGAAACGTTATTAGCTTTCCAGTTACAAAACTAAATAAGTATTTATATGTACATCAATTAACTTGACATGTACAAATAAATATACACTTCTAACACAATAGAATTCTTTATGTCAGCTTCTCAAATTTGTAACAGGTGATTTACTACATGTTTATTGTTTACATTCGATGAACTCTAACAGTATGAAATGTACATTAAAATTCCTCACAATATTATTTTTAGAATATAAACTAAAAATGTGTTTATATTGTTTTATATAAAATCTACCTTCGCAGCCCGAGATCTTAAATCTAAAAGTTAACCACAAAGCGGCAGTCTCTCAGTACAATGATTTTGGCACTTGGATAAACAATTGTTTGGAATATCAACAGGAAATGCGAACACAAACAGAGATGGCAAGATATGCGTTTATAAGAATGAAACGTCTTCTAATACCCTTTTCACACTAGAACTTTAAGATCGGATGTTAAAGTGAATGTATCTTTAAACGCTAATGTGAAACCGTATGGCCTCGTCTAAATACAAGCGATGTTTAAGACAGAGATCTGCGTCTTAAACATCGTCCGCATTGCCAACTTAATTTCTATTATAAAAAAAATACTCCTTGAATTTGTGCTGTCAACATTTTATATTATCATAAACAAGAATACTGTATTATATCGACGTTATAAGAAGTTTATACTTATTGTTATAATAAAATTATTTATTTTAATAATGTGTTTAATAAAATACAGAGCTACAATAATTGTGATAAAATGTATCGACTTACATGTTAATACAGGTGTAATATATTCTTTATTGTAGTGTCTTTATTGTAGAATGAAATGAAATATGCATATTTGTTTATAATAAATCAAAATGTGCGTCTGCGCAGACAGTTCAAAACTGGTAATTTCATGACGGTAACTTAAGGACAAAATTACTGTAGCTGATGACAGCACCAGAGATTTAAACATCAAGTGTGAAAGCATACCGATGTTAAACATCGGTGAACTTTAAGTTCACTCGTCTTAAAGTTCTAGTGTGAAAAGGGTATAACGAAACGAGGTCTTAACGTAAGGTGACCCTATTTTTTAGTTTAATATTCGGGACGTGAGCTCATAGACCGTCGAGAGGGGGGTGAATATTCAAATATAATTGTTTAAATCAATTTTTTTAATACTTATAATTATAACTTATAATAAACAATAAATAATTATAATTTATAATAAATAAAAATTTCCAATCAAAGATAATTAACTTATATTATTAAAAGGAACATTATTAAAATCTCAGTATTTTCTTAAATGAATTCAAAATTTATTCATTAAAATTACTCCGTAGAAAACTTTTTATATTTTTCCGAACTATGCATCTTTTTGAGAAGATGTTTTTGCTTTGAAGCATTTTATAAAAATCCGCCTTTTCCTTCATAATTTACTTTAATCAGTATATTGCTTTTATATAATGTGTCTATTTCAAGTTGAGTCTTGTCACTTATCCAAAAGCTGTTCATCAAGAAAAATACCATTTCGGTAGATTTTTTATTAGTTCAAGTGTTATAAAAATAATTTTAGTTGAAATATATTAAAAATAAATATTGAAAATAAGTACCTTTTCTAAAATTCGGAACAATTCGGGACAAAAAACCCGAATTCAGGACTAATATTGCCTCTGCAAAAATTCGGGACGCAATGAGGAAATTCGGGACTGTCCCGGCCAATTCGCGACGTATGTGACATCTTATTTAACGCTACATATAACCCCCAGAGATTGTTAGTTTCTTATACAAAAATAACAATCTGAAATAAAATTAGTGAAAATCTGTACATCAAATTTTGCAGTGAATTTTTGTCTATCTAATAGGATATTTTTGATTGTAGAACAATTTATTGTAAAAATGTCGCTCAATATCTTAACAATAGGTATCAAACAACAATGTTCTGTAATTTTTTAAATATATTTGTGGGTTTCAAATAACTTTTATATTTATACAGTTTTCTGGAGAAATGTTGAAATATATTAGGTGTACCGGAAAGTTTTTTCGTTTTTATTATTAGTGCAGTATGCGAACTAGTCACGACTTATTCGCTGAATTAAACAGACGTCTTTTGCGTTTTGATTAAACTTTGTAATCTTGAGTACCTAATTATTGTTTTCCTTGCATTTTAAATTGGCGGAAGAATTTTCATCAAAACATTTTTTATGCTATTTAATGTTGTATGAGTAACATAAAAAAATCTGCTACAGTTGCTACATAAAACATTTGCACTGTTTATGGTGATAAACTAAGTGTACGCACATGTCAACAGTGGTTTAAAAAATTTAAATCAGGAAATTTATGCTTGGATGATGAACTTCGATCTGGATGGCCCTATAAAGGAATAATTTATTATGAGATGTTAAAACCGGGGCAAAGAGTTAATTCTGATCTCTACTATGAACAATTGGATCGACTGAATCAGAACTTGACCAGAAATCGACCAGAAATTGTGAATAGAAGAGGAGTTATTCTTCAAGGCGACAATGCCTGACCTCATTCATCAAAAAAGAAACGTAAAAAAAAATCCGAGCTTGATTGGGAGGTTCTAACACACCCTACTCACCAGACATTTCATCCTCCGACTATCACTTATTTCGGTCACTGGAACATTTTTTAAGAAACAAGATACTTAGAGATATGAACCATGTTAAAATAAACCTTGAACAATTTTTTCCTTCAAAAATCGGAATTTTATAAAACGGGAATATTTTCTCTTCCTGATAAATGGCAGAGTGTTATAGATCACAATGATAACTATTTTACTCAATAAAGTACATTTTTTTCTTTCGATTTGTTTCTATTTTAATAAAACCAAATAAACGAAAAAACTTTCCGCTACCCCTAATAGTTTAAAACATCGAAAAATACTTTTTTTTAGGTCATCACTTGGATTTTAAAATTGAAGACCTTTTTTTTTAGGTCATCACTTGTATTATGTAGTGTTTAGGGGGGGGGGGATTATAAAATCATGCCCAGGGCCCGAAAAAAGCTAGTTACGGCCCTGGTTATTACTAACCTTAACTATAGTTATAGTTAAGAAAATCAGGGAGAAACTTTGTCTGAGTAATGTATTATATTTACACGTCATTATTATCAGAAAGCAGGACAGTGATAATAAACACATCAGTCATATGCAACGAGGCCTAGTCTGATTGTTTACATGTGTGGGTGCGTCCGTATGCCTGGGAACCGCGGTCCACATCTAGCGCCAATGTTGAGATACGGGCGACACCTACAGAATCGTTGTGTAACTACGGGCGCCCCCTTTAATGGAATATAACTGTACTATAATTTGAACTGCGCTTTTATGTTATTAAAAATTTCAAGGAGGAAGCACTAAATGGCTTTTATATAAAATGACTTAATAGAATTTTTATTACTTTTATATCAATTTAAGAAATTATCTTAGTTTAATTCTAGGTTTTCGTTAAAATATACCGCTTCATGTGATTTTATTAAAGTTAAATTAAAAGTTAAATTAAAGTTAAATAGTTAGTTAAAAACTTTGGCGCACAACAACGATGGTTATTTGCGCCTACACAGCCCAGCTATGTGACTAGAATATATGTTAATATGTAATGTTTTATGGAATATATAATATTAAGAGCGTTTAATTTATTAAAATAGTTTTATGTTGGGTTTTAACAATGGACGTACACTGCATACAATCTCACATCATTAACTGCTACGTGTAACAGCTCATTCGGCCTAGAAGGTCAATTTAACGAAGTCTCGTAGACACGAAGCATCGTAACATTCCCTAATTCCACACACAAATAAACGTACGTACATACTTTGCGCTTTATATATTACTTTACAATTGCCGTCAAAGAAATTATACAAGAAAATAATAAATAAAAAATCTGGATAGTGATTTGTAAAAAAACGAATCGAGTTTCGGGCTCTGCAGTCTATCCGGGCACCGGAAATTTGTCTCGGCTTCCCCCGTCTCTCGACTCTCCTACGTGCGGTTTCTTCTCTGCGGTTGTTCCTCCAATTATAGATTCAGCTACGGTGTATTAATTAAATTATAAATTTTGTATTTGATGTAAAAATAAATGAATTTACATATCTGATTAAATACTGCAATTACATATCTCGTAATTTTAATATATAATTGCGAGTATATTCATCATTATTAAATTATACATGCATCGGCACACATATCTGTTTTCAAATCCTGTCATAGCATAACACAGAGAGAGATATATCTTACACGTATGTAGGGAATTATGGTATAAGGTTCATAAATAACTGCTAGCATTCACGTCTATTTTAGTGTGATCTTTCACAATCCTTTCTCTCTCAGCTGTTTCGCAATGCTACTAATATACTTGCCTCTTCCACGCCTTCTAACATTAACCTCAATGTTTCTTTTGTGTTCTACCTTTCCCCTTCCTTTCATGATTCATATTTATCACTACCATAAAGAGATGAATTAAAAATTTACAAAGTTAGATCACTATCACTTACAGGAATTGTATGTTTGTAGATTATAAATAAATGTAATTTATAATTTGTTGTAAATTTATAGTGTTAGTAGAAAATAGTTACTGTCCTATATCATAGGTGTTAAACTGGCAGCCCGCGACGCCTCCATAGAAAAATAGTATTTTATTTAACAAGCAAATAATAGATACTATATTGCACAAGAATGAAATTTACCACCTGAGCCGTAGGCGAGGGTTGTAAACAGCCGAGTGTAATATAGCCATTATATGCGAGTCATATACAATATATTATCTACAACTACATAGTTTTATTATTAAGAAATTTTTTTTAAGTATGAGTTATCACACATTTCAGCATTTTGTAGATATTTAAGCCAACAGAATGCTGGATTTCTAAATAGTTATTTGTTTACCACAGCCAAAAAGTTGAACTTTTTCGGCCGCATCTGAATTTAAAGGCCGAGGTGCAGCCGAGGACTTTAAACAGATAAGGACGAAAAAGATCTTTTTGGCCAATTTTTATCAAAAAAGTTATATTTATTTATTTACATTGGATAATTTATGGTTACTGAACAATTATTGCAATTATAAATGTTCGACTGTCAATTGTGTCAATGTAACCATGGAGATCTTGTACCTTGAGAAATGACCCATAGATGGCTCTAGCATCCAGCGGCCAAAAAAATAAGTGAATCGGCCTAGGCCGAAAAAGATTTACTTTATGGCCATACTAGATGATTAAAAAGAACTGTTTTTGATATGGTCGCTCAAAAAATATTTTTTTGATAAGAAGTTTTTTGATTTGTTATTTCAGTACTAAGAGCTTCAATTTAATTTTTTTAAACGGAATTTAAATAATTTGCTAAAATTTCGTCACAATAAAAATTCCAGCGTTTTTTTTTTTTTTCGCATTCGCTTCGTATTCATGTCTTACCATTAAATTGGAAAGAAATATATTGATAATGATATTAACAGTGTGTTATTTGATTTATAAGTATTTCACTTATTTGTTTTGTTTATTATATTATTGTCAGGGCAGGCGCGGGGCATGTGCAGCATGTACAACCGCGCATGGCCCCGCGGTCAACCGCAGGCCCCGCGGTTCAACAACAGGCCCCGCGCATGGAGATGAGGACTTTTTTTTTTGCTCCTCACTTGGATCTGAACAGCAGGCCCCGTGCATGGAGATGAGGACCTTTTTTTTGCTCCTCACTTGGATCTGAACAGCAGGCCCCGCGCATGGAGATGAGGACCTTTTTTTTTGGCTCCTCACTTGGATCTGAACAACAGGCCCCGCGGCCTCTTTTATCACGACATATAATAGAGCCTACTGAATACTATGCTCTACACACATGAATTCGATTCTCAGCTGTTTCATATTTTTAAAACAACTATTTTCCAAAAACGCAATCTAATCAAAAATACCTCAGATTTTTAGGTTAACCTCTTTGGGTTGCGGACAAGAACTTTATTAGCACATTTTTGGCTAAAATCGTGTTAACAGAAACGAATTTTAAAAAACTGATTTTCGTTCCTTACCTTTAAGAGCTATCTTTTGATACCACACAACCTATTTTTTTTTTTTATATTTATTTTTTTCATTAACACAAAAATATCGACCGGCTGCAAACAGTTAAACAGAACCTGTAATTTGTATCAATATTTTTTACACACATTATTTGAGGCAGGAGTTGAATCACGTCCATACCCTTCCTATAGTGCGTTCAAAGGTGAGTTTGCAGTACAGGGCATATGGAGTAGTTCTTTTTCATACTCTCTAATGGGCGTACATAATGACGCTATCCTTTTCTTGCTTGTCGACGTTGCCAGCTCTAAAACGCGCTGATTTGTGAAGACGCAGTATTCTACAAATGGCCATTTGTTTTTGTTGAGTGTTATTTTGAGTTTTATAAGAGTTGATTTTTGTAAATCATACGAGTTTTTCATATTATTATAATTGACACATTTGACACTTTTACAACATTTGGCAACACCGCTCCCATTTGCCATAAGAGCTATACTGCAAACTCACCTTTGAACGCAGTATAGCAGCACAGCATGTACAAACAAATTAACGCTTGTAGCTACAGAATTACAAAAGTGAATTACATATTTAAATAATTTATGTTTTAAGTGACAACACCTAAATATTTATGTGTATACGGCATGTTTATACTTGCACCATTCAGAATATTCCTAAATCCATTAATAAGAAATATTTTTGGAAATGTTTCAAATGACGTTTTCATGTTTTTATTTCACATAGCAGTTAAGCAATCGAAATATCTGTCTCATATCAACTAACTTGCTAATACACAAATTAAAACTGAATTGGACGACGTTTAAAATATCGTCTATAAGTTTGTAATACTAAACGCTTTCATTAGTTACTTTATTTATAGTATTTAAAGTTGAGATGACATATTTATTATTGGAATGCTTCAAGATAAATTTAGAAATAATAATATGTTATAAAAAATGTAATTTTTCTAATATGCTGGTATTTATTAAGGCCCCGGTCTTTCCACCTTCAGGTAAACCTCTAGGTAACTATCTGATAGATAAGGTCATATGGAACTTCATCTGCTGACTACATGTCAATACCAATCAGAGAATTCAATAATGTCAGTTTCATTACCCGTCAGATAAATTTGTATTGAAAAACGGGATAAAAATTATTCAGCACAGAGAGTATCACATAACATTATCTGTCAGATAGTTATCTAAAGGTTTACGTGAAGGTTTATTGACTGGGCCTTAATCTGTACTAAAAGAATTATGCAAAAATTATGCAAAAATAATAGACAATAAAATAGCTCTATTCTATAGAATAATAATAATAAGTAATAGATCCCAACGCCTAGTCGGTGCATAAGGTCAAGCAAAGTCAGATTTACCATAAGACTAGCCCCCCCCCCCCCCCCCCGCAGACCGAAAACTCACGATCCTCTTGTACTAAAGATCCGGTTGCTACTCCACAACCTGAATGCTCTGAATGTGAGGGTAGAGCTGTTTTGGATACCGGAACATGTTGGTATTAAATGCAATGAAGCGGATGATGTCGCTGCAAAAGCCGCCTCCTATAGACCTATGATTGATGTGAGTTTCACATTCCCAGATGACGCAAAGAGTCATCTGAAACATCTGGTTCTAGCTAGGTGGCAGCATACAGGACGTTAAGTTGAGACAGATTAAGGGTGACGTTAAACCATGGGGGTTCTTCCTGCAGGATTAACCGCAGAGAGGAAAGCGCCATCACACGCCTTCGTATAGATCACTGTTGGTGGACCCATTGGGCACCTCCTTCGAAGTGAAGAGCCCCTATCTGTGAGACGTGTAACACAGATTTGTCTGTGTTACACCTTTTAACTGAATGCGTACAGTTCGAGGATGTCAGGGAGAGGTTAGGCCTGTGCTATGACCTGTCAGTTGCCTTAGGTGACGACAGAGTACTCATGGACAGGCTGATACTCTTCCTGAGAGAATTGAACTTACTGTTTTATGTGTGAAGTCTTGCACCTTATTTTAATGTGTTCTGTGTTTAAACTATGAAATTCGATGGTAATTGGCCGCTTTACAGCCTTTTACCATCACCCTGAGTCAAATTTTCGAACAGACCTTTTTATCTTATTTATTTGTGTTTGTCTGTGCAAGATTTCTTTTATTGAGTATGCGTAATTTTATTGGTTTTATCTATTTATTGATTGTTTAATTTATTGTTTTTAATATGTTGTGTAGTCATTTAAATGGGCTGCGTTAGGCGCATATAACCTTTGTTGCTGTGCGCCAAAAATTTTAACTAACTAACTCAGTCATATGACCTTGCCTGGACTTCTCTGGATAATCGAAGTTTACATTGATTCCTTATATGATGTGCTCTCTAGGAGCCTAAAATGGGCGTTGTCAACACCTTGACAATTTCAATAATAATAATGATAATAACAATGATAAATGCAGTGATACGTAATTGAAATTTGACCCCTCAATATTTTTTTATCTCTCTTGTTTCGATTCTTTTGTTTTTATACGACCACTTTGTTCAAAACCTTAACAAATTCAATCCCGGATTTCAACACTTTACCTTTCAAGAAATAAAATTTCTCAATAAAACATATAAATCAAATTTTTTATCTACGTGTAGAAAATACAAAGAGTTACGTAAAAAAGATTTTAGATACTGAACAATATCGTAAAAAGACGTTACATTTCTTTTACGGAACAAGAACCTACCATTAATAATACGTATAAAATGATTTATTATTTGATATATCTACGCCTAAAGGAGTTCAGATTAATAGTCTAAAATCCTTCAACCTTGGAACGGGTTCGAATACGAAATATGAACTCAGGTAGAATCATTTGCTAGTGTTGAATTTATGTTTGTGCTGAAATCGATGGACATGATATTATTTTATAGGACGTTTGTAAAAAAGTGGCGCCTGAAGATGCAATATCTTGATAAAACTAGCATAGACGCCATAAAATATTTCACAAAATGTTAATATAGAATAAATTGTAGGTATTTTCTTTTGTTTTATTTGTGAATATTTTAAATAAAGTGATAGCTAACCATACAAAATATTCCGAATATATTCACAATTTGAATTCGTTTTACTCATAGATAAAAGAATATTAAATTAAACTGTTTTGTTATTTTTCACGAATTTCTTATTTCACGGACTGTTTTTGAACAGTCTAAATTTATTATACTCCCGCATTTAGGTGATTTAAGTAGTAAAATTTCAAATAAACTAATTATAAAAATATAAAAATTGCATTTAATATGCCAACAAAGGATAAAACAGATAAGTTCGACAGATATGGACTTTATACATTAGATCGCATTCCTTGCTTTCCTTCATACGAGGTGTGTAAATTAAGTAACCGGACTGATTTTTTTATTCGAATTAAAATTTAATATTGTCTCCCTTAAAATAACTTCCTTGGGATGTCACACAGCGCTGGAGACGGTTTTTCCAATCCTCATAGCAGTGCTGGAACTCTGATACTGGAATAGCTAGCTGGTCGGATACGGACGTTTGAATGTTTTGTCCCAAAATGACGTCCTTTAAGGTGATTTTTTAATCTTGGGAAGAGGACAAAGTCACATGGACTCAAGTCAGGCGAATAAGGAGGCTGAGGAGCCACGGGAATATTTTTACTGGCGCGACAAGGCGCATTTCAATCCCAATTCATTAATGAAAATCTGATTAACGGTAGTGTGAGTCAATTTCAACTCTTCCCCGATCATTCTGACTGTCAACCGACGATCTGAACGCACAAGATCCCGGATTCTGTCAACATTTTCATCAGTTCTTGAAGAGGAAGGCCTTCCGGTGCGTGATTCATCTTCAATCAACTCTCTTCCTTCTGAAAATGCCTTAAACCACCAAAAAACCTGGGTCCTTGACAAAACATTGTCTCCGAAGGTCTGCTGAAGTTTTGCAAAAGTTTCCGTTGCACTATGCCCAAGTCTGAAGCAAAACCTGATAGCACACAGCTCGAAATGAATGTCACTCATTTTTAGAACGCACTAGAAAAAACTGTATCACGAAAAATATCGCTACGGACAACAAAATTATTCTAGCGAGTTCAAACTCGTATTTGGGTTAAGATTTTCTTTACATTTAATACTTCCTGTCAAAAATATTAAAATTCAACGAAGCAGCGCATGCGCGTGCATTAATATAGTCTCTTCACAAGGTGAGGTAGCACTTCGCGTTCACAAATATGGTATTAACGCTTACCTTAACAAATGCTTTTCAGAATAGCATTTTTCTATAAAGGCGTTAAAATAAAATTTTTAACCTGACGCTAATTTTAAAGCATTTCTTACAGAATACACCCGATTATCAGCTAATGCGTCTGTTATGGCGGAGTTAGGTTGTTATTTATGGACTGTGAAAAACAGGCTCCTTGCAAACCAACCACAGGTATAGATTTTTGCGTGAATAATTTCCATAGTTTGAAAATAGACTATAGTAGGAGATACAAATTTATTATGGTCTTGGGTGAAAAAAAATAATTTCTCGGATTAAAAACAAGATTGATGGTACCTGCTTAAGCTAGTAATGAAAAAATAAATTTAGTATTTTAGTTAATGGCAAATTTATGTGTTCTTCCCACGGTGGAATTCTAAATAGTATGCAGCTTATAATTTTATAGGTTACAGTAGGGAATTTGAACCCGTGTCCCCGTGCTCCATAGACGAACGTCTTACCACAATGCCATGACAACTCATAATTAAGATTATAGTTAATATAAAAGTTTTAGGTACGCTGTCCTAAACCATATATTCAATTAAATAATTCCATGTCCTTCAAAACCATGAGAATCTTTCCTCACCATCTCTGTGGTATACTAAAAAGATTTTTCCTACTGTTGATGGAGCATAATTGGCTTTAGCCTATGGGATTCAATTGTTACCAGAATAAAAAACATAGTCCGTACTTGAGGGAGGCCACTAGCATTGCTAGCACTGCATCCACAGCCATGTAATTTTATGAATTACCGTCTTTTAAATTACAGGCTGTCTGGTAGAGATGTACCGATACAACCTAAGAAAGCGGATACAGTAAAAATTCAAATCATGACTGACAGAACACCGACCTGATGAAGGACGAAATGAAAATTACTGTGTTGAGTGCGTTTTGCTTTCTGTGAGATATGAGGCGAGTTCTTAACTTGTCGAATGGTATTTGTAAATGTTATTTATAGTCGAAGTTATAATGGGAGATATTTTTAGTTTTTATCTATAAAATGAGAGGTGATTTATTTGAAAAATAACCATGATTATGCACTACATAATTTTGCCATTTGATGATGAATATATTATCTATTTATAATTTATTTATTTCACTTAGATAAATGCAAATATTTTAATGTAAAATAGTAGTTACTTGTCATATAATGTTTTTTCTTTTTTTTTTTATTGTTACTAATAGTAATTATTTAATGGTGCAACCATATTCGCACTTTTATCTACATTAATAAAATTGGAGGCTATATCTATTATTTTTCGGCCTCACATTTGGTTTCTACACGTTCCAGTTGATTATAAGAAATTATCCTCAAAAATTTTAATGTTTCTGTCTGCCCGAAATTCACGCAAAAACGGCTGGACATATTTTAACGAAATTTGGTATGATCATAGAGTAGCACCAAAATTCAAATATAGGCTGTATGGTATCTCAATTATGGTATTTTCATTCTAAGGAGATTTCTGGGTTAAAACTATGTACTAAAATATCTCCCCTATTACTGAATTAACAAAAAATCTCTATAACAAAAATTGTTTATAATTCAAAAAACAAATCTTATTTGTTCCATGCATTTTTTTAGCTGGATGAATATTTGGGGAGTTATAAAAGGACACCCTAAAACTAAAATCTTGAAATATCACTTATTATTTAGTTTACATCAAAAATGTATATAAGGAAACATGCAGTTTCTTCAAAGCAGTTTTAATGAGAAGATTATTTAGAAGGCAATGCATTATAAGGTTGAATTATCTCATTTATAATTTAACCACAACCAAAAATGAGAAAAGAAATTAATTTTAGGATGTCCCTTGCTAAGAAAATCAACAATAAGTATTAACAGCAAAAACATGTATGACAAAAATTGTTTATAATAAGAAAACCAATCTTTTCTATTTTGTGTATGTTTTAATTGGATAAATATTTGGGGAGTTCCGGCGGGGGGATAAAATCTTCAATTATTTCCTTATTATTCACTTTACATCAAAAATACATATAAGAAAATTTGTTTAGTACGAAGAAATATTTTCCCCCTCAGCTATTTTGTAAACCAATCGCATATTTCCATACAATGCGGC
Source organism: Liopterus haemorrhoidalis (assembly GCA_963971575.1). Taxonomy (NCBI): domain Eukaryota; kingdom Metazoa; phylum Arthropoda; class Insecta; order Coleoptera; family Dytiscidae; genus Liopterus; species Liopterus haemorrhoidalis. Next base: position 52,313,637 of record OZ020612.1, read on the forward strand.
AAATTGTAGCTAAAGCTTCATTTTACAAATACATTTTTAGCTATTTTGTTCTATTGTGAAAAATACTTATTGTACTTGGTAGTCTATTTTTGCCGCTGTCTTGAATCTGACGCGTTCTCGATATAAATGCTACTGGTAAAAATGATTAAATTTTCGTAAAGAACACGTGTACCAAGTGGAATTTTGCTATCATCAAGTATAATATTTATCGACGCAGGTTGTGTCCAGTGATTAGACATTTGTGTTACGATGACAGACTGGCAATTCTGAGCAGAGCCGCAGTAAGGAAAACTTGCGCTAGGGGTAAAACCGTGTTTCGGCGCCCTTGCAAAAAAGAGTTCTTCACTTCCCAATATCCAAGTGATGAGCAAAAAAAAGGTCCTCACCTCCCAAAATCCAAGTGATGAGCAAAAAAAAAGGTCTTCACCTCCCAAAATCCAAGTGTTGAGCAAAAAAAAAAACGGTCCTCACCTTCGCAATGCGGCGCCCCTTAATCAAGCTCGTCAGCGCCCTTTTCCTTAGTGCGCTAGAAGCCGTCGCCAGTCTAAGTTTACTGTTAAGGATTAGTTTAACTTACTTTGTCTTTTTTTTCTCCCTATCTTTCTTTATTTAAATTTTTTTATATGTATTTTCTTTTTGCACATAATAATTGTAAATTATATATATATATATATATATATATATATATATATATATATATATATATATATATATATATATATATATATATATATGTGTGTAGTAATACAAGTCTTATGACTTCTGCTCTTAGTTGTAATAATAATAATTTTATTTCAGATTGTTGGTTTTGTATTTTCTTTGCTTTACATTATTGAATTGAACATTTATTGAAGAGTAATATGATAGGTTACAATTACAATTTCCTGTCGTGCAAATTAAACAATTATTCTCGAAGTAACATGAATGCACTCCCATTATTCAATTTCACAAGCAATTTCTCTTACATACATACAAAATATTATATTTTAATTACATTGTATTGTACAATGAATATTAAAAAATAACAAGTACACGAGCATGCATTGTATTGCTCCTGTGGGCGGTTGTAAATGAAGTTATAAATATATTTATGTGCCCTTTGGTTATCAGCTCCACTCTCTTGTCGCTCACGGTATTTTTATTTAAGTGGGCGGTAATATAAAAGCCTGTTAAATCAATTTATTTACGGTTTCTGTATTAGAAAAAAAAAATGAACTATTTGAATGTTCTAATTGATTTTTACATACTTCTATAAGGTCACCGTTTCAGAGTAAATATATTAAGTTAGAGGCTGTCCAGACTAAATTTTTACGTAGTGTTGAATACAGAACTACAGGTTTTTACCCTATGTATGAATCATCTAAAACAATATTAGAGCGATATTTTATTAGATTTCTTAAAGATTGGCGTGATATTCGTAGTTTATTATTTCTAAATAAACAGAGCCGGCGCAAACGGGCATGCGGGCGCCACCTCGAAGGGGGCGCTGACGTGAGATTCTAAAGGGCGCTTAATAAAATGTGAAAGGTAATTAGAGAAGTGAGGCCCTTTTTTTTTAGGTCTTCACTTGAAATTGAGAAGTGAGGACCTTTTTTTTTTAGGTCTTCATTTAAAATTTTAAGGTGAGGACCTTTTTCTGATCTAGGGGGGCGCTCAATTCAATCTTGCCTGCGGGCGCCGCATACCCTAGCGCCGGCTCTGTAAATAACATATGGAACGGCGACGTAAATTGTACGGTCATCCTATCTGATATTTATATCAAAAGTTCCACCCCCTGGAATGAAAATAAGAAATTATTTGTTTAGGGAAAATGCTGCTACAACGGAATCTTGTAGGATGAGTTCACTAAATCGAACGGTCACTCTTTATAACCAATTACTAATAAGAAATAATTTATCCGACATCGTTTATATGAGTTTTGGCAATTTTCGAACATCGTCATGTTGAACTTCGCGAGAACTCGGCTTGTAATGTATTATCATAAAGTATATTTTGACAACAATTTGTAGGGCAGTTAATTTGAAACTAATAGGCTTAGTCTGTATTTTCTTACAACCATACTATATAAAAATATTAAAAATATTGCCCAAATCCCAGATGTACGATTTATAATAATAATAATAATAATAATAATTTTTATAAGGGCAATAAACATCGCCATAAACTTAACACATCTGGTTTACAATACAGTAACTACATAAAGTGAATTGTTTGTTTCAAAAATGTTAGATAAGAGCCGGGGCTAAGCGACATTCTACCTACGAACGAACGACCACCGACCTGTATCTCGGAAACATGTTTCCAGTTCATATAATGCAAGAGCCGGCTCTAAGCGACGTTCTACCTACGAACGAACGACCGACCGACCGACCTGTGTCTCGGAAACATGTTTCCAGTTCATATAATGCAAGAGCCGGCTCTAAGCGACGTTCTACCTACGAACGAACGACCGACCGACCGACCTGTGTCTCGGAAACATGTTTCCAGTTCATATAATGCAAGAGCCGGCTCTAAGCGACGTTCTACCTACGAACGAACGACCGACCTGTGTCTCGGAAACATGTTTACTTAACCGGATCACTGAGCCGGATCAATGAACCGGCTCAACAAACTGAACGACCTCCACTGATCCGGTTCCGCAAACTGAGCCGAAATTTCAATCTCTAGTGTGTATACATTGTATGTGTACACATACATTTTTCTTTTTATTTGTTTTATTTTTTATTTTATTTAGTTTAAAAGTAGTTATACATATGTATATGTTGTATACCTTATTACCTTGTTATTCTTAATATATATTTCTTGCATATTGTTGATATTTTATGTATATGTATATATTTTTTTATTTTATTTATTTTCTTTCTACTTGACGACTAGATATTATATTATAACTTGTGTATACTTAATGTAGGAACACTTTTGGGAATTAAAAGTCTGTTGTATCCCCTATTTCTCAATAAATAAATAAATAAATAAATAAGGTAAATGTCCCAATAAATGACTTCCCTAAGATTTTTATTAACTTTAAATACGTATTAAACAAGCAACCATTTACAGAAAATAAAAAAACAATGAACTTTGTGTAAGGTCTTGTGTCCAAAAATGTCTATATTATTACTAACGGATATGAAAGAATAATTAAGTTAATTTTATCTAAATGTAAAATGAACCTAACTTTGAAAACTCGATGTATCTGCTATTGACCCACTTATGTCCCAATTACAATACAGTTTAAACTTGTTACGCATATTTTAGTGTTGAATTTTTGTTATAATTTCTACAAATTATTGTCAAAAAGGAGAAGATTTATTTAAAAAGTCACGTTCAGTATATGAAGTGATTGATAAGATCTTATAAATTTGAGAACATTTTTCCTTTAGTGTTAATGAATTCTCTATATATCTCTAAGCGGATATTTGTCCAGAAGGGCCTGAATATCCGTTGTTTAGAAGCGGAAGCGGTTAATAGTTTCCGAAACGTGCCAGTTACTCAACTCTTAACAGTTTAACTGTTAGTGCACAAAATGGATGATAAATTGATCGTATTAACACTGTAAATATAACCCAATTTTTTTCACAATTTACTCAGCTTTTACGTTGACCTACTAAGATTACCATTGTTTGATCAGGAAATAAAAATTGAATGGTTTAGTAACCGAATATCTTTTCCACAAATTTACTGTAAATTAAAAGAGCAAATGGCCAAAGATAACAGTAATTTTTATTTTATAGCTTAATTAAATTAACGTAATTTAATGTTTTGTAATTCAAGAACCGGATGTGTTTATCTTTTGGATTATGTACCACCATTTAAAAGTTAAAAGCCAAATTACACGCTAAAACTTAATCAGATAAAAGCAGTGGCGGTTTTTGCTTTGGTTTGCAGGTTTACACAACCCCCAAAAAGAATACGAAAAAAACATTTCGTTAATATTCGTGTAGCAGTTGCGTGGTAGAGTCACACAAACATGAAAATATTCAGAAGAAATTGGGAAGCGCTCGTGCATATACAAAGTATAAATGTGTTTTTTCCGACTGTACTCGGGTGACACAATTTATATTTCACTCATAATACTGTTGTACTCTGCGCAGTACAGTGTCCCACCGACCATCTTAAAATAACCTGACAGTAGTTTTTAATTTACATAAGCTATAATAACTGGTAAATATAAAAGTTACAACACGCTATATTTCTACAACACGAACCGACATTGCGATAAAGTCTTCTTTAATTGCTATACGTCAGTTAATAGTAGAGGAAAAGGTGCTAATATGGGTCCTGCATTTAATATGGGCCCCCAAAGAAAATCTACTAATATAGCTAACATCATCTTTCGGCAATAGCTTAAAACACACCTACCTTTCGTACAATTTTACACATTTAATGCAGTTGAGTTCTTATTCCGTTAGAAACGAATTACAGTAAATATGTTTGCTTATTTTTGATTATTTTATTAAGGTAAGTTGTTGTTATAAGAATGGGCAAGATTTTTATTCGATCAGCTTGTGATTTATACTTGAAGCTGTTGTATTGTGATCGAGGTATATTTTGTTACTAGGAGCTACTACCTCATTTAATCTCAAAAAAGTAAAATATTAATTTAGATTGCCAATGTTGGTAATATGGGCTCCCCGCGAGGTCCAAATATGTGCCAGGGCATATTCAACAATTTTGTTCAACTGACGACGACATGGACGTTGATTGGCAACTGCTTGCATGTTTTGTGACGGTTGTTTTTTACAGTATTAAAAGAGCGAGCTTTGGGTTCGGTGCCTAATGTGCAATATCTGGGCACGTGAACAATGAATACTCCAGACAGAAAAAGATTTATATGAACGTGATTTTTGTCAGTAATCAATTGTTAAACTGTTACTGTGAGTTTGTATCTTAAACAGAAATAAAATTTATTTTTAACTACCCAATTTTTAATGGAAGCCCATATTTGATACACTCAATCCTGATTCGAACATTTTAAAAAATTTCATAGCTTATTTCATCACATTATTTTTCGAAACAATGCAATTTTTAATATTGTATATTAAAGTATAAAAGTCTTTGGGCTAGATCAGTGATGGCGAACCTTTTGAGCTCGGTGTGTCAAAATACGAAAAGAAAAAAAAAACTCGGGTGCCGTGTCACGTCTAGAAAGGCGCAAATAGCCTTTGTTGCTGTGCGCCATAAATGTAACTAATTAACTCACGTCTAGAAATATCCATAATTTTGTGATATTTGCAGCCCGAGTAAAACAATAGTTACATTTTTGATATATTTATTTGTTAAAAAAGCTAAAACAAATAATACTCTTCATTAGTGACTTTTTTGTTGCTGATGTTCATTTGCTAAATCTTCAATTGAAGGTTGGTATTTCGTGCACTTCAAGCCCAAGCAAGCGCTACTAACTTCATCTGTCAATCGGTTTCTTTTATTGATTTTAATATTACTTAACGCGTAAAATAAGGTCTCACAAAAGTACGTAGAGGGAAAAAATTTGAATAAATCCGTCGCTAGATTTTTAAGTGCTAAAAGCGTCTGGTAATGGGTTCCAACCGTTCCAAATTTCCTGTTCATGGTGGCACTCTTTTTCATTCTCCAAACGATTTCTTTGCAGATTCTCAAACATGGATCTCAAGTCGACAAACACTTGAGGCCCGTCCGTAAATGATGCGTGTCAACCAAAATGTCTTGGTGTGTCACCCCTGACACGCGTGTCATAGGTTCGCCATCACTGAGCTAGATGTATGCCAATTCTAAGATCATTTCTTCAAAAACTTAAAATATTATCGAGAAAAAACAAAAGGGGGGCCCATATTAGGAGCTTCTCGTCTACGAAATTTATTTTTATTTCTGACGCAAAATACGAGTCTTTGGTTCCGTTCAAATTAATAGTAGTTGCAGAAGCTGCAAAAATGAAATTTTTTAAATAAAGCCACATGAGTGATGATATAAGAGTTTCTTAATTATACTGACGAAACCCTAAAAGAATATGGGAAATAATTATAGTTAGGGACCATTATACTTAAGAAATATGTTAAAAACATTCATATCAAGCGGAAAATATATTCTAATGTGTTTATGAGATGGATTATTTCATTTCGTATCATTATTTTATACAATAATCGTTGGCGTTGATCGTTGGCGTTGATCGTTGGCGAACGTATAACCTGTTTCTTTGGTTTAAGCAGAACTAGATTTTGAATTCTAGTAACTGTTAATGTTTGATTTGAGCTTTTGAACATTTTTTTTTTTTTATTATTAAAAGCCAAATTGAAACTCTAAATTAGCTAGGGACAACTTAATAAAATTAAAATTCTATTTGGTTCCGCATAAAGGTTTGGAATAGCCTAAATGTCATTTTAATTATTTTTCTGCGGAATCATTGATAGAAAATAATTTAAAAAATGCCTAATTTTACTAAAACTACGATTAAGAAGACATCGAGTTCAAAGCATAAAAGTACGTCCAAACTCTAGTAAAATGACCAAACGTTTCAGAAAGGTTTTTGACCCCTAAAAAAACAAATATTCTTAAATATGTCCATTAATATATGAATTTTAAAACTAATTATATCTTTAACAAATTCGTGGGTGTCCTTTTAAAAAAGTATTTTCATTTGTATTCTTGGCATGTTTTCTATTTTGGCATATTGTTTGACATGTAAGTCACATTCACAGGAATTTCAAAAATTGTAAATAGAAGAATACACTAAAAAACAAATATTTCTTTCATTAACCATATGGTATATTAGGGTAATATTAGACCTATATTGCCTAATCTTTATTTAGATTTAATATTTGTATTGATCTAATATTTATAGACTGGAGGTTACAGCTAATGTGTTCACTAAAAATATCTTGTCTAAATTTAAGCTAATTGAAGGTAGGATAATATTGATTCACTTTTTTCTACATAAGCCTACTGATATTTTCTTCAATAAACTAATTATAAGCTTAAACTACCAAACTGTTTCTGACCATAAGGAGATTGTCTGTATTACCTAAAAACACGTTATATAAAAAAAAAAATAAAATAAAAAAATACCTCGACTATCGTCATAAAGACTTACACAAGGTGTTTATTTAATTTGCCCACCATTATTACTACTCGAGAACTATAATAGCTACGAATTTAGTTAAATTAGGCAATTACCATGTAATTAGTTCATCACAATTGTTTTTCGCTTATTTAGAACAGAACTTTATTCTGAATTTTACGATATAAATAAGTCATCATAGTCTTACAGCACAAAATAATTGAGAAAAATGCAATTTAAGTTTATATAAATCTTTTGGAAAACTCGTTGTAATAAGAGTTACTTGTCAGGTCTATTCTTCTTTTTCATGGCACTACAACCCGTTGTGAGTCTTGGCCTCCTTTATTAGCCTCGTCCATTCGCGGCTTCAAATAACAGTGAGACATCTGGTGACGGCTTGATAAATTAAACAGTAGCGTATATTTGTATAATATTTGTAGTGTGTTGTGCTGCAGTTTATGTGAATTAAGACGTATTTTTAAATATAGTGACTCAAATACGGTGCTTTTTTGCCGAAATATTGTTTGAACAGATAAATATTAAGAAAAAACTTCTGACATATACGCTTTTCGTCGGCCATCAACTGTCATACGCAGCGCCAACAACGTTAGTTTGAGTCGCGAATAGAGCTCTGTCCATGGCAACTTCTCGCCAATTGCAGATGCCCAACTGTGGTAGGGCATGCTGCAGTTTGTCCATCCATCTGTTACGCGGTCTGCCTGCACGTCTTTTACCAAGGGGAGTTATTTTGATTGATTTCTTAGTCGATCTTGTAATTTTTTTAGCGATTTACTTCGCATCAAGTAGAAATTAAATGGATAACAAATATACTGAATAATGTCTTTAATTTTTTTACACTGAATCTGGTTTCAAATAATTCACAACTTTGTCTTTTCACTTACTTCTAGACAAAACAATGTATTGTTTTCAAAGTCACAGTAAGGGGGGGGGGGGCGGAGGTGGCGATGGCCCCTAGCGCAGTAAGGAAAAGGGCGCCAATGAGCTTGACTAAGGAGCGCCACATTGCGAAAGTGAGGACTTTTTTTTTGCTCTTCACTTGGAATTTTCGAGGTGAGGACCTTTTTTTTGCTCATCACTTGGAATTATTTGCCAAGGGCGCCAAAACGCAGTTTTGCCCCTAGCGCAAGTTTTCCTTACTGCGACTCTGATTGTTTTGTTTAGTGTATAGTGGAACCTCGAATTTCTAACGATTTGATGTTGCAACAACTTCTAACTTGAACAAAATCTCGAATGAAGTCGAACAAAGAATTACGTGGATTCCAGATGAAGAAGGGTAATTCATCGGACAGTAAATAATAATATCCCTCCTATTATTATTATTGACTGATTATTATACAATATTTTTTATGTATGTGTATATATAGTGCGATCATTAATTCCTGAACGTTATTTAATACTTGACAGAAACATTTAGTTATCAAACTTATTTCCAAGGACATGTACACATAGGCGTACATCCTTTTTTAATTACGTTATACAAATTAATTATTAAATGAACGCGGTTTTTCTCTATACGCCAATGAGTTGATAACAAATATTAAGTTAGCAAAAGATTTTCGTTGTTCCTCGGGTGAGTTCGGGCCAACGAAGTAATCTGATTCTTTGTTAAATTGGGATTTTTAGCTATGAAATAGAATACGGTTTTAATATTTTAAAACCCTTTGTTTACCATTATGTAATGCTCAGGAATTAATGATCGCACTGTATATATAAACGAATCTTTTACGGCTGACGCCGCCTTTCGCATTCTCCAGGCGTCTCAATTCTCCAGTCGCCTTATTAGAGTCTTTCAGAATCTTAAAGGTCTACCAGGTCTTCTGCGGCCTTCAGGTACCCAATTCCACATTCGTTTAGGCCATCAAAAGTCTTCTTTTCAATGGTGTCGATTATGTATTCTACGACACCCATTTTGGCTCTAAACGCTTCATTTGCGCAATAAGCTTCGACATATCACACAACTTCTCCTCCAGAAATCCATTTCTAGTAGTTAATCTCTTTTTATCCCACTTATTTAACTTCCAGGCTTCCGATCCATACATGCAGAAGATTTTCTGATATGGTCCTGCTATGTATGTACTAGAGATGGGAATTTCGGCTCAGTTTGCGGAACCGGATCAGTGTAGGTCGTTCAGTTTGTTGAGCCGGTTCATTGATCTGGCTCAGTGATTCAGATGATTGACCCGGTTAAGTAAACATGCTTTCGAGACACAGGTCGGTCGTTAGTTCGTAGGTAGAACGTCGCTTAGAGTCGGCTCTTGCTTAGACCCGGTCAGTTGTCGGTCGTTCGCTCGTAGGTAGACGTCGCTTAGAGCCGGCTCTTACTTAGACCCGGCTCTTCCTTAGACCCGGTCAGTTGTCGGTCGTGCGCTCGTAGGTAGACGTCGCTTAGAGCCGGCTCTTCCTTAGACCCGGTCAGTTGTCGGTCGTTCGCTCGTAGGTAGAACGTCGCTTAGACCCTGTCAGTTGTCGGTCGTTCGCTTGTAGGTAGAACGTCGCTTAGCCCCGGTTCTTATCTAACATTTTTGAAACAAACAATTCACTTTATGGAACTACTATATTTTAAACCAGATGTGTTAAGTTTATGGCGATGTTTCTTGACCTTATAAATCGGACATCTGGGATTTGGGCAATATTTTTAATATTTTTATATAGTATGGTTGTAAGAAAATACAGACTAAGCCTATTCAATTCAATTCAATTCAATTTATTTATTATAAATACATAAATGTATATGAATACAATTTTTTATCCCTTAAACATAATAAATAAACAGCCCATCATAAGATGGATACACCACCTAGAAACAATCATTTCTGTGTGTGGAGATATTTGAAATTTAATAAGTTGTCAATGTGGGCAATGTGTATTAGTTTCAAATAAACTGCCCTACAAATTGATGACAATAAATAATACAATTTATGATAATACATTACAAGCCGAGTTCTCGCGAAGTTCAACATGACATCGATCCAGATCCGGATCACTCCGGTCACTGCTCACAATCGCCCGACCAATCGTATCCTTGAAACTTGAAACTATACAGTGAGCCGTGAGCCGGCTCATTTCAATTTGGTGAACCATGTCATTCGGTCAGTGTACTGAGTCGGATCAGTGAGCCGGTTCGTTCATGAACGACCCATCTCTAGTATGTACCTATTATAAATAATTGTAATTAACCCGAAAGTCGAACCGTCTTCTTGAACGGATTGTGTTCGAAGTTGATTTAGTCCTGTTTGATACCCAAATAATATTTTAGAAATTAGAAACTTAAAAGTAAAATAATTCATGCAATAGAGGGTTAAAACGCCTCCTTTCGAAATATTTCATTACAGCAGCTACAACAATTTTTTCATTTCTAGAAGCATTCTTTGTAGGTACATTTGTAGATAAGCATAAGATCTGCTAAAAATAGTGATAGCGCTCTGTATCCATGAAATGGTTCATATATATTTGTAACAGACAGTTTGAGAAGCACTTCAAAACAAAACCACTTCAATTTCATTTTCTTATTAAATTCCTCATTGAAATGGCAGCCATGTTGAAAATTTGAATAATGACAAACGGTGTAAGCTCGGTTGGAATAAACAAGCTGTATCTCTTGTAATAAATTGAAGAATTGATGTGGTATTTTGTATTTTTGTAAAATAGATGGCAGTACGCAGCTGGTGGTTATTTTGCGTGAGAATATTACATTCGGATGGAATGGAATGATAAAGTATAATTTTGTAAGATATATTCCGAGTTTCTGAGTGTTCAATGTATGCTGCACGAACCGCAACATCTATAATGAGAGTATGTTTCTGTGGTAGGTTGGGATTCTTTGCAACTGGTCAGTATTCTTACATTATCTCTACTCTGGTGTTATATATTTTACATAAAGCTATTTTTAGATGCCATTTACATATTTAATTGCACAGTTTTTTACTAAAGTTTTATTTCTCATTTTATTTATCAGGAGTAATCTACACAGGATATCTTTAATTATTATGTTCTGTAACATAAATATGTTTATTGTCGGTGTTATTAACAAACACTTTAGTAGCTCCAAGATGAAGAAGTTAAAAATTGGGGAAAATTATGGCAAATGGACATGTACTAGATAACAAAAATATGGCATGCTTCAGGCAGTTCACTTATCTAGGACAGTTGATAAGTTTCTAGAACAGAACAGAGTTAGAGTACAGAGAAGAATAAATGGGATGGAAGACTTTTAGATAAATTTATACAAACTTAAAACCTAAAAGTTTTCAACCAATGTGTCTGCCTACATTAACATACGGTTTACAGACTTGTAAACCCAGTGGTGCCTAGCTAATAAAACTAAATACAAATTTTCCAAAGTAAAATGAACAGAATATTAGTAGGGGTCACTCTCAGATAGTTTCCAAGGCTACATTAAGAAAATAATAATATTGTAAAAATAACAACGAAAAAGCTGAAATAGCGATGGGCTGAGGATAAGAGGGATACACGAATAATAGATGATTACAAGGATCACAAGAAGGAAAATGAAGATATGTGAAGATGAAATAAGAAGTATAGGTGATAGCCAATGGTTTCAAATGGTAATTGAGAGAGAATAAAATTACGTGATGTGCATTTACACACATTTCAGGGTTTTGTAGGTATTTAATAATTGTAGGAAGTTAACAGAATGCTGGATGTTTTTTTTTATAGTCACATCAAAATCAACAGTTTATTTATGATTATTTTTATTCGTTAATTGAGTGCTAAGAGCATTTAACTTTTTGAGACTAAATTTAAATAATTTGCGAAAACTTCATCACTATAAAATTTAAATTAAAAAATTCCAGCGATTTTTTCTGTATTTGCTTCGTATCTTAGTGTTCATTGAATTATTAAGAAATATATTGATAAATGGTTTCATATTTTTTCAATTTTATATACGCGTTTTTCACTATTAACAATGCGTTATTTGATTGATAAGAATTTCACTACTATAACTGATTCATTCCTCTTTGATACTTAAAAAAAACGTATAAGAGCAGGCGGAGCTTGCACACATGGATTCGAATCTCATCTGTTAATTTAAAAAAATATATATATTTCAAAAAAAGACATACTTCCATAGGCATAAATACAAAAAATCCGTAACATTATTAGTAACACCTTAGCCATGAATTAAAAAAATAAATTATTTTATCAAAAACAAAAATTGCAATATTTTCCAAAAACGAAATCTAATCAAAAATTTCTCCCGTACGTTTCCGGTTTAGATCAATGTACATTACTTAGAATTTTTCAGATTTTTAGTTTAACCCCTTTGCGTTAAAGGGTACGAGGCAGTTTTTTTTGTACATTTATGAAAAAACTTGACGTAAAATAAAACAATTTTAAAAAACTACTTTCCGTTTCTTAATCTACGTCTTAAGAGCTTTCTTTTGATATCACACAATAATTTTTTTTAAATATTTATTTTTCTATTTGTTGAAGCTAAATCAGAAACTAAAGAAAAAATGTCCAAATTTAACCAAAAAGGAATAATTTTTCATCATGACAATGCTCATCTTCATTCAGCAAAAATAACCCGCGAAAAATTTCAGGACTTTTTTTTTTTAAATTTAATGCCCTTTGCTGCTGTGGCAATTAGCCAGGACAATTTTTATTTGTAGAAATTTCCATGCCTGAACGGGATTCGAACCCGAGACCTTTGCAACGCAGAGCACATGTGTTACCACTACGCTACGCCGGTCGGAAATTCAGGACTTAAACTGGGAAATTACTCCAAATCCACCTTTCACCTATTTAGGTCTATGGAACATACATTTAGTGATGAAAAATTTGGAAATATCACCGATGTAGTTAGATTGGCACCATTTGATCAGTTATTTTAAGTCAAGAGATGGTTTCGAAAAATAAGTACAACTTTGGGAAGCCGTAATAAATAAGGATAGAAATTGGATATTATTCCAAATCCACCTTTCACCTATTTAGGTCTATGAAACATACACTTAGAGATAAAAAATTTAGAAATATCACTGAAGTAGAAAATCATTTGATCAGTTATTTTAAGTCAAGAGATGGTTTCGAAAAATTAGTACAATGTTGGGAAACCGTAATAAATAATGATGGAAATTATATTTCGTAATTATACCTAATAAAAATTTCTGGAAAAAATATTTAGTACTCTAAAATAATGGATTTCTCTCCGGGCCCCCTATTATTATTATTACTATTTATTTAATAGTTGTTCATCACTAATTAGAAACTTAACTTTGGTGTATAAAAATTTCATTTCTCAGACAATAAAGAGAACTTAAAAGCAATCATGTATCTTTTATTGCATCACTCAGCCATCACCAATTAAATTCTCTTATCTTCAATACTAAAACATTTTTATAGATTTCGAAACTCTAAAACGAAATGAAGCAAATTAACTTTAAAAGCAGAACAAATTAACACGCTTAATGGTATCTCCAATACCGTACAGCCGTTCATTCAAAGATTTGTCATCCTATTGTTAGTTTTTCAATGTATCTCCTCTTGCTACAGACATTATGTCTGGTGAGTTCGATTACGACATTGGATGAAAACACACGTGTTTTATAACGGGTCTGCAACTTGCGAAGACAACTTAAGATGACTCGCGAGGTCAACATCTTACCGTTTGTTCTTTCATTTAACTCTACATCAAGAACTAATGATAATTTATGTATCTTAATTAATCATGTGTGAATTTAGATTGATTACTTCATTAATAATTTTGAAAACATCGAAAAATATTCTGATGGATGCTATTTTTGATTTTATATAATTGTCTATTAGTTTTCGAGTTGTTGGTCGGTGAAGAATATAGATGGGCATACATGCATCTTAAAAACAATCAAACTTATCATGGGGGGTCGGATTACATAACACAAGTCCCGTGGACAATGTGAGTGTTGTTCCTATTACGAGAGACGCAGAAAATTAAATTAAAAGATTTTTTCGGGCGTAAAAACAATGATAAATGAAAATAGCCAGTGGAGGATTTGAGTGCCTATCTATGTGACAACACTGTATTTTTTTAGGGTTTTGTAGGTATGACCAAAAAACCCTTATACCGTCATTTTGTCGTCTGTCTGTCTGTCTGTCTGTCTGTCTGTCTGCCTGTTCGGTAAAAATTGTAGCCAAACGGCTAAACCTAGATAGTTGAAATTTGGCATGCTTATACAACTCTTTGACCCGCACATAGGAAAAATACTAAAACATCTAAAAAACATACGCCCATAAAAATATAAACAAATATGTGCTCATCGAAAACAAAAATATTTTTTTTAAATTCTGAGTAGGGTATCGAATGAAAGCCCTTAGTACGTGGATTAACGATCAAATTTTTATTTTTGCAAAATAAAATTATTTTGATGCGATTTTTGCCAAAATTGTGCAAAAAAATTTTTGTCCCACACCCTGTAGCTCAGATGGTTTAAACTAAAAATCTAAAAAAATTCTAAGTAATGTGTATTGGTGTGAACCGAAATACTACAACAGGAATTTTTGATTAGATTATGTTTTCGGAAAATAACGCATTTTTTGTGGTTTTTGGTTCACAAAGTGCAAAAGTTATACCAATGTAAGATACTCATACGCAAGGCGTTCGATAGAGTAATGGGTTAGAGCACTGCTGGTAAACGAAGGGTTTCGAGTTCGAGTACGGAGTGAATTTTATTTTTTCCGTTTTTTTTTTTTGTATTTTTATTATGTTGAAATTATTTTGTCAAAATTCTAGTTATATTTTGACAAACGTTGTATTTAATTTTTAAGAGCGTAAATTTAATAACCAGTCTTATATGATTAACAGACGATAAATTATTTTAAAAATATCGTTCATTTTGCCGTGATTACTACAAAGTAAAATTTGTCCTACACGCTCAGCATACCGCCTTCACTTATTATATACCTGCGAAACCCTGAAATGTGTGAATACTCACACTTCACATCATTTTTTTTTTTTTTTGCAGAGCATCAACGTACTACGCTGTATTGGCCAGTTACAATGGAGCTATCTTTGCAGCGTCCGATTGTGGCACTTTTGACAGCCTATAACGAGCAAGAAAAAGTTTGAGGTATCGTGGGACGAAATATGAGTGAATTATTACAAAAATTATGTGAAGTGTGAATTTTCACACATTCCAGGGTTTTGTAGGTATTTAATAAGTGTAAGAAGCCAACAGAATACTAAATGTCTCGGAATATTTTTTCTATTATCACATCAAAATCATCAAATTTTTGATAACCACTTTTATTCCGTATTTGAGTACTTTCCATTTAATTTTTTAAACAAATTATAAAAATCTGCAAAAATTTCGACATAATAAAATTTAAATTAAAAAATCACAGCGTTTTTTTCTTCATTTGCTATTTTTCCTATTCAGGTCTAAATTAATATGAAATATATTGATAAATGGCCTCATTTTTAAATTTGAGAATCGTATTTTTCACTTTTAACCATATGTTATTTGTTTTATAAGTATTTCTTTATTATAAATGATTTATTCCTTTTTTATACCTTAAAAAAAAACAACTAAAGTAATTCTAACAATATACTGAACACTACACACTACTGCTAAAAAAAGCTTCTCACCTCTTAAAATTTAAGTGACGAGCAAAAAAAAAAAAGTTCCTCACCTCCCAAAATCCAAGTGACGAGCAAAAAAAAAAGGTCCTCGCCTTCATTTTGTCCAATCTAGGACAGTCCTACCTAATGTAGGACGTCTGGTCACTTTACTCTACATACATGAACTCGATACTCAGATGTGATTTTTTTTTTATTATATTTTTAATTTCAATAAAATAAAGTATTTGAATTTTCCATATAATTTTATTTTAATTTATAACTATTTAACTAAATTAATGTTAAAAATGTAAGTTGTAGTTTATTTTATTTTATTTATATATTTATTTTCATATGTAGAATTTATTATATTTTTGCCAATTAGTGGTAGTTTGATACTAATAATTATAGGTTATTCCAAACGTTTATTCATATTTTCATTCTTGTAAATTGTCATGCCTCACTTTTTATAGTTTGAAGTGGGCTTTTCCTAAACAAAATAATCAAAAGCCTCACTTAATCGGTAAAAAATACTAGAATTGAAAATCTAGTTCCGCCTAAACCAAAGAAACAAGCTATATGATTTCTTTTTATTAACGTTCTAAAATTGTAACAAAATTAAAGCTATGCAATTCTTACAGCTCTGATGAAGATTTAAAATATAAACCGAAACGTTAGAGAAGTTAAAATATTGTTTGAATTTCTGACCAGTCCAAATCATACTAGAGGCTTTCCAAACCATTAAGCGGAACTAAATAGAATTTAAAATTTCTTAAGTTGTCACTAGCTAACTTTTTATAAATAGAAGTAGGCTTTTCCTAAAAAAACAAATATCAAAAACTTCAATCAATCGGTAAAAGTTTGTACTAGATTTGAAAAGTTAATTCCGCTTAAACCAAAGAAACCGCATATATTTGCCCATAAAAATCATTGCTATAAAAAAAAAAAATAGCTGTGGCCACCACAGGACCAACCGTCATCACAAAATACTTGTTTAATTTATGCTACTTTATCAAAAAATGTCTCAAATAAAAGTTGTTAGTTACTGCTTTTATAGCAACTTTTGTTAAATAATTTTTTTAGAAATATACTGTTGTGAAATATTCGCAAAAATCTTAAAACCGACACGAGTAAACTCCCATTTCTAGTTAACAAAATTTTAATAAAAGTTAAAGCCATTGATGTTAAAAGTTTAAATATGAAGTTTCATAAAAATCCTTTACGCCGAATTTGCTCGGCACGTGTACACAGACCGACGGACAGACACACAGACAGACCGACAGATATCATGCTAAAAATAGTCAAAACGTTATGTAGGGACCTCAATTCTTGGAGATCCATCGAAGCCTCGAAATGTCAAAATCGGTATGATCACAATACCTCCCTGATATTTGTTGGCGGTCGGTAAAAAGAGTGGAAACGACGCCTTTATCGTATTCTTGCCACTTCCTCATTTACTATTAACTCAAAAAGACTGTGGCGGTGTTGTAGATCTCGCTAATAACCTCTAAAAAGTGAAAAGTATGCGATTTATCTAACTCAATTTAAAACAAAACAGTAGCTAATTCTAAATGCAAACCTCGTATACGTGGAAGTAATTGATCAAACTGAAATGATCATAATAAATCAACTAGAAACTTATTATTTTCAATGTTTCATACGTCAATTACGTTATGACTCAGGGCTAAAATCTTTTGAAGTGACATTTGATAAATTTGAATCGAAAACTAAATAATATCATACCATTAATTAATACTTTCATAATTTGAAACTTTACCTGAGAGTGAACTTTAACTCAATGAATTTCTGAGAAGTCCTATTTATAATTTCGATGTTTCACAGTCCTGGCTTCACGTCAACTATCCACATGGAATTTATGAACATTTCAAAGGTGACATCGGAGCATCAACCTAACGGTTATTAGGTATTAGTTTCCGCAAGTTTCTTAAATATTATCATATTAATAAATCATTTGTCAATCAGATTTAACTTTACTATTAGATTCTGCACGGAAAACATTTGAATATATGTATCTTCTACGGAAAATATGTAGCAGGAGATCAGTTGGAAGACCTAGAACATCTTGATTATGCAACCTGAGATAATGTATCGGTCTGTATAAGCATAAATATATTGCAAGGTATAGCAGCCACCGGAAGATGAAGATTTTAAAACATACCGTGTTGTGAAGTGTGAATTTTCACACATTTCAGTGCTTTGTAGGTAATGACAATAGCAAGCAAAGGCGGCTAATAATAGGTTGGTATGTTGAAAGTCTAGATTTTTTTTTTTTTTTTAGCAGTCAAAATGAATTATATTTTGAATATCATTTGTCGTCTATTAGTCTAAGTATGTAGCTTTTATTCAACAGTTTTTCTGCTTAGGAACCTTGTGAACTGTGTCTCTGAGGATATAGTTATGACAGCTTACTACTCACTGTTTCATAGTCACATCTTATACGGTTTGCTGGCATGGGGACATTCGACTGCAGGCGAAAGACTCTTTGCAGTACAGAGGCACTAAGGGCAGTCAGAATTATAAACCATTTTTCATACAGAGCCGATTGTAGAGTCTTTAAAAACATTGAAAATAATGACGTTACCCTATCTTTGCATATTTGTATGCCTAGTATATATTCATACCAATAAAGACAAGTTTGCAACTTTTGAGCAAAGGCATCACTATCAGACAAGAAATAGAAATAAGATCATTCCAATCCATCACAGGATTTATAAAGCCAGATGTGGCATGAACTACTATGGAATACAATTTTACAATTTATTGCCAGCAAGTATCACGTCACTATCCACTAGTAAATACAAATTATATATAAAAAATCTATTAACACACAATCCACTGTACTACATTGATGAGTTTCCAGCACTCATCAGTGGAATTACCGAGCCTTGAGGCCGATTTAATATCAATATCAATATCTTTACCATTGGCTATATTATGTTCTTTAACTTTAATTATGCATGTATGTATTCTCTATAACAATGTTTCTCAACCTTTTTTGGAATGGGACCCCCCAAAATAACTTAAATATTGTCGGCGGCCCCCCTATATATATGTATATGTATGTGTGTGTGTGTATATATATATATATATATATATATATATATATATATATATATATATATATATATATATATATATATATATATATATATGTGTGTGTGTGTGTGTGTGTGTGTGTGTGTGTGTGTGTGTGTGTGTGTGTGTGTGTGTGTGTGTGTGTGTGTGTGTGTGTGTGTGTGTGTGTGTGTGTGTGTGTGTGTGTGTGTGTGTGTGTGTGTGTGTGTGTGTGTGTGTGTGTGTGTGTGTGTGTGTGTGTGTGTGTGTGTGTGTGTGTGTGTGTGTGTGTGTGTGTGTGTGTGTGTGTGTGTGTGTGTGTGTGTGTGTGTGTGTGTGTGTGTGTGTGTGTGTGTGTGTGTGTGTGTGTGTGTGTGTGTGTGTGTGTGTGTGTGTGTGTGTGTGTGTGTGTGTGTGTGTGTGTGTGTGTGTGTGTGTGTGTGTGTGTGTGTGTGTGTGTGTGTGTGTGTGTGTGTGTGTGTGTGTGTGTGTGTGTGTGTGTGTGTGTGTGTGTGTGTGTGTGTGTGTGTGTGTGTGTGTGTGTGTGTGTGTGTGTGTGTGTGTGTGTGTATATATATACACACACACACACATACATATACATATATATATAGGGGGGCCGCCGCTTACCATAATTATGAAACTCTAAACCGGGACAAGAACGGGAGCTAGGGCAAAGGAAAAAATTTAACCACAAAAAATTGTTTTATTATTAAGTCTTACAAAAGAAACATGCAGATGGTCTGCTGCAGCAGAAAGTTAATTATTTTATTTATTGTACCAGTACAACAAATATTTTTAAAAGCCGGTTCTAACTTATAAATTGTTGTTGCTATACCAATATAATTCAATATTCATTTAGTCAATAATTGGAATTTATGAAAATGATTTAAAAAATAGTTTTGTTTCTCTAGTTATAGCCGATAGTGTATGCATGTACATATATGTTTCTATATTGTCCATAGAAGCACATTCTACATAACAATGACTTACATTATAAAATTAACAAAAATTTCTACAAATACCTTTCCAGTCGCTCCAATTTTGGTCTGCATGGAGTCCAAACATTAAAGTCCACGCTATAACACACTATTTCAAGTATTTTCTGCACTTTTATCACTTAAAAATAACTAAAAACGTCAGAAAAAAATGAAGACGCCACTTGCAAAAATCACGTATCACTACATATCAAGATGGCTAATACTGATAAAGCTCATTAAGGAATATAGTCATTAACAATTAATAAATAAGGAACAGAATTGCTTAAAATAATTCTTTATGAGAATAAACACATATATTAATATTTTATCAATAGTATACAGGTGGTTGAAATTGAACTACCGGGCCCAGTTATTTTTTTATTATTGAAGACGAGGTATAACGTTAAATTTTAGTATTAACGGGAAATTACTTGATACTAACTACATGATCTAAAATAGTTTATATTTTGTTACATATCTTTTTATAAATAGTTATACATTTTGATTGAGGATTTATTAAAATTTCAGAGCTATAGCGTTGGAGACACGGCCTATACGGTAAAATGGGAGGACAGAGTTAATATTAACCCTTATTTAGTTTCATTTGTAATAGATACATGGCACAAAAAACAAAGTACTTTGTTTTGTTTATAAAAAAACAGATGTTCAGAACAGTGACACCTTTTTGGCCCATCCTTATGAATATGCATTAAGTTATGGAACTTTTATAAACAAGGTTTTATGCCTTTCTTGCCCGATTCGTTAGTGCAAGGCTCAGGGTTACACTCACATTGCAAAGAATAAAAGCACAATTTAATTTAATGAATAAAAATTGCTTGAACTTTTCCCTGTAAAGTAATCATTTCCACTCGACTTTCTTTACCAATTACTCAACATTCTAAATAGAAATAAACTATAAACACGCAAAGCTAACATAATACCGCCATCAAGTATAATAGTCCTCCTACAGCAACAGTAATATTCCTTTTGTTTAGAACATTCTCGAGAGAAATCGCAAAGATAAATATTGAAACTGAAAGACATTTACCACTCGTTAAACAGATATTTCACCCTTAGGTTTGTTTTGACAAATAACTTGTTAAAGAAATGTAACAGTATCTCAGAACCAGTGAAGCGATGATTTCAACCACTTGTAAGGGTTCAAGTCTTACAAGTGTCAACCAAATCACTGTTTACTCTCCTCGAGTCTGTTTACTGTATGTGAAGATAGAAAATACAGGAACACTTGTAAACAAGAAATCACAAA
The DNA here is from genome assembly GCA_963971575.1 of Liopterus haemorrhoidalis. Lineage (NCBI taxonomy): Eukaryota > Metazoa > Arthropoda > Insecta > Coleoptera > Dytiscidae > Liopterus > Liopterus haemorrhoidalis. The sequence goes on from OZ020612.1 coordinate 52,334,564, forward strand.
ATAGAGATAGAAATTATATGAAGATATTGTTGAAAACAAAAATAATCAATCTGTTCAAGACAACCACCGTCAGGCGTACTAATAAAATGAATTAGTTCGGGCGCAATTTTTTCTGGCTGATATTAAATTTATTTATCACAAAAAAAAAAAAAACATACTGAGCAATATAAATGAAACGCTTTTTGGATGACTTTGGGAAGATATATCATCTTATAAAAACTATAACAAAACATCGAACCCTTTAATAAAATCAGTCAAACAGAATAGTTATTTATATAAATTAATTTGTAAAGGAAGTATTTTCAATCGAAAATGAATAACTTGGTGAACGAGGAAAGCTATTAATGTGGATAAGAACCTTTCTGTCTGATATAACTTTTAAAGTAAGAGTTGACAATGAGTATTCTAGAGCAGTGTTTCTCAACCAAAAATGCATCGCAGACTAGTAAGATATATAATTTTCTAATGCGGACCACTAATAATAATTTTTGGTTCATTTTTTGCAAGAAAACAAATATATTTACTACTAAATACCTTTATTTTATTTGTAGAAAAACAAAAAGTTTACAGAAAATAAACAAAATATACATCATTTACATAAAAAATGTGCGTAAAAAATAATAAAAAAACCGCAAAAAACACGTACAAAAAATTTCGCGGACCACTAAAATTTCTCTGCGGACCGCCTGTTGAGAAACACTGTTCTAGAGAATTGCGTGGTAAAAGTGGAGTCCCACAAGGATCAGTCCTTGGACCTATTCTTTTCCTTTTGAACTCAATCGAGTAGCACGAGATTGAAAAGAGATTTTACACACGCATTGCATACAAAAAAAATCTAACACTATTCGCGACTGCAAATAACAGTGAGACATCTGGTGGTGACTGGCTAAATTAAACAGAAGCGTATATTTGGATAATATTTGTAGCGTGTTGTGCTGCAGTTTATGTGAATTAAGAAGTATTTTAAAATATAGTGAGTTAAATACAGTGCTTTTTGCCGAAATATTGTTTGAACAGATAAATATTAAGAAAAAACTTCTGACATATACGCTTCTCGTCCGCCATGAGCTGTTGTACGCAGCGCCGCCAACGTTAGTTTCAGTCGCGAATAAATGTTAACAAAAATACAAGAGAATTGGTTAATAATTAATGATATTTTACCATTTTGGTATTTAGTATCAAAATTCCACACAAGATGGCAGACCAATGACCGTTATGTTACAGACATTGTATATAGGCAATTTCAAACGTTTATGCGAAACTAACTGGAATTTTCGTTTTCCTCTTTTCAAGGATTAAACTTGTGCTGAACAAAATGATCAATAGCCCCACTTAATCGGTAAATGTTACTAGAATTCAAAATCTAGTTCCGCTTAAATCAAAGAAACAGGCTATACTATGCCAGTCTGGTCAATGATCGTCTCGATTTCTATTGGTTGAAGTGATCGGCAGCCATTACTCTTTCTGTAAAGTAAATCTTATTTTTCCATTTGAAACTATAGCTACCACGTTTATTTGGACTCCTAATGGCGGCGATGGCACCCTTGGTCGTACTGTTACTATACAGTGTCTGTACGTTATGAAGTAAAACTAATAAATTATTCTTTACTTCACAAATCACAGCCTTAACTGTAAAGAATCATTTATTACTTTTATCTCATCTTAAAGTTCTAGTTAACTGAACAATTATTATTTGTCCGGTATTTATGATTTTTTTAAAAATTTTGATAGCTGGTTTTTGTTTACCATTACAACATAAAATGGCCGACCAGTAAATGTTTGTTGGTTATTTATAAAATAAGTGTTTTAATCTAGTATTATGGTTATTTATATTTAGATCAGATAAACTGAATTATCTTAAAAGAGTTTTAATTTGCCTATCTTTCTTTTACGTATTTCATAACATAAAAGTGTACATATGATAATCTTTGGCATTGATAGTTAGTTATAAAGGCTACATTTTACGCACTAGTGCTTTAAATTGCGATTTTAGACACTGTAATGAGTGCGGAAAGTGCTTATATACCGTGTAAAAAATTCATAACATAATCGGTGTCGACTAAAATTTTGTGTGCGCGAGAAAGCCTAAGTAGTTAAAATAAATTAAATATACAAAACCCAAAAAATTACAGTTCTTAACGTTATATTTTTGTGATAACTCTAGTAAATTATGAATGATATATATATATAATTATACTGGTATTTAAAAAAGTGTATCTTTTGTAAACCAAAATTATTCTATCCGCCAACTTAAAATTAATAATAAAGGTAGCAAATGACTCATATAAATCATCGCGTTCCATAAACGCAACTATACAATCATATACTGTTAATAATACCTTAAAACTTAGTAAAGGCGTTTAATGTTAACAATTTTCAGAAAAAAATCTTTTATAAACCACCTTAATATTCTTCCACGCATATAAGGAAGGTGTGTACAAAATCTTAAAACTCCTCAGGTCATGAATTTGAATAATTATTACAGAGGTATTCAAGCTGCAAGGGACAGATAACTTCATAGTTATTATGCAGAATTGAATATTGCCCTAGAGCTTTTGACTCAATACGGAAAATCTGTTTGGGACTTTCATTTTTAAGATATAGTTATATAATTTTATCTACACTTTCCTATTTATAATATGCTACTAATTTGATTGGACATTATATTCACAGCTGTAGATTTTCGATATGTTTTATGTTTTATTTAATGACTGATATATGGCAATTTATGTAAATTATCTATAATATTAAGGTTATTGGTAAATAATTGCGAACTAATGTACACTTCTGGACAAAAATATTGCGTCACTTATATGTTTACAATATTAAATGACCCATTTCTTAAATAAATACAGGTATAGGTACATACACTTCCATGTCCGGTTTCAAATCGTTGCCTTAAAACGAAACACGGTTTCCGTCCTGGAAGATTAATTTTAACAAACGTGTTAAATGCTGTCAATGACTGGTCATTGGCGCTAGACAAATCTGAGTCAGCTATTATTATTATAGAATATCTTGGTGTGCGATAAAAGCTATTAATGTGGATAAAAAACTTTCTGTCTGATAGAACTTCTAGAGAACTGTATGGTAAAAGTAGAGTCCCACAGGGGTCAGTCCTTGGACCTAAACTTTTTCTTTTATACTCATCTAACATTCCATACACCATCACCACAAAACTATCATCCTATGCAGATGATTCTAAAATAGACGCGAATACTTAAACGCATTACCACCAACTGCAAGATGATCTTGCTGGTATCAAATATTGGTCTGATAGAAGTATTACATATGGAGCATAATAATCCGAAACTACTGTGCTTCATGGCAGATTTGGTCAAATTGCAATCAAACTAATGATTGAGATTAAAATTTTAATTTGAAGATTTGATTAATGAGTAAGGTACATCACTCATAATGCAGTTATTCACATTGGTAACTAAATTAATTATTTACTCACTGTCAGGATTAAATTTTTAGATATGATTGAAACTGAAATCAGGATTGAGATTTGATTTTTTCACTCTCACTGTTCATTCGCAGTGTTTATACATTGTAAAGTTGCAATTACAAATATATACTTGTATTTTTTCGCTAATATGAATACAACGATACTCGTGAAAATTTTGGTGCATCTACTCAGTCAGTCAATGATGGTAAAAGAAGAAATGTTTTATTTAAATCGAAAACGGTAGATGGTATGTTTTTTTCAATATTTAGCCGAAAAAAACTGTGTAGAACAAAATAAGGTCATTGTGCAATGCGGTCAATGCCAACCTAAAGTTGAAATTATGGGATATAAAAATAGTTCATCGAATTTTATATCTCATCCTAAAAGACGACAATGAAACGATGCAATACTTGCATTTAAAAAACATATTGATTCTAAAGGTAAGCAAACAGTTGTTTCTATATAATATATAAATATATATAAATAGATCCAGGCGATTCAAACATTTTTGACAAAATATCACCATATGATTAAAAACTAATGATTTTTTCTTCTTCTATTTTTGGTCCTGGCGAACTAATGATTATCATTTAGTTAAGGATTTTTGATCACAACCATTATTGATTGAATAAATAGTGATTAATTTAGTTTCATTACATTTTCATTCAAATTTTTAGTTGATTGAAAATTTAGTTAATTAATGCCCATCTCTGCTTCATGGATAATACCGAATTACCTACCACTTCTGAAATTGTCGACTTGGGTGTTATTATTACCAATAATTTATCATGGTCTGCAGAGGTGACAGTATCTCAAAGGGCGAGTAGAATGTTTTTTCTTACAAAAAAAGCTTTTTGCAGAATCTCCTGCGCTGATGAAGAAACTGTATACAGCATATATTAGACTTCATATTGAATTCTCCATTCATATTTGGTTCCCCACATCTCAAGAAATCTATATTATAACTGGAGCGAATATAACGTCGAGCTACGAAACTGTGTTTACCCAATAGTACCTCGTATAATGACAGCCTTGTTCAAATGAACTTGGTCACTCTTGAGGTCCATAGACAAGAGGGGATCTGCTACAAACATAGAGGGTTCTTACTAAAAAGTTTGATGTGGACTTGCAGCGCGTAGACAGCAGAAGCCAGATAGCCATTTATGAGGACATACTTTAAAGCTACGAAGGCGGAAATTCCATGAAGCTTACCGAGAACACTTCATAAGTAATCATGTTTTCTACCTATGGAATTATCCCCAGAAAATATTGTTACAGCATCAACCATCAATACCTTCAAAAACAGACTCGACGTTAATACTAATAGCATTCTGCCATAATAAATTTTAAATTAATTGTAAATGTAAATATTGTAAATGTTTTTGTATTGTATTTCTAGAATTTATTATGTAATTTTTATTAATTTCCCTGTATTGCTCATGTAATTATAGAAGTCACATAGAGCATTACAAGCTTCGGCTTCTACTCTTATCAATAAATAATAATGACAATCTATTTCGACCTTTAAAAATCTTGTGTGTTTTACGTGTTGTAAATATTGAGAACCCCTTGTCTAAGTGTGTGGTCTGTACTCTATTTTCCGCTGTTCATTCATTTACTTTTACATCTTACTAAGAAATAAAAATTGCACCAATTTAAAAATTCATAACATAATCATCCTTTCAGTTCTTGTAAAAAGAACCTGCATATCCGGTTACATATGCACCAGTTAGCCACGTGCCCGTCTTGCAAATGGACGAAAAACAGAGTGGCGGATGTTCCCGTATATTGTGGTTCGTCACCTTGCCATCGGGCAACAGGGAGACGAACAGGATGCCTGAGATATCCGGCTTGTTCGCACTCTGACAACCCACAAAAAAAAAAAAAATACAACTAAATGACTACCAAGTACTGGGCAATTACGACCGAGTGCAATAGTCAGTTGTTTTTTCACGTATCGTTTACTGTTTACTTTACTTATGGAATTATAAATAGAAGGGAAGTGAATTAAGACGTGCGTCTCGATAAAGATGGGAGAAATATGTCAAAGTATATTTCTCTTACAGCGGATATAATTCGATGATCAATCTTCGATTATATGTCCAATATATAAAAATAAATTTACAACGAACAATAGAAAAAAAAAAAAAAACATAGGCTATAGGTTACTTGTAAGATTTGAAAGAACAGGAAATTACTAGAACGGTGGGGGTCATAGAAATAGATTCACTTTTGTTCCGGTTTTAATTTCCATGGGAACTATAGGATTTCCCTAAATGTTACTCCCTCCGTATGAAAATATGGTATACATTTTGGTTTTTTTCTTGTCCAAAAACATGATATACATTTACAGTTTTAATTAATTGATTTTATTTGAGCAAATTACAAATATCTAGTAAAACAAAGAATAATACAAATAGTTTTAATTTAACAAGGACGTGGCTGCCTCTAGACCTTGTATAGAAAGAACATGATAATTTGTTTGTAATCGTCCCTTAGGATGAAGTTTTGCCTTATTAATGTGCGGAATCTTATAGGAATTCACTCCTTTTGCTAACATGGTTGCTTATAGACAGGTTTGCAAATTTTAGAAAAACTTTATCAAGGGTTGCATTTTTAATGCATTAAATGCATTTTGTACGCATTCAATCAGTTCGTCGATTGTACTCGCTGAAGCTGTATATTGTAAGGATTGAATAGAATTGAAAAAGCCAAGATTTAAGCTGCATTCAGAGCTCAGCAAATTAACACGCTGTGCGTTATGGATAGTTAGTAACCGAGTGCAATTGGTATGATCGGACAAACTCGTACTATATCGCTCAACAGTAGTATAGCAACGACAAAGCACGAGCATGTCCGATCATACCAAATGACCTCGTTTACTAACTATCCATAACGCACAGCGTGTTAATTTACTGAGCTCTGAATGCAGCTTAAGAGATACAGATACATTAAAATCTAGACTATATGGCGGTTGTGATTTAAGTCGATTTGGAACTTCTTCCTTGCAATTCAACACAATTTTAATAAAAAATTGCCATTTTGATAGAACTGCGGGTATCACGTTAATTTGTCTAAATTACGCATTTTTTTTTCTGATTTTTTTGCCGGGGCGCGAGTTTTTGACCGATCCGCAGAATTATTTCTAAGTGCAAGTTTATAAAACAAAAATATTAATTTATGAAATACAATAATAATTACTTTCCACAGTAAACGATACATATATCAAAAACATGATGTTAATGGTACATTTTATTACCTTTAGTCTTGAAAAGGTTAAAAAGAATCGTTGTAATCAGTGCAATAAAAAATATAAAACTTTTGCGATATACATTACTTTTTAAACTTACCGGTCGCGAATTTTTTTAAGTCGCTTGCCGGTCCGCCATGAAAAAATTGTTGAACGCTGACCTAGACCAGGGGTCGACAATATAAATATGTGACTCTCATGAGGGCTCTAACCATTGCAGTCTTTTACACAAACCGACAAAACCGGCGCCGGCTCTAAGCACTATAGTCTTTCGCACAGGATGTCATCTCCTTGGGTTGTTGAACCCTAAAAGAAAGTATCGAGAGGACAAAAATAAAAGACAACACTGGATACATCCCCTTTTGACTGTCAAGTACCAGGAAAACCGTTTTTACACGCTCTTTGAGAGGACCAGTCTAAAATTTTCAATTACTTTCGTAGGTGTACTAATACATTTGATTCTCTAGTAGAGTGGTTAGATGCACTGAAATTTTCATAGTTCCGCTTAAATCAGTGAAATAGACTTTACATACTATAATTTAAACCATACATTTCGTGACATTCTTACTAATGAGTTTCGAGACACCGGTTCAAAAGCACATCTCTATTCATAATTCACATTAGAAGTGATTGGATAAAACCTAACTTTTGTTACATTTGTAAACAATTAACAACTGGCAACACAGCTAATTTCTCAACTGTGACGTCATTTTATAGTTACTTTAAACAGACTTGATCCGGCGCTGGCACAGGCATCAGTTTTGACGGTGCATGTGAAAACGCCTTAAGACTTGTCAGATATTTAATAATTCCAGAAAGGATTTCAGAGCAATAAAATGTTGGGATAAACATTTAAAAGGTTTAGAATCACTTAATGTGGAAACATTATTTTGTCTCTCTTCAGTCACTATAAGTAAACTGATAAGCTTTGTTGATAGCCGGACGTATCATATTATAATTTCAAAGGATGTTGATGTTTGTTAATTTTCTGCTTATCATTCTGTTGATTACTAGGAAGTAAATTTGATCACAATTATGTTGACACGAAAAATGTTGACGCAGTTATCTTAAATTATTTTTTATATCTTGCATGTTTAATAGCTCGGCGCTTAATATGTTAATTTTAAATATTTAATTATCAAATGCTTCTAGAAATACATCATATATGTTAAACAACCTAGAGCGACGTTAAAAAATATATAAAAAAATGTATTATAAGAAATTAATTCAGTAATTATATTGTAATTTATAAGTTTTTATTTATAATCTTTTTCTGTAGATACAGTATGTCAATTATAAACAAGATTGACAGTTGGTCATTTTTAAAATACTTATTTCATATTTGAACCACAAAGAAAAGGATACGCACTATTTAGGACTGTTTCGAAAGTTAACGATGAAAAAAAAAAAAACGAAGGAACCAAACGACAGAAACGAAGTTATGGTACGGACAAATGGGTGAAAAGCGCTGACCAAACGAAATTTGGAATTCGTTCCAATTGAAAGGAAAAACAGAGAGAGACCACGAAAATCCTGGAACACCGAAAAAGAAATCGACTAAAGAAATAAAAATTTAGAACTAGAAGACTATGTGGACTGTGTGGTTTTTATTATTAGTGCAGTATGCAAAGTAGTCACGACTTATTCGCTGAATTAAACATACGTCTTTTGCGTTTTGATTTAACTCTATAATCTTGAGATTAGGTACTCAAGATTCGCGGAACATCTTAAGACGGCGGCCAACAAGGCGGAAGAAAGAGCTGGTATGCTACGACGATTGATGCCGAACATTGGAGGCCCCAACTGGGGAAAAACGAAAGTTTTGCTAGGTACAGTTCACTCAACTTTGCTGTACGGAGCCTCTGTTTGGTGCGGAATGCTGGGATATGAAAAGTACAACAAGGTTTATGAGAAAGCTCAACGCCAGGCGTTAATAGGGGTAGCCTCGGCTTAACGCACTTTGTCGACTGCGGCCCTTCAAGTAATGACAGGAACCCTCCCTCTGCAACTCCTTGCAGAGGAAAGGCGACAGATATACGAGGCAGGAGGGGGAGCTGAGGTGACAAACGCTGCCAGAACACATTCGGTGGAGAAATGGCAAGAGGAGTGGTCCAGGAATCAGGACAAAGGGCAGTGGACAAAAAGGCTCATCCCCAACATACCAGAGTGGCTGGCTTGCAAGTTCTGGAAGATAGATTACTATGTCACGCAAGCCCTGACAGCCCATGGGTCTTTTAAGTCCTTAACCCTGAGGATTGGGAAGGACCAGGACGACAACTGTACCTACTGCGGCGCAGTCGACACGGCCGAGCATACATTATTTATATGCGGGAGACGGACAGCAGAAAGGCTGCGAGCATACACGACAACAGGAGAAACCCTGACACCCGACAACATGGTCCAGGTTATGCGGCACTCCAGGGAAAACTGGGAAACGGTGCGACAGATGCTGTCAGCCATCATGAAGAGGAAGGAGACAGACGAGCGAGAAAGACAGAATAGGGGAATGTGAGGATAGGTAGAACTAGCCTGTTCCCTCCAAGACGAAAGAGGCAAGCAGGGTTTTTAGTCGGTAGGCCAAATGAAGGAGATTCCGACACTACCAGATTGGTGTATATAAAAGATTTCCACTGAATAAAAAAAAAAAAAGGTACTCAAGATTGGTTTCGTTTTATTTTAAATCCTTGCATTTTAAAATGGCGGAAGAATTTTCATCAAAACATTTTTTATGCTGTTTAATGTTGTATGAGTACGATAAAAAAAAAAATCTGCTACAATTGCTACATAAAACATTTGCACTGTTTGTGGTGATAAACTAAGTGTACGCACATGTCAAGAGTGGTTTAAAAAATTTAAATCAGGAAATTTATGCTTGGATGATGAACTTCGATCTGGAAGACCCTATAAAGGAATAATTTATTATGAGATATTAAAACCGGGGCAAAGTGTTAATTCTGATCTCTGCTGTGAACAATTGGATCGACTGAATCAGAACTTGACCAGAAATCGGAGAGAAATTGTGAATAGCAGAGGAGTTATTCTTCAAGTAATGCCTGACCTCATTCATCGAAAAAAGACACGTGAAAAAATTTCCGAGCTTGATTGGGTGGTTTTAACACACCCACCCTACTCACCAGACATTTCACCGTCCGACTATCAGTTATTTCGGTCACTGGAACACTTTTTAAGAAAAAATACACTTAGAGGCAGAGCCGACGCGAGGGTCTGCGGCGCCCGTAGGCAAGATTTAATTGAGCGCCCTTAAGTAGGGCGCAATTAGCTTTTTTCGAGGTCTTCCCTTCTAAATTTGGAATGGAGATCTAAAACAAAAGGTCCTCACTACTTTTACATTTTAAGTGAAGACCTAAAAAAAAAAGGTCCTCACTTCTAAAATTACATTTCTCTACCTTACTTTTATATTCATTTGGCCATTTAGCGCCCTTTCGAATCTCACGTCAGCGCCCCCCCTCGCAGAGGCGCCCACACGCACCGCATGCCTCGCATGCCAGTCACCGCCGGCTCTGCTTAGAGATACGAACCATGTTAAAATGAGCCTTGAACATTTTTTTTTCCTTCAAAAAATCTGGAATTTTACAAATCGAGAATATTTTCTCTTCCTGATAAATGGCAGAGTGATCACAATGGTAACTATTTTACTCAATAAAGTACATTTTTTTCTTTCGATTTGTTTCTATTTTAATAATAGCAAATAAACGAAAAAACTTTCCGGTACACCTAATATATTGGTAATGAGTATAAAAATAATAACAAGAAATTAACAGAAAATAAAATGCAGAAATATCTTGCATAACACGATTTAGAATAGCTTCGCTATAAAACGATTATTGATTGTTATTTAAAGGTTGTACGATACTTTATTGCTTTATCCACATTCCTACGCCATAAAACAGTACTGTATTGATTAAACATACTGCAATAACAACTGCATCGACGTCCTATTAATTATTATAATAAAAAAAAAAAATTTTAAAACTGTTAAACTCGACGTGATAAAATTAAAATAAATACATAGTAAATAATATATACGAAATATCTCTCTCTTCTATAATAATGGATATATAGTCACCGTAATTCTAATATGTTATAATATTGAATTAATTTAACATCTACTAACTTCGCTCTCCTAGCCTAATCTTAAAATTTTCAGAATGAAGTAGTCTATTATTATTTGTAAATTTAAAATTCAGAAACCATTTTTCAAAAGCTTACCTATTTTATATTAAGCTCTTTGTTCTATATTCAGAATCGATTTGGAGGCAATCATTTTTTTACAGAATATAAATAGGATTTAAATTTGTTGTTTGTTCCTATCAGCCAAGTAATCTACTTTTTTCCGATGAAAATGTCGACAGAATCCGGGATCTGGTGCGTTCAAATCGTCGGTTGACAATCAGAATGATAGAGGAAGAGTTGAATTTGACTCGCACTACAGTTCTTCAGATTCTGACAATGCGCTTTGTCTCACAGCAATTTCAATAAACGAATTTTTGGTCAGTAAAAACATTCCTGTGGTTCCTCAGCCTCCTTATTCGCCTGACCTGAGTCCTTGCGAATTTTTCTCTTCCCAAGATTGAAAAATCACCTCAAGGGACGTCATTTTGGGACACTCGAAAACATCCAAACGTCTGTAACCGACCAGCTGAAAGATATTCCATATCCGAGTTCCAGCACTGCTATGAGGATTGGAAGAACCGCGCTGTGTGGCTTTCCCAAGGTAGTTATTTTGAGGAAGCAATATTGAATTGAAATTCAATTCGAATATTTTTTTTTTAAATCAGTCCAGTTACTTAATTTATACCTCGTATGTCTATCACTTTTAATTTTTGAGATAATCTGATGTGATTCGATTTTGGAGTTTATTAGACTGATATGTCTCTATGTTTTACATTCCTAAATATGTCCTCGTATTTGTAAAACATCAGACATGTCCACGTGCATAAGATGTGCCAAATTGTATGTATAATTGTCGTCTGAATGAGGCCATTGGAAGAGAGCCAAACCCTCAAATTAGTCTACTACGAACGTGTCGTCTTAACAGACATTCTTAATAATATATAGATATTACAATATCAAAACGTCGAATATATAGAAAATGAAATGAGACACAGGACCAGGGTGACCAGGTCTCAGGGCTCCGGGTTTCGATATAAGATCTCTGGGTTTGTAGTTTGGAGGTGAGGACCTTTTTTTTGCTCATCATTTGAATTTTGGAAATGAAGACCTTTTTTTTGCTCATCACTTATATTTTGAAGGTGAAGACCTATTTTTTGCTCATCAGCTCAACAATTCTATTGGATGTGAGCAAAATTGAATAAAATATTTTTATTTTATTTTATTTTGCGGAAACAACAGACCGATTGGTCCTTAATGTGCCCATAAATACATATATACGTTATAAATACACCTTGCATATCTATATAAATATACAGTATATACATATAATAAAAATACGAAGTACAGAGTGCAAAAAAGAAATAATTTTGAAATATACAGTACAGAATAAAGTACAAAGTACATAGAAAATACAACATACTATGCAAATAGTATTACAAATAATAGATTTTACATACAGTTTTTTTAATGATATTATATGTCATGCCATATATGTCTAGTGATTGGTCTATCTTTTTTGCTTCATTATAGAGTGAACACATTCTATTTATTGAGCTCATTTTACAATACTCTGTTCTATGCCTATCAGTAGTAAAAAGCACATTCCTTTTCCTGTTACCTGGGAATGGGATTCTAATTTTCATTTTTATGGATGTTAAAACTTCAGAGCAGTCTATATTACCATTTATCAACTTGAATAGCATAAGCAGAGTGCCAACATTTCTTCTATTTTCTTAGTTATTTATTTGATATTTATTAAGTAATTCTATTGTAGGTAAATATTTAGGTTATGTACCTGTGAATTGGTAGTCTACATTTCGCAAATATTTAGTCTGAATTTTCTTAATTTGTTTAAAATGTTTTTTCTGGAACGGGGCCCAGATTGTGGATGCATATTCTAATTTGGACCTGACAATGGCATTAAAAAGAGATGTGAATGATTGAATTTCATTAAAGTTTATCGTAGACCTCAATATAAAACCAATATTTTTTAATGCCATAATAACAGTTCGTGATATATGATTTGTAAAATTTAAATGTTTTAAAAAATATACTGTATTCCAATTTTATTTTCAATCTTGGTTTACCTCAACTGAAATCTGGTCACCCTGCACAGGACTCTGAATTTCATGACAACGAAAATCACTTTCATTTTAACCGCGTTTTCATAATATTCATAAATCGAACCCTTATATTTTACCATATATAGGGTTGTTAATTATAAAGCAAAATTAAAATGCAAACAAAGTTATAGGGGTGAAAATATTACATTAGTGTGGTTTATATATTTGTATCATAAAATTATGTTAAATTTTATGTTTTAATATAAAAAGCTATACTTCCTGCTTCCTGTATATTAAATGAGATATAAAAGGTAATGTTCCATAGTCTTGTGTTCTATTGCCTACCTTAATAAATTTATGCTTTCATATTTTTATACATAAAAAGTAAAATTTCTATACATACATTATGTAGATGTAAAAGATATAGTTATAATTTAAATTTAAAATTTAGAAACGCCCGAAATATATTAAAATGTAAATAAAAACTAAAAGTAAAAAAAAATTAGAATAAAAAATTATTATTTCTACGGCCTATGTCTGCAACGAGGCTAATCGACGATGCCAGGGAGCGAGCTCCTACACCTGGATGAGGTGAAAAATGGGAGTAACATTAATATATTATTCTCTCCCGAATAATATCATCAACGGGGACGAAAGAGACCCCACAATTCAGACTGTTTTAACCAGTTAGAACTGCGTGATTTAAAGAGCTCGGCCACTTCTAATAAAGTTCTTTGGTCAATAAAATGTACAAAAATGTACCTACTTAATTCACTTAATAGACATTAACAAAATATGTTTTTTCACAAACGCACATAGTAAGTGAATACATCTTACTTTATTTTATATGTTTATTTTATTAATATTTATTTTTAGTTTTTCAAATAGAGTTAGTGATAGATAAGCGAACAATGTGTTGCGATTGTCATGTTGGTGAGTAGAGCATAAGTCACAATTTTATAATGGAGTACCACAAGGGTCACAAAGTATTAGTCACAACTGAAATTACAGATTCCTATTTCAAAAATCAAAGTTGACCTTCATATCCGGTACTTCCAGTTTGTTCTGGAAAATTTCAGCATTCTTTGGATAAACTTTGGTCATCAAAATTTCATTCACAACTTGCTCGCACGTAGGGATGGGAACGATATATCGATATTTCGATAATATCGATACTTTTGAAAAATATATCGATATTTTTATATCGATATTTGAAATGCGATATATCGCGCAAAATATCGATATTCGCACAAAATATCGGTATTCTTGTATATTTTTTACATATAAATATATGCTGTTCACATTTGTTAAAACAAACTATAGGCAATTCCAAACATTTAGGCGGAACTAGATTTTGAAATCTAATAATTTTTATCTATTAATTCGGACTTTTGGTCATTTTGTTTAAGCTTTATAAATCATACTCACATTGCAAATTCTAGATTCAATTGATTGTCATTATAAAATGTCCTTTTTATTGCATTTAAATTTTTTGTCATTCTTAATAAAAATGTCCAATTTATTTATGTTTCAGTCTTCAAAATATGGAAAAATGTATTAAAATATTTTACATATGTCATTCGCTTCTATGGTTTCACTGGCGTTATTTTCACTGTTGGAATTTTAAATTTTCACATACCAAACCTGAAACATGAAATAACCCAAGCAAGGTCCCTTTTCGTGACAACCTAAAATAACGAAATTTCTATTTAGTTCCTCCTAATCGTTAAAGTAAGACGAAATTTTGATTTCAATAGTTGTTCAGTTAGTTAAAATTTTTGGCGCACAGCAACAAAGGCTATTTACGCCTAACACAGCCCATTTTAATGACTACACTACATATTAAAAACAATAAATAGAACAATCAATAAAAAGATAAAATCAATAAAATTACGCATACTTACTTTAAATTTTCACTTTCTTAATGATGATCATAACTAATAAATCTATAGTCGGTTTTACAACGTAATGAATATTTTTAATTAACATTTAAATCCCGTAATACACTATAAAAATACTTTTACTATAAGTTGTTTCATTTTGTAATACGTAACTAGATCTGAAGATTTTGGTAACTTTTGTGATGTAAACGGACTTTGACGTATCCGTGTGAACCAATACAATGATAATGTTATAAATATTTTGCAAATATACAACATAAAAAATGAACTTTCCCTGTTAGTTCCGTATTACAAAATGAGCCAGATCATATAAAAAAAATTATTAACTATATTTACTATAAAAGCAACCAAAAATATCTGGTTTGTCCTTACAAAAGTGACCAGCATATATATATTTAATTATAAAAGCAGTTAATTAGAAAAATATTGGAAAGTTAGCTGGGTGAATACCAACTGTAAAATGATTGTCCGTCAATTGGCGACTTCTTTTCCCGCCAAGCCAATAAAAATAAAACTGTAATTTATATATCTTACATGTTACGTGTTAGTTATTTCGATATATCGAAAATATCGATATTTTTACTTCGATATATATCGAATATCGATATCACACTTACGATATATCGAATCGCGCATATATCGATATTCCAAAATAAATTCCCATCCCTACTCGCACGTCGCCTTTTCGAGAAAAATTATTTAAATTATCAAAACGGTTCTTACTTCTACACTACAAGTGATGCCCTAGAAAAAAGGTTTTATCCTCTAATATACAATGTCATGATCAAAATAAAAACGGTCCTCACTTCTAAAACACAAGTGACGACCTAAAAACAAAGGTCTTCTATTTTAACAAAAATGCTTAACAAGAACGAAATACGAAAAAACCACGTGTTTTTGGAGCTCGGGGGGGGGGTCAAGCCCTTGAACCCCCACTGGGTGCGCGCCTTCATCTGAGCGGTCCTTCCTACTGGATACACGCCCTTTATAAAACACAAGATTAAATTTGACACTTGTCGTTCAGTTCGTCAAAAGTAGGAACTGGCTTTACCTTTTCACTCTTTCAGTTTCCGCTGTGCACAAGTGTTAACTGGCTTTAAATGGATCCTTTCAGGATTAGAAAAATAAAATTAGTAGCCTACCAATCTGAATTCTATTGTATTCTATAAAATCAAACTACGTCTAAAACGGTCAGGAATTACATAATATGCTTGAAAATTTTAAATTTATTTTGTCAAGATCTTCGGTAATATCCCCCTAAAAAACACGTTACTATTCACCCCCTTTATTATTTATTTATTCTTTTTTCCAGTCTTCTGCCGCATTAATTAAATGTGTTAATATATTGAAATTACTCTAAACTGAATATTGGTTTTGCATATATTATAAACATGATTCATACATCAAATATAACATGAATATTTAAAGACAAAGCGGGGGCGAACGTCTATAGGTCCGTCAAGTTTTCGACTGCTGTCTTACGAATGAATAGCCAATTAGGAACGCAGATGTTTTTATCACACGATATTATATTTGGTAGTAAAATTAATTATTTTGTGGTTTGTGGTTTTGCAAATTAGTGAAGATATTTACATGTTGTTTTGGCATTGATATTTGCATATTTATGAATGAATCTTGAAGTGTTTTAATGTTAGTTTGATGTTTAGACTTTAAATATTTATTTGTATAACTTTCATATTTATGCAAGAAGTTTGTTTTTGTTTTAAGTAAATAAAGTACCAAGGACAAATAAATCAAACAGAGCTTAAAAATAATTATAGCTTTACAAAAAAAGAGAAGCTGACTTACTTTTAGTAGAGAGACTATAAATGTGAATGGAGTCCTTATTATGGATTTTATATTTACCTGAAACAAATAAGATCTTATAAGTACAGAAATATGAATTCATTATGGATGGCATAATAAGTACAGCATTAATTTACTACTATATTACAGCTGAATTAGATAATAATCAGCATATCGCAGTTTGAAATTATTATTATTATAGTACAATTAATTCCTTGTCTGAAGTCGTTAGTTAGTTAATATTTTTGGCACACAGCAAAGATGGTTATTTGCGCCGTTATCTGAAATAGCAGTGTACAAGTTATTACTGTATACGTATCGATGGTGTGCTTTGTTAAGTTTATTGAGAAGTAACACGCTCGAATACGTTAACTGGTGGCCAAATTATTGTAATAAATACTTAAAGGTCTTAAAAGACCTTAGAACATATTATGAAACAACTCCAAACAAAAACAAAATTGTGGAATTTTTAAATTTTATTTTTATTTTTTAATTTATAAAAATTCTAACTTAAGAACAGTAAAATATAGAGACCTGCGGTTTGAATTTTTGAAATCTACAGATATTTTCTACGTAGATAAAACAGGATCCTCCGTAGTTAACTTATTGCCTTTTTGATCCGTGTAGTTTTGAAAATTTGTAAATATTTCTTTTTTGACCGTATCTCAAAATCTACATGAGAGAGAGACCTGCGGGTGGAATTTTTGAAATCCTGAGGGCCTTAGGAAGTCCTCATTTTGAAGCAAATCAAAAAAAAAAAAAATTTTAATTGTCAATATTTTTTTTTTAATTTAAAAATTTCTAACTTTAGAATAATAAAATATAAAGAACTGCGGTTTAAATTTTTTCGATTTTCGAGCAAAACTTTTTTCTCTCTAATTTACTTCAAAATGTGTACACTTATGTATTTTTAGTTGTAGATCTCAAAAATATTACAAGCCATCTTTATTACAAGCTATGGTTTACCATTTTTGAATTAATTCTAAAAAAAGCCAAAAAAATACAGAAAATAACTTCAATTATTTCAAAATTTATTTAAAAAATTACATATGAAAGAGCGCCATATACAAAAAAAAAGGTACAATTTGTGCGACAAACTCGATGACTAGGTATCGAGAAGTGACGACACTTGAATGCGCAAACTGGTGGCCAAATTATTGTACTAAATATTGCAGGACAGTTTAAACTTATTACCTGTATTTTAGTGTTGAATTTTTGTTTCAATGTCTACAGAATTTGTGAAAATCTATAAAAGCAGAATAAATTGTAGGGTTTTTTGCTGTTATTTAAGAAAGGACAAATATATGCATTTAGTTTTTTTTTTTACTTTTCCTAAGAAAAATGGAGGGAAAGTTAATATTAAATCTAAGAATTTTATAACATTAAAGTTATTGTATTTAAACGTTATGTTTCTCGATTAGATAATGTTTTTCCAAAAAATCAGCTGTGGCCACCACAGAACTGACCGCCATCACAAAATACTTGTTTAATTTATGCTGCTTTATCAAAAAATGTCTCAAATAAAAGTTGTTAGTTATTGATTTTATAGCAACTTTTGTTAAATAATTTTTTTTTGAAATATTTCTCCGTTGTAAAATATTCGGAAAAATCTTAAAACCAAAACGAGTAAACTCCCATTTCTAGTTAACCGATTTTTACCAAAAGTTGATCAACTCGTGCCATTGATGTCAAAGCTTAAATATGAAGTTTCATAAAAATCCTTTTAGATGAATTTGCTCTGCACGTATACACGGACCGACAGACAGACTACAGACAGACAGACAGACAGACAGACATACAGACAGACAGACAGACAGATAGACAGACAGACATGATAAAAATCATGCTAAAAATAGTAAAAACATCAATTCGTGGCGATCCATCGAAATCTCGAAATGCCAAAATCGGTATGATCACAATACCTCCCTATATATGTTGGCGGTCGGTTAAAAGCTGAATGAATTTTTATTTACTTTACATATACTTCCTTGGACATGATCTATTTTCAACATGTACTATTATGTATTTAGAATAATTCTCTATTTTCATGTTATAAACTTAAAATATGGAAATTATCTAATAAATGTACTTTCGTGTAACACGCTTAGTGTTAACCTCCTGTTCAGGTGTTAACCTCAATAATTTTAAATATTCCTTTTTTAAAATAAATTAATTTGAACTTTTAACGGGTTATTAAATTTATTGCTTCCTACATTCCTCAAGTTTAATAACAGAGACAAGGTGTTTCATATTTTAATATTAGTTATTTTCATATCGTGTATTATTATTAGCATATTTATTGATAGATAATTATTGAAAATTAAAATTTTTGATTAAAAAAATTATAAATAAAAATAATCAATTGCGTCATTACTTTCTTTCCGTATTTCTTGGCGCTTATCGTAAAAATTTTGGACATAACTATATATTCGTACATTTTATGGGTTGAAATTTAAATGTAAAAATATTTATTTTACATAATTTGAAAGTTTTATTTTTGTTATTAAATGCTTCCCAACTCGACATTTTTTTCCATATTTGTGTAAATCTGACCCAGACTTTAAGTCAACAATGAAAACGGTATTTTAAAAGTTTGAGTTTGTTCACGAATATAATCATGAAATGTTAATATTAATATAAAATTTTAATATATTTACATCTAGTGATTCTTCTCGAGAATTTCTCGAGAAATGTAAAATTTGCTCGACGCCTTTACTTTAATACTTTAAAGGTGATTATAATTTTAACATGTTTTTATCCTCTACAATATTTTCAACATTAAAAAAAGATGTATATTCTAATAATTATATAATTATTTTTCTCGAGATTTCTCGAGAATTCTCGAGAAAATAAGTCTAATGTCGAGAAATGAGAAACACTAAATCAAAAATTAATAGTGTATCAGCTACTACCAATATCAGCTAGGCCTGCGTTCGCCCATCCGGCGTTTTACATTATAGGAGGGCATGGCCCCTACAGGGGGGGGGGACTGACAGGGCCCTAGCCTGGTGGCCCGAGCTTGGGGCCCGGAGTAAACTTGCAATTTTTTTCTGATATTGTGTTTTTGGTATTTTAATATAATTGTATAAGGTAAGTAAAACATCCATTATAAAATGAATAAATAAACAAACTTTCCTCCAAAGCAGAAAGACTTATAAAAACATACGAAAAAGATCTGTCAGAAAACTTGCTAGATGAAATTTTTCATTTAAAAAGTATTTATAAAACAGTTTTTAACAATGATAAAAGTCACATTATGCTAGTGAATGCAATATATGAGAAAAAATTATAAGCTATATTTGCAAATATCTGCCTTGCCATTAAATTGTTTTGTACAATTCCACTTACAGTTTCTTCGGCAGAAAAATCGTTTAGTAAGCTGGCAAATTCTTTGAAAACGTGGCAAAGAAGTACAACAAATCAGGAACGACTTAATCATTCAGCAATTTTGTGCATTGAATAGATTTAGCAAAATTAGTTGATTATACAGATATAATTCACGACATTTTATATTCTGTATTTTTATACTGTAAAATAAAAATGTATTGTAATTTAAAGTGATTTTTACTATGCTATCCTTAGATTAAAATTTTAAAATTTATTTACTTTTAGTCAAAATTAAGTATGACCTAAACAATTATCTATTTTAACAGTAAAGGGTGTGTATAAGAGTCCACCCAGGGATGCGGAGGCCATGCAAGAAGGCCTCTAGCCCGAGAGATGGATGTAGCTCGATAGGCGTAATCATCCAGTAACGCCAATGGTGCATACAAGATTTTATTATTCACTTCACATAAAATAAAAAGTAAAAATGAACAGATATTTATATCTATCTGGCAGCCCATGACAATAAACAGTTTATAGAAGAAAACAAATGATTTTGTTTAATCATTTAATAATTTAATAATTGTCAGAATTAATTTTACAATTACAATGAATATGCAAGAATTACCTGAATATATCGAGAATAATGCACAGAAAGAAACAGAAAGTTTGTTACTAATTTAATCTAAACAGAAATATGAAAAAGAATACGAAACCTTTAGACTATGGCAATTAATAAATAAGGTACCGGCCGTAAATGAGACTAATATTTGTTGAGGGCGTAATGAGAGGGCGTTGTGTTCATAATGCTTCGGTTGTTATGCATATGTTTAAATATCTCGTATCCTAGACATCAGAGCTGTAAAATTAGATTACGATTACATTTTGATTACGATTACTCAAGTAATCGTAATCAAAACTTTGAGTACGATTACTCGAGTAATCGTACTCAAATATTCTTGATTACCATTACAAATAATCAGAAAGTAATTGATTATTTGATTAGATTACTTGACTACTTTAAGATTACTCAAAAGTAATCGAAAGTAATTTGAATTATTTTTAGATTACTTCTTGATTACTTTAGATTACTTTCAGATTACTTGAAAAGAATCGAACAGTATTCGTGGATTATATCATGATTACTTCTTGATTATTTACAATTACTTTACTTATCTAGGGCACTTTGGAAGTAATAGTGTACAGAAATATTTAGAGTTCGTAGGTATAATCAAGTAATTCAAAACAATCCTGGGCCCTTTAACTGTTCTGCACCAATTTTTGCACAGTTACTCTTTAGATCCTGCTGAAGTATGGACGCATAGAAATGTGTAGAGTTTCGTAGGTATAATCAAGATATTCAAGACAATCCTGGGCCCTTTGACCGATCAGCACCAAATTTTGCACAGTTCCTCCTTATATCCTGCTGAAGTATGGACGCATAGAAATGTGTAGGATTTCGTAGGTATAATCAAGATATTTAAGACAATCCTGGACCATTCGACAGATCTGCACCAAATGTTGCACAGTTCCTTCTTAGATCCTGCTGAAGTAATGACGCATAGAAATGTGTAGGGTTTCGTAGGTATAATCAAGATATTCAAGACCATTCTGGGCCCTATGACTGATCAGCACCAAATTTTGCACAGTTCCTCCTTAGATCCTGCTAAAGTATGGACGCATAGAAATTTGTAGGATTTCGTAGGTATAATCAAGATATTCAAGACAATCCTGGGCCATTTGACAGATCTGCACCAAATTTTGCACGGTAACCAGACAACTGGGGCAGTAAGACAATTCGGGCCGTACACAATTGGGGCTTTTCACATCTGGGACCATTAACACCTGGGACAATGGACAATTCAAGCCGTACACAATTGAGGCTTTTCACAACTGGGGCCATTAACAACTGGGGCGATGGACAATTCGGGCCGTACACAATTGAGAATTTCCCAACTGGGGCCATAACTATAAGAGCTAGAGTTTTCTTTTGTTAAAAATTAAAAATAATTATTTTAAAACTTGGATTAAGTAAATTTGCTTGTTCTTTAGAAAAAACAAAATTTTCATGGTTTGATTTGGCTTCCCTTTGGGCGATGGACAATTCAGGCCGTACACAATTGGGGCTTTTGAAAACTGGGGCCATTCACAACTGGGGCGATGGACAATTCGGGCCGTACACAATTGGGGCTTTTCACAACTGGGGCCATAACTATAAGAGCTAGAGTCTTCTTATGTTTAAAATTAAAAATAATTATTTTAAGAGTTGGATTAAGTAAATTTACGTGTCATTTAGAAAAAAAAAAAAAATGGTTTGATTAAGTACATTTTGGTTGGAATTAGAATAAATAAAAAAATTGTGTTTTGAGGGTTGGCTTAAGAAAATTTTCGTGATAGTTTGATTAAAAAGAAATTGTATTTTGAGAGTTATATTAAGTAAAATTTACTGCGCTTTTGACTATATAAATAAAAAATGTTTTTTAAGGGTTGGCTTAAGTAAATTTAAGTGTTCTTTTGAATAAATAAATAAAAAATGTATTTTAGAGTTGGATTATATACATATTAGAGTTTCTTAAAATAAATTTAAAATTTTGTATTTTAAGGGGTGGATTAAGTTAATTTTAATATTCATTTGAATAAATCCAAAAAAAAATCAGTAAAGGGTTGGAACTAAGTCATTTTTAGTGTTTTTTTAAATATATATTTTTTTTTATATTTTAAGGAGTTAAGTGGCGCCCCATATTTTGGCTGCGCCTGAGGCAAAGTGCCTCCCGAAACCGGCGCCCCATATTTTGGCCGCGCCCTGGGAAAAACATCCTCCGAAAGCGGCGCCCATTCTTTGGCTGCGCGCATTCGAGACAATAGCGCCCCCATGAAAGTTGCGGTTGGTGGCGCTGGATTCCGGACGGTGTCCTGAGTCGTTAAAGCCGCTTGTTGGGATTTTGCCGCGGGCGCGGCAAAATATGGAGCGCAACTTTCGTGGGGAAGCTTTTGCCTCGGGCGCAGCCAAAGAATGGGGCGCCGCTTTCGGAGGATGTTTTCCCCGGGCGCAGCCAAAATATGGGGCGCCGGTTTAAATTTTTGTATTTTAAGGGGTGGATTAAGTTAATTTTAGTAGTTAATAAAGTTAATAGTTAATTAAGATATAAGTGGCGCCCCATATTTTGGCTGCGCCTGAGGCAAAAGCACCACCCGAAAGTTGCGCCCCATATTTTGCGGTTGGTGGCGCTGGATTCCGGACGGTGTCCTGAGTCGTTAAAGCCGCTTGTTGAGATTTTGCCGCGGGCGCGGCCAAGTATAAGGCGCAACTTTCGTTGGGCGCTTTTGCCTCGGGCGCAGCCAAAGAATGGGGCGCCGCTTTCGGAGGATGTTTTCCCCCGGGCGAATCCAAAATATGGGGCGCCGGTTTAGGGAGGCACATTGCCTCGGTCGCAGCCAAAATATTGGGGCGCCACTTATAACTTTATTAACTATTAACTAAACTTTATTCACTACTAAAATTAACTTAATCCACCCCTTAAAATACAAAATTTTAAATTTATTTTAAAAAACTCTAATATGTATATAATCCAACTCTAAAATACATTTTTTATTTATATAGTCAAAAGCGCAGTAAATTTTACTTAATATAACTCGTAAAATACAAATTCTTTTTAAACAAATAATCACGAAAATTTTCTTAAGCCAACCCTTAAGATACAATTTTTTTATTTATTCTAATTCCCACCAAAAAAGGTCAAAAGGAAGCCAAATCAAACCATTAAAATTTTGTTTTTTCTAAAGAATAAGCAAATTTACTTAATCCAAGTTTTAAAATAATTATTTTTAATTTTTAACAAAAGAAAACTCTAGCTCTTATAGTTATGGCCCTAGTTGGGAAATTCTCAATTGTGTACGGCCCGAATTGTCCATCGCCCCAGTTGTGAATGGCCCCAGTTGTCAAAAGTCCCAATTGTGTACGGCCCGATTTGTCCATTGTCCCAGTTGTTAATGGCCCCAGTTGTGAAAAGCCCCAATTGTGTACGGCCCAAATTGTCTTATTGCCCCAGTTGTCTGGTTACCGTGCAAAATTTGGTGCAGATCTGTCAAATGGCCCAGGATTGTCTTGAATATCTTGATTATACCTACGAAATCCTACAAATTTATATGCGTCCATACTTCAGCAGGATCTAAGGAGGAACTGTGCAAAATTTGGTGCTGATCAGTCATAGGGCCCAGAATGGTCTTGAATATCTTGATTATACCTACGAAACCCTACACATTTCTATGCGTCATTACTTCAGCAGGATCTAAGGAAGAAATGTGCAAAATCTGGTGCAGATCTGTCGAATGGCCCAGGATTGTCTTGAATATTTAGATTATACCTACGAAATCTTACACATTTCTATGCGTCCATACTTCAGCAGGATCTAAGGAGGAACTGTGCAAAATTTGGTGCTGATCGGTCAAAGGGCCCAGGATTGTCTTGAATATTTTGATTATACCTACGAAACCCTACACATTTCTATGCGTCCATACTTCAGCAGGATCTAAGGAGGAACTGTGCAAAATTTGGTGCTGATCGGTCAAAGGGCCCAGGATTGTCTTGAATATTTTGATTATACCTACGAAACCCTACACATTTCTATGCGTCCATACTTCAGCAGGATCTAAGGAGGAACTGTGCAAAATTTGGTGCTGATCGGTCAAAGGGCCCAGGATTGTCTTGAATATCTTGATTATACCTACGAAACCCTACACATTTCTATGCGTCCATACTTCAGCAGGATCTAAAGAGTAACTGTGCAAAAATTGGTGCAGAACGGTTAAAGGGCCCAGGATTGTTTTGAATTACTTTATTATACCTACGAAACCCTAAATATTTCTGTACACTATTACTTCCGAAGTGCCCTAGATAAGTAAAGTAATTGTAAATAATCAAGAAGTAATCATGATATAATCCACGAATACTGTTCGATTCTTTTCAAGTAATCTGAAAGTAATCTAAAGTAATCAAGAAGTAATCTAAAAATAATTCAAATTACTTTCGATTACTTTTGAGTAATCTTAAAGTAGTCAAGTAATCTAATCAAATAATCAATTACTTTCTGAATATTTGTAATGGTAATCAAGAATATTTGAGTACGATTACTCGAGTAATCGTACTCAAAGTTTTGATTACGATTACTTGAGTAATCGTAATGCACAAGTATTTGATTACAATAGTAATCATTACTTTACAGCTCTGCTAGACATTATGTATCCTACCAAATAAGAGCAAAATTAGGAATAAAAACAGCAATAACTAACTTTTTGTAAAATTCAGTTATTTAAAAACATATTTAAGATATCTGTTGATTTTTGGGCACCCATCGCTAGCTAAAACAAATCTTCCACCTTGCCCTGTTAAATGCTGTCTTTCCTGGTATACCAATATACGCTAGATCTTTTATCTGTCAATTTTCCTTCATTTGTGAGGCCTTCCCAATGGGCGATGAATGTTCCATCTTCTTGACCATTCCTTCTTTTTACATCACCATCACGTGTTACATCCATTGTAATCGTCTGCCTTTAATTTCTGCTGCGATACTAAGTTGAAAACAGTACTGATACCGAGAAAATGTCTAAGCCTTGAGCAAAATCAACCCTCAACGACAGTGTTTACAAGAAAATTAATGAAAATTACAACCAAATTATTTAATAAACTCCCCTTTAACCCTTTATAGGATAGTGGACGATATTTCAACCAAGCAAAAAAAAAAAAAATCTAGAAGAGATACAGAGCTATAACTCGACCACAAGACTAATATTTATATGCAGAAAACGATGCAGGTTGAATTCTCGACCACATCGCTTTTCCCGCCCAGTTATACACAAAGTGGTTGCTATGATAACCAGTGTCTGTTATGACTAAGTTCGGTTTGAGAGTTGTTCTTTGCATCACTCTGTATTTTTATGTAAAATCAAGCTACGGATAAAATAATTCAAATTGTGCAACAAAAAGTAAGTACAATACATTTAGTAGTTTTCAATGACATATTATATATGGAAATATTTGTTTGCGATAAGATGTTATTCATGTAACAATATAACATAACCTCGATTCGTGCAATCTAACCGTATATTTTTTAGTTATTTTGTTAAAATTTTTGTCCCATTGCACTAAATGCTATTTGTGCCTAATACGGCCCATAACACCGCATATATTTTTTACAGAATGGCATCCAGATTTAGTTATAAACAATTAGAAAATATGGACCCCGAAGATTTATTTGACTTTATTGATGGAATTTCGGACACGCAAGCTGAATTGTCCGATTGTGGTGGTGATTCAGATGCTGATGACGCATATCAGAATAATAATAATATTTCTGGAAACGAAGCGATTTCAAGTAATTCACAATTACTTGATATTGATAGTGACGATTCAGTGAACGATCCTGATTATCCTGATCATGATCTTGTGCCAAAGCAACCATCTAGAACCTGCTATTTATCGCCTTCCGATTCGGAGGATGATCAGCCCCTCGCAGATCTTATACAGAGCCAAAATTGGTCAAGGACATCAAAGAATACATCAAATAATTTTTCGGTATCTACATTCATAGAAAGCTTTGGTCCAAACATTCCGGTAGATATAAACTCGCCGATGAATATATTTATATCACTTTTCGATAACAATCTAATGAACACAATAATACATCATTCAAACATGTATGCTCAACAAAATGGAATCTGTTTAGACTTATCTCTTGAGGAACTACTTGCTTTTTACGGAATATTGGTGATCATGGGAATGAATAAGTTGCCGAGTTTACGGTTGTATTGGTCTACTGACATAAATTTTCACAATTCAAGGATTTCATCCATTATGACACTAAAACGATTTTTAAAAATTTTGCGATTTATACATATCGTAGATAACAATAAAATGCCCAAGAAAGGGGAAATGGGTTATGATAAACTGTATAAAATTCGACCCCTTATTACTGGTTTACAAACAAACTTTATGACCTCATTCAAACCTAGCAGATATTTAGCAGTTGATGAGAGTATGGTCGCTTTCAAAGGAAGAACCACTCTGAAACAATATATGCCTATGAAACCAGTCAAGCGAGGCTTCAAGGTTTGGGCATTGGCTTGTTCTCAGAGTGGATACTTATTAAATTTTTCCGTGTATGAGGGGAAAAAAGACAGCGAGGAAACTGGTCCACTAGGTGAAAAAACTGTATTGGAACTAACCAATGAATTTACAAATAAAGGCTACTGTGTTTTTTTTGATAATTTTTTCACTAGCTTCCCCCTTTTGAAAAAATTGCAAGAACGCAAAACTTTTGCTTGTGGCACAGTGAGGGTAAATAGAAAAGGTTTCCCTTTCCAGGATTTTGTTCCTGACAGAGAATTGAAAATGGGACAATTCGACAATCTGACTAATGGAGATATAACGGTCAGTAAATGGAAAGATCGCGGAAAGAAATGTGTAATAGTAGCAAGTTCCATGCATGATGTAAGCGACACATCAACAGTACTTAGGATGAATAGGAAAGGTGAAAGAGAACCTGTTGTTTGTCCAAAAAGTGTAGCAGACTATAATGCATACATGGGCGGAGTAGACCAATTCGATCAACTACATTCATGTTACAATATATCATGGAAATCTCGGAAATGGTGGTTGAAATTGTTCTACTATTTTCTGGACGCAACAATAGTGAATAGTTATATATTATATAAAATTGAATTTACTCGACAGAAGCCCCGAGAAAAACCTAAAAGTCATTTAATTTTTAAAAGTATTCTGGCTAATCAACTGTGCGGACAATATAGTGGCAGAAAAGTCAAAGGAGCAGCTTTAATAATAGGGAAAAATAAAATGAAGAAGTGTGATGGACGAGCAGTGAGCGTAGAGAATTCAGTTCGGCTAGCAAATGTGGGAGAACACATGCCTAACCAAAGTACATCAAGAAGATGTGCGAGATGCAGCACAGCGAAAAATCCAAAAAGATCAAGTGTGCAGTGTTCAAAATGCCTTGTTGCACTCTGCATTCCATGTTTTGGTCCATTTCACAACAAATAATATTATTTTGTATTTATTGTAAATGTTTTGAAATGATTTTTTTTAAATGGTCGAAATTTAGACCAGTATATATTGTAATATTATATATTTATAGACGGACTATGGTCAAAATATAAACCACCCTCTAATTAAGTCTGTATGCAATAAAAAAAAATCTAAATATAAATTTCGTTTATTATTTGATAGGTAAGCTAGAATATATGTATAAAAAATCATGGAATATTATTATCTTATTCTGTCCTATAAAGGGTTAATGAAGAAATTATTATAAAAGACCAGCCAAAAGCAGTTTACTCTTCAGATTTATTGTTTTCAAATAAAAGCGAGATTAAAAACGGTCTCTATCATGTTATTTTCGCATAATTAATAATTTGAATGTGTCTTTTATCTTCAAAAGAATACTTAAATCACCCTAATTATTTTCAATGTACCAGCATTTTTATATATTCCACCCCGCCTTTGAAATCTTTCCCTCGGGTATAGCCCTAAGCTAATGGTGAAGTGTCAAATATTGTATGTGTGTCGAACCAATGACTCATCATTTCAGTTTCTCATCTAATGCAGGGGTGGACTAGCAACTATGGGATAGACATGTAAAGAAAATAACCTCCAGGAGATATCCATGTTTCATGCAATATAAAAAGACTCGGCAATATCTGAGATAAATAAATTAAAATTAATTAAAAAAGACTGGTAGTCGGATGGTGCGATGTCTGGACCATATGCTCCGACTACCATTTGCTCCGCTCTCTACAAAATTCCCTTAACGGAATTTTTTTTTGGACATTTAACGGCATCTTTGAACGATATCAAAATTCACCTCTACAGAGAGCAAAGACGGAACCTTCTGGAGAGATGGCATTATGAAATTGCCTGAGCGTTTGTCCAAAGTGATATAAAATAATGGACAGTACATTTGATAATAAAAGTTTTTTTTAGAATGTATATTTTATTGAAAAAAGGATGAAAAAAAAAAAAAACGAACGGACTTATTATGTCCGCAGGACTGCAGGGTAAAGTCATGGAATCAAGATTTGACTATGGATTTTTATTTCGGAGCCTAGTAGAGGACAAATCATACACGACAAAACCATAAAGACTGTACGACCTTAAAGCATCCATCGAACAAGCATTTCATGGAATAAATTCAGACCCACAACTGTACTAAACCGTTTGTTTAAACGTTCCTGGACGTCTTCATCTACATGCCAGTGAGGAGGTAACAGTTTGAACGTAACAAATAGCTGTAATTTACTATGTACAATAATTTAAATAAACTTTACGCCACCCAGTATATCAAGAGGTCCAACGATCTCTAATAGATGACATACCAATATATGTAGTGATTAAGCAACATGGCTAGTCCAATCCTGTTACAAAGTTCAGTGATGTGCAACCACTCTTGTTCGATATCACCCGAACACGAGTTACAAAATTTGATGAAAGAAGAAGAGAGATAATTTGTTAAAGTGGGATAGAGGACACGATTCAATCAAGTGAAAATGTTTACCTTGTTCTTTTAACTTAGCTTCCTGACGGATTTTTTGGTTAAACAAAGCTTATTGATGATTCAGAGGGATTTAGTGAAGCTCAAAGTAAATTGGTTTTTTATTCTTGACGTCTTTAGAAATGGAATTGTATTGTTAGAAGTGATGCTATTGTTAATTTATTAATGGAAGCTTTTACGCTGAGAGTGGAAGTTTTTTTCTCATGCTTGTGGCTCAGAGATAATGGATTTAACCCTTTGCTACAAGTTTTTTTAGTATATACTTGAATCTAGATACAATTCGGTGTAAAATAAAACTGATGTGAAAACCCTCTATGTCAACGATATCTCTTAAATTTCTGGTCTTATTTTACTTGTAGGGACTTAAATTATTAAAAACACATTTTTTTAACGATTGTTTTTTAAAATTTAATGTTATCCAAAACGCTTGAGCAGAATTATCCAGAATTTTCCAAAAAAACTGCAAACAAATCAATTTGTACTATTTCGATACATTGTGTATTACGGTCAGTGTGCCAAGAAAAATACTAGATGCACGCCTGTTATGATTAATTTTCACTCGTTTACTGCGAAGAGCGAAATATATACAATTTTAAACGTTAAGCAATTATTTTTATACATAAAAGATAATATTTATAAAATACCTAGAAGATGGAAAAAGGTTATTATAAAATGTGCAGCTGCAACTTGATGTCAGTTAATGTAATTGTACTGTTACCTACAAATATTTATATTTAATTGAAAAAAAAATTACATAATATAATTTGGCGAAAGAAATTCTTAAAAGATAAAAATACTTATTAATCAAGATTTTACACCTTCCCAGACAAATAAAAACACAGTCTAGTCATGCTTTGGTAAAAAATGTACCGTTTTAAAATGAAATCACGAACTTTTTATGCTTCATAAACTTTTAAATATTATTGATATAAGAGATGCGGTTCATAAAAAATGTATTACAAAAGGTAGACACCGCAGAATTCAATTAAAGAAGTCAGGAAAGCAAACTTTCAAACCAATTTGACTCGTGAAATCTGCTACCAAATTAGACCGAATCACTTTCACGGGGTATAGTATTATCAATTAATGTATACAAGTTTAAAATAGAAGTAGGATGGGCTACAGTTTTTTATATTAAGTGCAATTTAAAAATTATTAATTAGTTTTTTATTAGGCAATGTAAAAAGTAATATCACTGAATTATTACTTCCTTGTTAAACACCGTTTTTTTTTTTTTTTTTTTTTCTTGCCAGCTGCGAAATATACAACTTATACTTGTGTACTTATAATGCTTATCTCTAAGACCGGAGGGGGTTCAAACTGGAGGCTCACAGGCCGCAACATATTTTTTTTAGGTCGTTAAGCGCGTAAAAAAGCGCTTATTGAGGATAAAATAATTTATAAAAAAAATTATGTGAAGTTTTCACACATTTCAGGGTTTTGTAGGTATTTAGTCAGTGAATGATTATTTGAAGGCCAAACGATGAATGCCTGTCACTACATAGCACAATAAAATAAGTGTTGATTTTAAATCCTTTAAATCAATAGGCACGACAAGAAGGTTGCAGTTATATTTTGTCTACCGTATATTAATTACACTAGAACTCCTCTAATTTGGTGGTCATATATCTCTAATAATACCATAATATAAATTTTAACGCATTTTTTTTTTTTTTTTTTTGTATAATTGCCAACATATCATTCAAATCCATACCTGGCAACACTGCGGGCAATCTCTTGTCACGCATGAGCATAACGCCTACAGAGACATTGTTTATATTGCGACTATATGAAAAACTAGCAGATTCTCTACTAGAAATGGAATCCCAGCTACCGGGCAGTTATTTAATTATTTTCCTAGTCGATATTTGCAAAATAAATTGACGTACCTCTTCTCTACCCATAACAAAATGTATCCATGTTACAACACAAATATATATTTTTTAATTTTAGCTAAGATATGGAACGAAAATCTTAATACTTGGCAAAACTTAGTCAAAATGAAATGTATTTCAAAAATCAATTACCGTTCCTTAATCTGCACTTAAAGAGCTTCCATTTCATATCTCCATAATAAAATTTAAATTATATTATTATTATTATTTTTTTTTTTTTTTTCAATAACACAAAAACTGTAATATTTTCCATAAACGAACTCGGGTAAAAAATTCCTCTCGTACTTTTCCGGTTCATAGCAATATACATTGCTTAGAATTTTTTCAGATTTTTAATTTAACCCCTTAGGGTTGAAGGGTGCTGGACACTGATTTTTTAGTATATTTTTGGAACACATCGTAAAAAAAAATAAATAAAAAACTACTTCCCGTTCCTTTATCTACGTCTTACGAGCTTTCTTTTGATACCACACAATAAATTTTAAAAAAATATTTTTTTTTTCGACGACAAAAAAATCAATATTTTCAAAACCAATTTGATCAAAATTTCCTGTTGAACTATTCCGGTTGCCATCAATACCCTCCCTGAACTAGCTTTTAAAATCTGGGAGGGGGCAGGAAATATTTAAAGGCAACACATACTTCCCAGTGCCCCCCAAATTACGCCTCTGCTTCACAATAATACGTCAGCTAAAGTTGGTTTTACACAGTTCAATTTATTGATCAATAAATGGATCAATTTTTTTGTCAATTAATTGAACAATTTATTGATAACCTTGAAAAAAAAAAAAAAACTTTACACACGTCAATTTATTTATCTTTTTTTTTGCTCTTTTACATTACCAACTGTAAAACATGTTGACAAATTTATCAAAATAAAAATATTGAAAAAAATCTTATCACAAAATTACGAGCTGTGAACAAAAATAAAAGAAATAACTTAGATAATGGTGAATTAGAACGTTTGCGGTTCTGTCAAATTAGAAAACAAAACACATAACCTATACATTTCTTGGTTATGTTACAAGTAAACAGTTGGCAATAACTAAACAGATAAAAATATAACTAGTATTCCATAAACATTTGATGAAAAATAGAATTTGTTCTATTTTCAAAATAAATTGATAATTTTTTCATTTGATATTTGAACACTTTACACACATCAATAAATTGAAGGTCAACTTTTTCAATTTATTGATCAATAAAATGAACCGTGTAAAACCTACTAAAGTTTGTTCGGAACAAGCGTACACCCAAGCTATTTTTTTGGGGCTCAGAAGCCATTTACTTTTTTTTCTCACGTTCAATTACAAAAATATGTCCCGTAAAAACGTGTTTGGGGAGGGGCTCAAGCCCGTTAGCCCCTATGAGTGTGCACATAGTCCAAAAAGTCCGTAGCGATTTTTTTTTTTTTTATAAATTCTTCAACCTGCCATCTACATAATTTTATATTAATTGACCCCATTCATAAAATTACATTGATTAAAATAATAGGAACACACACAAACCAAGCCATTGATAAATGAAGAAGGAAACAATTTAAGATCAGCAATTAAATAATCTAATTTCAAAATGGGAGTTGATAATATCTCATTTAAAAATAAAAACGCAGTATAGATAATTATAGACGTATATTATTAAAGTTATGGACGGTCTAGAATACACCTGTTATAATAATTCTATAATTGTTTTAAAAAGTCTTTAGGCCACTCGTGCGTAGCCATACATTTCAGATTAAAATAAATTCAGATTACTTTGCCAGAGGCGGATTGGCTCATAGAAACATAATTGGATTTTAAGGGGTTTAAAAATAAATAAACTAATATTTTAGGTATGTTAGAAATTGGATTATATGTTTAGATGTCTAGTCTCCTAAAGAAAAATAGACTCTACTAAGCTAGAAGCAATAAAGGAGTAAAAAAAAACGAATGCTCGGGAAGAATCGAGTTTATTTGATCTCGCTCGATACTAGTATTTCGGCAATTATGTCAATGTCAAGAAAAAGTTGTATTAGATAGTAAAGTAAACTTAACAACAATTTAAGCATCTGTACTAATAGCTTTTTGCAAAGGATTTATTTTTCTTTTTAAAGAATGTATGGTATTTATTCGAGTTGACACCTCACCGGTTTTCAGGCGCAAATAGCCATTCTTGCTGTACTGGCACTCCGATTTTTGTTGCGTCTCCAGTATTTTCAAATAGGAAAGAGCACTAGCCAGCAAATAGCCATAAAAATAACAGCAATAACAACAAAATAAAAGATGAAATGAAATGAAACATGAAATGATCGAAAGTCTGGATTTTGAAAGAAAAAAACGTCGAATTTCGAAAGATCAGGATCGGTCCTAGGTACTAGCGGTCAAAATGCAAAAATAGTATTTGTGCCCTTATTAATTTAATATTATTCAACTAAGTATTTGAGATAAGAACTGAAGAAAATAAATATGAAAATTAGCATACAGAAGACAAAAACAATGGTAATTAGAAAGATAAAAATAAAACATAACATAAAAATAATAGAACAAGTACGGAAATTCAAATACTTAGGCACAGTTTTTTCGGAAGATGTAAAATGGATGAAGAAATTATGAAAAGAGTAGGCGCAGCAGGAAGTTCAACAGCATCAAATCATCGTTCCTCTAAAAAGAAATACCAACCAACATCAAGGTAGAGATCTTCAAAAAAGTGGCAGTACCGATTTTGACATACGCCTGTGAATCCTGGACCACCACAAAGATGCAAAGGTCTAAAATAAGAAGCTCTGAAATAAGATTTCTAAGGCAAATTGACGAGAAAACAAAATTAGACAGAATAAGAAATGAAGTACTTAGAGACAAACTAGACACAACACCAGTGTAGACCATTAAAGAAGGACAGCTAAGATGGCTGGGACATATACACAGAAAGAGTGAAGACAAAATAGTAAAAAGAGTTTTTGAAGCTAGAGCAGTGAAGAAAGTTAGACCTGGAAGACCGAGAAAAACTTGGCACCAAGAAAGAAAAGAAGCTGCAACGAAGAGAGGCGTAAAATGGGAGGAGAGAAGGAAATATACAAAGGGCAGAACACGATGAAGAGAAATATGGACAACAACACTAGAAAATAACTAACTCCACTGTAGCCTTACACCGCCAGAAAGGCTTCAGGAATAAGTAAATTAAGAATTTGATATTTAATGTTTACTTTTATATCTGTATATACAAAGTTTTAAATAT
Organism: Liopterus haemorrhoidalis; assembly: GCA_963971575.1. Classification (NCBI taxonomy): domain Eukaryota; kingdom Metazoa; phylum Arthropoda; class Insecta; order Coleoptera; family Dytiscidae; genus Liopterus; species Liopterus haemorrhoidalis. Next base: position 52,369,161 of record OZ020612.1, read on the forward strand.
TTATCAGGCAAAAGAAATGTTTTCTAATTTCTATTTTCAAAAAATAAAATATAGATCCTTAAAAATAAACGGCTGTATTTAAGATATATATTATTCCATATTTAAATATTAATACATAACACAGACAACTTTTAGTATTATATATATTCAACATGAAATAAATTATTTTTGACAAATACAGTTTCTCGCTAATGTGGTTTTCTATTAACAATAATGCAAGTTTAGCTTTTAGTTAGCCTTTCCTGTGAAAAACTCCTTTCCCCTAATGCCACAGTTACACAGAGTTTAAAAAATTCTTCAAGCTATAGAAAAACTATAAAATGAAGATATTCATTCATTGTCTATTATGTACTCCAAAGTAATTAAAGATTTTGTAGTAGTGTGAAATATTTGCCAGAAACATACTATTTCGTTCAACAATTCAAGTCCATTCAGGTCATTTGCCACAACAAAAACAGTTTGCAGCCTGCCTCTCCTGCATTCGACCCTCCAGGTACACCCCCGCCAGAAAGGACTCTGCAAAAGATGAAAAAGTAGCAGCCCTAGGTGTTATACATCTTGCTTCCTACAAATTCACGTTGCACTTGTGTAGGAAATGTATTAATAATTTAAAGCTGCGTTCAGAACTCTTAAATTAATAGACTATAGTCTATAGCTTGTGCACTGTTGTATGTCACTTACAAGTTTGTCAAATGGTAAGGCGAGTAATCATTCAGACCTCTAAATTTAATGCGTTATACGTTGTCGATTGTGGATAGTTTTCCAAACTTCGTAGTTAGTGAGTTGTTTTAATGAGACAGACATACAAACACATTGGCTATCTCTGTCTACATCGTAGAGAACGTTTACATTGTATGCTTTTACATAACCTAACAAAATGTCATCTCGCCGATTACAACAAATCTCGCACAAAATTACAAAGACGAACAGTAAATACAGTCAATTTAGGTACCGTATATTCCGGCGTATAACGCGCACTTTTAACATTGAAAGTTTTGTCATATTTGTTGGGTGCGCGTTATACGCCGGGTATAAAACTTACCCATTCGAAGATTAGAATGGTAATAGAGTAAATAGGGTATAAATAGGATTCCTGTTATATAATGAATACATAATATAAATACTAATCAACTAAACTATCTAAATTTATACATATTTATTTATATTATTTATATACATAACAAAAAAATTACCTTAATTATTAATTTAAATACCTAATCTTTATTATGACATAAAAAGTTCATCAAATTCGTCTTCGCTAATATTATCAGGCATATCATCAAATTCAGATGTATTTTCGTCATTAGTTTATACATACGGTTGTTATGAAGAAATATTGGCATAAAAGTGTTTCCAGGAAAGCAGATTATAAGGATGCGTGGTATACGAGGAATACATGCAAAAATTAAAATAAATCTATTCAGATTTGAGCAGCCGTAGTTGGTTTAGTGACATATAGATGTCGCACTATTCGTAACGCACTAATTTTCTTAGCTGTAAACGGTGCCTTGAACGTTAAAACTATCTACTAAACTTATTCCCAATGCACAGTTATAGTAATTTAAAGAGCTCTGAACGCAGTACTTTATCTTAGAGTTCTTTTTGCTTTAAAAGTAGAATTCCAAATGTAGAAGCTGTAAGGTTTTCAATCAGTATTCAATCCTTCTCATGTTTCTTGTATGATTATCGGAACACTCATAAAATCTTACAATTCCATTATACTATTCCATTACTGGTGTTGTTATTTAAGAGTTGCATTACAATTACAAATATCAACATTAGTACACGTATACTAATTATACTGTATACTTCTAATTACTCTTAAATCAAAACCAAGTTTAATAACCCCCCATTAAATCATACACATAATAAATGTTACCGTTTCGAATTTGAACGCATTTCTTAGTGAGTCAGCTTCAGTGGCAGTCGAGTGTGTAACTCTAAGAATGTGCTCAGGTGCGCTAACCTGAGCACCACCTGCTCTCTGCCTGTCGCTCCAGTGGGTGCACCAGGAGTCATGGGGCAACGACCCAGTCTCCCCACCCCACCCCACCTCTCACTCTTACTATGCTAATTACAGAGACCTAGGAAATGCAACGATACATTTTTGTTACCTCAATTCTGTTCCCGAAATATCTATGATATGAGGCATATATGCGCGGAGTTATTGCGCAATAGACAGGAAAGGAGAAAGAAAAAATAGAAAGGCATTTATTCAGATAACTTTGCGATGTTAAATATTTTCAAATCTGTATAAAAATACTGGTATTTTTAATATTCAGAAATTTAATTTAACAGGAAAACAAAAGAAAAAGTTTTGTTATTTAAAAATTTTGGGTACATCAACTACTACGGTTATTTGTAGCCTGTATATAGCATCGTTTTCATTATATTATATATTGCTTTTAATTGTGTGAATATGTAAGTACTTGTTGTGTCCTGTATCTATTATTTATTACCGTCCGTCAGCATATATAAGGGAGGTCCCTACATAACGTTTTGACTATTTTTAGCATGATGTCTGTCGGTCTGTCTGTCCGTCCGTCTTTCTGTCTGTCTGTCCGTCTGTCTGTCTGTCTGTCCGTCTGTGTACACGTGCAGAGCAAATTCGGCTGAAAGGATTTTTATGAAACTTCATATTTAAGCTTCTGCCATCAATGGCACGAGTTGATCAACTTTTGGCAAAAATCGGTTGACTAAAAATGGGAGTTTACTCGTGTCGATTTTAAAAGTTTTGTGAATATATCAAAACAGAAAAATATTTCGAAAAAAATTATTGAACAAAAGTTGTTATAAAAGCAATAACTAATAACTTTTATTTGAGACGTTTTTTGATAAAACGAAAAATTTCGAATAATTTCTGTAAAATTTTTCGAAATTTTTTCCAAGTCTCAATTTTTTCATACTTATATGTAACGTTTCCATGGTCATGATAAATAATATCTCTGTTAGAAAATATTAGGCCAAGTTATATCTACTCTGCTGCTAGAATGTATTTTATATAAGTACTTTACGATGGCGGTCGGTCCTGTGGTGGCCACAGATGATTTTTTTATATGTGTTTGTATCGTCCTGTGTCTGTTAGGTATTTTTTATAGTTGTCTGTGTTTTCGTCGAGATCCTGTTCAAGGTAGTTAGATATTTTGTGCTTGTGTTGTGTATTTTTGTGTCATATTTGCTACATTCTATTATGAGGTGTTGTACATTTATTGTTTTGTTGAATTTGTCGCATCTGAGTGGGTCTTCGTTTTTCATTTTGTGGCTATGGGTAATCCTTGTGTAACCAGTTCTTAATCTGTTTAAGGTTATTTGGTTCTTCCTTGATCCTTCCATTGTTGGGAGTTTATTTTTATGGTTCTGGGATGGTTTTGTTGGATGCTCTGCTATTTGTTTCTTTCTTCCTTCAGTATCCTACATCTTATTTCTGTTTGGAAGTCTTTAAGTTTAAAAACTTTAAGATTTATACTAAGAAACAGTGGTAGTTTTAATATATCTACAACTTGGTTACTGTACTGTGCACTAGTTCTACCTAAATTAGAGTACGCGAATACAATCTGGAGCCCAAAAACGAATAGAAAAAGTACATAAGAGATTTGTAAGATACCTGACCCTAGCCAAAACCTAGCTCGCAATAATAGCAAGAAACATTAGAATGGAGACGTGACATCCACACTTTGAATTTCGCGTTTAAATTATTTAATAATAAACTAGATGCTCCAGAACTTTTTCAAAATTTAAATATTCGAGTCCCTGATATAAGATTGAGAATTAGAAATGATCAATTTTTCAAAATTTCAGAATCTATGTAACCACTGAACAAAATGCTCAGTCTAGTAAACAAGCAAGTCTCTGATAGAGATGTAGATATCTTTTACGACAGTTATAGAGAGTTTGTTAATATAAAAATAAATTAGACTAGTTATATTGTATTTTATTGTATGTTTGCTTATATTGTGTTTTATTCTGCTATATTATTAGTATTTCTATATTATTGTTATTATAATTGTATTCTATTTTTTTCCCAGTACTATGTAACTGGACTTGTGCACTACTGTACAAATCTGTATAGTTACTGATTAAATTAATAAATAAGGTTGGATTTTGCTGCTTGTAGATTTTTTTTTCTTTCTGGATGCTTCTTTGTCTGCTGTATCGGCCTTTTCATTGCTTCTATGCCTATGTGAGATGGTAAACAAATTATTTTTATTTTTGTATTATGTTCTTCTAGGCGACAAATTAGTTCCTGGGTGTCTTGTTTTTTGGGTATATTTTCCGTATACTTTTTAAGATGCTTAAAGAATCCGAGTACATGGAATACTTCCTTTTTTGACAGTTCTTTTCGTCTATAATTTATAATGAAAAACAGAAGTTACTATTAACATATCTCTCTTTAAAACCAAGACGACTTTCTTAAAATACCAAGATCCGTCAGGGCCGCCTTATGTATTAGGCACTTTAGGGCTACTGCTTACGGCCTACCACCGCCAGATTTGGAATGATGTCTGTCTATTCCCAGTGATACGATGGGATGAGGCGGGGAATCGAAAACCTTCATGCGGCGCTGAAATCAGGCTCTACCAAATGAATCGCTAAATGCAAGTTATGTCAGAATTTGTAAATTTTCAGCATCAGCAAGGAGAGTCGATTACACACATTTGTAAACTTGCTTACTCCAGTAGAACTACGTTGTTTTCTAATTGCTCTTTTGTTTCTATTATTTTTATTTAAAATGAAATGGAACAGTAACAATATTGATATATTTTTTTAGATTTTTCTCGTCTCGCATACAGTTTTTTATCCACAATTTTCTAAATTTCCTTTTTTTTTAAGCAAAGTAATTCATTTCTCCCTTCCTTTAGTATCTATATCATAAACTACTTACTGAAAATAATGTACAAAAACAATTTTAACATCCAAACCTTGTATAAATAAAGTTAAAATCACTTAAAAATAAATTGATTCTGAGATAGCAGCAACTTAATTTGTATTCTGTGAACGGTTTGGTCTGTGCGTTCCAGTATATCTCAACAATTCTAATCAATCATTCAGTCGTCAAACACAGTTAATTGAATACCAGATTGTATCTTATTCTTACCGGAAATGTAAAATGTTCTGCCCATTTTAAAGTGTTCAAGATGGCATCGATTATTTAAATACGACTATCTAAATTCATCTATTAATATTTTAATACCTGTTGACGGAGTTTAATTTTATAACAATTACAGTTAACCTAGTAAACAATTATCGTAATATTTGTTATCCTGTTTACCTACTGCTTAAAGGAAGTTACAAATTTACTGGAGCAGATTATATGAAATAAAAAAATGATTACTGAAAGAACTCAAGTGTGTCATACGTAAAATTTTAGTATGCGGTAAATGGTAATGTATATTTACATACGTTTATTGAACATATGCACAGATTGGACAAAAAAAAAAGTCCTGTTGAAAATGGAAAGAGCTCGAGAATAATTTTTCAGCATCAAGAAGAGAAAAATAGAGTAACTGGGACATATAATGAGAGGAAATAAATGTGAGTTACAACATCGTATTACTCAGAAAAAGACCATAGGCAAAAGATGCGTAGTTAAACTAAAGACTATAGAATTCGGTTTCGCCTCGTTTTGTAAATTTTACATTAGTAGAGGACCTTTATTTCCTTACTTAACTATTTACTTGGAATAATAAAACCATAAAAATAATAAAGCCAATCAAGTATCCTGTCTAGAAAATATATGTATTTGCAACTGTATCTATAATAATAACTAAACATTGTATAATATATAAACCATAAAACAGAGTAATGTTATACAGTATATCTTAAAACAGTTCTGTCCGTACATTTATTCCCTATGAGTAGTATTATTACATATTTATAGTTGAATTACTGTTATTGATAGAATAATATAAGATGTTTTGTTCATATTGATTTAACCTTGAAGGTAGACAGCCATTTCTCTTTCGTCCGGTCTACATGCACAGTAAAACATATTGTGACTCATGATCTATTTTAATGTAGATCCTACATAAACATGATATTTTTGCATCTTGCTGTTCTGTCATGTCAAATTATTTTTAACAATCATTTTCATTGTTTTGATAATAAAATGTAGAAAAATAAGCAATTGTTTAAAAAAATGTAATGCTTTTTGCACGTCTAAATAAATACATTCAGTACTATTCAAACGCTGAATATAATAACTAACAGACATACCCGGCGATTCTCGGGAGAAAAATAATAATTTGTCAAAAATATTTTAATTCGGAATAATAAATGCTACACAATCAAAAAATTCAAATTATTTCAATGATGGTTTAAATACGAACATACATTTTCTTAGATTTTAGTTATTTATTTTAAGAACGCTTAATTTATCAAAATAGTTTTATATATATATTGTGTCCTAGATCTCCTCGCTGGAGCTTAGGGCCTTTACAAACTCGCGCCATCGGGGTCTGTGGAGAGCAAGCCTCTTCACCTGGCGCCAGGTAGTTCCGTGGACATCAAGTTCTTTGTATATTGTTCTCCTCCTTGTGAATACAAGACGACCTCTACGACGGCTTCCCTGAGAGTTCCACTCTAATGCCATTCTGGAGATGTCATTTACTGACTTCCGGAGGGTAAGCCCAATCCAGTTCCACTTTCTTGCCTGGATTTCCAAGTGGATAGGTTTTTGTGCTGTCGCTTCCCAAAGATGAGTTATTGGGAAGATAATCTGACCAAGTAATGAGAAAAATTCTGCGCAGACATCTGTTAATAAAAACTTGGAGTTTGTGCGTAATGTCTTTAATGAATTTCGAAGTTTCGCAGCCATACATCAGAACTGATTTTACATTGGTTGGAGGTAGCAGAATTCTTCCACGTCTTGTAAGTCTTCGCCGTTAATCGAAAATCTGTTGATGTTATTGGTAGGTATAGTCCGTACCAAATTAGTTTTGAAGATCGCAATAAAATAATAAAAGTTAGGGAACTCATAAAATTACAATAGAAGTGATATAACTAGGCCTGTCAACCCATAGCCGTAGGGATTAGTTTTTCACATTACGCACTTTACTTAAAGCCTTAAAAAAAAACAAGTATACTTATTTATAGTTAGTACTTAAACGTATGTATGCGCCACTGACCGTTGACTGTTTACAACGTGGTTGTAAACATGAACCCTAATTCTTTTGTAGTTTAACAATGTGATTATAGTTATACGAGATAATTGTTTTATGCTGATCTTCAAAAATAATATGGTATGTTCTACACCAATCCGCATTACTTTGGGTTTCGCTTTATTTATGCATAAGCCAACTAAATTTGCCAAAGTACTTATACTTTCAAGTTTGGCTTGCATATCTTCATAATTATGTGACAGAAGGCATATATCGTCTGCATACCTCAAATCTTCCAAACGGTTTTGGAAGTCCCACTGTATGCCTCTGTGTTCGGTGAGAGCATTATGAAGAACCCAGTCCAACACGGTGTTAAATAGTAGATGAGAGAGTAGACAGCCTTGCTTGACTCCGCTTTTGACGGCAATACTTTTACTTCTCATCCCATTATGCATAACTTGCGAACTTGCTTCACGGTATATTTCTTTTATTAGGTTAATTATTTTAGTAAGGACCCCAACATGATCCAAGATATTTCGGAGTGCCTCCTGACTGACCCTGTCGAATGCTTGCTTGAAGTCTCTGAACACCAGATAGAGTGGGGCCTGCCACTCTACTGGTTGTTCAATAATTATGCGCAGTGTATTTATGTGGTCAATACAGGATCGGCAAGGGCGAAAACCAGCTTGCCAAAGATTAACTGTTTAAAATATGGTCTAAATCGGTTAAACAGACTAGGAATGTATAGGGAACAAACAAACAATTTTCCTCTTATATGTATATATATATATATATATATCATATAGAGAGAGAGATGATAGAATAGAATTCTATTAATCGACATCCCACCACAAACCTGTGGTACAACCGTAAAATTGATTGTATTGTTTTACGTCATCAATGGTAAACACGTATTTTGTTCAAGAACTTGAAACATGGATTCAACTCCTTTGTATTTATAATTTTGAACGTGTTATCAAAATACGCTTTCAGAACTGACTGTTATGTGCTTTATTGTAAAATTTAAAACGGGGAATATTCCAAATGATTTATAACGGTGAAATGAAATAATAAGGCTAATGAAACGTTTTTCATATTACCTTATAAATAGACTGAAATTAAATTATGCATTTATTTCGAGTCTTAATTAAAATTTCTTTTATTTGCTGAAGTAATTCGAGTTTTTTATTCGTTTTAAAGCTGTTTCGCAGCTCTAGAAATTCTTTCAGGATATAATTTTGACAGGGGCTGCTCTTATTTAATTCTGTCCTTTTTTATCAAGAAGATTAAGGTACAAAAATAAATTAAAAAAAGAAAAATGTAGGTTTAAAAACACCAACATTTTCAGCTTAAAATTTTGGAGGATATAATATTGACAGGACATTTTTAACATTTACTTTCAGGTCAGTTATTTTTGCTCTTATCTGTTATTATTTCTAGCAATAGCTGCCTCTCCACCAATTGGTATCCTGGAATTTAATTTGAGAATAAATTGCAGTCTCTGAATAAATAACCAACAGTTCATAATATAACAAGCCAATCAATTTAAAGAACATCAATTTAACAAATTAAATTAAAAGAACAACTTTTTAAACAACTTTTCAAACTTAAATTTTATCTTAAATGTTGGCTATATTTTTAAAAACTACATCTGTTTTTAATGAAAGTTAAAATGGACATGTTAAATTCATTTTTTTCTGTTAAAAATGATAAGACGTTTTGAAATACAAAAAAATCTAATTTAGAGAAACAGGATTTGCAATTTTAAGAGGTTAATATATCATGCAAATTTAATTTTGGTTAAATAAATTATTCTATGTTCAAGCGAGAGAAAAATAAATTACTGACATTTTTATTCTTAAAATACAAAAAAACGGAGGTAACGGATATATTTCAGAGAAGTTAAACTGTATTTATTGTACTTCTTCTTCTTCAGCTGTTAGTTATCCAATCCTGAACATTAGCCCAGTTTAACCTTTCACTTTTTTCTATCTTAAAACAATTGGTACCGTCTTTTACAAACTACAGGTAGAACTCGATATACGCCGGTTCGATATACGCCGATTCAATTTAACGCCTGCGCTGAATTAACTATCGTACGCCTGGGATTCCCCGATCTGTTCGGGAAAGTACTGCGACAACTGGATTGAACAGCGCTCCAGTATCATCACGTATGAGTATCCTTCTACACGTCTGGCGTATATCTGGTTTAGATAGTCGTAATTAAATTACTTTCTTTGTCTCTATAATATAGGTATTTTTTTGCATACGCATATACAAAAGGGTACAGTAAAACAAATACCATGTCTGAGAAGAGGAAAAAGAAAATGTTAACTGTAGATGGACCTAAAAGGGCAAGAACTTATATCTCTCTTGAGAAGAAGATGGATGTTATTAGACGAATGGAAAGTGGGGGAAAACTTCCCGATGTCTGCAGGATAATGATTTTAACGCCTTCAACTGTTACTACCATTATTAAAAATACAGATAAAATCAAAAAATCTGCTCAACAAACTACAGAAGTAAACGCTAAGCACGCATCAGCAAGTACTAAATCAAATAAAATAGCGTTATATATACCCTTTATGTCTATTGTTTATTTACTTGGAACTTAACCCTTTACCTTCACTATGAGTTACGTTCATTTTAGGCCAGTTCGATTTACGCCGGTTCTCTTAGGAATGAAACTGCGGCGTATAAGCGGGTTCTACCTGTATTCGCTTTACACCATCCAAAAGCCTCCTCCGTGGTAATGATGCCTATTTTAACGAGAGCCTTTGCAAATTTAAAATAAAAACCTTAATTGAGCACAATATTTTGAAAACAATACTTTAAAAAGTAAGCTTTATCAAACAGAAATTCTTAGTTACAAGGTTACTTGAGGCTCAATATTATTGTTCGCAAAGAATTGTGCAATCGTGCCTTAAGATCGGTAACACCTCATATCACATTAAAAACTACAATAATTTTTAATGTGGTTATAAACAGTTTTGGACAATATATTTATTTAAAAAGGTACTGTAATTTTTTAATATCTATAACCATTAATTTGGCTTGACTGTAACATGCCACTTATAAGTATACTGTTAGAATATAGGTGATCATAAAAAATCATTATAAATGATTATGTCACTTGTAGTTGTATACAACACCAACCTGCGTTTTTATTTCAAAATCATTTCACAATCATAATAATCTATTAACTGTTTGATCTTTAACCGAGAGTGTTTATCGCCCGCCCACGAATAGACTCTAGCGATCAGGTCAGGACTAATCATTATTACAAATTAAATTAAAATATATTACAGTTAAAATGTTTGAAGTGGGCTACAGCTTAGGAAAAGGCGGATAGAAATAATGAGGCCTGTTGCGTCTTTTATTAATGTACAAAAATCCTTCAAAATACAAAACTGTTTATGGTAATCAATGTTAAATGGGTTAGGTTAAACTACTAAGTTCAATGAAAGTAACATTGCGCACGCGTCTGACTAGGAGTTCTTCATCTAAATCTTACACAGGTCTGACTCCTAACAGATGGATCATGTACAGTGCGATCATTAAATCTTGAGCGTTACATAATAGTACGCAAACAATCGGTTTTAAAATATCAAAACTGTATTCTAATTCACAGCTGAAAATACCAATTTAATAAAGAACCAATCAGATTACTTCGTTAGTCCGAACTCACCCGAGAACTCATTGGCGTGTAGAGAAAAACAGTGTTCATTTAATAATACATTCGTATAAGGTAATACAAATAAAATGTACACCTATGTGTACATGTCCTTGGAAATAAGTTTGATAACTAAACGTTTCTATCAAGTATTGCATAACGTTCAAGAATCAATGATCGCTCTGTACTAGTACAACAACTACCGTGAACACCAACATCTGGTCAAAATCAAGGACTATTTGTATCGCGAACGCTTCCAGAAAGGAATAGGGAAACTATTGTGCTACAGCAATGAAGCTAATATTGATTAAAACATAAATTATAAATTGGTGTAAGGTGTGAATTTTCACACCTCACACAAATCTCATTTAAGAGTTTTGTAGATATTTGGTAAGTGATAACAAATTGTGGGTGCATTATAAAAATCATTACGATCACTTTTGACATAAAAATTCACGTGTTCTCATCTAGAGACTTACAAGCGTATATAAGTACCCAGCTATAGCTACCCAGTTCTCAAGTCAGTCAGATAAATATTGTAAGCACGGTGTTGCAAAAAAATGCAATAATTTATTTCTGTTGTACTGTTCTGGTTCACATTAACTGCATAACACAGAATATTTTCAGATTAACCCCCCTGGATTATAGAGTCGGGCACAAAAGTTTTTAAAGAGACTTTTGGCGAAATAAAATGGATCTTTCATATATAAAAATTTGAATGTTTTTCCACGAATTAAGAGGCAAAAATTGTATTAGAATAAGAAAATTTAAAAAACTACTTTTCATTCTTTAATCTACGACTTAAGTTCTTTCTGTTGATACCTCACAATAAATTTTTTTAAATAATTATTTTAATCAACGACACAAAAAATTCGATATTTTTCGAAAAACTAAACTGACCAAAAATTGAAATTGAACTATTCCGATTCCCATCAATGTACATTATTCAGAATTTTTTCAGATTTTTGGATCAAACCTTCTGGAAAATGAGGTGGAGGACAAAAGTTTTTTGACACATTTTTGACAGAAATCACATAAAAAAAATCTTTTTCTTAAATTAAATCTTTTTGGCTTCCACGCATTAAAAGATATCTTTAATAATTTCTTTAAAAATTAAAATATAATGAAAATGACATTATATTATGATACTAATTTTAACTTAAAAATGTTTATTGTAAGTATGATTTACAAAGCTTAACCAAAATGGTAAACAGCTCGAATCAAACTATAAAAGTTACTAGATTGCAAAATCAAGTTCCGCCTAAAGGTTTGCAATAGCCTATAGTTTATATTTTTCCACGATGTGTTTTTTGAACTCTCAATTGTTTTCCTACATGTGGATTAAAGCCAAATTTCAGTTTTCTAGATCCAACTGTTTGGCCAAAATTTCTACCGAACACACCGACAGATAGACACATGATTGACGTTGTGAGAGTTTAATAGTCGTACCTACAAAACCTTAAAAGAGATATAACCTAAATCAAAATGCTTAAAAAATCTAGAACGCAAGGTTGGAACAGTGGTAGAGAGTGAAGACCAACAGTGTCATTTTTATGAACTCTAATCATTCTAGTATTATTATTAACCCCCTTACTCGGCCCTGTGCTCCCTCTTTTATTCTATCATTACAAATTCACTCTATCAAACAATATATTACTTAATTTCACCTCTTTCACCAGCGACATCTGTTATCTCGCCCACGAACCATTCCGAAGACTAAATGACCACTTCCGACCAATCTCACGTATATAGTCCGATATTTAGACTCGAGTAAATGTTATATTTTACACCTGAAATGACTGTAAATTATAGGATGTCTTGTTAGGTCATATCCAAGGGTTTTATTACAATGGTATGTTAATAAAATATGGCTGTTTGACGTTTATGTTTTCCGTATTGCAATCTGGAACGGATTTGATTTAAATGTACGTATAAGGTTTATAAACATTGTAAATAACTGATTTTGTACTCCTCGTTTCGTATGCTAATGTACATAAATGACCATAATAGGGTTAACATATTGTTATTCGAAAGAAATAAACCCTATCGCATATTTTACGTGGAGTAGGTTATGGCGGACAGAATATTTTTTAAGTAATACGCCATAAAGAATTTTCGTTGACGCATCGGGTATAATTACTTATTTTCCCATTGCATTATGTGAGCACGCACACAGGAATTTTTCTTGGGGAAGGCGAAGGAACAGAAAACGATATTATTTGAATAATTAAATTATTTAAATTATTAAAAATTCTCACTTCTAAACTAGAAGTGATGACCTAAAAGAAAAACATCCTCATTTCTAAAATGCAAGTGATGACCTAAACAAAAACAGGCCTCACTTCGAAAATACGAATGATGACCTAAAAAGAAGGTCCTCACCTCTAAAATACAAGTGATGACAAAAATAAAGGGCCTCACTTGTATTTTGACAAAAACTAATCACATATTTATATTTCTGAATCAAAAAAATTTAAATTTTTAATTTTTCATTTTTTTTTTAACAATAAAACATATGGTCCTGAGTTTGATTTTTTAATCCTACAGACTTTTTTCTACCTAGATAAAAAATAGGGCCCTCCTTAGTTACGCCTTTTTGATCCGTGTAGTTTTGAAAATTTGAAAATATTTCATTTTCGAAAAACCGTATTTCAAAATCTACATCAGATAAAGACCTGCGGTTGAAATTTTTAAGGTCCTAAGGTCTTAAAAGGCCTTAGGACTTATTTTAAAGCAACTCCCAAACAAAAAAAATTTTGTGAAATTTTAAAATTTTACAAATTTTCTTTTTGAAATTTTAAAAATCCCTAACTTAAGAACAATAAAATATAGAGAACTGCGGTTTGAATTTTTGAAATCTTTGTATATTGTTTAGTCTAAAAAAAAATTGGGGCCTTAATAAACCTACAATAAATACGAATCATCAAACAAAACCTTTAAAAATAGCCAAAAATAAAAAAATCGTAAGGGGGTACGATTTTTTCGATTTTTGAGCCAACTTTTTTTTTTTTCTTCAATTTACTTTAATATGTGTATACTTATGTATTTTGAGTCATAAATCTCAAAAATAATCTCCATTACAGCTATGGTTTACCGTTTTTGAATAATTTAAAAAAAAAGACAAGAAAATAACCATCTTTCAAAAAATACATTAAGAGGACACTTTAAATATATTTTGTAGACTTGCCACCGTAAAATTGGTCTATCCACAAATTAAAAAAAAAAAAAAATGTTAAAATTTGCGCAAGAAAATATCGAGATGATAGTCACTCACTAGGTATTGAGAAGTGACACGCTTGAATACACTAACTGGTTACTAACTGGTTACACCAAATTATTGTACTAAATATTGCAGTACAGTTTGAACTTATTACGTATATTTTAGTGTTGAATTTTTGTTATAACATCAACAGAAGTTGTGAAAAACTATAAAAGCAAAACAAATTGTAGTTTTATTGGCTGTCATTCAAGAAAAGACTAAGATAAGCGTTTTTTTTTTACTTTTCCTAAAAAAAGATGAAGAGTAATTTAATATTAAGTCCAAACCTAGATGGCGTTGAAGAAGAAATCCGAATATTTATATTATGTGAAATGAAGAAGTCCAATGTTTACTATCCAGAGCAGGCGCGCACCAAGGGGGATGCTCACGGGCTTGAGCTCCCCCCCCCCGAGCTTCAAAATCACGTGGTTTTTAAGTGTTTTTGTCAAAATGCAAGTGAGGACCTTTTTTTGGTCATCACTTGTATCTTGGAGATGAGGACCTTTTTTTTTAGGTCATCAATTTTTTATTTCATCTCCTGAACCCCTCCCAAGAAAAATTCCTAGGTGCGCGCCTGTGCAAGTTATGATATACAGTGAGGGATATGCTGCAGGCGTAGGCAGCACCAACTGATCCAGAGTTTTAACACTTCGAGAACTACTGATAAAAGCGATTTAAAATAATCATTTTGCTGCCGAGTTATTATTAAAGCTAATATAAAAAATCTAAAATAGTTATTATAGCAATAAATCAATTACATATTCCATTCCACCCTATAGAAATTCAAATTGCATTCTTATCCACTTACTCTATCTGGAAAGGCATTGAAAAACACTTCTAAGTACAGCTCTAATAGCAATTTCTAATCAGATATTCCAATGCTAGTCTCTAGAACTAGTCTCTAGTTGTCATAATAAATTACAGGATCTCCGCAATGATTTGCATGCTGGCGCTTGGTGCTTCCACCATAGATACATACACCATCCACTGCATACAAATACAGCATACAGCATTCGATTATCGCTGAGAGGAAGTCCTAATGAGATTCCAGTTTTAAATGTCTACGAGTTTGTTGACATTTGATTGTTTTCACTTTTTTACTTTCCATAACATTTAGATGCATATGGTAATTTTGTTATTTTTTAAAATCACTTGTCATAGATGGAACTGAATGCTTAAAATATAAACAAGTTTTAAACATTAATATTAATATAAAAGTAAAATGAAGTACACTGATTGATTTATACATGGCTTGACAATGAGATAATGACAGTGATGAAATTAAATTAGGAATACTAATTTACTATTCAACAGTTCTTAGTTTTGAAAGTGTTTAACATTTCAGAAAAATGTTTTCTTAAATTCTTTTGAAGGCTCATTTCTATTGAAGACTCATTACCAGTGACGGCTGGTATATAAGAGTTAAGAGACATAATCCCCAAAATTAAATTAATTTAAAGATTACTAACCCTTATGATTTTTTCGCTCTTTTTTACCGACAGCCAACATATATAAGGGAGGTATTGTGATCATACCGATTTTGACATTTCGATTAATTTTTTAATTATAATTTATATATATAATTTATACAATTTTTAATTATATAATATGATCTAAACCTGAGTGTCTATGATTGTATTCCATTTTAAATTCACCGATTAATTCTTTATGCTCTCCATTTTTAGGGTTTTGTAGGTATGACCAAAAAACCCTTATACCGTCATTTTGTCGTCTGTCTGTCTGTCTGTCTGTCTGTCTGTCTGTCTGTCTGTCTGTCTGTCTGTCTGTCTGTTCGGTAAAAATTGTAGCCAAACGACTAAACCTAGAGAGTTGAAATTTGGCATGCTTATACAACTCTTTGACCCGCACATAGGAAAAATACTAAAACATCTAAAAAACATACCTCCCCAAAAATAAAAACAAATATGTGCTCATCGAAAACAAAAATATTTTTTTTAAATTATGAGTAGGTTATCAAAGGAAAGCCCTTAGTACGTGGATTAACGATCAAATTTTTATTTTTGAAAAATAAATTATTTTGATGCGATTTTTGCCAAAATTGTGCAAAAAAAATTTTGTCCCACACCCTGTAGCCCAGATGGTTTAAACTAAAAATCTAAAAAAATTCTAAGTAATGTATATTGGTGTGAACCGAAATAGTACAACAGGAATTTTTGATCAGATTATGTTTTCGGAAAATAACGCATTTTTTGTGGTTTTTGGTTCACAAAGTACAAAAGTTATACCAATGTAAGACACTCACATGCAAGGCGTACGATGGCGTTATTGGTTAGAGCACTGGTGTCGTAAGCTAAAACTCGCTGGTAAACGAAGGGTTTCGAGTTCGAGTACAGAGTGAATTTTATTTTTTGTTTTTTTTTTGCATTTTTATTTGTTGAAATTATTTTGTCAAAATTCTAGTTATATTTTGACAAATGTTGTATTTAATTTTTAAGAGCGTAAATTTAATAATTATCTTATTATATGATTAACAGACGATAAATTATTTTAAAAATATCGTTCATTTTGCCGTGATTACTACAAAGTAAAATTTGTCCTACACACTCAGCATACCGCCCTTCACTTATTATATACCTGCGAAACCCTGAAACGTGTGAATATTCACACTTCACATCATTTTTTTACTGTATTCAATTAGTATTGATGGCGTACGGCTGCGAATTAAAACTGCAATCCGATACGGTTCAATACTGGGCATTTGATTGAAAAAGAGTCGTTTAATTTAATCGATCCCTTGTAACAGCTGTGAAATATCACCGGATGTCCACTTCATTAAATCGCAAAAAATCTTTTAAACCTTGTGTCAATCATATGTTAAGTGTTTTATCAATAGTATATATTGACTTTCGATTTTATTGATTATTAAATTTGGCATTTCAAATTAATTTAAATATTGATTTATACAATTTCCTGTCATTTTAGAATATTATTCAAGTGCTATATAAGGAGTAATTTGAGATGACAAATTATATATTAGTTTATTTGATTTGTTTATATTCTTAGATTTATTTAAAGGTATTATATTTCTTTGATCGATCAAAATATTTAACAGAAACTTGATAGATGTATTTGTCCAGTTAAAACTAAGTTCAATGATTCTGTAATAGAGCTATTCTAAACAAGATAAGGTAACTTTTACGGCGGTGTTATTGCCTTAGATCCAATCTTATAACACATCTACTACACATATTCTACCATTAATCCTTAGTTAACTGTTCCAGGTATATCACCATGCAATCCAGATTAGTCCAGGTATGCCATTAACTAAATCACTTGGTCACCGTATTGAATTACACTGACTCCGTATCTCCACTTGAGTTCAATTACTTGTTTAACTCTACGCTGTTTTTGACTGTATGCAACTGGCTTATTGACGACCTTAACTAGCCTGCTGAACTGTCTCAACCGCTTGAATAAGATTGACTCGACTAATTGATCTTGATGATTCGCTGAGCTTCACTGACTTTCCAGCTGCAGGTCGCGAGCTTTATAAGTGGTCGTTAAAACGTTCCATAGATGTCTAGAACCTTCGGGCAACTCAGTGTTCAAGGCTGGATGTCCGCTTCAAGGCTACTGTATTTTTTAGCAGGTCCGTATTCGTAACAATACTTCCATTCAAAAAAAATTAAGGGTAGAATGGAGAAAAAAGAGTCTGAAATTATTTTCTTACTAACTATGAAGAAAAGTTAAAAAAAGGATGTAAATTTTCACACATTAAAGAATTAAACCTGCATAGACTTGGAACTGAAGACTGCTTGAGTAATAAGCAGTGATGGCTCGTGGAAACCTCAAATTGAGGTGCTGCAACCAGAAGTATAATTGAGATTTTTTTTTTTTTTTTTGAAAGATAATCATTAAGTTAGCCATTTTCAACTACATACACGTTTATAAATAAAATCATATAAAAAAAATCAGCTGTGGCCCCCACAGGACCGACCACCATCACAAAGTACTTGTATAAAATACATTCTAGCAGCAGAGTAGTTATTATTGTAAAAGACAATAACGTATTATATTTCGTTGACAATTTCATTATGTGTATTTATAATTTACGATAACCATGGAAACGTTCCTGCATACAAAAAAATAAAAAATGTCTCAAATAAAAGTTGTTAGTTATTGCTTTTATAGCAACTTTTGTTAAATATTTTTTTTCGAAATATTTCTCTGTTGTGAAATATTGGCAAAAATCTTAAAACCGACACTCCCATTTCTAAACTCCCATTTCTAGTTAACCGACTTTTACCAACTCATGCCATTGATGTCAGAAGCTTAAATATGAAGTTTCATAAAAATCCTTTTAGCCGAATTTGCTCTGCACGTGTACACGGACCGACAGACAGCCCGACAGACAGACAGTTAAAAATAGTCAAAACGTTATGTAGGGACCTCAATTCGTGGAGATCCATCGAAATCTCGATATGTAAAAATCGTGTTAAAATTAAAAAATTCTAAAAACTACTTTTCATTCCTTTATGTTTCAACAGCTTTCTTTGGATAGCACACGATAAATTAATCTAGACACAAAAATCACAAAAATTTCTCGAAAAATTAACCTGTTCAAAAATTCCTGTTGAACTATTCCGGTCCCCATCAATGTACATTATTGAGAATTTTGTCAGATTTTTAGAAATAGGGGGTCAAAAGTTTGTTGACATATTTTTGGCGAAAATCCCATAAAATAAAAAAAATCTAAAATAAAAATGTATTTCTTCATCCACGGATTAAGAGGTTTTCATTTGATACCCCACTCAAAAATTAACAAAAAGTATATTTTTTCATTAAATACATATTTGTTTATATTTATCTCTGGATATGTGTTTTTGAACTCTCAATATTTTTCGTATGTGGGGCAATGAGTATTATAAACTTGCCAAATTTCATTTGCATTCATTTTAAGAATGCAAATTAGGAATATTGGTTCCACATCTTTTATTTAATAATATTGGAATTTTTCAAATCCAGAGTATAAAAATGTTCTGATCGATAGTACGAGGTAGCAACCCTATTTCTCATGTCTAACGTTTCAGGTTCGAAACCAGGCTAGGGCTTGGTTGTTAGTAAACGTAATCACCTCATCTTCATTAAAATAAATAAAGCACAAAGGAAACAAGTATACGAAATGTTTTATATCCATTTGTCACCACTCCCTAGCAGGTTACAATGGGAGTAAACCTGGACCTTCAAATGAAATAAAAATATTGTGTAAAAATACTATGTGTCATAGGGAATTGCGTATGTAATCAATGATAAAATTGTATTTCATAATGCGGTGGACCCTACCCACTTTACTTACTTATCTCGACTGTGGGAGTCGCTGGACCTCGAACAATGGGGAATAAATGTTATTTAGAAAAAAAAAAATCATTTTTATTACAATGACAATTGATTAAGTCATAACAAAGATGTTACGGAAAGGTTAATGTGTCAACAGATGTTTTAGTTATCACTACAGATGTTTGAAATTTTAATTTTACTTTCTTTTTGTTTCGAAAAAATGTTTATCTAAGTAATATACAAACTACTAACTAGCTAAGAAACTGATATGCAGTACTTTCTTAATTCCAGTTGCATTAAGATCTTGAAACTTTGTAATTTTGTAGATAACACTCATTGTTATTTGCCACTAAATATTGAAATAAAAAAAAAAAATTGAAAATTTTTCATTTTGTTTTAATTTTGAACTAAAAAATTGTTAGGGATAGGAAAAAAAAGTTTTGTAAGGGCAGTAATTCAAAATCCATGAAAATGGCCAAAAAAAACGAAAAAACCGTAAGGGGTACACCTTACGATTTTTTAGATTTTGGAGCAAAAGTCTCCGATTATATTGAAAATAGGTACAAATATGTATTTTTGGTCATAGATCAACAAAATTTCGTCCATTTTGAAGTTTGGGCAAAAGTTTTGGAATTGTAGGCAAAAAACTGACCCAAATCAACTCTAACTCAAAAACTAAGAAAGCATGAATTTTTTTAAATATTTTTTTTATCATCCTCACCCTAAAATTAGCTTAAAACTATATTTTGGCTAAAAACGGAGTCAATAAAATTTTGATCATAATTTTAGGGGGGATTTTTTTTTATAATTGGCATACTTATGAGGTTATCAAGGATAAAATTTGTAGTTAATAATATTGCCAACTTTAACAGCTTATTATTTGACATTGGCTGAATATTTTACCGTTGTTTTTTTTTTTTTTTTTTGGAAAGTTACACATCTCGCCTGTTTAAAGAAATCATTGTATGCTCTAAAAAATATCAAAAACTTTTTTAAAAATTAATTTTGTTATAAATGGAACGGTCGGAAATTCGCACTATTATGAAGTATGAGTTCTTACGTGGAAGTACGGTATCGCAGACCGCGCGAAACATTAATAGTCTATTTGGCTCTAGTGTTACTGCGCAGCAGACAATATCAAATTAGTTCGCCAAATTTCGTACAGGTAACGTACAGGTAAAAAAAAAAACCTGACTCATCGATCACAGCAGAAATATACTGCAACCAACAGGACGAAATGATGCAAAACCTTAAAAAAAAAACAGCCTAGATTGGTCAACAGTTCGACTCTTATTGCATGATAACGCGAGACCACACACTGCACAAATAACTGTGGCAAAACTACAGGAATTAGAGATGGAACTTCTTCATCATCCTCCATACTCACCAGATCTAGCCCCCAAAGACTACCACGTCTTCCGCAATTTGGACAAATTTTTAATAGGAAAGCAGTTTAATTCCGACAATACTGTAAAACTGGCCTTCCAGGAGTTCATTGACTCTCGTCCGCCAGGGTTTTTTACCACCGGCCTGAACAACCTGCCGCTTAAATAGCAAAAGTGTATAGACAATATGGGTGCATACTTTAATGAATAAAATAATTCCTTATATTTGTAAGTTATCAACCAACTTTGCCTTTTTTTCTACAAATTTAATGACGACCTAATATTTTTAGCCTTAGATCACGAATATATGATCACTTTTGGGTTACGGTCTAAAATTTTGACATTTGCGGCAAAAAAAGTAAAAAAAAACAGTGTTTTAGGGGGTGTTTCAAACCTCAAATTTCATTTCAGGTTAAAATTGTTTAAATCTCAAAATATCTCCCATTAGCTTAACATAAAAATGTACAGAATAAAAATTGTTCAAAATAAGGACAGTTTTTTGTTCAAAGCATTTTCTCAATTAAAGAGTATTTGGGGGACTCACGGGGGGGGGGGGGGGGACAACCTAATTTGTGTATGAAATTATGCACAAGATCATTTATATTGACAGTACAATAGTTTTAAGCTCACCATAACAAAATCAAATCATCTATTAGACATAAAAATGAAATGACAAAAGTTCGTAAAATCACAATCAACCAAATTTTTAATTATTACTCTCGAAGATTATCATACTATAGTGCGTTCAAAGGCGAATTTGTAGTATAGGGCATATGGAGTAGTTCTTTTTCATACTCTCTAATGGGTTTACACAATGACGCTATCCTTTTCTTGCTTGTCGACGTTGCCAGCTCTAAAACGCGCTGATCTGTGAATACGCAGTATTCTACAAATAGCCGTTTGTTTTTGTTGAGTGTTATTTTGAGTTTTATAAGAGTTGATTTTTGTAAATTATACGACTTTTCAAATTATTATAATTGACACATTTGACACTTTTACAACATTTGGCAACACCGCTCCCATTTGCCATAAGAGTTATACTGCAAACTCACCTTTGGACGCACTATAGATGCCGTTTTTATGAAGTTTGGGCACTCCTTACATAGTGGAATACGGACAAACGATACAGATCCCATCCAACCATCATGGTGAATAAGTAAGAGCTACAGTCAATTTGATATGAAATATCATTTAAATTGAAAACATGCCTATTAATATTGCAATTTATTTGATTACTTAGATTTATGTAAACTTGATAAATTATTTATGTTGCTTTTATGAAATGGATATGTATGAATTTATAATGAGTTTTAAGAAAACTAATAATTATTTAAATTAATATTATTCATATTCTAAGCAAATATATTTGATATCAATATGCCAGAGAAAATAATAATTTACAACTTATCTCAATAACATACATACCTTGATAAATTATCCGATTTAACATTCTTAAAGGTAATCAAGAAATCGTCAAAACCATCACTATCATTTATTTTTCGTTTGCGAATTCTTCTAATATTTAACCAGTGTTCAAAATCGATGTGATACATTTTTAAACACACAAAAGCAAGTAAAATATGCTAAATTTACAACAATTCAACCGCCATCTTGAAATGAAATCAAGTGACTATTGAACGACGTCAATTAGCAGTCGTGGGACCGTTTCCATTTATATTGTTTAATGTTCTATTGTTATTAATGTTTAAAATATTACAGGGCCGGCCATCTCCATAAAGGGGCCCAGGTATAGGGTAACTGCAGCGAATTTCGACTACACAGGTAATTTCGACTATCCCATTATTTCTCTAAATAATTGCTGCCGTATAGCGGTAGTATAACGTAACACTATGTTTATGTGAAAAACTAACCTCACTTTATTTTGAGCCACGTGTGAATGTCGTTAGACGATCAGTGTAGATATTTATATTTTTTAAGTGTTAAAATATTTTTTTATTGGTTTTAATCAGCAGTTGTTTACCAAAGGAAAGTTGAACAAAATATTTTGCATTGAATAAACTGATAAGAACTGATCCAAATACATGTATATTAGCTGGTAAAATTTGATTTTCATAATATTTTGTTACAATATCACCGGCTAAATAAAACAAATTTGATTGCAGGTAATATCGACTGGAGGAATGAAGCTACTACGGACTAGTCGATATTACATGCATGCATGTTTCACTTACCTAATTTGACGACAGTTAAAATCAAGTCTTACTAAAAGTCTCTATTATTATATTTTTTTACCTAAATAAAATGTAAAAGAGACAAGAAACGTTTATTATCTTAAAATTTTAGGGTAGTCGATATTAACATCACTTTTTTGAAATCAACGTTTTTTTCATATTTTATATGTCGAACTTAAGTTGTAATAACAGCTTGTTTCATCGTGAAAATATTAAACACCTAAAGATAAGTGAATGAGGTATCGATTGGGACCACTTTCCTACCAAAATATTGAATAGTACGTAAATTAAAAAATAAATAAATTTGGTAGTCGAAATTCGCTGCAGTTACCCTAGCATATATTTATTTAGTATTAAATTTCAACCCTATACTTTTCAGGAAATGCCATAAGGTCATCTTTAGAAAATTTCGGACTCGTCTTGGTTTAGTCTTTTGAGCAATAAGTCCTATGTTGGCACAATTTTGTATACATTTAGTATACTAGCGTCGGCGAATCAACGCAGTTACGTCACACGACGTAACAAACAATTGCATTGTTCCAAACAATACAGTCGTTTGTTACGTATTGTGACGTAACTGCGTTGATTCGCCGACGCTAGTATAAATGTTTTGCTGTATTAAAACCCACTGGAAAATATCCAAACATTTGGATATTCCGTAATACTTTCATTTCATTCTTTTTAGGGTTTGCTTGGTATGACCACCAAAAAATCTTTATAACGTCATTCATGTGTCTATCTGCAAGTATGATAGAAATTGTAGTCAAAGGGCTGAACATAAAATGTTGAAGTTTGGCATGCTTGTAGCACTCTTTGACCCACATATAGGAAAAATATATAAAGAGTTCAAAAGAATATCATTAACATCATCATTGGCGCGACAGCCCGAAATGAGCCAAGGCCTCCTGTTTCCAGGTTTCGTGACCATTTTTTCAATCTATGTACATTCAGGAGTAATATGGTCAGTATTACGTCCATTTTTTATCGTAGACAGAAAAATAATACAGTCAGGGATAAATATAAACAAATATGTATTTAATGGAAAAATAAATATTCTTTAAAATTTGATGTGGAGTATCAAATGAAACCTCTTAATGAGTGGATAACAAACAATTTTTTTAAAAATCATTTTTTTATGTCAAAAATTTTTGTCCCCCAACCTTAGTCCTCTCCCAGAGGGGTTGATCAAAAAAAAAAACTGAAAAGAAAATTCATAATGTAGATTGATGGAAAACGAATAGTTCAACAGAAATTTTTTATCTGAATAGTTTTTCGAAAAATATCGATTTTGTTTTTTTGTATCGTTAAAAAATATTGTTTTTAGGTGTAGATTATAGATGTAGATAACGAAAAGCAGTTTTTCAAAAAAAAAATATATATATATATATATTTAACACAATTATTTTCCAAAAATGTACTAAAAAATCACTGTCTCTCATACTTTATCCCGAAGGGGTTAAAATAAAAATCTAAATAATGTAAATTGGTATAAATTGGAAGCGTACGAGAGGAAGTTTTGATCAGATTTTGGAAAATATTACAGTTTTGGACAAAATTAATAATTTTTTTAATTCATGGCTAAATTGTGGTTAACAATGTTATGGATTTTTTGCATTTATGGCTAATGTATCTGTGTTCTTTTTTTTTTAATTAAAAATATAATAGTAGCTGAGAATCGAATTCATGTATGTAGAATGTAAACCATTAAACCTATTGTTTGAATTACTTTAATTTTTTGTTTTGAAGGTATTAAAGAGGAGTAAATCATTTATAGAACTCAAATACTTTCAAATCAAATAACATATTGTTAATAATGCAAAATACTTTTCTGATATTGAAAAAGTGAAGTCATTTATCAATATATTTCTTATTAATTTAATGAAGACTTGAAGACTTAATCTAAAATTTTATTGTGACGAAATTTTCCCAAATTATTTAAATTTTATTTAAAAAACTCCTTGACTCCTTTATGACGGGAGAGCTCAGGCCAATAAACAAGTAGACAAAATGCTCGTCAAGTGCATTTCTCACATAAAACAAGCAGCTACGTTTCCACAGTTTTGATGTCCGACTGTAAAGGGCGGTATTTAACTTTTTAAGCTCAGGCCAATAAACAAGTAGACAAAATGATCGTTAATTGCATATCTCACATAAAGCAAGCACCTACTATTCCACAGTTTTGATGTCAAAAGGGTGGTATTTAAGATTTTAGACCCAACTAATAAATATAATGTACAAGCGTTAGAATGTAAACTAATACTTGCTTCTTTGACTGTTCTCTGTATCTTTCACTGTCTATCAGAGTGCCCTCTCTCTGCTCACCATAAAGACCGCCCTGTCAGGAGATTTATGCCAATCTGTACTTTATAAGCTATATTACTTTGTAATAGGGGATACGCATAAAATTTATATTTCCTTAAAACTACATTTTTTTGATATGTTAATGTTAGTCATGTCACCTAACACAACAAAAATCACATTTTAATTAATATTATAGCCAAATTTTTTAATTAAAATATTGTAAATTTGAAATAAGCCGACCACGCCGCGAAGGTTGCCGAGTAAATACGACTGAGACTGCTGCGGTTTGACGTCACAGATACAGACTAAACATAATCTTTACGTGTGTATATTGTATTGTTCGAGAGTTTTGTATTTGTTTCTAAACAATTTTTCACGTATTTATTATTAAAATAATTTATAAAATATATGTACTCACATTAAAATGGTCTTCACAAACATAAAGTTTACTTTTTTCTGAAATATCGGTTTTATTTCGCCTCATAGCTTTCAGCCACAAATTTCGCCTTTTCTGTTGTTTTTCGCCATCAGATAATGATATAAATTGGTTTTTTGGATTTCTAATTGAACTATTTGTGCACATCGGTACTAAACAATATTTTCGACTATGTTTCGAAGTACTGGGGCCTGGATCTTCCATATTTGATATATTTTAATATAAAATTTAATTCGGTAAACATGTATAAATTGTTTTTATAGAATTAAACTTTATTTTAATTAAAATCACTCTAACTATACATAACCCAGGCTGTACGCAGTACACTGGGTAGGCTGTACTTAGTTGGGGTATGACGTCACACGTCGTTTTCGCGCGCTACATACATTTATAATTTTTTTAAGCCTTCAAATTAAAAAAAAATGCAAAACGTTTTTTATGTTTATATGCAACAAAAGGAATATAATAAAAAAATAAAATAAAAAATCATGCTATCCCCTATTGTAATTACAGCATTAGACTCAATATGGTCTATTATTTGTACGCGGTCCGTAGCATATGCTACTTTTCCTACTAAATTAATCCAGCAATGTAATAACCAAGTATTCTATAGTCGGCTTTACAGCAGAATTGACTTTTACTATCATTTTTTACTATCATTTTACACAAAATTTTATGTGTTGCTTTTATTATCATTTCCATACACGTTTGAATTAAAACAGTTCATAAAAACTGCTCCATGTCTGCTCGTTATTAATATTACATTTTACTTCATCAACTTCTTAACTTATTAATGAGTTCCATTAAAGAAGCGTGAATGGGGAGATGAAATCACGTACTCGCACAAATGAAATCACACACATACGCACACACAAACACACACACACACAAACAAGTATAGTGCATTCAGCTTCATCTTTAATAAAATCAGATAAGAAACTAACATTTGCACAGCTATAAATAGAAGTTGTTGCGAGTTACATGATATGAAATATTAAATACAAGCATAACATAGCATGGCTATAGTATAGTATACGAGTATACCTAGCCTAGCTGCGGCTCAGGCCTACGCATTTACATGCAATCAATGAACAGGCACGGCTGAAGGAACTATCAATAAGTTTTTCAATTTAACAATATGATTTCACAGCTGTGGATGGCCATTGCGGGTCAAAATAGTCGGGACTAAATACCAGGTCTACAAGTATGAAATGCGGTTTGTTTTGAAATAAAACACAATAAACTCAAAAGAACAGTAAAAGTTTATTTATTCAAAGTATGCTCCATTAGAAGTTATACATTTTTCCCATCTTTCAGGCAATTTGTGAATACCTCGCCAGTAGAACTCTTCCCCTTTCCCCGCAAACCATTCATCTAGCCATTCTTTCACATTTGCATATGAACAAAAGTGCTGCTCGGCAAGTGCGTGACCCATCGATGCGACAAGTGGTAATCTGAAGGGGCCAAGTCTGGTGAGTAAGCGGCATGGGGAAGCACTTCCCACTTGAGTGCCTCCAATGTGTTGCAAACTGCTTTTGCCTTATGTGATGGAGCGTTATTGTGAAGAAAGATTACCTTGTGCTATCTTCTTTCGTATTCTGGTCGTTTTATGAGCAGCGAATGGTTCAATTTGATCAGTTGTTGTTGGTAGCGTTGGGTATTGACTGTTTCACCAGGTTTTAACAATTCATAATAGACCACACCCTTTTGGTCCCACCAAGTACAGAACATTGTCTTTTTGCCAAAACGATTCGGTCTTGCAGTTGATGTGGATGGTTAGCCTGGGTTCACCCATGATTTTTTGCGTTTGGGATTTTCAAAATAAATCAATTTTTCATCGCCAGTAATGATACGATGCAAAAAAAACTTTCTTTTGTATCGTGCAAGCAAAATTTCACAAGTGTTTTTGCGTTTTTCCATCTGCCTCTCATTAAATGCATGTGGAACCCATCTGCCGACTTTCTGGATCTTACCCATCTCTCGTAGGCGATTGGAAACAGCTTGTTGATTAACGCCTAACTGCTCTGCTAGTTGTTTTTGTGATTGACTATCGTCTTCCTGTAGCAATGTTTCCAATTTTTTCCTGTAGCAGTTTTTTTCAAATGAAAACAAAACAGTAGTACTGTGCGTGAATGCTCTTTATTTGGCACAAAATTTGACATTTTTAACACAGTAAAACAAAACTATATGATCACTTTTCAAATTATAACCTATACGCATTTGACACTTAATAATAACTTAACAAAACGCCATATGTGTTGAAACTTTGAACTATACACTCTATTTGCGCGGCAAGTTTGAAAACAATCCGCATTTCATACTTGTAAACCTGGTAATTTGTAATGTACGGATTCTCTCTTAAAATTACAATCCTAAAATTGGTTGGCAGCAGCTCTCCATTCCTCCCTGACTTCTTTTGCTTTTCTCTTCAGATCTACATATTTCTTCAAATTTGATAGCTCTTCTTTACTATCCTCATCTGATTCGGGAAGTAGATCTATGATATCTTTTATATGCTCCATAATCTCATCAATTGATTCTTCTGATGCACCTTTGCCGACATCAGGGACAGTTATGCTGCTCCTTCAACTGACTCATATAGTTAAGGGGGTCTTCCTTTAGGGTTTGTTCCTTCGGCCATACCTTTCACGATTATTTTCAACAAACCATCATGTCGCAAAATATGCCCCATCAAACTTCAAGACTTTTATTTATATTTTGAAACAGAAATCTGCTTGCTTCAGCTCTTTGAAAAGCCTTTTTGTCATCGAGACTTTGTCAACCCATTTTATTTTTAACATGCGTCGATAACACCAGATCTCGAAGGCTTCCAATCTTCTTTTTTCTGTAGTTGATCTACGAATTACCTGAATAAAAAAGGTGTACCTCAAGTAACGACAACTCGGTTAAGAGCAACTCGCTGTAACTCCCTTTACATTACCATGCTCTCCTATTTTTTATGTTTCTCCTACACCAGGGGTTGGAAAACCGGGATAAATTACCCCAAATGGGGTAAAAATGTTAACCTCCGGGGTAATAATAAACAATCAAACAAAAGTTCACTTCTTGAATTGCATTCCAACATATTTCAGAATAAAACAGATCTTTTTTTATAAATGATGTTCCTAATTATTTAAACCGCCAAGGCAATGTTTCCCAAAAGGTGTGCCGCGCAAAATTTTACAAACGTGCGACAAAATCTTTTTAAAAAATACTAGAGTCGTTTTTATTGTAACATCATCCGTAAATCTCTTCTTCTATTACTAAGTAGGTGTACCGCGAAATTTGTCTTGTTTGGAAAATGTGTCACGAGGGTAATAAGATTGAGAAACACTGCGCTAAGGACTCGTTTCATATTTTATTTTCATATGATATTTTCAGAATTCTTCCAGATTTTAACATATAGATTTAGTCATTTCATACAGCAAGTTGGGAAAAACGTAGCATGTTGTGAGCTGATGTCTTAATTTGATATCTAGGTTTATATTTTGTGTACTAACGAATCGCCACTGATAAATGATCATTTGTATCACTTATTCTGTTAATATATATCAGTTACTATTGAATAGAACTTGATCACTGACCTAGATATAATCTACAATTTGACACTTCTATATTTAATCACCGTTAAATTTGAACAGGCTCCAAATATTGGCATCACACCAGCAGTCGACAAACAAACTCCTTACACCTTACACCTTAAATTCACTTTTATTTTTAAATTTGTATGAACAAAATTCAAAAATTATCTGAACCAAATTTTTGTTTCATTAAAATGACCACCTTTATTTTTAATGCTTTCCAAGAAATTAAAGAAATTCTGTTTGTTAATTTCTTAAAATATTATCAAAATTTCTCCAATTTGCCTGAAGATATTGCCACAGTTGTGTAACGCTTGTTGGTACATGATTTTTCACTCTTCTTATTCATCCCAAACAAGTTCGATCGAAGACAGATCGGATGATTTCCACATCATATTTGTTTCTTGTTTGTTTTTGATTATTGTTTAACTTTATTTCACTTTTCTATACTCCAGTTTTTATTATATTTAGCCTAATTCACTCGCGTTTATTTATTTATTTTGTTTTTTGGCAGCTACACATCCTGTAGAGTCCTGTAGAATAAAAACCACTTGATCTGTGCAAATAATGCGTTTACATTTGGACCTAGTTCCAGCTGACAAAACAGAATGTTTCAAATGATCTTGCGCCAGTAGAGTTTTCTTCCAACACCTTTAGACAACACAAGCCAATTTTTTCACGTCGGGTAATATTCACGAGAGGAATCTTGTTTGCATATTGGGGGTTTATCTTAATTTGCGCGACTTCTAGGTCCCGATTAATGCCCAACAATTAAAATACCCTGGTAGGAATGCAAAATAGTTTCGCAATCGACTTCCGATTACGACTGGATTCGTTCTATACCAGTGTTTCTTAAAAGCCGGTCCGCAAAAAAAAAAATTAATTAAATTAAATTATTTTTTTACTATATATATATAAGTTAAAATGTATGAGATACTATATAAAACATAAATAAATACATGAAGTTCAATTTACAATATAAATATAAAGATCATTTAGAATATCTGAAACGCAAATGCGATAATACTTATAATGTAAAGAGTAAATATCAAAATACTGCCTCCTCGATAATCGAACCAGTCAACCTAAGAATTTCGTGTTCTCGTTCCAGGCCACTGGACTACAAAGGCATATCCAGCATGCTTATTTACAATATGTATTTTCATATTGCCGAGCCACGAAAAATTATGTGACTCTTAGGCCCGGTATTTCCACCTTACTGTTATCTATAAGAATAACTATCAATAGGATAATATTATCTATTTGATAGTCGCTAGGATAAATTGCTTTCTGTATTTCCAACTCTAGTTATCCCGTAGATAGCTATTCTGATTGATAATAATATTTTCGAATGTTTTTTTATGTTGGTATTAGTAGCGTTATGTTAAACAAAGAGAGA
Organism: Liopterus haemorrhoidalis; assembly: GCA_963971575.1. NCBI lineage: Eukaryota > Metazoa > Arthropoda > Insecta > Coleoptera > Dytiscidae > Liopterus > Liopterus haemorrhoidalis. Next base: position 52,399,782 of record OZ020612.1, read on the forward strand.
CATATACGCAACTCGCCCGAATAAAAGAGAGATAGATACAACTGTCAAAGTAAATGACAACTGTCAAAATTTTGTACCGAAAAATGTGCGATAAACGCCCAAGAAGCGCAAATTTCAATATTTTCGAAACAAGGCAACTTGTAAATCTTTTGTTAAAATGTAAAAATGTTATAGAAAATAAAGCTACTGACGCTGTAAATCTAAAAGATAAACAAGGGGCCTGAGATAAAAAATTATATTATGTTTAATGCATCCTGCATACAGAATAGAAATGCAAAAACACTAAACATTAAATACGACCGTTTATTTCTCATCCCAATGGCTCATATGATTTGGTCTAACACGAACTATGTATGGACGTTCTAAATACTCTACAATTTCTTCATCATCGTCTGCTTGCAAATCTAAATCAGCATCCATGATTTCTTACTTTAAAAATAAATGTAAATTATCGAAAAATAATCGACAATATTTTTTTATTTCAGTATAAATTAAAGTAGATTACTAAATTATTTTGACTTTATTTTGATATAGGTAATTACAAAATAAAATAGTACACATAATGGAAACAGGTGTATGTAATATGTATATAAAGTGTAGGTATGTGTAATATGTACATAGTACCTGTTATAATATATATATTTTACCTATATATGCTTATATTATGTACATATGTTTATCAATAAAATATTTTTTGACATCTATCTGTCTAGATCTGTCATTTTTATCCAATGGATAATATTTATCAGTACCTACACGTTGTGAATAACTTATCCTATAGATAACTTAGTTACTCTATAGATAAATAATTGGAAATACGCAAAAAATCGTTTATTCCCTTGATAACAACTTATCCCATAGATAGTCAATTTTATCTATGGTTCGAAATACTGGGCCTTAGTCAGTTCGCGAAAAAGTACTTCCACGATTAAAAAAGTTAAGAAACACTGATCTATGCCACACCATTACCTGCTTCTTTAAAAGAACATAAACCTATTCATTGATGTTAAAAATCAAAATAAATGATTCGCCAAAGTTGGGCATGTCCCAGAGTGATTACTTCGACCCACTATATTTATATTAATGGGTGCAGTTGGGTTCCCAGAGCAGAGATGTCAGTCATTCACTAAATCAACTGTGAATGGAGAAAGCTCTTGTACTCGTCAGTATTTGTCTATCTAACTGTATGGCATCATTCATTCTGACATCTCAGAAAGATACTCGAAATGGCAAACAATATATTCTCGAGAGAGTACGAAAAATAAACTATAAAATCTACGACGTAATATTCCGTTGGGAATAAGATGTTTCTTACAAAAAGAACTCAAAGAGATTTTTTAATTTAATACGGTTGAGTATTACATAAAATACGAGAGCAACCAGCTTGAAAAAAATTAAAAAGTCTCATAATTGTATTTTCAAAATAAAAGCATATATTTAAAGTGCTTTAAGGAGCTTATTCTATTTAAATATTCCGCTATTTTTATAATAAATGCCAATAATATTTTAGATGTGTCGATGCTTGACCTCTTTGATTACAGAAAAGTGTATAAAGTTCAAATTACTAAATTAAAAAATGTATATACTCACGTACAAAAGGAAGACTTATTGCGTATATGACATTATTATTTACCTGTAACAAAAAAATAACTATTAGAAATGTTGTAATTATCTGTAAGTACATGGATAAAATATAAACAGTTATTCATTATTTTGACTATTCTATTTTCTCACGACTATTGGATGACTCACGTTAGACTTCAAATACATTTCATAAATAATGTACACTTATATTTTACATTTTTTACATGTTTATTTTTATTACAGTATTTCTTTACAATCCTTCAAGTCTCCCTGCGTCTCAATAACCGAGTCCCAACGTTTAGGAAGCTTTATTATTCCATCCAAGACACTCGAGCCTTGCGCAGGCCAGGTAAGCTTAAATTAATTCGGGTTCGGGCATATTACCAAGACGAACGAAAAGAGGCGATTAGGCTTAAAAAAAAGTGCATATATAAATTTCGTTTTTCTTTTCGTGATTCTGACTAAGTTACTAAGGCCCGATCTTTTCAAGATCTGGTTGAGGGTCGAATATTTAACTACTGGTTAACCATAATAATTCACAGCATAAAATAACCTAACTACTACCTTAACCTAACTACTGGTTATCACTAATACTTAACCCAATAGACCGGGAGCTCATGACAGTTTATGGTCTCCCATTTCATACAGCATGCCTTTTGGAGGAGAGGATATTTACTCTGTGATAACAAAGAAAGGAGGGTACTAAACCCCTGCAAGCTTTCCGGTTATATGGAAAATTGCATTTCCACTTTTTTCAAAATTTGGTGTTTTTCTCTGATCTTGTATTATTAAAAAAAAACGCGTTTTCATGCAGCATGCCGATGAAAAGAATTAAAGTTTGTGCCATAAAGCCCCTATAAAAAAATTGGCATGCGGCCCAAGAGTGGAAAATTTCGAAAAATTTTGGATGATTAAAAATTTCACAAAACATTTCTGAAATTTTCCACCCATGGGTCAACGACGGCCGCATGCCAATTTTTATATAAGGGTTCTGTGACACAAACTTTAATTCTTTTCATCGGCATGCCGCATGAAAACGCGGAAAATCATATTTTTTATTACAACATCACGTGACCGTTTGAGCCCTTTGGAACCCTGCGAATGGCATGCCTATAATTTTTAAGACTTTAAATTTGTTTTAACTTTCTTTTGATAAAAGGGAAATCAGAGAAAAACACAACATTTTGAAAAAAGTGGAAATGCAACTTTCCATATAACCGGAAAGCGTGCAAGGGTTTAGTACCCTCCTTTGTTTGTTGTCACATGGTACATATTCTCTCCTCCAAAAGGCATGTTGTATGAAATCGGAGACCATAAACTGTCATGAGCTCCCGGTCTACAAGATGAAAATCCCAGACTTAAGTGAAATAAATTTACCATCGAAATTGTTACAAAAAAAAAAAAAAAATGTAAATCTAATGACTGCGGCAGAATCTTTAAAAACTGCAAGTAAACATTTACAACAATATAAACACATCTATAATTCGGCAATAGACGAAGCAGTTCAAATGGCAGCCAAATGGCAAATTAAACCAAATATTTTTGGAAGAGCCAAAATTTGCTGAAAGACATTTTGATGAACTTGATATTGTTTTGGTAGTAATGGAGATGACACCTTTCGCGTCAATGTATTGAATAAAGTTTTAGATATCGTTATTAGCCAAATAAATAATAGATTTGAACGGTAGCAACCGACGTTACTATAATGGCTGCTAGCCGGCGGTAACCAAAGCAACCAGGGTTGGGGAGTCGGAGTTGTGAGTCAGAGTCGGTTCTCAAAAATACCGATTCGGGAGTCGTTTACTTTTTTACCGACTCACATTCCTAAATAGCAACGAGCTACAGTAATAAATTTTGGTTTCTGCACATTTTTATAGCAGTGTTTTAGTCAAAAACTAACTAGACGTTCCCATACTGTGGTACGCAAATATGTCGAGCTACCTGTACGCGATAATTTTGAGAGGTGAGGACCCTTTTTTGGTACATCACTTGGGCTTTGAGAGGTAAGGACCTTTTTTTTCTCATCACTTGGGTTTTGAGAAGTGAGGATCTTTTTTTTGCTCATCAGTTGAATTTTAAGGGATGATGACCCTTTTTTTTTATTTGCCAAGGTCGCCAAAAACATTGCTACCGCTCTGACTGTTACGCCACCATATTGTCTACTACATACCGGTACAACATCTTAAAAAGATTGGGAACCTCTGATCTAGAATATAAAAATTAACAACAACAGTAACATATTTTAATTTCCTTTTCCTACAACTGAAGCTTTAATTTTCATACAAAATACTTAAGTTGTGGAGCAATGTTTGTGATGATGGAGGTGATAATGTGCGTGAGATTGTCACGGTGTGTGCGTCTCTTGTGCGTATGTGTATTCATGTATGAGTGTGTCCACCAGACTATGTCCGTTCACAGACACGGTGACGGTGACCAACCATGCGGCACTATTGGTTTGCTGCCCACTGGACACTGGATATTATTAACCTGTTGTAAAAACGCTGATCTATCAAAGAATAGATTCAATAAAATATGAATGAACTTTTTTTACTAGTACACAGTGAACCGAAAGACAGGTAAACAAGATTTTGTCCGTCACTATTTTAAAATTGAGTAGAGCATACGTTGCAAATTTATAATAGAGCGCTATCCAATTCAACAACGCGTTTTATTGTGATAAAATTTTATCAAAGTCATCATTTATGGCCACCTTAAGCAATGTACATGAAAGTTAACCCTAAAACGCCTGAATATTTATTTTAAGAAAATTTACATCCTGAATGATCGACACAGAACCGATAAACTAATATATATCTATTTCACACAATTCCATGTAAACTATCAATAACGTATTTGAACTAGTACCCAACGTACGTCCGTGGTTTTACTCTTCGTTATATTTTTTTCTCAGCATCCAAATGGCATGGCTTAATTTTGATGACATTCTAAAATTGAACCATAGCCTTTTAAGGATTTTGTAGGTGAGTTAGAAATCCTTATAATGTCACTCATATGTCTGGTAGAAATTGTAGCCAAACGAATAGAGAAAGCTGATATTTGAAAAATATAAACAAATATGTATTTAAAGAAAAAATATGTTTTTCTTTAATTTTGAGTGGGGTGTCAACTGAAACCTCTAAGTGAGTGGATAAATCAACAATTTTTTATATTTGAAAAATCAAATTTTTTTTATAGGATTTTAGCCAAATATGTGTCCAAAAACTTTCTTTCCCCACCCTATATCCCAGAGGCGTTCATTTAAAAATCTAAGAAAATCTCAATAATGTACATTGATGGGAACCGGAATAGTTCAACAGGAATTTTTCGAAAAATATCGACTTTGTGACTGAAAATTATTTTAAATTTGATATTTGACCGAAGTGGAAATCTTATTTCTGGCTGAGTTAAGGTTCTAGTCATACCTACGCCCTAAAACTACGCGCTAAAATTATTTTAAGTTTATTGTGTGGTATCAAAAGAAAACTCTTAAGACGTAGAGTAAGCAACGAAAGTAGTTTTTTTTTTTTAATTATTTATTTTAGAATGAATTTTGCCAAAAATGTGTTAAAAACCTTGCACCGCACCCTTTAACCCATGAGGGTTTATCTAAAAATCTGAAAAAAATTTGAGTAATGCACAATATTGGGACCCGGAAAATACAACAGGAAATTTTGATCTGATAATTATTTAGAAAGCTATAGAATTTTTTGCAAACACTGTGCTTACAATATTTGTCTGATTAACTAGAACTAGCTGGTTCTTAATATGTATTAATGGATATGACTGCATCTCATGTACAGTTGTGTCTCTAGATGGAAACACGTGGATTATTTATTCAAAAGTTGTCACCCTACAATGTGTGTAAGGCGGGAGAGTCTAAGCTTTTGTTATGCGCGTTGACTATTGTTTTTATAATTTAATATAAATTTTAATTTAGTTTATATGCGGCAGAATAACTTATGTAAACAATAAAACATATGTATGTACTTGTTTTTCTTATTTTTCTATCAGTTCGATTATCCGAAAAGATCGTTTATCCGGACTACCCTTGGTCCCAATTAGTTAGGATAATTGACGGTCTACTGTACCTACAAAACCTTGAAATGTACGAAAATTGACACTTCATATAAAAAAACTTAACCGTCGTCGTCCAAGTAAATTCTCAAGTATACAACGTTATTCTAGCACTGGAGCTAAAACAAATGTCTCCTAACTAGACAGTCATCAACGTTATCAACAATAGAGGGCGTAATGATAATATATTTTCCAACACTGCGTAATTCGAATTAAACCGCAAAACAAATATTTTCGATGAAATTACCCCTTGATAACATATTGATTAACAATTTTGTCAAATGAATAGAATAATTAAACTAGATTTGGTTCGAGCAACAGTAAATGTTCAATTCCAGTAGAACATAGGCATTTCGCTTTATCTAGCTGATGGGAAACTATGTCTGTTGTAGATATTTTCAGGGCAATTGAGCTATGCAGGTTAATACAATAAACAAGAAGGAAATTACATTGTATATGTATGTGCTAATGTACACTCTATGTACTTCTGTATTTGTTTTCAAAGCATTCCACTTTACACGGGCCACATCAACATTTCAAATGATAGAATTCATTACAATAATATGTTTACGGTTTAAGTCATGCATGTAGCATATATATGATGACTAAAATAATAAAGTTCAGACGCAAGTACGAATTAAGGCTCGCGTACATTAGGACGGATCGTAGCGCATCGCACAACAATACAAAAATAGCTCTTCGCACATTGTTGAAGGGCCGCGTCGGGGAACATTGACTGATCGCCTGACAGCCGAATTTTTGCGCGTAACCCGCTGAGGCCCGTCCCGTCACAGCACAGTGTACACATGGCATGCGGAATTGTGCGAACCTATTTGAACCTGGTGCAAATATTGGGGGGAAAATTCGTTTAGAAATAATCGGAGTGGCTGAGCTCGTTAAATCGTGCAGTTTAGACTGGTGAAAACACTCTGGATTGTAAGGTTGGTGGATCGATTCTCCTCCGTTGGTGATATTATTCGGGCGAGAATAATATGTTTACATTACTCCCATTTCACAATTATTCACCAAATCTCTTTCATTTTAAACAATTTATATCATTTTTGTTATTTCCTCTTCAAACTACAGCTGAAATAGATAGTTTTTCATCCAAACTATCAATTTTAAACACAAGAGGTACCAAGAGGTGTCGGTCAGAAACAGAACGATACTTGAGGAGAAAATAGTTAACGAGTGACGGGTAAAAAGAGCATAAGATTTAACCAAAGATATTATCAAAATTAAATGATGCCATTCGTGTGGAAATTGAGGATGAAATATGACTGTGTTTCAGTCGCTATTTTCACTGCTACCGTAGCAGCACTGCATGCACAAAAAAGTACATACATTTATCTGAATATCTTCAAATATAACAAACGATTTTAGAAACTACGGACACACGTTGATACGAGTAGTTCAAATACGTTATTGAAAGCTTAAATATAATTGTGTATCATATCAAATAGATATATATTTGTTTATCGATTCTTTGTCGATCAATGGGAATTTGTGAATCAATCAAAATTCTTCTGAACTATAAAACCTTGTGTTGTTTTGCGGCGTTTGGCCCGTTGCGGCCTGGCACGTCGATAATGTCCCAACATTTTTGCGATGCGTTGCGCTGAGGCCCGATCCGGCACTAGTGTGAATCTTTATAGGACAAAATAGACACGTGTATGAAACAGTTATTTATGCAAGTAAAGGAGGTTTCTTCAATCGAGTGCGAATTTTCGCACGAGGCGTAAGCAAGGTACCGAAAATGATAGCGCAAGATTGAAAAGAGTCCGTTAAACACGTGTTGGATACAAAAAAAATCTAACACCGAAAATATTAATAATAAATTCAAAGCAATTAGGTAAAAATTGTATATGAAGTACCGCCATATTGGTTTTTAGTACCAAACAAGTCTCGTATGACCTTGACGCTACGTGACGTCACCGTAAAACATCAAGCGCCATTTTGAGGTACCCATAACATTGAGTTTATGCTGTATTTTGTATACTGAAATTTGAGTATGTTTTCGTGTTGTACTTTTTTAACAAATTTTTGATTTTATCAACCTATAACATTTGTTCAATTCTTCTGTATACCCACATTTACAAGGCTTCCAGCATTTTAGACGCAAATTTGGCGGGTGTTCTTGTTTCCATTCCATACAACAAGATGGTAAAAACGTAGCATTTGTCATCTTAAGTCTTTAATTGATATCTTACTGAGAAAATGGAAATAATTTGCAAGTAAAGTTATAATTTAATAAAACCAAAAGTTCAATTTATTATTAATAATTTTCCGAAATGTCTTTTAAAATGTAGACCGAAACTTAAGCTTAAACCTTAAGTTCTTATCCCGGAATTTTAAAGACAAATCTAATCTGCTAATTTTATTTTAAATTTCAAATGTAAACCGGAACTTTTATAAATTTTTAAGTCTATTTTTTCAGGAAATTGTGTTTATTCCTTTCCCTTTGCTTCACAGAAGCATTCGTTTTAAAAATATGAAAGATTTACTGACTTTTGAAAGAAAAAATGAATTATTTTCTTATATCTTTAAAATGCTACCGAGACTATGTAAATTCAAACTTTTAGTATTAATGACTTGCATTCGTTAGACCATATTAGCCAGGAATTAATTTTCAAAACATTACAATTTACATTCATACTTAAACTGGGATTCGAATCCGCGATCTTTATAACAGTGTTAGCAAACTCATACTTTACCTTTATGTTATTCCATTAATGCTATACGTTCTTCAACAAAGTAACGCATAGTAACCATAAGCTACAGTGACATAACCCGTTACCTATAACTAAGCTTCGAACGAATCAACAAGAATGAACAAGATAATTCCATTAACTAATGTTTACATTGAAATAAACATAATTTAAGTCTATTTAAAGTGGCCCAGTTGTACGTCCGATTATGTAAATTTAAAGCTCCACACCCACGGTCTAAAAGCAGACCAACAACCCTCCGTACCGTGCCTTACCATACCTTACCGGAAACAAGTCCTCAGAACGGCAAGTAGCGCGCCAGTAACGTAGGCGACTCTATCTATCCGCACCAATAACAATCTTAACATACTTAATCAGTGATTTTAAAACTTTTACACTCCAACATGTTGCGGATTATCACGCTGTTATATACTACCTTACTATCCTATGAAAACTATTTTAGATTTTCTCTAACCAAAATTACTTTAGATATACCTCATCATTATCTTCATTAACGTCAACGTCATTATCTTCACCATCATCATCATCATCATCACATCAGCAGCAGCATCATCATCATCAATCAGCCGCTGCAATCCTGTACTGGATATAAATCTCCCTTAGCATTTCCCATCTAGTCCGGAGGCGCAAATAGCCTTTGTTGTTGTGCGCCAAAAATTTTAACTAATATCTTGTCCAGTCTTGGGCTTCTGGCATCCAATTTGCGACGATGCGTTTAATGTCATCAGTCCAGCGAGTAGACGGTCTTGAAATTGATGTTGGCAAAATTATAGCACCAAAATATCAATATTTCAATCATTTTCAAACAAAAATAAAGTCGCTCAGGAATAAACACAAATAATGTAGATAAAATTCGTTGCGAAAACGAAACAGATATATGGGCGGCAACAGAATGTTGTAAAGAAGCCAAATACCATTTAGTATCCTTCAAGCAAAAAGCAACATAATCGATTCTCTTAGGAAGAGAAGCAACCTGTCTACGAGAACTCTGTCGTCGGCTAAAACGACTGATATATTATAGTACAGTCCAAGCACCTCCTGGATGAACTCGATTTGGACAAACTCAACTAAAAAATGTGACACAAACACAAACAAATCCGTGGCATACGTTTCCGAAATAGGCTCTTAACCTCACAAAAGATATCCACCAGTCTACCAACAATTGCCTAGGCGAGTAACTACGGTTTTTTCTCTATGGTTGCTCCTACAGGAAGAACCTAAGAGCAACAAACAAATCTTTGTTACACGTCTCCCAAATAGGCTCTTCACCTCACAGAAGATATCCATGGGTCTACCAACAATTGCCTAGGCGAGTAACTGTGGTTTCTTCTCTATGGTTGCTCCTACAAGAAGAACCTAAGGGCAACAAACAAATCTGTGTTACCCGTCTCACAAATAGGCTCTTCACCTCATAGAGGATATCAATGGTCTACTAACAACTGCATAGGCGAGTAACTGTGGTTTCTTCTCTATGGTTGCTCCTACAGGAAGAACCTTAGGGCTTAATATTTCCCATAGTCTGCCTCAATATTGTGTATGCTATTTCAGTCGTACTGATATTTAGCTAACACCAGTTGTTTCAGATGAGTTTTGCGTCATCTGGAAATATTAAGATCACGTCAATCAAAGGTAGGTGTGAAGCAGCTTTTGCAGCTATATTAGTTAGCGGGGAATGAACTGGGGTCGCTGCTCTCCATAGTGAACTGTCTTACAACGGAACTACGGCAGCTTACAATTCCAAATACTTTAGAATCATATTTTGAACGAAATTGCACACAAAATAATTACGTAAATTAAGTAAACACAATATAAAAGTATAAAATGTTTTTTCTACTAAACAGAAGTTTTAGAACCCCTGTATTATCCAGTATACCTCCTACAGATGCAAGATTATCTTGTGATAGCTTATAATATAATAGATAGATTCTTGTACCAGGTTCCAGTAATGTACGGATTGAAATTTTATTATAAATTGTTGAATAAGTTGTATAAGTTTATTATTAGATAAAAGTAACATAAAGTAGCATGTGGTACCTAAGATTATTTAAGTGGTACTAGAAATATAAAGTTTATGGTTTGTTATACAAACAAAGAATTTGTATGTAAATTTTGTTCAACGTAATATTCTGCTACATAGTTTAATTCAAAAGCGATTTACTTTAAAGATTTTGTATGAAATGTCTAAAGACCGTTTGTCTTTGTTTAATTAGTAATATTTACATTTAAAAGATAATACAAAATATAAAAGAATTTCTTGGTAAAAGGGTTTTAAATACAGTACAATTATCAGTGTAGCTTTGAAAATAGTCACAAGACGAAACTGCAGCCAGTATGACGAATAAAAATGTTTGTTATACTTTACAAATTATTTCATTTAAAAACTTTTTCTGTAGAACAGGCAATGCATTTGGACAGGGAAGGGAACAGGCAAGACAGTCATTAATCGATGTACTCAATCGAAAAAATGGAATTGATAATAAACACCAGTAATACTAATAGGAAGAATATTTTTAGATCAAAAATAATCTGCAGAAATTAAAAGATACGATATTATGATGTATATAGATAGTACTGCCACCTTTTCATGTTCAAAATTCGGAAATACGACCTTTTCATTTTTAAAAATGCAGAGATTAAACCATTTCTTCTATCAAATTTAGAGATTCGACCTTTTCATCTTTCAAAATTGGCAGAATCGATCTTTTCATTTTTCAAAATCTGACAACAACCTTTTCTTGTTTATTACGGGAACACTATTATTGACAACATTGTGAAAACCGGAGATTTAGAAGTAAAACCGAAGTCCGGAGACAGACAAGAAAAACCCGGAATCTCCGGAAGAAAAAAGGAGGGGTGGCTGTCTTGTATACTCGTATTATTAGATAGCCCCAGCTACCAGAAAATAGATAAACATAAAACAAAAATAAGTCTGAACAAAAAAACTCATCCGGCCGATTGTTTTACATAAATCCAAAACATGGATACTCAATAAATTAAACGAGAAAATGTCTGCATATATTCAAACGAAATTTATAGAGAAAACAAGTGCTAGGTTTTTGTCCTTTTTTCCCTAGCAACCGATATTTGTCTGTCAACCAAAAATTTGACCGGAGGTATTTTTGGATGACAATTGTATACTTATCAGTCGTACCAACCAGCAACTTTTTAGTTTTTTACAACTTAACTTTTAGTAGTTTATTAAGTTGATTTAGGACATATAATTAAATATTAACTTAGCACAATTAAACAATATTTATAAATTGGTTTACTATAACCAAATTGTTGTCTGCCATCTGAACCTAAAAAGTTGGTAATGAAAAGTAATAAGAGATGGAAGGTATAAAATATATCAATGTCCCTTATTTATTTTCCCCCACTATATTATGTAGTATCAAAAGTTGAAATGACGTCAGAGTTGGATAGTATTGAAAAAAGTATAATGTAGAATGGACTTTAGGATACATACTAATATCGTGAGCGCAGTTCTATAGACAGGTGGATAGATATATTTCGAAGCTAAAAATAACCTGAAGAAGTCAAAAGATACGATATTATCATGTATATAGTACTGCTACCTTTTCATCTTTCAAAATTGGGAAATTTGACCATTTCTGATGCTGATATCCAAAGACAAATCATCAAATACTTGCCAATATTTAAAAGACCCACAGCAAAACTCATATGGAAGGATAGTGTTCAAACAGATGAATTATGGGCATTAAAAACTAGTGAAAATTAACAAAGGACGTACAGGCATGCGAATAAGGAGGCGATTGTTCAGCAAGGGTAGGAGAGCCAATTATAATAATATTATTGCATTATATATTGTAATTTGTCAAACTTAATATACTTCGTACAAATACAAAAAATTTATAAGTTTATATATAAAAATAAGTTGTACAAAATTTCAGCTATTGATATCATCATTTATAAATTCTTGTACACTATAATACATTTTCTAAATTAAAAATTTGTAAAGTTTTTCAGTTGTGATCAGAGGGTTGTAAACAACAATAAAATGTTTTTAACGGTAATAAACGAAATTTTTTAAAAGGTTTTATGAATTAGAACCTGTCAAGTGACAAACGTTTAACACAGGCCAACGCAAGTACGCAGGCGCAGCGACGAAATGTTATGTCCTATATAAACGGTTTAATATTTTTTATTCTTGTGTACTATTCTTATTTCCTATTCCTTATTCTTGTTGCGTATATAAACCAACCATTAATATACCTAGCTCTTTAAAAAGTTGTCTACAAGGCGATCTTCTCGTAACACCACCAAGTATTCTTAATGAACCTGTTCTGATAATTTTAACAGCATCAGTAGAATTGCCCCACAGAATAACGCCATATTTTTTTGCTAATGATGAAGGTCATTAATTGTAAACAATAATAAAATCAACTATATTTAACAAACCTAATGCTACATTGCTAGCAAAAAAATCTTCTTTAAATATTGGCTATATATCAACATTTAACAGAGAATTAGAACAGTCAATTATTTGTCCAATGATTGAAACAGTATCTGAAGTGGAGCAAATACTTCTGTGTTTAAAGCTAGCATAAAGCACTTGTATTTAGTAATCGTTCCGGTCCCCGATCTCGCACAGTGAACAGTAGCTGATCGAGCGCACACAGTATATGGCGATTGTTTGAACCTTTCTATTTGCTATAGCCACCTGTTGTAATAGTTGATTTATTGATTTGCCGAGCGTTAGGCACGCACATTTTATATCTCCGTATCTTTACCGCTGCTGGTACCTGTTAAGATTGAATATCTTATCGCTTACAAAAGAATTTCTAATATATCTTTGCTAAAAAGCTGATTTACAACATGTGGAAGCTATTTGTTATAGGGTGTTTATTGAACGGTTTCTTTTGAGATAGTCATTCTGTATGATAGAAAAATAAATTATCTTGACACCTTTTATATAACATTTGTTTTGAAAATTTTAAAACATTCATTTTGGCAAAATGTTGGAAGTTATGGTTCGATAACATTCGAAACGCATGTTAGGCATGATCTAGACCAGAGATGGGAAATCAGCGGCCTCTTAGGCCATTTAGTGCGGCCTCCTGAATTGTTCCAAAATTTAGTCTGTCAAACATTAGCCTGGACTATTTTTTTAATAATTTACTTTTGTGATTACCAGAGCTAGGACATAGCTAGGCCTAAGCCGTCACTTTCGCTTGTGAGCGGCTCTTCATTTTATTCATGTGCCGAACTTGTCAAAACACTCGTACTTTATACATTTTTAATACGTTCATAATGAGTCTAATCTCTTGTATTCCAATTAAATTTAACTGTGAAGACCCTAATTACTGTGTTAGACACCGACCATAGTCACCGTATTGAGGTTTTTCATATGTAGTATTCAACTTGAAAATATTAATAAAAATAGATGATCAAAAAGAAAATGTTGGGATAAATATAAAAAAAACACCTAATAAAAAAAGGTAATTGTATGAATTTATATGAATTTGTTAGAATTGCAAGTTGGCTGTATAATGTAGACTTTTTCTAAATTTTCGTTATAAAAACTATTTCTGCTTGCGTGCGAATATTTTTGAATCTTGAAAAAGTTCTTTCGACTTCACAAGTAATGACGGGGGCTCTGCAAAAATAATTTCGGTATTGATTAAAATATGGTTTTAAAAAATCGGGGCAGTCATCGGAATAAATTTTTATTAATATACGAAGTTCTAGATTTCTCTGAAGAACTACGTCAATTTTATTATTTAAATAAAAGCCGACATCACGAGTATACAAAACAGTTGTTTTTCGTTAATAACTTGAAAATGATCAGTAAATCTATATTCTGTTAAAATCTGTTGCAAAAAAATTAATTCGGCCATTTTAATATCTCCAAAATAATAAAAATATAAATATTAATAATAAGAAAAAGGTCTACAAATTTTTCTTTCAGAAAGAAATATATTTTTAAAATGCTATAATTATTATTATTGTAAAAAAGTGAATATTAGTAGATAGATTCAAGAACTGTTTGAAAGTATATGCTCTAAATCTAAATACCTAGAAGAATTATTGTTCAGCTCTGTACACAGTTAAGAAAAAGAAAAAAAATAGTTGACAGGGCTTGCAAAGTTTATACATATTAAATAACGGTTCAAAATACAGGTTTGAATGTATTTTAAGTTTGCATTAAAAAAATGTTTTTCTTTAATAACATTTCTTAACAATGAAAGAAATTTCAATGAAGGTTCAATGAAGAAAGAATACAAATCAGTCATCAGAAATAAGAAAAACGACCATACCGAAAATGAATTATACGAGAAGTTTTCAAGTGATACAATCAAATGGGATCTATTCAAAACCAGAACGAACGTATCAGCATACATACCGATGGTAACATTAGAACAACATTTTAAAAAGTTATACCATGGAACGAGGCAAGATAATACCACCCCAAACATGAAATATGAAAACTGGTGTGATGAGCTTATAGATGAAGCAGAAACATTAAGTGTTATTCATAATCGTAAGAAGAAAAAAGCGCCTGGCGGAGACAAAATAGCTTACGAACATATACAACAATCATACAATATCATCTCAGTAGAATGGAACATGCTTTTTAACCGATGCCTAATTGAAGGATCGGTACCAGAACAATGGAGATACAGCAAAATAAATGTGATATACAAGGGAAAAGGAGATCCTAGAGATCCAAACAACTACAGAGGCATAGCATTACAACAAACGTCTTTCAAGTGTTTTACGAAAATAATAAATAACAGAATAATAAACCACACCCTAGATAAATTGCCCCAAGAACAATATGGTTTCATCCCGGGAAAATCAACTACTGACGCAATTACAGTCCTAATAAACAACATATCAGAAGCACTTGAAAAACCAAAAGGTAAACTATATGCATGCTTTGTGGACTTTTCAAAAGCCTTTGACTCCGTGGACAGAGATAAGCTAGTAGAAAAATTGGCACACAACCTCAATATAGGCGGTAAGATCCTCGCCGTCATTAAAGACATATTAAAGCCAAATAAAATTTGCATATCTGATGGCTTACGCCTATCAAAAACCATTTTACAAGAAAAAGGGCTACTACAAGGGGACAGCCTGAGTCCTACCCTATTTATAACATACATAGCAGATTTGCCTAACTCACTGAAAGAAAATACAAACAGCTTAAAACTATTGCTTTACGCAGATGACCTTGTCTTCTTCAGTGAAAACAGAAGGGAAATACAAATTGGACTGGACAACCTGGAAACGTACACATTAAACAATAAACTAGAAGTTAATCTGTCAAAAACCAAGATAATGAAATTTAGAAAAGGTGGATATCTTTGTAAAGATGACATTTTCTCATACCAAAACCAGCCCGTTGAAATAGTAAACAGTTATAACTATCTCGGAATAAAACTACAAACCACTTTAACTTTTACGGAACACATTAAAAACAGGAAAAGATGCTCAATAACAACAATAAACATGCTTAAAAACACGCCCAGATTATCCGTTATAGCAGGCACATTTCTGTTTAATGTCAAAATAAAACCTGTGATATTCTATGGAATACACATAATCTCAGAATACCTCAAAACCTCGCACCTTTTAGAAATAGATAAAGTTAAACCACATTCCTAAAAAGACTTCTTGGTGTTCACTACACTACATCTTCTACTCTGTGCCACCACCTCATAGGAAACAGTCCCCTTTCGACAGAAATTTGCAACAATCTCCCCATGCAAGAAACAGTGAAAATAGAATATTTAGAAATTTTAGAAATCAAAAATCTAAGATTCTGTACGGAAAATTATACGGAATCGTTTGCTTTCGAAAAACCCTTCTGGAAAGCAGCAAATGTCAGCAACAGAGGCACTGTATGTCGCTACACATCACATGGCTTTCATCATCTAATCTGCTCGAACCAAAGATTCCATAAGTACGACCAAGACTGTGTGTGTAAAATGTGCAATAAAAAGTGCAATACAAGATATCATATAACCAATTGTGATAAATTTACTCTCTCCCTTGACGATGTAGCACAGCTAAAACAGTTATAAATACAATCTCATGTGCACCCATGTTACCAGTATACATATATGTATTTATATATCTAGATATAGTACTAAATATTATATTATTATTTTTGTAACTGCAAATATTTTGCGAAATAAAGATTATATATAACATCTCACAATGATATTGCATTTAACAATGCACATTATGGAAAAACATATGTAGTAGCATTTGTATTAATAAGACAGGAATGTTTTTAGATAACGAGTACCCATTTATTGATATTATGAAGTGAATTTTTATACGTCTATGAACATCTCATTAATAATATCGTTAGTGCAGATTTGCCTAAAAACGTCCGAGCCCTGGTGATTACAGACGTCATTTGATTAAGCGGCATTAAAATTCCAGCAGAATGAAATGTAAAATTCTTTAGGCTTATGCTTTAACGACGTTGTTACCTTGACGGAACTTGTATCGAATGCAGTGTCGAATATTATTTTGTCGAAACTCACGTGACAATTACAGACATTTGTTTTCGCTTTCAAGTTAATGATAAAATAGACATTTTGGGCAGTAAAACATTACCAATACAAAAATTCATTAGCGCACAAAATGGATGTAAGACTTCATTGGGTCTTCAGCAATTTCCCCTTTCTCTTTTTCGAATGACAGTGACCCCATAATATAAAGTAAATGCTGCCAACATCCAGTAACACTAAACTCATAAATTCCAATGGTGCCAATTATCTATTTATTTAAGATAACATCACACCACGACTCGTATTAAAATCGCGATAAATATCACTAAAACAGTGAGCATTTAAATCTGAGTATATCTCGATGAACAGTGAATAGTTGAGTTCAGACGTGAAAGGTCTCCTGAAGACATCTGAAGATCTTTGATCATACCATGCGCAGTACAGGGCACACCTGATCTAGCGCAGTTGACACAGGAAATGGAAAACAAGCTCCATAATACAGCAACATTAACAAGAACGTGAACAGCTGCACTTGAAGATAGATCGCTTCGTTAAAACTTGAGATTGTTGCAATCTCTTTAAATTTAATGATGAATGTCAATTTTTATTACATTTTGTACCCTAAGGTGGGGCAATTAATTGAATAATACAGGTGTACAGGCGTGTTATTACATGTACTTAATATTTGATTCAATCATCTTGTTTTGTTATTTCGAAAGAACTCAATTTCTTTTTATAAATGGAATTGTATTTTGGTGCTGCTGTGGTAGTCACATCTACAGTATAGCTAGAGAAAGAAAATATAGCAAATCTTGCAGTTCCAACTTGTCAGACATAAAATTTCCAATTACAAATACAGCTTGTACAATTATTTATTCAATTCTTGCAGCAATTGGACTTGCAGAAATGAAAACCGAAGCGAATTCAATACAACAACGATAACAAAATTAATGGCAAATCGTAAACCAAACAAATAGCGGATTGAATATAAATATCATACATTTTTACCGCACAAGATGTGCCGACAATATTGTTTTAATAACTTACAATATAAGTGAAATAGAGCATATGCTGCAAAGATTGCATAACAAAACGAAGCAAATAAGACAAAATCAATATCGACAAAACAAAAATAATGTTAAAATATCTGGATAACCAACTGAACAAGTATCTACAAATTACCTAGAGCATGTCATAGCTAACAGTTGTTACAATCAAATACGGGAAATACAAAAGAGAATTGGTTTGGATAGGGTAGCGTTCGGAAATTTATTTAAAATCAATATCTCAGTGTGTCTGAAAAGACTGTTTGATTAGTGCATTGTACCCGTTTTCATCTATAGAGCAGAAATGATAGTAAAACAACTGATGTTAAGAGTATCCCATAGAGCCATGGAAAGATGATTGGTACAACAAGAACAGATAGAAAAACGAATAGATGGATTAGAGAGAAACCCAAAGTGTTAATGCTGTTAAAAAGTCGTTCAATTTAAATGGCAATGGGCTTAAAATGATAGGGTCACAGTCATAAATAGAGGGAAAACGTCTACAGTTGGATAGACGGCTTAAAAAGATATTGGTCATTAGATAAAGTTGTCCCCAGATTGTATGAAATGGAAACCAAAAAAGAAGCCTGTAATCAGCAGTGAATTTCAATGGTTGTAATGGGTGTTTTTTTTAGAGGTATAGAACTTTAAATTGCAATAAAACAACGATGGATTATTCGATTGACATGAATTTTTTTTTATTCGAAAGATAATCTTGTGGCATTATATTTTAAATATGATTTCTGGCATATGACCGCCACGGCTGGCTCGGATGTAGTCCAATCTGGACGTCCAATTTTCGATGACTTTTTCCAACATTTGTGGCCGTATATCGGCAATAACACGGCGAATGTTGTCTTCCAAATGGTCAAGCGTTTGTGGCTTATCCGCATAGACCAATGACTTTACATAGCCCCACAGAAAGTAGTCCAGCGGTGTTAAATCACAAGATCTTGGAGGCCAATTCACAGGTCCAAAACGTGAAATTAGGCGGTCACCAAACGTGTCTTTCAATAAATCGATTGTGGCACGAGCTGTGTGACATGTTGCGCCGTCTTGTTGGTATGATTTAATGTAATGCCACAAGATACACTTTCGAATAAAAAAAAATTCATGTCAATCGAATAATCCATCGTTGTTTTATTGCAATTTAAAGTTCTATACCTCTAAAAAAAACACCCGTTATAATGATGATAATAATGATATAATTATAAATATTTATTTATTTATTTATTTATTTATTTGTTTAATAGTACAGCACAAAGCCAATATAAACAATAATACAAAAGACAAAAAAAAAAAAAAAAAGGAACAAATATCACAGAATTGTTCGAAATATACATTATAATGTCGTTTGTACAAATTCGACCACCGCGCCCAAGACCTAGTGAAGACTGCGTCCGTACGAAAGCAAGAGTGGACATGCAGATTTACAGAGTTGTACAAACGAGATCTAAAATTACATACAGTCAATCTTGCAACTGATTTACACGTATTCACATTACTATTAACTAACATATTACTAGCGCTACAATATTTGGGTAGATTATTTATAAGGCAGAACAACAAGACTTTTTCACAAATATTTTTCCAACCAGAATATGGAAACTGTACACATTACGTAACACATTAGGTACTGCGGACAGTATCAATAAGTATTTGACACTTAAAACCAGCAAAGAAGGAATACTAAACAAGGCGATCCCAGAACCTGTGATAGACACTAATAGCTACATATGCTGAGCGCCAATCCTAACAAACTAACTAACAATAAAAAAAATGGAGCAAAGAAAAGGAGAACTATAACACTAATAACGAAAAATATCTACTACACCATTGTTTAATTATAATTAAATTTATCTATTATTGTATTTTTTTTACGTTTTATATTTAAAATTAAAAGGCACACATACAATAAAATATTACAAAGGCCTCATTGAGAACAAAACCCCACAGTGTTCTGTTTTATTTAACGTTTGGATATTAGATTAAAAAACGAAAAGAAGATAATTATTCAGCTTAGAACTGTATATCTAAATTGCTAAGCTAGTCAATAATATTACATTCTATATTAGATTCTATATTGAAGAAATAAGTCCATGTTTCCATCGTAAAAGCAAAGTGGACATTTGGAAACTTTATAAGAAACGGTTTGATTCTGGACTCCACAATCACAGACGATTCAGCAATACCCCATTAATGCATCATATATATACACCTTCCATGATTCTTCCTATTCGGTTCAAGTTTATCCAGATATATCTCGATAAGATCATTCCATACAGTCTTGAAGTTGGATCAGAAATAAGTTCACCGTTAATAACCACGTTCTCATTCCATCTTTCCCTCCTTTTATCAGTTACATGAAAACCAGAGATCTTCAAAGCTTCTCAGCTTTCGTCATCGATGGTTTACGAGAATTAAGTCATTGATGTATATATAAATCATCCTGAATACTCTCGAATCAAACTATTGGAACGTCTCGAATAAGGCGGGGCAATATTTTAATATCGGAAGCCAGTCCACAGATGTGGATTTAATTTTACCACTGATGATGCGCCTTGAAGTGATCAGCTGACAAGTTTTATATATTCCATACATACAATAATTTGGTCTTCTATCATATATTTATGTAATCCTTAACTACCAAATACGAGTGGTTTGCCATTTACCTTAAGTATCTGTACATAAGTCTTCCTAGCGGAGATTCTCAGCAACATCGCGTTTGCGCATGACAGTTCTAAACATGGCGGCCATCATGGATGTGCGGTTAAAACAACGAGCTGTCATTGAATTTCTTACTGCGGAGGGTGTAATGCCCATTGATATCCATCGAAGGTTAAGTGCCGTCTACCGTGAGGCGTGTGTTGATGTGAGTACTGTTAGGAGGTGGGTAAGGACTGTAAAAGACGCAAGTCCTGCTGAAACGGATGTCCATGATCGGGCACGCAGTGGCCGACCAGTGTCTGCATGTGGTGAAAGGCAGGAGGCTCTCGTGGATGAACTGGTTCGTGAGAATCGACGGTGTAAACAAACTGACATAGCCAACAGGGTGGGTATTTTACAAGAAAGAGTACATCACATTATCTGCAATGTGCTGCAATACAGGAGAGTATGGTGCCGTGGGAAGTCTTCAGACTTTTTCCGAGACGGACTTGAAAAACTCGTACCACATTGGCGTAAATGTATTACTGTCAATGGCGATTATGTGGAAAAGTGAATATATCAGTGCGTAGAGGACAGTTTATACTATTATTTCACAATTATATGTAAACCATATATCAATTACTAATAAAGTTATAGCCATGGAGGCATTAGTTTTCAATATGCCCTCGTAGTTAAGTTACGGTAGTGTTGTGGTAAGAGGAGTGACTATGATGCACAAAGATCAAGCAAGGAGTTTTATTTTCTGAAACTACGCAATCAGTTAAAAGGTTAGCTCAGCCTCAAACAATTAAAAATTAAACCTTAGGTCCTTCAAGTGTAATTCGCGACCCACGAGTTGAGAAACGCTCATAAAGTCTCTTATATATACCGGATCATACTATTTTCTTTGTCTTTTAAAAATATACCCATCGTTTCTCCTAAACTTAACAACGTCTATAAATTTTGACTTTCATTTATCATTCCCGAAGCAGTCTTGAACTCCGCGCCAAACAATAAAACCTAAGTTAAAACACTCCCAGATTTACTCAGTTTTTAGCACAGATTTACGACTTTTTAACACACAGTAATAACTGCGTATATTCAGTTAATATCTAACCAAGAAAATATATTTCGTGGTTGAGTGTTAAATAAGTTGCTAATTTATGTTCTAATTAGGACATGCGTGTTAATAAATTAATTTGGGGAATTGCTGAATGAAAATTTAATTCAATTTTACGTTTTTAAAATTATGTACTAATTATATGAAATTTAATTAATTATTAATGTAACAATGTTGCTACTTAATTTAAAACACATGTATTAGGACGATTATATAATTATATTAATAAATTTTAATGCGCACAATTATTTGAAAATAAAATTATTTTGACGCAGTTTTCAACTAACATAAGCCAAAAAAATCTTATTTCCTATAGGAGTTGGTTTAAAAATCAAAAGTAATGCACCTTGTTGTGAACTATAATAGTAAGTCTGGAATTTTTGCTCATATTTGTAACGAATCGGTTAGTCCACCCGGACAAATTATTTACCTATGACAAACTTTCACAAACCACCAGTCACGAGAATTTCTTTGAAACGGGCTGCAATCGTTTTTTTAGGGGTTTTAAAGGGTACTTTGCAGTCAATATTTGTGAGAATACAGATAATAAAATAAAACTAGAAACCTTACGTTTACAACACGTAACTTAAAAATATTTTGTATGAAGACTTTTGTTCAAAGTTATTACCTAATAACTTTGACAATTCCTTGAACAATTTTTCATACACTTATTCGTAGAAATGCCTAGAAATGTCTTATAAATACACCCGTCTCTCTGAAGATGGATCAGAAAGTATTCGGTCCGGTTAGCGTAAACATCTAAGTTGTTGATTTTTTAGAGGCATTGTGTCTACATTCTGGTGGTCTATCCGATCCTATTTGTTTCAATGTTAGTCATTATTTTTACCTATATTTTAATATTTCAAACTTAACTATTGTAAATATTATATTATAATAAATCAAATTAATTAATTTTAAACCGTCTTACTTAACGTGTGTAAATCTTCACCTTTAAGGACTTTAGTGAACAGCTAAGATCCAAACTAATTACAAGATGCTTGATCAGTCGGTTGGTAAGTACGATTAAATATTATTTAATTCACATATCGTAATGATGAACCCTGGATAACACTTACGCTTAATACCCAACACCTTTAGTCAGGAATCTCACTTCAGTTTGAAATCAGTTTTATATAATATCACAGGCTCGCTACCTAGTTGATAATAAAAATGGTACGTTGTAAAGTAAGGTATCAGGGTTCACTACATATTATTTTATCGAAAGTCATCAATTTTTTTTGTGTTATCCAAGAAACTAATTACTTATTTAATTTAATGCAGGGCATTAAATTAAGGATCTTGAGTAGGATTTCTGACCTGAAACAATCTCGAGTTGACAGTCGCGGGAATTGAATATTTTTTCATGTCTCTTGACCTGGAAAAATATAACTAGAGCCTTTTTGTATAATTATTTTAGAGCACTCATTTTAAAACAATTATTTTTACTAGTGTACACGATTAAAAATCAAACATGTTAAATTCTTCCAGATATGTACGAGAGGATGGCATAGACGTCTAATGTCGCATACGTATACCACTACCACTGTCAACTAGTTTACCACTTTACAGGAGACATGAGGTCTGGCCTTGTACGAACAGAGCTGCTGTTTGGCTAAACAAACAAAAACCCCGGATATGCAAACTTATTTGAAAAATATCTTCTCTCTGGAGCAAAGGGCTTTAACAAAAGCTCTCCATTTGAGTCAGCTATTCGACAGGTTTTTAATTCCGTTCCAGAATTTTACCAAATTCTTCCAGTTCGTGTAAGACTTTTCTTCGCCATATATTGGCAGGACGACCTGTGCGTCGGTTCCTTTATTGGTTCCATTCCAAGGCCATTCTGGTAACATCAATTGGGTCTCTGCAAAATGTAACCAATTCATCTCCACTTTATTATTATTGTTTCCTCTATGATTTCTCGTTAATTTATTCGACTCCCGAAATCTTTATTTGAGACTTTGTCTTGCCATTTGATTCTCATTATTCTGCAAAGACATTTCTTCACAAAGACTTGAAAGTTTTATGTTATGACTTTAGAGGTATCCAAGTTTCACAGCCGTAGCGAAGGGCAGACTTTACATTTGTATTAAAGAAACAGAGTATGGTGTCGCGCGAGATCTTTAAATAGCATGTCTTAAAATGCTGAAAGTACTTCGCGCTTTTCTAATGCGGCTTAAAATCTTGCTTTTGCTAACCACCATTATTGTTAATTATGCTACCTAGGTAGCAGAATTCGTCTACCTCTTCAAACTTCTCTCCGTCTATGTAAAGCCTGTCATTATTCCTAGTTCTGATGCGGATATACTTGATTACTGTGCCCAGTGAAAAAAACGCAGAAAATTGTTTATTTATCTAACATTAGCATTTGAAAACATGTATTTCGAAATAGTTCAGCATATTTCTTAGTGAATTAAGATGTTTAAATTGTTCTTATTGAACGCTTCGTATCGGCTTTATCTTCTTACCTCCCAGAATAAGCTAATAAATAATTTAATAACTTTTTACGACAAAAATAATTTTAGTGTCGTCATTAATCTTCTCCAGCCAAACTTTATTATCTCTGCAAGTTTTGTTCTACAAAAGATGAAGTTGACAGTAAGTACTAAATCAAAACTTCAAAATTCTGATTTATAGCGACAGCTGGCGAGTGCAAAAGATCACAACGTTACATAAAAAAATGATATAATCTCATAAGTTTTTCGTTCTAACTAAATCTACTATTCTGAGTATTCCTAAATCCCCTTTTCCGATTTTCACAGATGTCTACTACACACTTAACATTAAAATTAATTTTCAATTTCCAAATCGTTGTCGCTATAATAAATTACCATGTCCTTTTGAAGTTTTTTCTGTCACCTCAAATTACCGGAAACAGTTAAAAAAAATTAAAATAACCAACTTGTGTTGTGGTGCAAGTTGATTCTAAGAATTCTTTTCTCTTGAATCATTATTTGTTGTACATGTACGCAAATAAGTCCACTTCTTTTATCTCTTTGAGTATGTATGTTTGTACAGTAATACTATGTTTACATTGTACCACGTCGAAGAAGTTCCGACACTTAGTTGTGGCTTCTTCAATATTGGTGATCGTCTTACTGCACTTCTGTTGTATCAACATATGTTTGATTTTTTATATTCTGATGAAATGGGGTATTACCAGTAAAAAATATATTGCCGACACTTCTTTGAAGATAAATATGGTCACAGCTGGCGTTTATGGCATCGTTTTTTATTGAATGAGACGGGCGAAAACCGCAGAAATATAACGTTATGAGGTATTCATTTTAGGAAATGCTTTTTAGTGAAAAAAGGTGAGAATAATGTGTCGTGAAATAAATTTACTCAGTTACTTTATATGGAAGATTCTGGAGCGAATTTTTAAAGTGGTAAGTTATTTCTTTAATATAGCGTCACTATTCACAGCAGTGAATTAGGAGGGTCGTCGAGAAAGTAAAAAAACGTTTGGATATGAGTAAAACGAGCCTGTTTGAAGATGTTATTATCAGGCTTCCTCAGTGTGTGTACTATCCACCTCCATTTCCGGATATTTATTTCTTTAATTGATTTTTAGACCGATAAACTGCATAGATCTGTATTTGAGATTGTGTTTGGTTAAAAGATATTGAAGATTTTGGGCAGACACTTGTCTGTGAAAACCTGTAGTCGGGAGGTTATCTGGTTGGTCACCTTCCATGTACGAAAGATGCGTAACTTGTAGAGAGGAAGTATAGCTTTGATTTCCCTGTGTGTTCCAAAAGCAAACTTTCTGGATACGGGTTTCAAGGTCAGTGACCACTAACTACAATGAGGTAGATGTGTTTATCAGCTTCTTTTATAGGAGAATCTTCAACAATATGATTCAACCAAAGTATTATGGTTAGGCCTGTTTAATATCAGCGATTCTGTTTTGTTGTAGCTAATACGCAAGCTAATTTCCTTCATTACTGTATGTAACAAGACAAATATCATCAGCGTCATCCAAATCTTCGAATCTGGAGGAGAGTCCAGCGTATACTGGGCGTAACACTTTGCGACTTTCTTCATGAGATTTAATTAATTGTTATTTGTTTATTGTTAATACATATCATTAATTGTTTTTCTATAGTCACCATTTAGATTGAGACACATCACATTTTTTGACGCGTTTTTTGATACCTTTCTCGTAAATACTAGTCGCTAGTGAGTTCAGTCCGTTCGTCGTTTTCACATCGTCATCATTTTCCAGTCATCTACCTTTTAGCGTCTACAGCCTATCGTAAACAGTCGTATTATTTAGCGCTTGTGTAGCTGTTAAATTAATGCTTTGCCAGAATCAAAATAATAGAACAATTTTGCAAATCCTTTCGGTTCCAGCTCCTCGACCGATTCCATTCAAGTACCCTCTTCATCATCATCAACAGTCGCATTTGTGATACTAAACTTTTTAGTAACCTTTGGTCTTGTTGAGCAAATTTATTCAGAGCACGCTGTCCCTAGTTTTTCACGGGGTTTTTCACGGGGGGGGGGGTCAAAAAAGAAAATATTGGCATAATAGTATTGAAGTGAGGACCTCTTTTTTAGGTCATCACTTGGATTTTACAAGTGAGGACCTTTTTTATTTTAGATCATCACTTGAATTTTAGAAATGAGGACTGTTTTTTAGGGGTACCAATTATAAAATCTTGCCCATGGCCCGAAAAAAGCTAATTACGGCCCTTCAAATGAATATTAAAAACTTTGGACTACAAAATCATCCGACAGATTGTCGTTATAATGATTTTTTTTTAATTTTAGATTGTTTTTGAAGTTCTGTATCACTTTTTATTAACATCGTTTGTGCATGCCCGGCACAATTTTTTTCTGATTACTCGAGGCGCCTTCGACAACAACGGCGCCGGGTTGCATTGCAACCCCGGTAGCTACATCCCTAAACATTACAGAGTTAAACTAACTTGTTATTTTTCTAAATTTAACCCAAAATGAGAATAAAATTGAAATAACCTTGTTTATTTTGAAATAATGCCTAAACATCCCATGTTCTCCAACCGTATCCGCAGAATGTTTTTCCTGTCTACCATGTCGACAAACTGCAAACTATATTTTCGTAACCCTCTGGTATGCCTATCGGTACTGGTGCATCAAGTGAAGTGTGTGTGGTTTTAATTTGTCGCGTGGCCGAAAGACATTTGTAGCTTTCGCGAGTGGTAGGTGGGAGGTCTGACAGAAATAGACTCGAGAAAACATGTGGAGTTCCATAACAGCTTATCGCTTGTGATAAATGTTATTTGTGTTTTGTTGGTGTTAAATGTACAATGGCTTATAGTTTATTGGGATTATGGCTATTTATGAATGTTAAATTTAAGATAACATTGAAGTTGGTTTATAGTTTTATTCTATATTAAAAACAAACCGTTTGTTTCTTCCCACTTATAAAAGACATTTTTATCAATAAAAGCTTTTGATAAGAAATTAGAGCAAAGGTAATCGAACAGTTGTGTGCTGAAGATCTTTCTTTCTGGAGCTTTAACACCAGGGCTGATATTCAGCAAGTACACGCGTACCGTTTGAAATTATTGAATTGAATTATTATTGAAATACTTCCGTACCAGTTAAAAACAATAAAAAAAAATAAACTAGTTTAATTTGTTTAGGTTTTACTTTATAGAGTTGCCGTAGCTCCGTGGTAAGAAAGTTGTCTACGGAACACAGGAATGCGGGTTCGAATCCCATCTTCGGATTTTTATCTTCCGAAATTGTGTCCTGTTGTCGCCTCAGTTTTAGTATTATAATTTTAATATAATTTTAACACATTAAAGGCGGGAGTCGTAGTACTACGATTTATCTCGACTGTAGCTTAAAGGCGGGAGTCGTAGTAATACGATTTATCTCGACTGCCACAACCTGGTACATCGAACTCGGCACCACGGACTCCACGATATAAAATTGATCTGCCTGGACGTCTTTCGCTAGACATCAAAAAGCACAAATTAATTCGGATAGAAAATAAAGGCAAAAAGCTATATACCCAACGAAACTGCGTAGTTTGTGCAGCACATAAAAAAAGAAAGTTGACTTGCTTCAAATGCGAGTTTTGCAATGCACCTCTTCACCGTGGCGAGTGTTATCAACATTATCACTCTCATAAAAAATACTAGATTCCTCTCATAATATGTACTTTAAAATATGTACATTTTTTGTAATTAGTGTTTAGTTCTTTTTTAATATTTCTTATAGTTTTAAGAGTTTAAATAAACTTTTTTAAGTCTAAATTTTTTTATGATTACACAAAATATCGCCCGCTCTAGGACGAAAAACGAGGCGGGGCGGTCGCCGCGTTACCTAGCTTACTTTCGTCAAGATCCCCCGCCTTTAATGTGTTAATACTTAAAACGAGTACCTGTTTATACAGGGATAATAGGATCGGTCGTCACACTGACCACGTGGCTTTCAGATCTATGGCCGGCGGTCTAGAAACAGAACTTACCTTCTCTGCCCCTTATACGTCTATTAGGCGTTGGGATCCTATTATTATTATTAGTTTATACTTTGGGCAAAAGGCCACATCAACGATTTCTAATCAACAAATGACTTAGAAACTATTAAAGTAATTTGCAATTTTTAGAAAAGTTTTTTTTTTGCTCATCAGCATTTTCTTTGTTTTCGTTTTTCAGCGTACCGGTTACAGGTTTTATACTCCAAATTTACCTTTTGCAAATCAAATTGATAATTTTGCAATTCAAATACATTTAGGAAAAATACTAAGAGTTCAAAAAAACACATCCCGAGAAAAATAAAAACAATTATGTAATAAAAAATTAAATATTATTTTCATTTTGAGTGGCATACCAAATAAAATCTCTTAATTCGTGGATCAACAAGCAAATTTTTATTTTTGAAAAATCTGTGATTGATCTAAAAATCTGAAAAAATCTCCATAATGAACATTGATGGGAACTGGAACAGTTCAACAAGATTATCTGATCACGTTAATTTTCCGAAAAATGTCGATTACTTTTATGTCGATCATTATTTTATTAAAATAGTTATTTTAATTATAATTTATTGAGATAAAAGAAAGCTCTTAAGATGTAGATTAAGGAAGGAAATGTAGTTTTTTTAAATTCATTTGTTTTAACACGATTTTAGCCAAAGGAGTGAAATGAAAAATCTGAAAAAATTATAGGTAATGTATATTGATCTGAGCCAGAAACCCACGAGAGTAATTTTTGATCAGATGGCGTTTTTGAAAAATATTGCACCTTTGGTGTTTTTAGCAAAATTCATTATTTTTTTAAATAATGGCTAAATTATGGCCAAGAATGTAATGGATTTGTTGTATTTATGGGTAAGGTACATCTTCTATTGAAATTAAAAATAAAACCAAAAAAAATTAACACTGAGAATCGAGTTCATGTGTGTAAGGAGCGCCTACTGTTATACGCCATGATTCAAACTATTATTTTAATTAGTTTAGTTTTTTGTTTTTAAGGTATTAAACAAGAATAAATCATTTTTAGTAGACAAATACTTATAAATTAAATAACACATTGTTAATAGTGAAAAATACATTTTAAAAATTGAAAAACATGAAGCCATTTAACAATATATTTATTATTAATTTAATGAAGACTTAGATACGAAGCAAATGCAGAAATAATCGCTGGGATTTTTTAAATTAAATTAATTGTGATGAAATTTTTACAAATTATTTAAATTTAATTAAAAAAATTAAATGGAAGCTTTTAACACTCAAATAATGAATAAAAATGTTTATCACAAAACTTTTTATCAAAAAAATATTCTTAGACATCCAGCATTTTGTTGGCTTCTTAAACTTATTAAATACCTACAAAACCCTGAAATGTGTGAAAATTCCCACTTCACATTAATTTTTCTTTTGTTTTTTAGAATTGTCAGCCCTGCCTTTACTGACACAAATACCAACCTTAGAAATACTTATACCAATAATAAATTCCCATATCTCGTATCAAAACAAACAATTAAAAAAATGCATAATTGCATAATATTGGCGAGAAAGTTGTGAAATTGATGTTAGAAATATAAATTAATGATGTAACAAGTACTAGTATGGACCTGAACCTGTCAGGTTTGACTTGTAACCTTCTGAAGACTGTTAAATGTACATGCGCGGAATACATAAAAGTGCGAAATGCACTTACTCGTATCAAATTGTGGTTTATTGACAAACTTCACACTGGTTTATTCGTATGTATATAGAATGGATTATATATTCATGACATGAAGCCAATAACAAGCTGTATTAAAATTTTTAACCGCATTATAATAAGAAGAATACTAATAAATGAGTGTGAAATAAACCCTGCAACACTGTTGTCAAGAGAGAAATAAAAACAGCAGCAGTCAGAATGGATAGAGGATTGCGTTAAACTTACTTCTGTTTTTGTTTTTACCAAATAAAGAAAAACTCTTACGTGTGTTCTTTTTATACTTTTTTTAACAAGCAACCATTCTTCTAATGAATCTTTCTTTAATCCATTGTTTTTCGTAGCATTTTATTGTATTTTTCTTAATATTTCTAATAGCCGTGGCACACAACATTTTTTGGAAATAATTTTGACAAAAATCGTTTTTTTTTTTAAACATTTTTTTAAAAACTTATTTTCTTTCGCTAATCTATGCTTCAAGACCTTTCACTTGATGCAGTATATTAAATTTAAAAA
The DNA here is from genome assembly GCA_963971575.1 of Liopterus haemorrhoidalis. Taxonomy (NCBI): domain Eukaryota; kingdom Metazoa; phylum Arthropoda; class Insecta; order Coleoptera; family Dytiscidae; genus Liopterus; species Liopterus haemorrhoidalis. Next base: position 52,430,148 of record OZ020612.1, read on the forward strand.
ATAATTAATTTTTTAAACAATACAAACTTTCGAAAAAATAATCTAATCAAAAATACTAAGACAAAATACAGAGTGATTATTTAATGGCGAGACGACGTCAATGAATTTTACGTGCCTCCTAGCAGAAATACTGGTGAATACTATGACATAATAACCTAAAATTTGATTATAAAGAAAAAAATGCACGCATAATCGCCTGCTACGATGTGTATGAAACGCCAAATTATTAAAACTTCCAGTGACGTCGTCTCGCCATTAAATAATCACTCTGTATATGTCCGAATACCTACACACACACAAGCGTACATTTGTCTACAAATGAATTAATATCTTCGTTCGCGGATGAAGTTTCTGACAAGATGTTTGTTATTCGCGATAGTCTTCGGATGGTTATGTAACCTGTAGAGCAGTGGTTCTCAAACTTATTTGGCCTACCGCCCCCTTTCGAGAAAGAAAAAATTACTCAGCGCCCCCTGGAAATCTACATTCTTTAAGAGAACAAACAGAAAGATCTATATTTCTACCTACGTTCTAAAATATAGTAAATAAATATGTTGTAAATAAGACACATTGAAGCTTGAAATTAAAAATTATTTATTAAAATCATATTCTCATCTAATGAGAAGGATGAACCTGGTGCGCTGCTATCAATGTATCAATCCTCGGCTCTATTCTTGTCAGCAGTATTCTTAAATCACCGCGATTAGCTATTTGCAGTTGGTTTCTTTTTTTTGTTAATAGATTTGTGACCACACTGAACCCACGTTCCACTAAATATGACGAAGGAAATGCAATTAACAACTTTTGTATTATAGCCCATAACCCAGGATAAGCTGTAGGAATCTGCTTATTTATGCCCCCTTATTTTTGTGCAAGCCCCCCCCCCCCCAAATGCACCCAAGGCTACTAGCGCCTCCCAGGGGGCGGTATCACCCACTTTGAGAATCACTGCTGTAGAGGTATCCTTCTTTAAGTACAAGTAACGATTTTATTGGCGGTTGCAAAGTAAATATTGTTTTTTTATCAACTATAGAATATAATTCTAATATTCGTAATCTCACCACTGTTGTCACAATTAAAACCTGTGTGTCGATTAGAGCAAGAACTCCTTCAGTCAGAAATATTTAGCGTCCGCGATGTCAAGGATACCTAACAGGTCGCGAGTTGGATATAGTAGTAAAACTGTTAATGAACTTATTCCTCACTGTTAGTAAGTTATTTAAAACTTCACTCGCGAACAAAGCTGTTGTACCTACAATCATCTAAATCATGACGTACTATGTAAATCTTTATATAGAAATTTTATTTTAATTATTATACACTTAAAATGAGAATACAGAGATCATAATGTCTAAATAAGGATAAAAGTCAATTCATAACGATATATTTTTTCTTTTGCTTATAGCTGTCTTGGAATAAAATATTATCGAAAATGTTCCGCTAAAATTTTTTATGAGCTTTGTGGCTGTCATTTCGTTGAAGAGCTTTCAAAGTTCGATTATTCCCTGTTCCCTTTATGCGTTCTTTTTCCATATTCTTATTCCTATTCAACTTTCCCCTATGCATTATGGCACTTGAATATTTTGACGTTTAGTACTGGCACAATACCTAGCAGCACGTAATAATTCCCTCGGAATAAAAGAAATTTTTTACATAAAGAATCATTTTATAATAATAATAACACCTAAATGTTAAGTCAGAATATTTCTTGGAGAAGACTGATAAGGAGGGAAGACCGGTTCTCCCATAGCTGGTATATATTTGTTGTTTTTACAAAATTATCATTCCAAATTGGGAATTTTCGATTTAAGTCGAACATGGGACAGATTGCTCAACTCTTGTGCTATAGACAGGTCCTGTGCAAACGGTGAGTTGACTTTGTCCTATTCCTGTTTTGCTGCATCCAACCTTCTAATATCCGGAGGAGGAATGTTAGAAAAGACCGGGAGCCAAATCGAAGGAATTAATTTTACAGTTCTGATGATGATACGCATGGTTTCGTTTAACTGAGTGTCCACGTTGCCTGTGTGAGCAATATCATACCATACCGGAGCGCAGTATTCAGCCAACGAATATGCTAATACAGGGATCGGCAACCTTTGAGTGACAAAGAGTAAAATCTATATTGAAAACAAAAACAATAACATGGAAGAGCCGCTAAAAAATATATGCTATATTTAAGAATAAAACCTAAAAATTGTTATTAATATATAATGTATAAATAAATTAATATTTACTTATACATTTAGTTTTTGATACCTATTGCACTTGCCAGTATATTACAATATAATAATTTTTTTACTGGGACGATTGCTACTTGCATAGTGTTCGATAAGACTTCAATATTTGGTAAATATTCAGTAATCTTTAACTTAAGGCAGCACTCAAGTTTCAGGTCAGTAAGATTTACTTCTTAACTCACTATTAATTTCATATGTGAAAAGATTTGCTCACAGTAATGTGTGGATCCGAAAATTGCCAGTAGTCCAAAAGCATAATTTTTTAAATGATTGAAGGATTCTGGAAGACGATTCCAAGCTTCGAAAACAACTTTATCTACATCTTGAAGATTGCGAATTTCGGTCCACTTATGCTGGATAAAATGAACTTTTCTCTTTCTAAACTTTCCAGTTCAGAATTAAGTTTTAAGAATATATTATTCCATAAATCTTTGGATTTAAAATCCAATAATTGAAGTTCAAATTGTACCTGATTAATCAATGGGAATGGTGATAAATGTAATTGCTGCATATCTGCTTCAATTGGTTTTGTCAAAAAAGCTAGTGTAGCTTTATATTTTCTAAACTCTTTAAATCTTATAACCTTGTTATTGTCCTTATGTTTTTGAAAAGTAGGTATTAAAATGTAAAAATGTTTCTGCACTTATTTCGTTCATCAGAAATTACTTCTTCTAAAAGGGAATATGCAGCAACTCGGGGAATTACCGGGCGTGAATTGCACCGTAAAACATCCTGAATAATACAAAACCTGTATAGTACAGGCAGAAAGTTGAAAATTTAAAAATAAATTATATTAAAATAAAAACCAGCCAATTTTCAAAGAGCCACAATATTTTCTAAAAGAGCCGCAGGTTGCCGACCCCTGTGCTAATGCTATTTCTGCTGTTCGCAATGTGTCTGCATCGGCTACCCATGTGGATCCGGCCAGTTGGTACAATAGATTGTTCTCAGTTTTTGTTTTATGGGACACCTTTGTCAGATGTTCTTTGAATGTCAGAGATCTTTCCTGGGTGATTCCTAGATAAGTAGGTTGTTTGTTATATCTCAACTTCGTTCCGGCTCATGCGAGGCAAGTATGGTGCTTAGATGGAAATTGCATGTTTCGGATTTCATGGGATTCGGAAATAAGCGCCATTGGTGGTAATATTGGTCAAGTAGGGACAGATCAGATGTTAGTATACTGGCAGCATTGTCCTTGTTTGAGAGTTGTGTTGCAAGTGCCAGGTCATCAGCATAGATAAATTTCCTAGAGCAAGTTTTAGGTAAATCGCTAATATACATGTAAACAAATAAGGGATTTATTGTTTAAATAAAACTCAAGTTGTTCACAGACTATTTTATTCTAAGTATTCACTCTTACAACGTAAGAAAACATCTGATCTCTCTATCAAATTCTACGTGTGTTTTATAAAACCAATTAGTGTAATGAGCCGTCATCATTATCGTTAATGAGTCGTCATCATTAGTGGGCCCAGATTACTGATTGCATCTAGATAACATTTTAGGGTGACGTAACAGGGCTTCGTGGAAGGCTAGATGCTAACATACATATTGAAGAATAGTGGAGCCAACACAGAGCCTTGAGGTAATCCGTTCTTAATAGTGATCGTACTACTTGATTTCCCATTGGTGAATTATTCAACGGTTACTTAACATATTCTGGACAACCGTACAAAATATATAATATATACGTAATAGTACATAGAGCTATTGGAATTAGTACTACCCTTTTTAGTTGTCTTTAGAAATGTAAGATTGACTCCCGGATTCGAGGATTTTACAATTCATCTATAAATTTTCAAAATGCAATATTTGAAGTAAACTCAATAAAATCTGCATAAATGCTAAAAATAAATACCAACAATTAACTTGTGAAGGTAACATGCTTCCTACACTAGTGACTCATTTCATGTCATAATGCAAATCTATAAATAAAAGAAATTACACTATTATAGTACAGAACGACTTACAGTCGCTCAATTCGCTAATAACACCGCAACGAAAATGTTTAATTGCTGTAATCACATAAATTTAACTGACGACATTTTTTATTGGGTGATAATTGATAATTATTAAATTGTGAAATAAAAACGGTTATTATCAACATTAAAAATTGCTTAATGCAAAATTGTTGTGGAATTTTTTTCTTAGAAAATTAACTAGACTATTAATCTTATGAAATCTTGTTCTATAAATAAAACAATAATTACTATACGAAATTATAAAATAAAAAAAAAGATGAACAAAAAATAATTGGAACAGTACTTCGTTCGGTAACTAGAAACAAATAGTTGAGAAGTAAAACCTCATTTATGATGGATGCATAGCATCTATATTAATAAAATTGGAGGCTATAACTGTTTTTTATTTTTTCAGATGATTATTGAGAAGTGACATTACCGGTGGTGGCGCTGTGCTCCAAGGCAATATGGCTGTTGTCTCTAGTACTCAGTTGTCAATATCCTAATAGCGAACAGGTTAATTTAAGCACAATACATTTTTATTTTAAGATAATGAAAGTAAATATTTGCGAATTTTTTTAATTTTTAAGCGCTACACATGTTTCCATGTGTATAACAAAAGGTGGGCATCAAATTACAGTATTTAAAGTTTAATTTCAGTAGATTTATTGAAGTGTAATTTGTAGCCGAGCAGGTGTTAAATGCCGGGCATGTAATTTTATGTGGTACATCTAAGTGTGGGTCATATGAATTTACAATATATGGATTCTGTTTGCAAACAAGTGCATTATGTTCATTGCCTCATGAAATAAAATTAGTTTTAATTGGGCAGGAGCAGCTAAATGTTAAATACACAACTTGCAGATGCAAGCATATTAGTATAGTTTTGTTTTTCTACGACAAATATAATGAACAAACTCGCATAGTATCTGTCACTTTTTAACTCAAAATATATTCCCATGCCTTCCTCCTCTCCATAACCAAATCTTTTCCCAATCTAGAGTTAATATTAACTGGACTATCTTTGTCCTGTCTTGAATGACAGCCAAAAACACTACAATTTGTTCTACTTTTATAGTTTTTCACAACTTCTATCGCCATTCTAACAAAAATTTAACACTAGAACATACAGAGTGATTCTTTAATGGCGAGACGACGTCACCGAATTTTACGTGCCTTCTAGCAGAAATACAGGTGAATACTATTACTATAATAACTATGATTATGAAGAAAAAAAGATTATGCGCATGCGCGCATAATCGTTTGCTACGATGTGTATGAAACGGCAAATTATTAAAACTTCCAGTGACGTCGTCTCGCCATTAAATAATCACTCTGTATGTAATAAGTTCAAACAGTACTAGAGCGCCTAGTAGAATATTTGACCACCAGGCTGCGTATTCGAGCGTGTCAATTCTCAATAAGACAATATCCGCAAAAAAATTAAATTTTGTCTGTCCGAGATTCACGAAAAGGCTGGACAAAATTTCCAAGAAATTTGGTATGATGATAAAGAAGACCAGGATTCGAACACAGTCTGTAAGGCATTTCAAAATTTTATTCTAGGGGGGTGTTTTGGGATTATGTTTATTAAAATTCACTTGACAGAAAATATGTATACATCCTAAATTACTTTTAGTAATAAAACAAATCTTTTTTGTTCAATGCATTTTTTTCAATTAGATGAATATTTGAGTTACGGGATATATCTCTTATTATTGATGTAACAGCAAAAATGTATTTGACAAAAATTATTAATAGATAATAAAAAAACAAATTTTTAATCTTTATAATTTTTTCATTTAGTTGATTATTTGGGGAGTTACGGAGGGACGCCCTAAAGCCAAACTTTTGAAATATCTCTTTTATTATTGATGTAACAGCAAAAAAGTATTTGACAAAAATTTTGAGAAAAAAAAAATAATTTTTATGAATTTTTTTATTTAGGTGTATATTTGGAGAGTTATGGAGGTACACCCTAAAGCGAAACTTTTGAAATATCTCCCTTATTATAGTAACAGCACTGCTGAATATAGTTTTCGTATGCACAAATATCTCAAAAATAAGATGTGAGAAAACTGCTAAATGATGTTTAATTATTTAACAACAAATTATTACGAAATATAATTAAAATAAACGTTTACCCATTAAAACAAATTATATTCCTCTATTGGAAGTTAGAACTGCGCTTCTTGAATAGCTTTGAGTTATATAACATAACATGGAAAATTATAATTTTCATCCAGTACTTTCGCTTAGTACTCTCCTCAAATCTTTCAATGCGTGTAATTACGGCAGCAATAATTTTTAATTAGTGCGTAATCACAATATAATCACGCAAAGTATACAGACTTCCGTGGTTAGTTTCATAAGCAATGTGGTTGGTAAGGTTTACTTTGTAATTAAATTTTAAGTTACTAAATATGGTTAGTAAATAGAGTCTGTATGTAACTCCTGTAATTACGTCATTCATATTTTTTCAAGGATTACTGGATATTTAGTGTCCACCTACAACTGCAAACAGAAATAAAAAACTACTTCAAGAAAATAAGTGACAACAGTATAGCAAATATATGAGGTTCAAAAAATGTTCGGATTAGTGTCTAGTATTGTGTGAGATACTAAAGAACGGCCGAGTGGTAAGGGAGAGTTTATGACAATGGGCAAAATCACAGGCGTACCGAATTTAGTTGACCACTACACTTGACGCTACATATAACCTCCAGAGTTTATAAATTTCTTATACAAAACTATCAGTTTGAACTAAAATTAATAACCTTTATTATATAATATCAAATTATGCATCGAATTTTTATCTATCTAATAAGATATTTTTAATTGTAGAAAAAATTGTTGAAAAAATGTTTTCGCTCAATAACTTAATAATAGACATCACACAACAATGTTCTCGAATTTTTTAAATATACTTGTAGATTTCAAATAACATTTATATTGTTATAGTTTTATTATATTACGTCTTGATTCTTGGTTGTTTGGAAAGTCATTGCGTTTTTGTTGGTTAAAATGAAAGATTTTCTTATAGTGTATAAATATTTTATTTAATTATATATTCACCATTTTGGTCCAATACCTTTGCCATCTTTCTGGCAGTAGCAGACAAACTTCTGATCTTTGCTGGCAAAAAACTGATCTTACCCATTTTTGACGTCCTCACCTGAAGTAAAAGTTTTGCCGTCTAAAAAATTTTGTAGAGACCGGAACAGGTAATAATCTGAAGGTGCCAGATCTGGAGAATATGGTGGGTGTGGTAGTACATCCCATCCAAGATGTAAAAGCTTTTGGCGAGTAACCAAACTTGTATGAGGTCTCGCGTTATCTAGGTGGAACACTATACATTTTCTATTGATCAATTCTGGATCAATTTCTGTTTAAGTGAATCATTCAATTTGTCTAGTTGATGACAGTACACTTCAAAATTGATCGTTGTATTGTCTGGTAGAAGCTCAAATAAAACTATTCCCTTGAAACCCCACCAAACAGACATCACCTTTTTCTGATGAATATTGGCTTTCGAAGCCGGTTCATCTTTTTTACTCCATGATCTCTTGCGTTTATCGTTGTTGTAGACAACCCATTTCTCATCCTCGGTGATGAGTAGCTTCAAAAACTGATCATTTTCTTGACGTTTCAGAAGCAAATCACAGACATCAATGCGACGGAGCAAATTTCTCTCTGTAAGAACGTATGGAACCCATATGCCGAATTTTGAAACTAAACCAAGGCATTTCACATGATCATGAACTGTCGAATTCGATAAATTTAACCTCTCAGCGATGTCACGAGTTGTTATTCGGCGGTTTGCATCAATCAATGCTTTTATTTTGTCTTCATCAGCTTCAATTGGCCTTCCACAACGTGGTGCAACTGCAACATCAAAATTGCCAGAACGAAATTTTGCAAACCAATTTTTGCACTGGCGTTCTGTCAATACATCTTCTCTATACACATCGAATACATTTTTTCTTGCTTGAACAGCATTTTTACATTTTCTATAGTAAAAAAGTAAAATATGCCGGTAATGCTGCTTTCGACTCTCCATATTTGATAGGGTACCAAATAAAAACTTTTGCACAGAATCAAACAAAATTTTTCACAAACAAGCCTTGCTATATCAGCTGTCAAAATATATAAACACAATGCGGCTTAACTGAGAAGTAGGCCGCGAAAAATTAAATATAGTCCTCTGTTGGGAAAAAACGAAATGACTTTCTGAACAACCTGCCTGCAAGAAGTGCCAAAACTGGAAAAGGCATCCCTACAAATTTGTAGGTAGGAATACACCTTTCCACTTCTGGCAGCAAGTGTCTTTGCAAGATAAGAAAAAGTTTTTTTCAATTTAGTTACATTTTCAATTTAGTTACGAGTTATCAATTTGTAGCAGCATGTTTGAATTCCATAAATAAAAACATGTCTGATCGAAATACCAACATTTAGACATAAAATAAAATATTACACTTCCCATAAAATAAATGATTGTTCTGTCTGTTAGAGTTATTTATAAGTGCACGGGGCACGGAGTAGATAAGATGATATCAAATGCAGTCAATGCAGACAGAGTCAAAGAGAGTCTGTGATTCAGGCGGGGGCGACCCGGCGAAATGGAGATGTGTGGGAAAGGCTCAGTCACGTTTTGATGAACTCACGTCTCTGTACATCGACAATAAAACGACGATATCATTTGTCAAATGGAAATTCATTACTAGAACTCAAACACGACTCTACAATATTAATAACTTACTGGAATATACATTGCTAGCTTATACGATAGATGGGGACTTTCTTGGAAATTCTGGTGACAGTTCTATCAGAAAATATGCATTTTTATCCTACTTTCACACATATTGTACCAAGAAGAATAGAATAAACACGTGTGAATATCTAATCATAACATTTTATATTACCTACTATAGTAAAGGAGAATTTACTTGACAGATTGATCGATTGAGAACCGATAAAGAAATATATATCTATGTCACACAGTTTTATGTAAGATGTCAAGAACGTATTTCTGCTTCTTACTGTAACGTACGTTCATAATTTTTGTATTTTTTATATTGTAATATGGTAACTTCAACGTATGTCCCTTTGTATACACGCGCGCGCATTCAGCTCTGGGCCGTCGCTAATAATCTTTCCTTCTCTATGAGTGAAACAAATTGTAAATCTTTCTCTATTTCTAGCTTTGTCTGTGAACAAATGATATGGCTCTATTCAAAAATGGAAATTGTATTGCTATAGTTCTCTCCCATTGAACCATATGCTTTAATTAACCGTCATCTGTCAACTAAAGTCTCCTTTACTATACAAGTATTTTCAAGCACGTTTGTCATAGTAATGTAATTTTGAGATGATTGCAAAAACATTATAATCTTGTTTCCACTAAGTTGGGAGCCTAATTTTTCGAATCAATTATTTTTAAGGTCCCAAACATTGAATTCAAACATGTCATTAAAATTTAATGAGCCAAATACGAAAAATCAATTATTTAAATTTGAACAAACCCATTTTTTAATGAACTTGGTGGATAAAACATAGATTAAATGTTAAAATAGGTTATATACGGATATGACCACCAAAAAAGCCTCATAACGTCACTCATGTGTCTGTTTGTCTATGTGTCTATACAGTAGAAATTGTAGCCAAACAGCTGAGCATAGAAAGTTGAAATCTGGCATGCTTATACAACCCTTTAACCCACATATAGGAAAAATACTGAGAGTTCAAAAAAAAACATATCACGAGATACGAGTATATATAAACAAATATGTATTTAATGAAAAAATAAATATTTTTCTAAAATTTTGAGTGGGATATCAAATGAAACCTTTTAATTCTTGAATAAACAAACAAAACAAGTTAGTTTTTCGAAAAATAACGAATTTTTTGTCATTGAAAAAAAATTATTATTATTATTTTTATCTTATTGTGTGATATCAAAAGAAAGCTCTTGAAACGTAGATTAAGGAACGAATCGGAGAAGGAACGAATAAGTAATAGAACTTTTTAATGTTAACATGATTTGTTTCATAAATTTACTTAAAAAATTACTGTCCAGCACCCTTTAACACAACGGGGTTAAACTAAAAATCTAAAAAATTCTCAGTAATGTACATTGATCGCAACGGGTTACGTACTTACGAGATGGATTTTTTATCACATTTCGTGGAAATAATTGAAGTTTTTGACAAAATTATTTATTTTTTTAATTCACAGTTGATAAAATGTTATGGATTTTTTTATATTTATGGCTAATTTAGTGTTTTTTGAAATTAAAAATTATAATGATTTTTTTTTAGCAGCTGAGAACCGTGTTCATGTGTGTAAAGTGTGTAGTGTTCAGTAGGCTCCGCCTACTATTAAACGTCGTGATTGAAACTATTGTTATAATTACTCCCGTATTTTATTTTTACGGGACCAAAGAGGAGTTAATCATTTATCATTTAGTAATGAAATACTTATAAGACATAGTTAATAGTTAATAGTGAGAAATACGTTTCTAATATTGAAAAAAATCAAGGCATTAATCAATATATTTCTTACTAATTTAATGAAGACTTGTATACAAAGAAAACCCAAAAAGGCTGTGATTTTTTAATTTAAATATTTTCGCAAGTAATTTAAATTAAATGGAAGCTCTTAGTACTCAAATAAAGAATAAAAATGATTATCAAAAAACTGACAAAAAAATATTTCTGGAAATCCAACACTATGTTGGCTTCACACTTATTTAAATACCTACAAAACCCTGAAATGTGTGAAAACTCACACCACATCAATTTTTAATTCTTGTCTTCAAAATTATGTACCGCATTATGTATATGAAACATCAAAGCATTGTAAAGTAATGAATAAGCCAACTTTGTGTTGCATAAAATAAATGAACAATTCGCATCTTGAGCTGTTACACAACAAAAACCATTAGAAATGTTACAAATGACAACGATAACATTATACCCCAACACATTACCATAATCAAAGAGCATCTAACGTCTGTAGTCATTAACAATAACACTTTCAAACACACAGTATTAATCATAGATGGCGCTTTATTACAAAGTAAACTCGAAGCTTTGATATTGTCTGTGCCCGATCCGTCCTGGCATATAGGTGTAGGAATGAATGGTGGAATGCGGCAGAAATAGCTGGCCCCGACTCTTGGGATGGTTTGGGCGTGCTATAGATGTCACTGCTCTGTTATAACCAAATGTGACAGATGGATCGGTGAAGAGGGGATGTTAGAGGATTCACACGTCATTTGGGGTAGCGGCAATAACAGATGGCCCAGGATATACGGTTCAGATCCAGGTGTAGTTAATAGGGTATTATTAAAAAATCTTCACTAAATAAATATTCGCCAAAATATGCACAATAGAAAAGGATTTTTTTTTTCTCTATGGCTGATAACACATTGTATGTGGAATTAAGTATGTCTTTAGAGTTGGATCCTGCACTGTTAACGCAAAGTTAGTTTAAAATGTTATGGCGCACAGCAACGATGGCTATTTGCGCCTAATACAACCCTTCTATATAAGGTGACCAGATGTATTTTCACAAAACCAGGACAAGTCTCTGAAATCCCAGGACATTTAGTATTTTTAAAACCAGGACATTTTTTTGAGCAGTTGGAGCGCTCTCAAATTCATTTTGGATTTACACGGTCGATCGTAACGCGAGTGTTTTCGGAGCGCTCAATTTGATCTGTCTCACGACTCAGATCAAGTAGAGCAATCTTAAAACTGGCGCCAAAATACAAATATAACCACATTGCTTTGTTAGATATTTAATTTTTGGTTATGTTTTCAACATGATTACTTCTCATTGTGGATTATGGCTAGAAAAAAAATAATAATAATCATGGAGAAACATGAAATTATTGATTGCATGAGACATATATTCGCAAAAGACGAAATAATAGGAGTAAAAAAGTATGTGGAAAATGTTGTATGTTCACTCAAAACTAAAGAACTAAAAATATATACAGTGGATATCGTTTATAACGACATCTGATATACCGACATATCGGTTTTTGCGACGAAATTTCAAAGTCCCAGCCAGAAACATATCTTTTTATACGTAAGACTTATTCGCTTATAACGACATCGGATATTAAGACTATATTAATATAACGATGACAAATGGTTTGAAATTTGGGTCAAATTATCTTTTATAACGACGGATCACCACTGCCTAGCGCGAAAACGCCTAAGAAATACCAAATTGGCTAGGGGAATTACCGAGTTATGAAAAAGCAAGGTGAAACGCGACAGAGAAACATATTCATTCAGTGGTTAACTACGACTTGAAGGTACGTCATCGACGTCGATATGGTGAAACGAAAACCATTAATGTAAATTTTTCAATGATGAAGAACTCAAAACGGAGGAGGATATGAGGGAAGATGAAATTTTAGCTGGGTCAGTTCCGAGTCAACAACGACGAAGTGGTAATGGAAGAAACAACCGAATTCCAAACACCTACTACAGGGTGATCTAATTTGGACTCTAGGATTTGTTTTTTGAATAAAACACAACAAATTGAAAAAAATCCGAATTTTATTGTTATTAGCGTAAAGTACAGACTTGGCAATTATTTATGAGCCTTTAAATGCAGGTCTTTTTTTAAATTCGTTGAGTAGGGCCATATGAAAGATTCAATTGCTGTAAACGGTGACGGATTGACGTGTTTGGTTCTTCTTGCACACTATCACGTATACGAGCAATATTTTCACCTGAACGACCTCTGCGTTGATAGCGAACTCTTGGTGTATCAATAAGCATACTACTTGTTTCAAATTTTTGCAGTAGTTCACGAATTGCACGCTCACTTGGAACATTATTCCGTCTAAAAAGTGGTCGAAATTTTCTTCGCGTAATAGTAACTGATCGCTTGTTTTCATAATAAACTTATACGATATTTATGCGTTGCTGCACAGCATACGGCACCATAATGAATTTGCAATGTGTGCAAACTTCCAACATTCACTGAACGAAAATGGAGCGCAATTCAAATCCCGGAGTCCAATTTGGACTCCGGAGTATCTTTATAAATGCATTTTTAGCATTTGAAACAATTCAGCATTTTTTAACGTCTAATCAAAATTTAAAAAAGGCTAAAACAGATTTTGCATTGCTACATTTGGAAAAAAATATTGAAAAAATCTTTTTAGAAAACCAATAATCACAAAAACAAAACAAAATGACAGATTGTATAAATCTGTCATTTTGTTCATGTATAATACATACATACATATGTAAAATTATGTGTTAAGTTGTTTGTAAAATAAGTTGGATTGTTTTTTTTTTTTTTTTTTTTGTTTTTGTAACACTTAAATATTATTTATGTTGCTTAAGCTTCTTGGAGTCATGTAAATGTACTCTTTTTCTAACATAAATAAAAAGGTACATATTTTTCAATATTGTATTTATAGTATTTGGATATAGAGACCTACAATTATAACGACCGAATTTCATTGGTCCCTTCAACGTCGTTATAAACGATATCCACTGTAGTGTATTTAGAAGGTTTAAAACGCTAACTTACAATTACGTAAAGCAAACATTTGCGTTAATTCTAAGTACTAATTTTAATTTATAATTATGACATTGTGAATGCAGTATTAACAGTAGAGGTCTGCATGTATTATGTTGGGAACTTCTGTTCTACCGGCATTTCAAACCACCAATTAAGTATAAGTGTAGAACAGGCCAGGATCAATATTTTTCTATATTTCCTAGCTCATCAATCACCATTTATTTTTATTTTTCATCATTATTTAAGTCAGCAAATGAATATTTATTTAACCCCTCGGCAACATTACTAAAAATGGTATCTTATTACAGTAAAAGCTATAATACTTTACTGCAGTATAAATCCTTGAAAATACGTCAATGGTTTCAAATAAAATAAATTAGAAACATCCAATAAGTTTTGCAAAAAAATCCAAAGCAATCTAATCTCCGCAAGCAATTACAGGAAGATAAATCTTAAAAGTGATGTGTTCATTATAGCAGTCGGTGAAGAACTGAGAATTTTCTAAGGCCAACCGTGGTGGTATCTAGCGGGAAATATGAGTACCAAAATAAAATAATGAGGTAGCAGAGAAATTACTCGTGCGAAAAAAATATTTACTCGGATGACAAGAGTCAAAGCAGATGACAAACGAAGTGTTAAAAGAATTTGGCACTTTCAGTTTGGTTTGAGATACAAGAACAAGATTGAACTGGTTGTGTTTTCACAGGTAATAAATCATATTTTCTCATTAAAATATTCCTTTCATATTAAACATTTGCGCGAAAGTTAAGACTCAATATTAGTACTGAAAAAACGTATCTCATTATTAGTACACAGTCATGAAAAGATGACCAACTTACAAATTAATTATAACAACTTTGAGACAGTTTATGCCTTCAAATAACTAGACACTGTAATTATGTAATTTTTTTTAAATTTAATTAATTAAAGGTACGTCAACATCTTGGGTTATTAGTACCCGGTATTGTATTTTATAAGATATTGCTGATTATATTTCATTGTGTGGGTATTATGTATGTTGGTGGTAGTCTATATTTGTCTGTATAGTTTTGTGTCTTTTAGAAATTCATGTAGGTTTTTTTTTGTTATTGTTTTTTGTTTATTAAGTGCTTTTGAACTATTCAATTTTGGCCAGTGAGGACCAATATTATTTTATTAATAATTTAGTTTCATAGTTAAGCACGTTAGTTTTAATATAACGCACTATATCCAGTTTTACGTCTGAGTACTTACACAAATCAAAACAAACGAACTAAACTAAGGACACCGGCAGAAATTCACTAATATATACACACTAAAACTCGCCGCTGTTGCCCTTTCCAGTTCATTTTTATTACTTGCGTTGATAAATACATTAGAAATTGCATTAGAAACCTTCCTTAAAGCTAAATAAGAGCCCTACGTAATTAGAACTATCAACTACATCTATACCTAGCTGCCTTAAGTTGTCTGGAACAAATCGATTGATCTTTTAATAATCGATCGATAAACATTTTTTAACCTAATCTAACCTTATAGTTGATAAAATAAAATCCAAAATGGCTCCATAAATTTGTACCTGAAACAAAAAAACAAATTAATATACTTAGTAACACCGTTTTAAATGTAGTCTTATAATTTTATTGCAAATTTTAAACTGATCTTGCACTTAAATTTAAAATTCAATAATTTAATTGGCAATTTATTATAATAAGCAATTATCGTGTAACAATGTTTTTATAATAACACAAATTATAGTGATCAATAAACGGTTCCTGTGCAAAAAATTAATCAAAAATTATACTTGCAAATTGTCAAAAAATACAAATTGGGGTACGAAAAAAGAGTGTGTAAATTGTAAATTGAAAAAATGCAAATCGCATAACAATTAATACATTTTTTATTTTTATTTCATTTGGAATATCATGTTTCTGATTATGAGATAATTTTTGAGTTCATTGACTGATAACATTGCATGCAATTCAAGACTTGAATTTTTTAAGTCTGGCAAACAGCGAGATCTTGAAAAGGCAACAGAGTTGGCTTAAAAATATATGTCTCTAAAATTAAAACCATGTCCAATCGCAATATAACATCTGTGCCCTAAACTAATTGCATTGGAACACGAGTCAGGTTTGTTGGACTAAAAGTCAACAGAGAGAAATGGATGCGGATCAGTACTAATGCCAATGATATCTTCTTTAATCAAGGAGATGTGAAAGAAGTGGATGTGTTTTACTGCCTTGATAGAATAAAAAGATATTTTCGGTATTTCCTGAAAGAAGCTCTGGGTGGAAATCGAGGCCATTGAAGAAGCTTTGTGGCTGTCTTATGATGTGTTGGAGCCATTGACATCTTATACTATAGACACAGCCAAGCTCGATACCTTAACACTGTTTGTTATGAAGCCAATACCCTGCAGAGACGAAAGGGGGATTTGCCCCGTTGAGTACAGCAGGTTACGTAATTTATTTTATCAAGCTACCGCTAGGAGAGGTTATTGTTAGCTTGTTTGTACGCTATTTCTAAAGGTTTATTATCGTCAGACACCAGGTAGAGGTATTTTCAGAGCCGGTGGAAGCGGACATTCAGGACTTGCGGTGCATGCCAGCGCCGCTGCGAAAGGGGCGCCGCCGTTAGGTTCAAAAGGGCGCCACATTAATGTAAAAATAATTAGCGTAATGTAGCTTGAAGTGAAGACTTTTTTTGTCATCACTTGTAATTTAGTGGGAGGATCGTTTTTCGTTAAGTCATGTCATTAATTTGTCAGATAATTTGTAAAAATTCATATGGAAATAAAGATTTATTATTATTACTTGTATTTTAGAAGTAAGTGAGGACGTTTTTTTTTAGGTCACCTCTTATATTTTAGAAGTAAGGACCTTTTTGTTTTTAGGACATCCATTTATAGATGTTTTTGGAGCCCAATTATAAAATCTTACACAGGGCTCGAAAAAAGCTAGTTACGGCCCTGCCTAGGGACGCTGAATTAAGTCTTGCCTAGGGGCGCCAACGACTCTCGCGACGACCCTGGTTACTTTAACGCACTCCTACAAACTCTGCGCTTGCGTCTGAAGATAATAAACCGTTAGAAAACGCTCTACGAACAGACATTTTATAACAGATCAATTAGTCAGATAAATTTTAAGTTATCATAGGAAGTTCTTAATTTCTGAAAACTAGCAAGCCGTTTGTTTAAACTTTCCCAGATTCAATTTTACGAATATTCAACCAGGTAGGCATAATATGTCGAAGGCAGATAGTAATTTTAGAAAATAGATTCTTCCTAGACAAATAATATATGCCTGGGCAAATATCTTTATAATACTTACTCGTATTTAATCGCTATTTTACTAGACAAATAGTATCTGACGGAACGTTGTTATTGAGATACACTATTCTAAAACACAAATTGATTTAAAACCTATTTTATTTTAGAGAGTCGATTAAGATTACGCAGTAGTTGTGTCGTTATACGAGACAATAAATAAATAAAACAGTAAATAATTTTTTTTTCGGCTGCGCCTCGGCCTTCAAATTCAGATGCGGCCGAAAAAGATCTATGTTTTAGCCATGGTACCCAAATAACTATTAATAAGATTATTAGCGGTCAGCTTAAAAAAATAATACTTTGGCGGTACACGGTAAATTTTGGTTAAAAGTTATATATTTAATTTTGTTGACAGCTTTGATAGGAAACAAGTCCTTTTTCGAACTGTAAACTAGCCCCCCCCCCCACCCAGTTCTGTAACTATTTATAATCATATTTGTTACGGACCAAAAATAAATATTTCAAGACCCTTATTTCTTTTTTATAACCAATAATAATTAATCACATTATGGAGTATAAAAATTCAGTTGATCCTTACAATTTTTTTGAATGTTAAAAGGATTAAGAACACAACCGAAACGGTAGAAAACACATTTAAAATTTCCAAAATTGCGTGACCATTAATCCCTTTAAATTTATAGTTGTTCTTTTTTATTTTCAAGGATTATCTTCTAAATCTGTTTCTGTAAATCTCCCTGAAGAGATTAAATAATAAATAAAATGTTCAAGATGTAATCCGAAACCTGAACCACCCCAGCATCTATCTATATGTCATTTCCAGTGTTGAACACATCTACCTGCTGTAGCACTTGTAAAATGATCCCTAACCTAAGAAAACTGATAAATTCCAATTGTGACTTTTGGAGTTTATAAAAACTCCCTCAGTTAACATAAGAATTAGTGTTCTTCACGTGGTACGTGTCAGTCAGTAACGGTTGAAAGAAAAGCACCCCATTTTAACATTGATGCTAGAGACAGCTTTTGTGTTGCTGTCAAATTTTTGTTATGTCAACCGTAACTTTTTCTACTTAGGGTAAAGACGAGAATAACTAAATAGGTTATTTTTAATACTTCATCTTTTGTTCCTAACAATTCAGATGAAATATAATTATTCAATTTAAGCACACAAAGAGTCAATCTCATATTGCAACCGTGTAAAGCTTTCGAATATGGACGAGAAAAGTGCGAAGATTGGCTAATCTAAGCAAACAAAATCAAGGGAAAATATGTGAACTAATTTAAAAAAATTTAGGTGGGTTTCTCTCCAACCAATCAGCGATCAACGTATTCAACCTGTATAATCTTAGATAAAAGTTTATGTATTATTTGCGTTTTAAATATTGTCTATACTCTATCTCTGAAAGCCTGATTGTAATAAATCATTTTCAGGTAGTTACCAGTGGCGTGCACATTTTAAACACGTTTAAATTGGTTTTGTGTATTTCTATATTACTATTTATCATTTTATTAAACGCACGCCTGTGACCATATTTATCATATCATTAAATACACCCCTGTGACCATATTTTTCCTCAAAATTTTATGGTCAAATTTTTATGGCCTATTTTGTTTAACCCTAGTTCGTATTCCTATATACTATATGCGCCACACTCGGTTGTTTTTAACAATATTTCGTTTCGAACTATTCATATTTTGTCGCTTCTGTTTTACCGCTTCTGTGTGATAATACAATAACTTTTTACAAATAATAAATTTTATTACTATCAGTCTTTCGGAGATAGAGTATAACTAATTTTGTTACACCTATTTTGTTAAAAACTGCCTACATCACTGCTTATAGTTAAATATACAAATAAATAGTATAAACGCCTATTCGAAAAATTGAACAGAAGCAGGATTATGGTATCTGGCTGCAAAGGGGCAAATTACCATCGAATATCACAGAAAATGATAAAATGCATTTAAAGGTGCAATACTTCATACATAAAACAGTAAGTTCAATTACCTGAGGAGGAGTATAATACATACAAGTTTAATTGGGACCAGTACAATTTTTTTAACATAATCTGAAACGAGGGTAGATCGTATTTATGAAATCGAGTGTACTTGCAAACACAGCCGGCGGAAGCGGGCATGCAAGGCATGCGGGCGCCGCTACAAGGGGGGCGCTGACGTGAGACTCAAAAGGGCGCCAAATGAATATAAAAGTAATTTTAGTGGAGTGAGGACCTTTTTTTTTAGGTCTTCACTTGAAATTTAGAAGTGAAGACTATTTTTTTTAGGTCTTCATTTGACATACTCGTTAGGCTGAAGTTAAAAGCTAGTTACACCCTGCCTAGGGGCGCTCAATTAAATCTTGCCTACGGGCGTCACAGATCCTTGCGCCGGCTCTGCTTGCAAAACGAATACAACAACGTACACGCCCACTTAGGAACTTTTTTATTTGCAATTTTAAAAAATCCTAGCTTAAAAACAATAAAATATATGGACCTGTGGTTTGAATTTTTGAAACCTACAGGCTTTTTTCTACCTAGATAAAAAATAGAGCCCTCCTCAGTCAACATTTTCTTGATCCGTGTAGTTTTGAAAATTTGTAAATATTTCATTTTCGAAAGACCGTATCTCAAAATTTACATGAGGAGACCGGCGGTTGAAATTTTTGAAAACCTGAGATCCTAAATGGCCATTTCTTTTCCTAAATTTCCATTAATTTTGAAGCAACTCCTAAACAATTTTTTTTTGCGAAATTTTTAATTTGTCAGCAATTTTTTTTTAATTTTCAAAAAATTCTTACTTAAGAACAATAAAATATAGAGACCTGGGGTTTGAATTTTTGTAATCTTCGTATATTGTTTAGTCTAGAAAAAATTTGGGGCCTTAATAGCCCAACTTTTACAATAAATACAAATCGTCAAACAAAACATTTGAAAATGGGCAAAAATCAAAAGAATCGTAAGGGGTACCACTTACGATTTTTACGATTTTTCAGCAAAATTTTTTTATCTCTGTATTACTTCAAAATGTGTATACTTAAGTATTTTGAGTCGTAGATCTCAAAAATAATCTCCATTACAAGCTATGGTATACTGTTTTTGAATAAAATTAAAAACAAAAGACTCAAAATTACCAAATTTCAAAAAAATACATACTAACGGCTTTTAATATATTTTTTAGACTCCCCACCCTAAAATTGGTCTACGGACGTTAATGAAAAAGTGTAAGATATAAAAAAAAACATGAAATTTGAAGCCTGTGGGGATTATCTAAAAATTTGCAAATTTATGTAAATTTTAAAAATTATCAGGTTGCATAAAACTAAAAAATATGTACAAAAAGTGTTTTGTTACACCATAATTGCTCTAAAAAACAAGTTGAACCAACTAAAAAGTTAGCCAAACCATGGTAAAATTAAGAATGTCGAAGCACCTGTTACCATTAAAATTGTATCCATCCAATATTTAATCCACACTCCAATTTACCTAAGTGGCTATAACAATTTGAATTAATTACAAATTTTAATTTTATCAATATTCCAAGGTTTATAACCCCTGGAGCAATAAAAAAATCTCGATGCAAATTTCAACTACCGTTTCAGCCTTCCAAAAACTGATAAACAAACTATTAAAAACTCAATATGTTATTAAAAGTGTTAGTTAACGACTTGTATTTGTAACACGTACAATTTGTATTCGTTGAAAAAACTTATTATAAATTAAATAGTATAATAATAAGACATTTTATATGTAAATTGTGTTCTGATAAAATATAACCCGTTAACATACGAATAACGGGATGTTCTTCACGTCGATATATATCAAAAAACATTTCTAAGGCGCTAACGCTACTCTTAATTAACATTTACTTTTGTAAAAGATCTATCTTTTAATTACATGCAAATTAATAATTTATAATAAAAAGAGGATGAGAATGAAGTGTGAAAATAGACAAGATTGTCTTTGGTACTACCGACAACCTAGTTTAAGGTAACCACTAAACCCGGGCAACCCCCCCCCCAAATTCCTTATGTATCTTTTCAAATTGTAATAAAATTTAGATACTACGCGGAGATTTTCTCTTTTCACGTGTGGGATTATTATGTCTGCAGGATTTTAAACAAAAAATGTCAGTGTTAGAATTTTTCATTGATTTTATATTTGGCCTAATGATATTGACTGCTCGGAGATGTATCGGTAACTGACAATGGTGCTAACATAGAGAAAAGTCATAGAGAACGGTTACTAACAAGAGGGATGACATCTTTGGGATGAAAATAATATCTTAAGTGAAGGAAAAGTACGTCACACGGGAGTAAAAGACATACGGGATTTTTTTCTCGGCCTACTTTGCCGATTTTTTTTTTTTAATAACACGTTATCTTTGTTTGTTTTTTTATAGAATTTTTGGATTACGGGCCGTTCTTTATGTTTCTTGAAGTGATTCCTTCACAGACGAGATATTATTACTTGCTTACACCTATATCACAATCTACATGACCTTTGGCCTTGTCTCCACGCTAAACAGACATCGTGGTTCCAAGATCAACTCCATTAATGATTACTGCAGTATTTTGTGATGTACATAAGCTAGAAATTGCACTAGAATAGGTAAATATAAAAGTAACTTTGTATATGTCTCATATTTAGTGAGTTTATTATTATTGTAGCGCCTGAGGAAGCCAATGATCCATTAGCGAAAAGCTAAGCGTGCCTAAAGATAATACAAAACGCTGCAGGATAGCTGTGACTTGTTAAATCTGAAGAGAGATTTATCGCTTAAACACTATACATAACCTTAAATAACAAATTATTAAACTGAACACTATTTGTCCAACAACGTTCCATCAGATACTATTTGTCTAGTAAAATAGCTTTTAAATAAAAATACGTGATACAAAGATATTTTCTCAGGCAGATATTATTTGACCAAGAAGTTATTTTTCTAAATTAACTATCTGCCTGCGACATACATACTTTTTATATCCTACTAGATGTATGTACATTCCCTTTTGTTGGTGGATACTGGGCCTAGGAATATGCGGAATATTCTCAGAGGCAAACACTTGGCCATTTTCCTGATTGGATTATCATACGTAATCCATTTTCCGTCGTCAGTATTTACCTAATCCAAAAAAAAGGAAAATTATACCGCGCTAACAACGAAGAGCGATGGTGATATGGTTGACTAAGTTGGAACTTATCGTCCAAATTTTTAAACATACCGCAGTTAGTTTATATGCGATATACTGATATAAGAACAAAACACATTATTTCCTGCGTCTCCCTGTTAGATTAAAATGGATCTTCAAGAAGTAGGGCTTTTAAAATATCGTCATTGAAATTCGCCACCGAAGAAAAACGACATAAATTAAGCAATGTAATAAAATTCCCTTTAAATAATGATTATTGTTTTAAAATCTTATTTTGAAAACATACGGAGCTCTGCAAAGAGTTATGGAACTGTAAAAGTGATATTAAGGTTGTTTTATTTCCTACTTTGTAAGAAATTCTTTATCAAGTTCTAAGGGGTTTGAATCACTGGTCCGGAAATTCTGTTCGTTGCTTTCAAAATGAAATTTTCACACTTTTTGGTCACCCTTAGATGATACATCTTACTGAAAGCAATTGCCCGCTGGCTTAGAAATCACTGAAATTTAATATTGTTGATAGTATTATACACATCTGAGTCACTCTGATATGATAACACTGCAAGCGTTTTAATGTTCATATGTAACTAATCTGATAACTAGATTAATTTTGATATAGTACACTGGTACTAAAAAAGCGCGTGACACCCAGAAAAACTCAATGTGTTTAATTAATATCAACGTGGCTTAAAAGGTAACGTATTGTTTCGTTCAGACACTCAATAAGGTGGTTAGAATCGAATATGATTACTAGAGACCAGATAAAAAAGCACAAAAAATTTTTAAAAAAAACGCTTAAAAATGCACACAAATGTGGCAAAAAAGTATAAAAAATATGGCAAAGAAGCACAAAAAAGTAGCAAAGAAGCACAAAAATGTAGCAACGAAGCTCAAAAATGTGCTAAACAAGCAGGGAGTTGAGTACAAAAAGCACAAACAAAGTTAAAAAAACGTTGGCAAAAGAACGAAATTATAGTAGTACAAAAAAATTAGCAATACATTCTGAATCTATATGGACTTAAATTAAAAATCTAACCAAAACTAGAGGTAAAACCCTACTCATATTGTAAACAATTAAATACTAAATGTTGTTCTAAATAAGGCATGTGCACCTATGGCCCGCGGGCCGGATCCGGCCCGTTGCATCATTTTGTCCGGCCCGCGATAACTATCCAAAATCTCATGGAATCTGGTTCGCGAGTATATCTTTGTTTTCAGAGATCAAATGCGGTTAAATAGTTGATGTTGATGTGGAACAATCGCCAATTTATTTGCAAATGGAACTACTTGAGCTACAGGAGAACTCATATGTGAAGTCGAAAATGAAGGACATTTCACTAATTGAGTTTTATAAATATATATTTCTTAGTTGAAAAATTTACGAATCTCACAGCTTTTGCTCAGAATTGCACTCTTTGGAAGCACTTACAAACGTGAGCAGTTATTTTCTCGGTTGAAGTTCGTTAAATCAAAAACAAGGACGCGAATAAAGAATTCGCACCTAGAAAACACATTGCGTGTTGCTTCATCAGTTGTTTCCCCGAACATTGACCAACTTGTGAGCAATATAAAGCCCCAACCTTCCCAATATAATTAAATAAACATTTTGTTCTTATTTAACAATATTTATGCATTATAAAAGAATTATAATTTTTTTCTTGTGTTTTTTATTAATGTTATGAACTTATATATATATATATATTTTTTTTTGTTTAGTTTAGAAAATTTAGAATGTTTTATTTTTTTATAATAAACACAATTTCAATGAAGTAATATTAAACAAACTGATGATTCTTAAAAAAAAAAAAAACGATGCTTAAATAGTTGTGGCCCGCGATAGTATTTCAGATCGCTATCCGGCCCTCCGTCTTTTGGAAGTTGCACATACCTGTTCTAAATGTTCCATAGTAAAATGTCTAAAAAGTCTTTTCTAATTTAAAATATTCTTATATGTAAAAAAGCTTCTTTCGACATCCACACTTGCTCTGGGTTCGTATTTAAATTTAGATACAATAATTGTATCCATGTCAAAATCATCGACAATTTCCCCACTTTATTATTATCAATTTTCTGTAGATAATCACGAATCCACTCTTCTACTGTAGGTTTTTGTTTGGGCATTTTAGAACAATTTTATACTAAAAATAGTATTAATGAAAACACTGTACAAGACTTAGAAAGACAATAGTAAAACTAACAGAGAAGAAAGACAATAGCAAAACTAACAGAAACACACTTGCAGTGTACAATGTTCGCTGCGAGTACAAACCAACGAAATCGTGGAACACCCGAGAACATAATATTATCGTAGAAATGCGTTTAATCATAGTAATTTAACGCCTTTAAATTTTACTTAGCATGTGTATTTTGTAAACTATTTTTATTAATTGCTTGTACAATAAAACTGAATCTCAATTAATAAATAAAAAAAGCTCTAAATAAGCACAAAAAATTTAAAAAAAAAAATTAAATTGTAAAAAAATGCATAAAAAGCTTGTTGTTACATGATTCATTTGCTTCTAATTCGTGCACATATTAAGAAATTTTGTTGCTGCTTTGAAAAATGGAAAAAAAAAGCAGAAACTTAAAATCCGATATCTTATGTACATTATAAATCGCTTTGCACTGGAATAATATCGCGTTTTAAAAATAAACTTAATAGGAAAACTTATTTTCGAATTGCATGTTTTGGATTTTGTTAGCTGATTAGCAAATGTCCAGAAATCCTTGTAAACTGTAATTTCTATATTTCCATGTCATTTGTTTACAAATAGATGTATTGATCACGAAACGTGAATTAGATGCATAGATCACGGGATACTTCCTGCTTGAATACATTGTATTCGTTCTTGGTAAATGTTAGAGCTTACGGGGTACATAATTTATGATACCTTACCTACCTACAACAGAAATTTAATTTTAACTACTATAGTTTCTTAACGATGGTCTTGTCGAAACAAAGAAATTGTTTCCGAGGTTCGTTAGTTACGACGGATGTGAAACAACTGTCACTGACTTACACATACCAACCGGAAGTGGTTGTTAGATAAACGGCAAATTGCTTTATATTTTATTAATGTGGAATATAATAAAGAAACCGACTGCAGTATAAGAATGTTTCCTTATAATTACGTTTCTTTTGGCCTTTTAGCCGCGCATTTAGGAAAAGTTGTTAGATTCTCCGCGCGAATTGTGCATGGTTGTGCGACATGATTGTGCGACATCTAACTACACAGTGCGACAAATAAGTTTCAAGACTAGGCGTGGGAAAAATGATATAAACAAAAAATCTAGATATTTGTACATTTTTTATTCAAAATATACTCCTCCGGTTTCAATACATTTTTTACATCGATTTAACAGTGATTCAAATGCTTGTTCTAGCTCACTTTGTGGAATTGCCTCTAGTACACGTGTTGTAGCTGTTTTGATGGTCGAAATGTCATTAAAAAGTCTGGCCAATACGGTGGATGATTCAACGTACAGACTTGATTTCGAGCCAAAAATTGACGAAAAATTAGCGAGGTGTGACTCGGTGCATTGTCGTCATTTTGCACAGACCTTTGTTTTCCCAAATCTTCATGAAGAATGGTTCGAATTGTTTCTCTGCTGATGTTTAAAGCCTCTTCCATCATTTTCAGTGAAGCATTGCGATCATTTGCAACAAATTCCCGTACTTTTTCGATCATTTCTGGTTTTTTCGCTGAAATTGGTCGTCCTTCACGATTATCGTCTTCTAATCTCTCCCTGCCTTCCGAAAAACGTTTATACCACAGAAAAACGTTAGCTCTACTTAAACAATCATCACCGTACACTTGCTGCATCAAGCGGAACGTTTCTGACGCACTTTTACCAAGTTTAACATGAAATTTAATAACTGCTCTTTGTTCCATGTTTGACAAAAGACTTGTTTTGCTAGAACTGCCATAACTTTGTTATTTATCAACCAATTGAAGCGGAATTGACGTTACCGGCAAGAGGAAGGTCACAAATATCAAACGCCGGTCTATATTCATAGATACTAATACTAATTATTTAAATAAGGCTTGTGTCTCGACACTTATTTGTCATACTGTGTATAAACAATAGGGGTAGTGCTAAGAAATGCTGATGACCAGTAATCATTAATTTTTTATTTTGCGACATAAATAAGGTTACCGCTACGAAAAAGTATATATATATTTTTTTTGCATTCGTATCTCTTCCCCTATCCCTAAAACTAGACGGGATATCTGCTGCTTCGTCAGTATATACAGTGTCCAAAAAAATGTATACACACTTTATCAACCCATACATTTGTGAGCCATATTGTGTTCCACACATTCGTGAGTTATTTGAGGATTACGAGGAATTTTCAACAAGATGGAACACCTTCCCGTTTAAATCTCAAAGTACAAGTATTTGGATGACTTTCCCAAACAGATGTATTGTATTGGATGAAGAGTCAGTGTTGAGTATCTTTCGCATTCACCAGATTTAACGCCATTTAATTATTTTTTTTATTGTTTATTTAGGAGTGCGTCAGCTGCTAGGTATTCACAAATCTTATATATTACAAAATGTGTACATATATACATTTTATAAGACTAAATAATACAAGGTATAACAATTATATTTTATTATATACAATAGTTTTTTTGTAGGTATAACCAAAAAACCTTTATACCGTCATTTTGTCGTCTGTCTGTCTGTGTGTTCGGTAAAAATTGTAGCCAAACGGCTACACCTAGAGAGTTGAAATTTGGCATGCTTGTACAACTTTTTGACCCGCACATAGGAAAAATACTAAAACATCTAAAAAACATATCCCCCTAAAAATATAAACAAATATGTGCTCAACAAAAAAAAAAAAACATTTTTTTAAATTCTGAGTAGGGTATCAAATGAAAGCCCTTAGTACGTGGATTAACGATCAAAATTTTATTTTTGCAAAATAAATTATTTTGACGCGATTTTTGTCAAAATTGTGCAAAAAAAATTTTGTCCCACACCCTGTAGCCCAGATGGTTTAAACTAAAAATCTGAAAAAATTCTAAGTAATGTATATTGGTGTGAACCGGAATAGTACAACAGGAATTTTTTATCAGATTATGTTTTCGGAAAATAATGCATTTTTTGTGTTTTTAACCAAAATATGTTAAATATTTAATTCGCTATGTAACCAAGTTGATACGTCAGCGCTCATAGCGATGTGCGTTTAGTCATTGGTTTTCTAATTTGTCAAACAGGTAACTTGCAAACTATCGAACTCTAGTTTGTCAATTTTAATTTTTTTGTTTTTTTTGCAGTTTTCTTTTGTTTAAATTATTTTGTCAAAATTCTAGTTATATTTTCGTAAATGTTGCATTTAATTTTTAAAAGCGTAAATTTAATAACCAGTGGGAAGTGTTGAAATTATAATTTAATTCTGTTTGATGTATACGAAATCAGAGGGCGGGGCTAATGATTTAAGCAACCAATAGAAGCCATAGGCGCAATTTTCAAAATCTTAATGAACCTTGCTATGTAAAAACAATACTGCACATATTTAGAAACTTAAATAATGGTATTAGGCATTCGAATTAAAATTCATAAAAAAATATTTTGACATAAAATTTGTTTTGGCATCCCAAATAATCATCATTCAGTTATTAAATACCTGCAAAACCCTGAAATGTGTGAAAATTCACACTTCACATCAAATTTTTTTAAATATGAAATGACATTATTTACTGTATCTGGTTTGTTGCCTAAAATGTATTTTATTAAGTGGTCTGCAATTTTGTTGTCTGTCCGTTGTGTGGTGTATTTTGGGCATTCTGCTAGGATGTGTCTGGTTGTAAGTATAGTGTCACATTTGTCACATTTTGTTGGTTCGGTATGTTTTAAGAAATGTTTGTAGGTGAGTAAGGTGTGTCCAATCGTAAGTCGCGTAATTACTACTTCTTCCTTTCTATTTTTTCTTCCGGGCCTTAGGGTGGTATCGGTTTTTATTTGCCGGAGGTGGTTACTGGCTTCATCTATTTCGGACCATTTACTATTACAACTATTTCTTATATTTTTCGTTATGATGGTTTTAAAATCTCTAGTTGGAATAGGCGTATCTATCTATTCCGTATTCTTGGTGGCTTCTTTGGTTGCAATATCAGCTTTTTCATTGCCTGTTATTAACTTTTTGTTCAATTTCTTCTATCATTGGGCTTGTCGAATAAATTTTCTGTAGATTTTGTATAACACTTAATTAATCGGTATTGGCTATAAAGTTTCTCTGTGTGTTATTACTGCTAATGTACTCGACAGCCTTCAGAAGTGCAAATTCTTAGGCCATGTAAGTAGATACAACATCTGGAAGGTGGATTTTTTTTTATTTCTTCTTAAATAACTACTCTTGCTCCAACGGTGTATATCTCAACATAATCCATTTCGCTGAAATCTTCCTTTATTTGTTGATTTGGATATTTTGTTAGGGTTAGGATGAATTTTGCTTATTTTCTAATCCAAGGAGGAGTATTACGAGGGAATATTTTTTGTATCTTGGGAATCGTTAGGTTTAAATTTGTTCAAATTTTCAGATGGAGTTCATTGGAGGTTTTAACTGTATAATTGTTTTGAAATATAAGTCTGAATGTGGCATGGGTTGGTTACTATGGTATTGATATAAGACAGAATAAGTTCGTTTTTCTTGATTGTAGGGATGGCTCACCTGCTTCGCAGATTATACTTGTGATGGGGCTAGTCCTGAAGGCTCCAGTTGCGTATCTGATGGCAGTGTGGTGGACTGGGTCGATCGTTTTGATTACGTGCTTTTTGGCGAGGCCATAAACGATGCATCCATAGTCTACTTTGGGTCTGATGATAGCCTTTTTACTTGCCCGACCTTAATATATAAGGGGCAAGTATTGTAATCGCGAAAATTTTCGATGTCGAGATTTTGACTGATGACCACGTTTCATGGTCCAGGGAATCCAAAAAAAAACTATTTTCGAAGTCCCGTCCGTATGTGTGTGTGTGTGTCTGTGGGTGTTTCTGTATGTATACACGATAACTCCGAAACGGTTCAATTCGTTTTGGTACTAAAAAAATCTCCTATCAAATGGGAAGAACCCTATTGTTTTTTATAAAGATCGTTTGAATGGAAATGGAAGTTTACTCGTGTCGATTTTAAGATTTTTGCGAATATTTAGCAACAGAAAAATATTTCGAAAAAATTTATTGAACAAAAGTTACTATAAATGCAATAACTAATAACTTTTATTTGAGACGTTTTTAGATAAAACGAAAAATTTCGAAAAATTTCGAAAAATTTTTGTAAAATTATTTAAAATTTTTCCAAGTCTCAATTTTTTCATACTTATATGTAACGTTTCCATGGTCATGATAATTAATTCGTAACTAGTAAAGCAAGCCTTGGTATAGAACATAATTTGATGTATTTTTGAAGATTTATCTAGCCGACCGGCGTAGCGTAGTGGTAACACATGTGCTCTGCGTTGCGAAGGTCTCGGGTTCGAATCCCGTTCAGGCATCGAAATTTTCTCGAATAAAAATTGTCCTGGCTAATTGCCACATTAGCAAAGGCCATTAAATTAAAAAAAAAATAGATTTATCTAAATATTTAAAAAAAAAAATTTTTTAAATTAACATTTTTTTTTTAATATTTTTTTATGGGAGGGCAAGTCTAGCGGAGGTTTCCCTTCGCCACTGGTTTTTTTATTTATGGGTATAGCTTAAAGATAAATTTTATGCCACAAAACTATCGCTGATAAACTATTGAACAAAAGACTAGCAAACCCGTGATTACTTAGCTTAATACATTGTTAAAATCTTTTTTACACAAATCTTTATAAAAAATCCTAAGTAAAAGGATTATACAACAAGATTGACAAAAGTGCAAAAATTGTGGTGAAAGCAACTAGTTGATAAAAATAACAACTCGTCTTTTTCCATACAAGAGACTTTCCTGAATCGCCCACTATAATTTGAAGTAAACGCCTATGTAAGCATGTTTGTGCTATAAATTCCTGACGGTGCAGTGGGTGAGCATACGCTAAGCACAACCAACTAACAGATATAGTATGAATCTGGTGCATGTTAACTCTTCCGTGATTATAGTTAATTCTGTCTTGGGAGGAATATAATGGCTCACTTCAATTTATTACTA
Source organism: Liopterus haemorrhoidalis (assembly GCA_963971575.1). NCBI lineage: Eukaryota > Metazoa > Arthropoda > Insecta > Coleoptera > Dytiscidae > Liopterus > Liopterus haemorrhoidalis. Next base: position 52,460,455 of record OZ020612.1, read on the forward strand.
AATGACCCAATAGGATTCATTTATTTTGTTACGGTTAAATTATAGAATATAACTAATACGGATATAATACCAAGAATTGAATGGAATATGGTACAACAGGAAAAATGTGTTATTTTCAAGATAAACGTAATAAATGAATAAGCACACATTAATAGGATGTACCGTAAATTTGAGATAGAAACCAGATATTTGGTTGTTGTTAGTAATGATTTTTGTTGGTAGTTGATTATTTAAGGAACGCTTTGCTGGAATGACAGTTGTTTACAAACATAACCTCAATATTCTGTGTTGTTCAGCAGACGGCATATGTATATGTAAATATGTATCAACAATATTTATTAAATAAGATATTTTTAATTGATTCATCGTCGGATGAAAGCGATGATGAAGAATTTGTCATAGATTATTTGAACAGAGGTTAAAAGTAGTTTTTTTTTCACGTTTTATGGCCTTTGCTACAAAAACAATTAGCCAGGACAATTCTAATTTTTCATAATAAAAATTCCATGCCAGAACAGGATTCGAACCCAAGACCTTAACAACGCAGTGCACGTGTATTACCAGGACGCTACGGTGGTCGTCAGGTTAAAAGTAGTGCTGGAAATCAAAACCCATTGAGTTACAACGAAACCCCCGTTTATCCGAAATACCCGTTTTCGGATGTCCTGTTTCGGATTCCCGATTCCAAGTACCCAGTTTCGGATATCTGTTTTCAGATACCCGTTTCCGGTTACGAGGTCTCGGATACCCAGGTTCGGATACTCATCATCATATTTCCGAATACCTTTTTTATGTATTTTTTTTAGGAAAGGATTTTTGGTAGGAGAAACCACATGTTTTATTTGTAAGAGTAGTGGTAAATTGTCTCTCGGTATAGACAGTTGTCGCTACCAGTCTAGTTTTCTGTACTTCCTGTATTATTGCAGCCATGACCGCTGACATCGGTCTGTTTGTCGTCTCGTCGTATTCATAATTTTACTACTACGCCAGCGAAAGTGTCTTTAAGGCTCAGCTGTGTTGTGCGAGTTGTTTCTGTGTCTAACCCTCTACAGCTTGTTGGTGAATCGGCAGATGACACAGGAGCCCCTTCCGACGCATTGAGGCAGCACTGAGAAGTAAGTCCCATTGTGCCATTTTGTTACCCGTTTACCCAAACCAACGCAAGCAGCTTACAGCTCATATCTTTAGAGTATTTTTTCAGAAGTACATCAGGAACGATTCTACGGCTTTAATCGTTATTTTGCTTATCACTTCAGTCGTTGTTTAGCTCATCACTTGCATCCATCTTCCTTTTTTTTAAATACCCGTTTCTAAAGTCGGGTATACCGGGTCCACCCACGGGCCGTAAGTTGTACATGTTTGCTTTAACATATCATGTCATATTAACAACATTTTGCTGTCAAAATCCACTTAGCCATATTTGCTCCTATCCAGCCCAACTATTGCAAATTTGTAATATCCGTTTCCTCCATTTCGTACAAATTTAAAATTTCATCACATCTTTATATTAATTCATATCTGGTCTGATTCGCAAACGCATTATATAAAAATATAATTCATATTGTACAACAAAATCGTGCACATTTATATTAATTTATTTAGATTACAAAATAAAACAATTATAGCTTTCTAAGTAATTAAAAACGCAATCTAAAAATCATATTTAATTTTTATTTTCTCTTCTGTATGCTGGTTATGATTTTCAAAAATAAAATAATGTTTGTTTATCCGCTTATAAAGAATTTTTATTTCATACCTCGCTCTAAATTTTTTTATTATATTTTTTTCGAAATTATAACTCAAAAAAGATAAGTTTTTATTCATTTATAAAATCTCTTTCATTAACCACTTTTATTATCCACTATTTATTAATGTTTCATTTTACACACGATAACAAGTAGATACCGCGAGGACGCGATTGCTCATTATCACTCAATCAAGTTCGATGAAGAAAAACTATGCAATGAACGGTGAGCCGGTTCACTTAAATTTGATGAGCCGGCTCACTTCGGTGAGCGTACTGATCAACAAAATGATCAAAAGTCCCATTCAATCGTTAATTCGGATCGTTCAAAAGTTACTGTGGGATTATTGTGTCTGCAGAATTTTAAATAAAAAATGCCAGTGTTAAGAGTTTTTAAATGATTTTCTATTTGGCCTAATATAATGTTGACTGTTCGGAGATGTATCGTTAATTGACAATGATGCTAACATAGAAAACAGTCATAGAGAACGAATGCTAACAAGACGGATCGTTGGCCGTATTGGCCAAATGGTTTATGACCTCTTTGGGTTAAAAATAATCTCTTAAGTAAAGGAAAAGTATGTGATACACACACCAGCAAATTTAAAGGAACATATATAAAAATCTAATTATTTTTCTAATCTAATTCCCTGTAGTGTACATATTGTTGATATCTCTCAGGTAATCTTCTAGTACGATGTTTTTTGGAATAATTGAAACTTAATTTACACTATGTGAAACCTGTTGAAGAAGAAAAAAATCAAAGATGTCGGAGTCGAACAAAATATGGTTTTAAACAGAATAACTTTATTGTACATTTTGGAATTTGTTCATTTAATGCGCTTTTACATCGCCTCAATAGCGTGTGTTTCCCCCCACGAGCCCTTAGGACTGCAGTCATTCACCTTTCCATACTTCTTATGAGGTCATCAATCAGTTCTTGGGGCAATCTGTTTCATTCCTAAATCAGTGCGGCCCTTACCTCTTCTCTGTTTTGAAGTCTTCTGCCTAGCATGTCCCACACACGTTCAATTGGGTTGAGGTCAGGGGAGCACGCTGGGCAACCTATTGTTGTTATACCCACTTGATTTAAAAAGTCACGCGCTAGGTGCGCATTATCCTGAATTAGGGTGAAATTATCTCCGATATATGGGGCAAAAGGTAGAACATGGTCTTGAAGAATATCTCTGATGTATCTATCTGCAGTTAACGCTCCGCCATCCATCACCACTAACTCTGTGCGAACTCCCAAACATAATCCAGCTCACACCATCATTGAACCTCCACCAAATGATACAGTAGTAGCAAAATTAATTGGTGCATTTTGTTCTTTCCCTACTGTTTAGTAGAGCATTCAGTGCTAGATACAGGCTACAAAATAATAAAATTTTAAAAAAAACATAATTTTCAATCTGTTCCTTTAAATTTGCCAGTGTATGTATTTATATAAGGTTGTAAAATAAATGGAATTGTAAAAATACTTTTGAAATATGTTAAACCCGAAGGATAATAGTAATAAAAAAAATTCTATTACATGGGTCATAAACCAACTGCCGCCACATTACTAATTTTCAAAATCTTGTTTCGCACGAAGCTGTGAAATGAATAATAATAAATTTTCACAGGTGTGATTTTGACACAAATATCTAAAAATCTAGAGCATATGAAATCGCATTTATAATTTCATTGTCATTAAAACAATATCCATTGAACGACACGCACCTAGCCATCATATAAGATGTGAGTCACATTGCGAGAGAGCGTCACGCTGTCTAGTCGCTCAGTTGCAGCGGTTGTATCTCTGGGTCGCTGAACTCGCTGGCCACTAGCTGTGCAATTCACTGCACTTAACTGCATGTATTATGCATGAGATATTACGTTATATTTATACAAATATGATGGATAATGGATATGGTTGGTAATTTAGTGAACTTTTTACAAGTCTGCTCACTAGAGCATTCGGTCATTCGAGGTAAAGGTGTGCTTATGATGTAAGATTGAATGTCAGGATGATGGAGGATGCTCTTTGCTTATTATATGAATTATGGGTAGTTAGATATTTCTATACTCTGCTCGTAAACTTTATAGTTGCTTTGAAATGTATTTGTAACATAGACGCATCACAATTTATGGTTTGTGGATATTTTTGCATATAAACCATTGGCTTTTATAATAACATAATTTAGCATAATGCGGGTTCTTGAGTTGTTCCTCCCCGAGCATCTCACATTACAAGTTTTTACAGGACGCATTTGTCATGTAGTAATGTTATAATACCCTATAAGAGTTGTGAGAAAAACAACACTGTAGGAACAAAATTACACCAGTTCAGACGGGCATTCCTCCCCTTTGTTCAATACTAGTTAGAGTACGTTCAAGTTAACTTCATGCCAGGCCTATGTTACCGACTCAGCTGCGCAGAAACTAAATTTCGTCCATTACGTCACCAACACCTAGCTTGACACATTTCAGTGGTGTCACTTACTTTGATTTGTGTTTAACTACGCGTATTGTGCGATGTTGTTTGTTTATTTCCATTATTATTATTTATTTCTCGTATGTTTCAAGGTATACCGTGTACTAACATGAATAAAAATGTATTTGAAATACATGATTTTGTGTGTTTGGTTTCCACAACAATTGTTTAAAACCCTAATGTACATCAATGTGATCTGCTGTTTTCTCGCGCAGAATTAATGACGTAATTTATGATACCCTGTGATGAAGTTAAGATGAACGTACTCTACAAATCGACAGTGTTAATAAGTGCGTTTCTGCAACAAGTTACGAGACTGCATGTTTTACTGGTGCGTCACAACAACAAAATACTGAGCAGTTCTATAATTTTTCTATCATCACCACAGCGCTACAGACCTTTATGGGCCTTTTTTTAGTCGAGCGATAACTGTTGATGCATCTTGAATCTTAAAATATGACAATGAAACGAAGACAAGTCCATAAAGAATTTGTATCTCAGGAACAGACAAGGTCAGTATTACTACCAATAACTCCTCGAAAGAGATCCGAGATTACTGACTGCTGGATGCTGTAAAATGAAGCGTTGGACGGTCCTTGTCATACAGCACTCTCTATATCAGAGTTTTTGGCGAAAATTGAATTCCTGTTATTCCAAAGTTCCCTTACTTCTCAATCTCCGACACTTCTTCCTATTTCCAAGAATTAAAAACTCTGTCATCCTGGTACTGCTGATAACACCCAAAAGGTTGTAACCGACCACCTAAAGGAAGTTCCAATTCCAAAGTTTTAATTCTGCTTCCGTTTTGTAGTTAAATTGCCAAAAACAATTATTGTTATAGGAATAATTTTATTACTCTACTCTGTCGTCTTGGTACTGTGGATAACATCCTGAAATTTGTAACCAACAACCTAATGGAAGTCCTAATTCCGAAGTAACAATGCTTCCAGAATTGAATTGAGAAAAGCGTCTCCAACGGTGTGTAGATTCCGAAAAGAACCAGAAAAGAACAATCCCGTTTTGTTGTTAAGTTGCCAATAACAATTTTTGTTATAGGAACAGTCTTATTAATATTTTTATGTACCTCATATAAGTATACATGCGAGCCCTCCTCCCCAAGAAAAAGTTCTGGATGCAACGCCATCTATCACGTTCACAGATGCCCCCATATATATCCTTTCAAAATAACCAAGTGCATGTTCGTCTAGCTTTGTTATGACCATTACTTCGCAACCATATGAATACACCTTATAAATTAGGTACATTATAAGAGTAGCTTCAATCAATTCACATAATAAGCTTTGTTTGCTGGAGATATTATGCTTTTGATCTCACTCTCTTCGAGAATCGAGATATATGGATTTAGCGTTAGAGTAGATGAAACTTTTTGTTTTCTGTTGTAACCAAGAACGACTTAAATGAAACAATTAGAACGTAATAAAACGCGCAATATACGGTATATAAATAAAGGTATTTTTCTACATCCAGAAATGGTAAGGCACTTAGATTCCCAACACATTACATGGAAATAGTCGTACCATAACATCTTCACTCTTTACTTCCGGATTTGTTTTTATATCGTTTTAATGACCTATCACAAAAACCACAAGAAACAAATGTTAATTTTAACATAGAAATATTCGCACCATCCCATATCAATAGCAGCAAATCAAACTCATAGTTTGTCCCACGACAATAGTAGCAAATTACTATTAATACATGTTTGGGCTTATAGAAAATAGATTTGTTTTCAATAATCCCAATAAAAAATATATTTGCTATTATTATGGAACTAAGGTATTTTTTTATGGAACTGGTTCAACTGATTACGTGAAAACAATGCGTATATATTTAGGTATTATAAAATACCTGCTCCATTCATTCTTTGTGTTATTTAAAAATTATGTCATGTTCTGTAAATGGTGGTGTACTTCTGAATACCTGAGTTGAATTTATTCAGCGGTGACTACAAAGGAAATTTGAAATATATGCCATGAGGTAGCTAAAATTTTTACTGAAATGTGATAGTACTATCAAATAAATATATAACTCGTACGGAATAGAATAATAATAGTAATTTACTTTTATTTTCCGTTTTTATTATTCTGAAATTACTTTCATTTGTATTTTTTTATATATTTTTTTACTGCTCTTTTATAAAACTCTTTGTGGATCTCGTTTTTGAGTCTTTTCCGGTCTTGAATTAGGTTTTAATATATTTTTATTGTTTCCTTTTTTTAACTTTCTGTGCATTTTTTTTTTTTAACATGCTGAATTGTTTTAATTTGGACTGGTTAAAATACGCAACTAGGTAGGACCCACAATTAAAAAAATCAAGTAAAAATTTTCTTCATTATTACACGAGAAAAAAATAAAATGCATATAAAGTTCTTTCACCCACGTATAGGAAAAATTAGACTTGAACTAAAAAAAAAATCGCTCAAAAAATCTAATGAAAATTATGATCCAATATCGTTCTCACTAGCTAAAGTATTTAAATCTCTTATAACGGACGTGATCAACCGAAATATCGAATACTTTATCGTACCTCTACAACATGGATTTTTCGGAGAATGATCAACTAATCTACAACCAATCTCATGAACTACAAAGATGTCTGCGAGATTTATACTGATTTCCACAGGGCCATTGATCGGGTAAATCATACAACTTTCTTATCTAAATTTAAGAGTTATGGCATCTATGATATGTCTTTTATACTCATGAATTGAATCATACTTGGCTGATAGAAGGCAAAATGTGAGGGTCAATAATACATTATCTAAAACTATTCATTTGACCTCAGGAGTTCCTCAGGGATCCCAAATCGGCCCTACTCTTTTTACTTTTCGTGAATGGCAGCTACAAAATTAAAATATGCAATTACCTACTGTTTGCTGATGATTTAAAGAAATTCCAAGCTTGTTCTGATATCATATGTCATCAGTCTGATAGTATCACCCTCGACCAATGGTGCACTGATAATCTTAGCACTTAGCACTGGTAGATCAAAGAGCAAAGTTGATCCCATCTATAGCACTGGTAATTCAAAGAGCAAAGTTGATCCCATCTATAGCACTGGTAATTCAAAGAGCAAAGTTGATCCCATCTACTCATGGGTTGAGTCATAATTAGCTGGTAGATGGCAAAATGTGAGTGTCAACAATACATTATCTAAAACTATTCATGTGACCTCGGGAGATCCTTAGGGATCACATTTCGGACCTATACTATATTTACTTTTCGTGAATGACAGCTAAAAATATGCAATTACCTACTGTTTGCTGATGATTTAAAGAAGCTCCAAGCTTGTCTTGATATCATATATCTTCAATCCGATATTATCACCCTCAACCAGTGACGCACTGATAATTACTTAGACCTGGTAATTAAAGAGCAAAGCAATAGTTTTAAAATGCGAAATTACTCCTTTTACTCTAAATATGAGTGTTGAGGCTTCTAGTTGGGAAGTGCTAAATCTTGGTGTATTGCTCGAAAGTGATTTATCTTTTAAGGGTCATATTAATATAATTATGAATAAATTTCTAAAAATGTAAGGACTCATTAAACGTCAAACCAAGGACTTAGTGAAAACATACATGCTCTTAAAATACTATATTGTTCCTTAGTAGTATTCCCCAAGTAGTCACCTCGAGTATGCCAGCACAATCTGGTATCCTAACCCAGGCAACACCGATTGGCGGACTGGAGGAGGTACAAAACAATTTTTAAAAACAAGTTTTTTTATTTCACATGAGGCATTAAATGACAGCTACTAATATTTAAATTAGACGTAAATTAAAGTTAAAAAATTATTATTTTGCCGCGATTACAATTAAAAATTAACCAAAAATTTGTTACTTACTACATATCTACGACAGTCTGAAATGTGTGGTAATTCGCGCTTCACATCAATTTTTTTGTATAACATTCGATCGAAAGATTGTAATCCATACATCCCATTCTCTGACATAATTATTCCTTTTCACGGCTTTCTGCTTCTGTATAATGATAAATGCAGGAATGTTCGATCTACTATCGCTGTCCCTTGTAGACAGCGGCCGGCATACTGCCGTATCGCGTTATGGTGATCTTTCGTCCCGATTGCGTAATTAACGTCAGATGATTGCGCGCAATTTACCCATAGCTGGCCATGTTCGTTCGCCCAAATCGATATTTTATGATAATTCATGCTAATTCGTTAATTGCCACACGGAATATTCAATACTAAATTGACTTACAATTTTTGGTGAATTACACAGAAATTTTTTAATTTGTACGTTATGTTCGGAGTTTTGATACATTTTTACCTGTTCTCAAAAATAAAATTCGATAGAAATTTTGGACCTTTACTTTTACCTGTCTGCTACTATCTACTGACTGAGGTTTTTGGTTAGATTAGCTTAGGTCAGTTTAGATTACAATATATATATATATATATATATATATATATATATATATATATATATATATATATATATATATATATATATATATATATATATATATAAGAATATGAAATTATTTTGAATTAACAGTATAAAGTTATTTTAAGAATGAAAATTGATATCAAAAATACAACCTCCCCGGGAATCGAACCCGCATCCTAGAGATTACGCGTCTCAGTCTCCTGCCACAGAGCCATGGAGGCATGAGAGAATTGCATTTGATATCAGTGGACAAGTCGTGACTTCAATTAACATATTACATGTCCGAAAGAGAAGCTGATTTTTCTAACGAAAAACACAATTTAACACTAATGTCTCAGTCAGTGCGTACACCACCCAAATATTTAAGAATATGAAATTATTTTGAATTAACAGTATAAAGTTATTTTAAGAATGAAAATTGATATCAAAAATACAACCTCCCCGGGAATCGAACCCGCATCCTAGAGATTACGCGTCTCAGTCTCCTGCCACAGAGCCATGGAGGCATGAGAGAATTGCATTTGATATATTTGAAATATTTGGGTGGTGTACGCACTGACTGAGACATTAGTGTTAAATTGTGTTTTTCGTTAGAAAAATCAGCTTCTCTTTCGGACATGTAATATGTTAATTGAAGTCACGACTTGTCCACTGATATCAAATATATATATATATATATATATATATATATATATATATATATATATATATATATATATATATATATATATATATATATATATATATATATAAATTCCAAATTTTTGATATCGGGAGTAAATGATATTTTTAAGACTAGACTACTAGATAGCAAGACAGTGATCTAGTCTTTAGATAAGCGATCTAGTCTTTCAAAATATGAGCAAGAGAATATTTATATAAAAAGGTAGTAAGTAAATATAAATAATATTGGCACAATATTTAAACTTTCCTATTTCACAACTTTTTTTATATTTCTAAACTAATTATTAATTAAAATGAAATACGTTCTTTATTAAGTTTAAATAAGAGACAAAAAATCATGTTTGTAATATTATTTAGTAAGTTAATGTTAAAAACTATATATTATTGGCGATCGACCAAATATTATTATCAACTGATAGATCGCAATCGACTTTATTGACACCCCTGATCTAAGCGGCCGAAACGACAATCTAATAACAGGCACTTCGGCTTTCATATAATGCCGTTGTCAAGCTGCATAAAGAAACAGATGTCGGAGCGCATTTTCGGGGCATATTCGTCGGGGAACATTTGTCGGGGAGCATTTGTTGGGGCGCTTTTATGTTGAGGTGCCTCTGTCAAGCAGTAGCGGCTGGTGAGTAAAATATTTGGGGGGACACTTTTTTCCCATATATGTCTATTAAAATATAGTTATACGAGAAAAAAGTAAATAAATAAAAAATACCTGAAAATATGTTCTGCAACTAGAAAAACTGACAAATCTGGCACTTTTATTAAGATTTATGGTCAATATTATTATCATTTTTGTAGTTATTACTTCTATTATTATTATTATTATTATTATTAAAATTGCAATATTATTAAGACAATGCTTTGTAGTCAGAAACATAACATATTTGGTTATTAATTAAGCAGATACCTACACATATTCACATGTATTTAAATATTAGATTTAACCTTTTAGTTATGTTCTTTAATTGAAAGTTTATACGCAGTATCAAGTTGAAATCGTATATTTACCGATCCCAGCATGGCAAATTTGACCGAATAATGCATATGTTTATGAGACACATTATGTTTAAGAACTTTATCTTTGCAATGTTTAATATCTTTAACACTATTTACTGTCTTTATTTCATATGCGTCTGATGACAAATCAAACACAGGAAACAAAAAAAAAAACCATTTTATTTATCACATCCACACAACCAACTTGTATTTAAATATTGTTTTTCACTAAACTTTCTATTAAATGTTCTATTTCCATTTTTATCCTGTTGGGAAATATTCAATTTTGGCCGATGAGGACCCATATTTTTACCGACCGCCAACATATATAAGGGAGGTATTTTGATCATACCGATTTCGAGATTTCGATGGATCTCCACGAATTGAGGTCCCTACATAACGTTTTGACTATTTATCAATGGCACGAGTTGATCAACTTTTGGTAAAAATCGGTTGACTAAAAATGGGAGTTTACTCGTGTCGATTTTAAGATTTTTGCGAATATTTAGCAACAGAAAAATATTTCGAAAAAATGTATTTAACAAAAGTTGCTATAAATGCAATAACTAATAACTTTTATTTGAGATGTTTTTTGATGAAACGAAAAATTTCGAAAAATTTGTCGTAAATTTTTGTAAAATTTTTTCAGTCTCAAATTTTCATACTTATATGTAACGTTTCCATGGTCATGATAAATAATATCTCTGTTAGAAAATATTAGGCCAAGTTATTTCTACTCTGCTGCTAGAATATATTTTATACAAGTACTTTATAATGGCGGTCGGTCCTGTGGTGGCCACAGCTGATTTTTAATTAATAATTTTGTTTCATAGTTAAGCACGTTCATTGTATTAAAATATACAGTATATTTTAATAAAACTAACGTGCTTCATTCGATTCATTTTCACGTTTAAGTACTTGTCACAAATCACAACGACCGAACTAAGCTACGGGACACCGGCCGTAATTCACTAATACATGCAACACTAACCTTCGCCGCTGTTGCCGTTACTAGGAAATTTTTGCTACACATGTAGATAAGAACATTAGATATTGCATGTGGCAACGCTGTATTTTTGGACACTCCGTGGAGTGTCCAACAACGCTCGGAAGAGTTGTCTTGATTTAAATTTTTTAAATCTAACATTTATATGAAAAATCTTTGAATAAGAAATAATAAAAATAAAAATATGCAGATATATCTAGCTACTTTAATGCAATTTTAAAGAAGTATAAATAAAGTATTAAATTTAGCTTTTTTACTAAAAATTTTTAGGAGGTCACTGTCCCAGCGCCTCCCTGTCTCAGCCGCCACTGCTGTCAAGTATTAAATAACGAAACGAAATAAATGGAACAAAATCATCGTAGACAAAACGAAAATAACGAAAAACCTCTGTAATGAGCGACACTCATCAGTGCGTTGTACAACTTTTCACTCATGGAAAGGAGACAACTTTAACGGAAAATGTACTGAAAAAAACAGAGTAGCTCAATGAACCATGAGAATAGTAATACTTGGTTAACAAGAGATAGAAAAACATTGATTAGACAGCAAACTAAAATGTTGCATTTCGTTGAAAGGATTGTTCAACATAAACGGCAATAGCTAGACACTATACCTAGCCTTAATGATAACAGATGGAGTAAAAAAATACCGGAAAGAAGGCACAGCCAGAAATAAGCGAAGATCATCTACCCGTTTGACAGATGACTTAAAAATACATTTAGGTAATTAGATACACTTGACAAAATAAAATGAAAGCAAAATGGGAAGGTCAACAGTAGACCTCAATTGCTATCGGATGATGCTATTCAAAGATAGGTAAATAATAAATTGATAAATTAACAATGAAGATGACGATGATGAAGTGAAATTGTATAATATTTATCCTATGCAGAGGATCAAAAACTGCAAGGGTCGTTCTGTTCTGAGATCTACAGTAAAGAATTAATAAGACCCAAGTCTTGGTCTAAGAGATGGTCGTTACAAAAAGGAGTGAAATAAATCAATAAGACCTGGATCAAAATAAAGCACCTGGTGAAATTAGTACCAGTTTACATTACTTTTACTTAGAATATGTAATAAACTACGGTGCATAGTTGTAGTAAATGAAAAGAATATCCCTGTTGAATATCATGATTTATAACTTACAGCAATATGCTTTTAAAAAATTACTTTGACAAAAAGTAAATTAACCAGGGTATGAAAAATTTATTACACCGTCAACTAATAAAATAGTGTTTGCGTTTGAACATTGTGAATGCGCCTCGCATTACCGTGTTCTAATTGCGACACCATGACAGACATAACTAATGTTTCCGCATGTAAGAAACTACATGTACCTATGCAAGATGCGCCGGCAACCGGCGACCTCACAGAGCCCATCTTATAAAATAAACAGTTTACAAATAATAAATCATGAAACTTAATTATAATATAAGTTAATTAATTGTTTTAAATTAATTTTAGTTGACTCACTGTAATTGTTATTATGTGAAAAGTTGGTTAAAGTATTTTCTCATAGTCGAGTGAACTCTGTTGGAAGTAATTGCTTTCATGCAAGGCATAATTTAGAGAAATTTTTTAAACTAAGTTCATTTATCTTGTGCTCTAATTTTTAATGCATTTCATTACGGGATAACACCTTTACGAAAACTGTAATAACTGTGTGAAACTAGTTCAACCGTTTCCCCAAATTAAAAGAAGAAAGTATGAAGATAATTTATCAGAAAAATGAAGTGTTAACCACAATTATTACACACATATGCAAAACAATAATGTGAAGTGTGAAGTTCAACACTTTTCAGTATTTCGCGGCCATCTAGAAAATGAGCAAGGACCATTTGGGAGCCTAAGGCTTGTCGTCCATTAACAGCAAAAATCTGCGAATGGCGATTCATGCGAAAAATTCGCGTCCACTGCCACAGTATTTATACGAATGTGTAGTACAGGGTGATTATAAAATACAGCAGTGATGTCAGTGATTTTACCGGTAGGGCAAGGCACGCCTTGCAAACATTATTTTTTTAAAGTTACTAATGCAAAAATTTACTTGTGTCGTCTGTTGATGAAAAGTTGAACTGCTGAATTTTTAAAAGCCTTACTTACTTAATCCTGAAGTCTTTCTACCTTGCGGTATAAGGCTACTTTTAAAAACCATATTTTCAAATTGCGTAGTTTAGAAGTATTTTTGTGCCTAGCTGGCTTTTATGTCTTTTTTTTAGTATTTTTACAAACATAATCGTGTTATTGTTACTGATTTATTTTTGGTAAGTTGCAGATTATTTTTTTAAATAAGTTCATTTTCTTAACATAAATTTTCGATTTCAGATTTTTATTTTTATATTACCCACATTTCAAAAAATTTGCTTCCATGAGCAATATTATGAAGATTACATTATTTCTGTAGATCTTAACCCTAAATTTTAGTAGCTTTTTCATCAACAGTTGGCTCTACAAGTTTTACATGTTCAATTTTACAGTTTCGCAGCTTTTAAATACGGCACAGGCACAATAAAACCGCTGACTATGGCACGAAGTTTGACTTTCTATGCTTTAGACACAACTCTGTTATGGAACAGAAGAAGGAAACAAAAAAGACGGCAAAAATGGACGAATGAAATCTTTGTAAAAAAGAAACCAGTTGGTTTTTCTCATTTGTGGATTGATTTACATAGTGATACGTACCAAAATTTCGGATACTTCCACACAAAATCTTAAGCCTGTAATACATGATGCGATTTCTCGTTTTGAATCTCGTACGATTTATCGTACGATAATTATTCCTAACGGTATCGGTCACGTGACTATGCGCAATAATCTACTGCGTCGATATCTGTTCATTTCTATACAATATTTTAGGTCTGGAGCATAAATATTGGATAGTTTTCAATATCGTACAAGATCTCGTACGAAAATCCTGTAGTACACGATACAATAATTCTTGTACGATAAATCGTACGAGATTCAAAACGAGAAATCGCATCATGTATTACAGGCTTTATACATTCAATACATATTGAGCATAAAATGCGATTATTTGGACAACAACTACCAAGGTAATTTTCAAAAAAACAATTTTTCTTTTGAAAGCAACTATTTTTTACATATTTATTCTGTACCATCACTAGAATTTATTTTAATTCGAAAAAAAAAAAAAAAAAATGCATCATTACCAAACCATTGTAATTTTCGAATGCAGCATAATTCTTCTTCAGTAGTTACTACTATTCCGTCTTCTTCGTTGTCTTCTTGGTCACTATCATCCTGCTCCAAATTTGAACTTGATTAAATAAATCATGGTCAGCCAATCCTTCTGTCATAATCACTTCATTATCGACATTAGCATAATCATCCAACTTGTTATGGTCCAATAAATTATTTATTGTTAACTACTCGCTTAAAGGTACTTTAATCATCTTTTGGATCAAAATGCGACACGCTGGAATACATCTAATTAGAATTATATCTTTTTTATAATTTTAAACATTTTTACGCTTTTTAACAGCTCATTTAGTAAATATTTTTTAACTTCAAAATTGGCAGACATACAAAAAAAATTAATTTTAGCGATGTGGAAGATAATTATTTTCTTACATAAAGGTTACAGCCCTTTGGCATTGGTATATTTTTAAATTACCTGTGCTCGGAAGTATAGAAAGCTTTTCATATGGTACAGACTAGTTTAAAAATACTTTACTACCGCAATGGTATATCAGAAGCTAATGGTTCTCTTATGGCATGTATTATTAGACATGAAGGACGCACTTCTTAATTTAAATACGAGACATTTTAATTTTGTTATTTAAAAGCGTTGGTATTTATAAAAAAGTTTAGTCATCTAATGTATAGATGTCGATACTATATCTAAAATTTTTGGCTAGGTTGTACTGTTACACCTGTCTTGATTGATAACGTAGTTTTTCGTAATTTTTAAATCCAACGAGTGGCCGAGCTCGTTAAATCGCAGTTCTGACTTGTAACAGTTTGAATTGTGATGTCGTTAGTTCAATTCTCCGTTGGTGATATTATTCGGGCGAGAATAATATGTTTACATTACTCCCATTTTCACAATCATTCATCCCTCATCCAGGTGTAGGAGCTTACCCCCTGACATCGGCGATTAACTTCGTCGCAGAAATAGGCCGATGTAAAATAAATAATAATAAATAGTAATTTTTAAATTAAGTAATCCTAGTGTAGTTTGCACAATGGATGAAATAGAACATCGTGCAGCGTAGTTTTTTTACTAAAAAAAAGGTAGAACGCCAAACGGTATTTTTAACGAGAACCTGGGTCCAATACTACAAAACAATGGAAACTTACCATCAAATAGGCTGCTCAAAATGGCTACAATTCTTTGGGATACAAAGAGGATCTTGTTCATTTATTATCTTCCAAATGGCCAAAAGATAAAGGACGAGCGTGAACAACAACAAAAATCGTGAAATACGACGGTTTATCAAAGAAACAAATTATGTTTTATCAAGATAACGCACATACAAATGTCGTTTTAATAGCTAAACGCCAAACTGCAATACGATTTGCTGTTCCACCTTTATTCACTGGCAATTTAAACAATGGCATCTAAAGGTGGCCAGTCCTGCTGAAGGAAGGACGATTGGTCACCTTGATTAACAGCTATTTTGTCGGACTCGCCATCTTACTAGTAGTATGGATGGGATAACGAAACTGAAACATCGCTGGACAAAATGTATTGAAGTTGAAGGATATTAGGTATACCTATTGAAAAATAGAAGTTATTTACTTCTATAATTTCAGACCAAACCTTAAATTCTTAACTCAGCAAGCTCCAAATGACCTTCCCATCTCACAATATGAAATATTAATTCCACTGTAATAAATTAATTCTTTTTTGAACTTGTACCATACAATCTAATGTCACATCTGAGATTCAAACCAATTACTAGGTCTCCATTCGAGTTTGTATATAATTAAACGTCGTTATTATCTTGATGGATGTATCTGTAAAACTATCCTATTCAACCCGACTAACTCAAGATCACGACAGACGTTTTAGAATCAAGAGAACAGCTGACTCGGTGTAAATGGAATAGTTGGGATATGTCTACGCAATAGAAGACATCTTGCCAAGATATTTCACGCTCTTATGTAAAAGATACGTCAACTTACGCTATTAATGACAAAGTATTGCAACTATTTTTTATGAAAACAAAAATTATTTCAGTTACACATCTTGACTGAACTCGACATCAAAATTTTCAAGTTATTTCACAGACGCAACGCGCAAAGTTATTCATAAATAAATTGATGTGAAATGTGAAATTTTATACATTTCAGAAGTTCGTCGGTATTTAGTAAATGACAACATTATTTAGGTCTCGCAATCCTAATCGAGTGAAAATTAATTGAAAATGAAAATAGGTCTGTTAATTTAAGTATGAAGAGCTTTCATTTAATATCACACTTCAAATTAAAAATATATATACTTGTCAAAAATCCAAAATAGATTCGATTTGATATTTTTCGAAAAACTAATATGATCAAAAATTCCGTTTGCAGTGAATTTTTCATATTTTCATAACTTAAGGGGGGGTGGGTCTGATAACCACATTTTAAGCATATTTTTGTGAATTTTTTTCAAATCTATGGTTAAATTTATTCATTTTCAAACTAAGTACATATATAAAGTATGTTTTGAAGAAGATACAAAAAAATTTTGAAGGCAAAATATGGCGAAATGAGCCAGCTGTGGCAAATCTTCTCAGACTCCGGGAAAAAAATTATATTTTGCGATGACCAGCATAACTCGTCACTGGATCATCTGAAATCAAAAATCCAGAGTTTTCCGAGGTAATGACGTTGAGTTTTTATTTTTTAAAAGATTTTTCAGTTTTTAGCGTTAGTTAGAAGACAAAAAAAATTAATTCCCCCTAAAAAAAACCTAAAAATGAGTATATTTGTGATTGTTAAATAAAAAAAAAAACATGAAAAAAAAATATCTCAATGTCGTTACCTCGGCGAACTCATAAACTAACAAAATCTTTTTGGATTTTTGATTTCAGATGATCCAGTGACGAGTTATGCTGGTCACCGCAAAATCTAATTTTTTTCCCGGAGTCTGAGAAGATTTGCCGCAGCTGGCTCATTTCGCCATATTTTGCCTTCAAAATTTTTTTGTATCTTCTTCAAAACATACTTTATATATGTACTTAGTTTGAAAATGAATAAATTTAATCATAGATTTGAAAAAAATTCACTAAAATATGCTTAAAATGTGGTTATCAGACCCCCCCCTTAAATGTTCTTTTCTTACATGGCTTTTCATTTCTTACTACGATCTAAGTTTTCATTTAATATTTCCGCAGCAAATTTTAAGAAAATAATTATTTTGTTAATGATACAAAAAATCGATATTTATCAAAAAGATAAAGTGATCAAAAATTCATAATATGCTGTTCCCGTGTACACCAATGTGGATTAATCTTAATTATTTCAAATTTTTGAGCAACAACTCTGATAACAGGGTGGCAGTGATGTAGGCAGTTTTTAACAAAATAGGTGTAACAAAATTAGTTAGTTAAATATACAAATAAATAGTATAAAAGCCTATTCGAAAAATTGAACAGAAGCAGGGTGATGGTATCTGGCTGCAAAGGGGTAAATTACCATCGGATATCACAGAAAATGATAAACTGCATTTAAAGGTGCAAGACTTCAGACATAAAACAGTAAGTTCAATTACCTCAGGAAGAGTATCAGCCTGTCCATGAGTACCCTGTCGTTACTGAAAGCAACTGACAGGTCATAAGCACAGGCAAACTCTCCCTGACATCTTCGAACTGTGCACACTGAGTTAAAATGTTTAACACAGACAAATCTGTGTTACACGTCTCACAAATAGGAGCCTCTTCACCTTGAAGGAGGTGTTCATGGGTTCACCAACAGTGACCTATACGCCGGCGTGTGATGACAGTTTCCTCCCTGAAGTTAATCCTGCAGGAAGAACCCCATGGTTTCACATCTCCCTTAATTTGTCTCAACTTTACATTTGTGTGTAACAAAGAGATTTAAAAAATTTCGACATACAGAGACTTTCAACAATTTCGAAAAACTGCAACTGCAATCTACAGCCTAGAAATGTAAATTTATAAAGCTGATGTTAGACGCTGATTTACAAACCTTGCTGTAAATATTAAATATGCAAAGAATTTTCACATGAACTTTATATGCTGTTCTGCGTGTTGATAAAATATATGCTGATGTAAGAAAAGCAGTAGCTCATAGCAAGCGGATGTCGTTACTTCAGTTATCATTGTTCCGCTTTTTTCACTCCTTTATATAAAAAGTAAAACAAAGCATTTAACTGTTTCATTTGTTTTAACGATTACATTGTTTTCTTCCATTGATAAAAATAGCAATTGTTTTAATAAAACTTGGTAATTAAAAAACTAAATATTCGTTTATAAATTATGTATTAATGGATTATGTTTGTTAACACATTCAAAAGGAAGTAGATAAAATAGTAAACAGCTAATAAAATTAGCATTTGACAAGACATATTTATGAGTTTTATCTGTTATTTTTGTTTTTATTTTTTTAACAGTGCCATATCATAAAAAATGCAATAATTATGATAATATTTTTAAAATTCTGTGTTTAAACATTTAATTAAATATTTCATAATATGATATTTGTTATGCGTACCAAATTAAATATGAGAATTATATCATTTTTATCTAATCGAAATTAACAGTTTTTTTATGCCAAAGTTGCCCAATTTTTATTTAATGTAATCTTGAATAAAATGTGATTACTTAAAAATTATTTTTACTATTTTAGAAGCAAATTTTAGTTTCTACAGTAACTAGATATACTTCAGGATATGTCGCTGAATTTTTCGGTACAGAAAAATTAAAAAAAGGACTTTGAAAGAATAAGGCACTTGTTTCCATCTAAAGACTTAAAAGCTTATATAATTATGAGATGAGCTCGTATCAAGACCCTAACTACCCAGTCCTCCAGTCAGATAGATTAATATTGTAACGTGTTTACAATATTACAGAGTTATATATTCGGTAACTTAAGAAATAATTATCAAAATAAGATCAAAAATTCATGTTGACATATTCCGGTTCACATTAATGTGCACTACTCAGAATTTCTCAGATTTTTATATTAACCCTCCTTCGCTATAAGATCATAAAAATTTGACCCTAAAATTTTGAGGAAAAATATGGTCACAGGAGTGTGTTTAATGATATGATAAATATGGTCACAGGCGTGCGTTTAATAGAATGATAAATAGTAATATAGAAATGCACAAAACCAATTTAAACGTATTTAAAATGTGCACGCCACTGGTAACTGCCTGACAAAATGATTTATTAGTTCCTGAGATAGAGTATAGATTTAATTAAAGGTCACAATACTCATTACAAAAATGAATATTATTTTAATTAAAGCTATTTTAATATTGTAATAGGCTATACATTTTTTCTTCGACTCGGCGCCCCTTGATCGTGGCGCCCCAATGCGGCGCATCGCCTGCATACAGTCTTGAGCCGCCCCTGCAGACAGGACAAACAGGACAGACAAGCAGACAGGCAGACCGACAGACAGAGAGACATACAGAAAGACAAACAGACGGACAGGACAGGCAGGCAGACAGACAGACAGACAGACAGGCAGGCAGGCAGGAAGATACAGGAGTGACGTGACAAACAGGGTGTTTTCGAATAAGCAGGGTATACCCTATGTTTTTTTCTTTTAATTTCAATCTGTTAAACAAAGTTAATAGCAAAGTTAAAACAATTCCAGGCGGTATGCGCTCTGGCTTATACAAGGTGTCTCAAAAGAAATTTTATATTCAGTGGATCGATTAAAAAAAAAGTAAGCCGTATATAGAAAAAATTTTTATTAATTATTAAAATACACTTTTTGGGGATTTATTTCTTAACAATAATATCGTCTAAATGTAGACCCTCGCGTTCTCGGCACTCATTTAATCGAACAGTAAAATTACTTATGACATCTCGGCAGGTGGACTCAGGGATGGCTGCCATTTCGTGACGGATATTTTCTTTCAAATGCGCCAGTGAAGTCGGTTTATTGGCGTAAACTTTAGATTTAAGATAACCCCATAGGAAAAAGTCCATAGGGGTTAAATGTGGACTGCGTGGAGGCCAATTTATGTCACGAACACGTGGCAGAGACATATTGGACGTGTGTGAAGTTGCTGCGTCCTGTTGGAACCATGTTCAGGTACCAAGAAGTTGTCTAACATCTCCACATAACGCTCTGAATTCACTGTAACTGCACGCCCCCTTTCGTCTTCAAAAAAGTAAGGGCCGATAATTTCTCGCGCCGACATCGCAGCCCATACGGTCACTTTAGGCGAATGTAGGGGTTTCTGATGTTTGCGTTTCGGATTCGTTGCACTCCAGTAGCGGCAGTTCTGCTTATTTACGTGGCCATTAAGATGAAAATGAGCTTCATCCGAAAATAAAATGTTGGTAAACGTTGAAAATCGCTCAATCACCTGATTTACGAAATTAAGCCTCTGACTGGCATCTTGGGGCTTTAATTCTTGCACCAATTGAATTTTGTAGGGGTGCAGCTTTAGGTCTTTGTGCATAATGCGATGTAATGATGATCTATGCACATTTAAAGCACTTGCGCGCTTCCGAATTGAAAGGTTCGGGTCGTCACGAACAGACTAATTAACATTCTCCACGTTTTCTACCGTTCTTGATGACCTAGGTCGCCCGGATTTTGATTTATCCAGCGTTGTACCAGTCTCTTCAAACTTTTTAACCCAATGTCGAATGAGAGGAATGCTTGGCGCATCATTTAAGTGGCGAAAACCTCGAATACTGCAGAATTTTATACGCGCTACAGTCGCCGAATCACCGTTTTTGTAAAACTCTCGCACGCATAACGCGCGGTCTGCTCCCCAGAAACGCTCCATAGCGACTAAATTCCCAAGAGCCAGGCTACCGATCGACATAACCCCCGCGCCCATCGGATACGTTGCTTTCACGCAGTAAGCTAAATAAATATAAAATTTCTTTTGAGACACCTTGTACAATATGTGCACAGTATACCCTTTGCTAGCACTGCTTATAATGTTTTTTTTGGTCATACCTACAAAAACGTAAAAAAGTACACTGATCTAGCACAGTAGTACTAGATCATTAGCATCTAGTAAGATGATCAAAAAGCGTTATACTATTTAATTCGGCGATTAGCCTCGTTGCAGAAATAAAGGCCGATGTAAAATAAATAAAATATACTATTTAATTATCGTATATATTTATTCTTTTATTTTTATGCCAGCCTTTTGCAACCGGCCTGCCGGGAACTCTCCCGGTGTACCGCCGGTCCAATCCCTCACTGACTGATCAATTTATGTACAGAAGAAAGATGTGTTATCTCAAAAATTATCTTTTAATTTCTTTTACTAATTATTTCAGTAATTAACTCAAGCTGAAGGAGAGTAATTGTCCGGAATAATAACCATACATCAGCCTGCAAATAAAAAATATCAAAGCACAAAATTGTCCTGATGTACAATATCGATAGCGAATGACATATAGCAATGTTACTTATTTTACAACATACCTACTCTAACTTTAGTATATCAGAACATTGAAATCTCTGATTATTTTTACATCGTTACAACAGTTAAAATAAGCCGTAAATATTTTCAGTTTCAAGGCTAGATGATTATTTTTTAACGTATAAAAATTCATACGAAAATAAATTAAAAATAAAATACCTGGGTCTTAAAATTTAATAAGTCACGTTATTTTTAAAAAGGGCCTAACTAACTTGATAACTGTTTAAAGGCGGAACAATTGAAGTGAAAACAGCTGCCATTTTTTACAAAAGTTACTTGATCCTCGCGTGCTCAATTCTTGCTACACAACTTGCTTATAATTTAATATTTAACGAGAATGTACGTTATAGAGTTGACAACAATGGCCATGGGCTGACACATAACACAAGGGCGGATACAAATTTAATGTATGGGGGTGTAATTTCGTATGGATTTCTTTGAAATTAATTATTTAAGAGAGACAAGGTTGCCCTTGAACAAAAAAAGAAGTTCATAATTGTTATTAAAGCGGATAATAATTTAATGTATAATGCCTCATTTTCATGGTAGTGTCAAAGGCGTGACAGGGGTGAGAGGCGTGGTGTTATATTTACAAGCTCGAATTTCATGGTGGGGTTGGAGGCGTGATAAGGGCGCGTTTTCGGTTTTGACATTTGTATATAACCCAAATTTAACCTAAAAGTTTATACAAGTGTTTGGAGTAAACGGTTATTCAATTTCATTAAATATGTCGTCAAATCGAAGGAGACGTCTAGCTCTTTTTTATGCATATTTAGACTTAATGCGATATGAAGAAAAGCAATGGTGGGAACGCCCCATATATAAAAACAGACGGCAACAGGCTGATTATTTTAACTTGTTGCAAGAAATGAGACACAAAGTACACAGACAATTACTTCAATTACAAGAAAAGAATTTAATACACAATCTTTTTTACTGAAATAAATTTGACATCATAGTTTAGAATGAAGATTCTGTTGGCCCCTACTTGGGGGTCTATTATTAGTATGCTGCATGACATTTCTGCAGACCAGATATTTGAAACTGAATCCATAATAATAAACTTTATGACTGCCGACAACATTGTAAAAGTCGCTATTTCGCTACATCAATTTACGTTTTTTTAATTTTTTTTTTAGGAAATTAATATAACTTTCTCGCTAAAGATCTCACCATTCCGAAAAAATATATCTGTTTCTATGGTTTCGACGGTGCGGCCGGCGCTAGAGTTGAAATTTCTGAACTTGCGACACCGCGCTTGTAACACCGCGCCTACGATACCATGGTACGGGTTTTTTCAAAATAAAGCGATCCTATTAGTTGAATTTTTTGTTCCACACTTCCAACACCCGCATGAAAATGAGGCATAAGGGTGCAATTTTGAAAGAACGAGCTGTACAACCGCAGTACTGATTTATATCACACACACTGTCTGCCTGTCTCCGTATTTCTCTCTCTCTTTCTCTGTCTGCTCTGTATTCTTAGGGTACGAACACGTAGAAACATTGTTTCCGGAGCCGATTTATAAGGTCGATAGCGTTTGTTCTTGGCATTTGTTGATGTCAGTTAGTGCACACGTAAAAAGATTGTTAGCGGAGCTGATTTATTGACATTTCTTTATTTAAATGGGTCAATTTTTATTTAAGAAAAATTCCATTCCTGAACGGGATTCGAACCCGAGACCTTCGCAACGCAGAGCACATGTGTTACCACTACGCTACGCCGGTCGGCGTACCTGCTTTGAGGTGTTATATACCCACTAAAATTTGTCACTTCTGCACACTAGATGTTGTAAAACAAATCCATAACAAAATAATAAAATTTATTCTGCCGATAAGTATTTATAAGAGGGAAAGGTTGTACGGGTATCGGACATAAATAAAAATAAACTATCTACAGCTGACCAGTTTCGGAATAGTTGAAGAACTATTCCGAAACTGGTCAGCTGTAGATAGTTGTTTTTATTTATGTCCGATACCCGTACAACCTTTCCATTTCTATTCATTACGGACACGACCATCTCCACAGTATTTATAAACGCCGATAATTCACTACATCAAAGATATTTTATTAATAACTTTGAAATATAAGTGGACCCCCCCTACAAATCAAATTTAAAAAAAACAACAAAATATCAAAAAAGTGACTGTCATTTTCTAAACTGGTAAATAAAATTTCAAAGATTCCAGTTCATAGATTGGTGCACAAGCCTACAAGTACGACAATCTTTCTATGTGTCCGGGTACATTAAAGTAGAGGGATATTTATTCCCACCGGTCGAGGCAGGCTAGCCAGCACATATAGTCGCCGGCAAATATCTTTCTACAAGTTCGTAACCCGATAGGCGCTTGTTAACACACCGGACAGCGAAAATAAATATGGCCTTACTTTCAAATGTACCCGGACCCGTAGAATGCTTGTCGGCGCATGCAATATGCGCTGATAAGTAAACAAGAATCTTGCAAACATTTTTTACCAGCTTGCAAGAAGATGGCAGTCAGTTTTTGATATTTGGTTGATTTTTGTTTATTTATTTATTTAATTTGTAGTGGATTCACTATTATTTATTACAATTACTTATCGGCAAAATAAATTTTAATAATTTGTTATGAATTTTGCTTTCCAACGTCTGATATGTAGAAGTAGCAAGTTTTAGTAGTTATATTACACCCCCAAGCAACTACAAGAACAATCATTATAAACTGGGCCATTTTTTTTATTAAGAAATTTCAGTAAACCGGCGTTTTAACCAGCGCCGAGCGGCCGACCGGCGTAGCGTAGTGGTAACACATGTGCTCTGCGTTGCGAAGGTCTCGAGTTCGAATCCCGTTCAGGCATGGTAATTTTCTCAAATAAAAATTGTCCTGGCTAATTGCCAAAGCAGCAAAGGCCATTAAAAATTAAAAAAAAAAAAAAAAACAGCGCCGAGGTTAAAAGCGTCAATAATCGACACTTATAGACGCCTGTTAATCTGGTCCGGAACACATGGCTGAAGTGAGATATTTTAAATATTTTTGGTTCTAAACCGGTGTTTTCCAACGTGGGTCCCACGCTCCACAAGGGGGCAATTTGATTGTTCAGGGGGGCAATTTCCTAGTGAATTCTTCCTAAAACTAAGTCGTATGTCCTGAACAAGTTGCAATTAAGCTTCATTGAGGGAATAATTCAATTTTTGAATATAAAAAAATATGTATATATGGGGGGCATCATAATTTTAGAAAGACCTAGATGGGGCATGGTAAAAAAGGTTGGGAAACACTGTTCTAAACGCTTCTTGCCATTAAATATGTATGTTGGAAACCTCTAAAATAGTCCGCCTGGCCCATCTGTGAATGTCATATGGGTTCAGTTTACAATTTAAGGTGGTGGTGTGAAAACAGTGTGCCAAAAGCAAATTATAAGTGGGCAGTTCGAGCGTCTTTAAAATTGACTTTAAATGTAAAAAAGTCTATTATTTGATCAGATGCTGTAGCAAGTCCTGCACGTGAATAAAATATCTTTATAAAGTAATTAATCGATATGTTGAAACATTTAAAATTGTTTTAAGGGCGTATACATGCTTTTTAGGGTTTTGTAGGTATGACCAAAAAACCCTTATACCGTCATTTTGTCGTCTGTCTGTCTGTCTGTCTGTCTGTCTGTCTGTTCGGTAAAAATTGTAGCCAAACGGCTAAACCTAGAGAGTTGAAATTTGGCATGCTTATACAACTCTTTGACCCGCACATAGAAAAAATACTAAAACATCTAAAAAACATATCCCTCTAAAAATATAAACAAATATGTGCTCATCGAAAAAAAAAATATTTTTTTTAAATTCTGAGTAGGGTATCAAATGAAAGCCCTTAGTACGTGGATTAACGATCAAAATTTTATTTTTGCAAAATAAATTACTTTGATGCGATTTTTGCCAAAATTGTGCAAAAAAAATTTTGTCCCACACCCTGTAGCCCAAGATGGTTTAAACTAAAAATCTGAAAAAATTCTAAGTAATATACATTGGTGTGAAGCGGAATAGTACAACAGGAATTTTTGATCAGATTATGTTTTCGGAAAATAACGCATTTTTTGTGTTTTTAACTAAAATATGTTAACTATTTAATACGTTGTGTAACATACCAGATCAGAAGCTCTCGTGGCGTGGTTGGATTTGTCGTACACTTAATAATATAAGTTAACTTGCAAACTAGGGTTCAATTCCTGTTGATTTTATTTTTTGTTTTTTTTTTTGTATTTTCATTTTGTTTAAATTATTTTGTTAAAATTCTAGTTATATTTGGTAAATGTTGCATTTAATTTTTAAAAGCGTAAATTTAATAACTAGTGGAAAGTATTGAAATTATAATTTAATTCTATGTTTGACGAAATCAAAGGGCGGGACTTATGATGTAAGCAACCAATGGAAGCCATAGGTGCAATTTTCAAAATCTTAATGAACTTTGCTGTATAAAAAAAATACTGCATATATTTAGAAACTTAAATAATGGTATTAGGCATTCGAATTAAAATTCATAAAAAAATATTTTGACATAAAATTTGTTTTGGCATCCCAAATAATCATCGTTCAGTTACTAAATACCTGCAAAACCCAGAAATGTGTGAAAATTCACACTTCACATAAATTTTTTTCATAGGGTTGTAATTTCGTATTTCTGTAGAATTAATTATAATGTGTACTAGAATAAGCACGCCCTTGAAAATAAAAAACAAATTCAAAAATGTTACCCGACAGACGTATAATTAAGTTTATTATATTTCAAGAATATGATTATTTTTAAATTAAACTGGTTTGCTATAGATTTCTTGTTCCTGAGATGACTCACTATTAAACAAGGTATATTTTTATTTTGTAAAATAAATAATACATTTGTTTATCGTTGGCTAACTTCTAAAATGTCATATGTACAAAATATCCACTTTTGCAGAAAAGCCTAAAACAATTTGCGCTACTGATTAATTAAATAATCTTATTTAAATAGCATATATATTAAATATGTGTTAGTGATGTGAATACTCTATTACAGGGGTTTCCAAACTTTTAAACATTGCAATCCACTTTTTAGTATCCCAATCTATAGCGAGCCACTTCATCCCCGGATCATTAAATTTTTTCAGAGATACTTGACTAGCTAGAAAGACATCTAAAAAAAAAAACTTTTTATTTCATTCACTTCACATTTATTTTAACGTCACTTATACTAAACAACATCCCAACGAACAGCACACGTTCTTTCCGCATGAATTTTTACGGGTCAAAAAGGAAAATTTTTATTATCAAACATAATTTAAAAAAAAAAAAATCTAATAATAAGGCGTGTGTGCAGGGTGCACTTGTTTTCGATTGCTGTTGATGACGGCAGTGAAGTCCATGTCAATTCGATTTAATTTCAAGTGCAAGGAGTTCGACAACTGCAGGTTGTTTCGATATTTGGTTTTAAATCCTATCATTGCCGATAATCCAACTGCACAAAAATATGATAAAAAGGGAGTTATGTCTTGAAAGCTTCAGTAAAAAGTATTGGAAAAGTTTGTTGAACAGATAGCCAGAATTATGTAAATTTGCTACGATTAAAATTCAGATTTAACTGTATTGTCTGAAACAATGCAATCGTTTGTTACGTCGTGTGACGTAAGTGCGTTGATTCGCCGACACTAGTATAGTAATGTTTTCCTGGAAGGGATGCGCTATCCCAGCGTTTCCCAAAGTGTGGGTCGCGACCAAGCACCGAGTCGCAGAATAATTTTGCCGGGTCGCGAAAAAAAATTGTAAAAACACAAAAAAGATTTTTTTTGTACATATTATTTTTTTTTACGTCAGTTAATCACTAGAATTGTTGTATTTGCGCTCTTTATTACTATACTATATTTTTTATTACTATACTATACTCTTTATTACTATTTATTACTTTATTACTATAAAGCTACTGCTTTAAAATAAAATTTGTTTTGTAAATAAATATTTTTTTTCATAAGGTGGGTCGCGAAAAATTTTAAAACCTCGTACCGGGTCGCGGTCAAAAAAGTTTGGGAACCGCTGCGCTATCCAGTTCTTCTCAAGATAGATTTTCATTTCCTCGATAAAGTAATAATCAAAATTATCTCTTTAAATCTTAAAAATACACATTCAAGATCTTGTCGCGACTCACCAAGAATCGACTCGTGACTTACTAGTTAGTCGCGAGCCACTGTTTGAGAAACGCTGATCTATTAAATGAATCACTAACTACCGTGAATAATTTAATAATAACACATTTTTAAAAATACAAGTAATTACCAAAAAAAGGTCCTGACTTCCAAAATACAAGTGATGACTAAAAAAAAGTTTATTAAAAACACTAAAAACACGTGTTCTTTAGTACTGAGGAGGGCTCAAGCCACTGAGCCCTCTTGGGTGCGCGCATGCTTCACATAACCAAACGCCTACTGCAGGGGTTCTTAAACTTATGTAGTCCGAGGACCCCCTCTTGAACAACATTTTTTTTTTGAGGACCCCATCCCAACTCTGGACATTTTACGTCGTTCTTGAGACTTAATTTCTGGCTCAATAATTTCATAGGCACTACGTTATAATAAATATTGGTAAAAATGCATCGCTGGTTATTTTAATAAATGGTCTTGTGCAAATGCAAAAGATGAACATTTTTATTAACATATAGAATAAAAAACATAAAATGAATAACAAATAGTAGTAAAAAGAATTAAAAATGTTACATATTATAATATGTCAAACTCATACAAACATTTCTTGGTCAAATATTGGTCAAAATAGATCTTATTATAATATGTTTTCTGTAAATAAATTGGGGTTTAATAAAAATAATTAAATTAATACTAATTATTGTTTCGTTATGTCAATAACTAGTTAGATAACAACAAATACAAAAAGTCTTGACCATGTAGGATTTTTATTAAATGAGTTATTTGAATAAAAGCGAAAAGTTGAGGGATGTAAAGTTAATGTCAAAATGGTTTCGAGGACCCCCGCTAATGGGTACGTGGACCCCAATCGCCCGCGGCCCCCAGTTTAAGAACCGCTGGCCTACTGTATATATATTATTAATTATAATCCGACTAACACATATTTATGACTTTCTTTTTAAGAAAAATAGCAATAAATTAACCAAATATTTTGACCAAAATTCAAAATAAACACATAAATTGTTAAATGGACTACTTTACGAATCTTTTGTTTAAAAATAAATGTCCCGAATGTCTCAAACAAAAATAATCCTGCACATCAAGTAACATCATCAATTCAGCTTTGCAACAAAGCTGTTATCTTGACTGTTATTCTTTTGTTCTTGTTTTGCAAGGTGTCCAGGTCACGCGATTATCTTGACTGAAAAACCTGCAGATGTTTTAGATCAATTGTTCCGGCTATTAACGTATAAACACTTGAACATTGCGAGATGTTTTTGCTACGGTCTTCGTTGGCGAATGTCAACTAAAGATGCTGGTTATAATTTGCACTTCTGGCATCTGGGCCGGTTTGGTCACTTTTGCCACAACATATATACCTTCAGACACACTTCATTTACTTATATCTTGGGATTAAAATTAAAATAAAAATATCTTCTTTCTTTTTGTAAACTTGAAAGGACTCCTGGTGAGATTATAAAGCTTAATATCATATTTAATATACGTATTTAAAGTTAAGTAAGTGGAAATAGGGATTACACAGAGTTCTTACAAATTGCGTACTTGAAAAATACGCTTCAATTAATTAAAGTTTTAAAATCTTCTGTCTTTAAAAACCTAAAGAACCGAATAAACATTTAAAAAGAACACAAGATATATATCTAAGTAAAACAGTTTATCAATCTTTATAAGATAAAAAGAGAATAAGGAAATCATCTAGGCTGTGAAATACAAAAGTAGCCATTATGCAGTCATTTGAAATTAAGTTGTAAAAGATAGGTTAGTTAATTAATTTTTTAAAACATCTTTGTAAGTCCAAATATGGAATTAACCAAAAATCAATTTCGATCATGATTTATTATGATTTAAAAAAAGGTAAGCGCTTATGAGAGCAAAGAAAGTTTAGATTTAGTTTTTAGTGAACAATTGTCTCCTTTGGCTACAATATACCCATATAAAAAAATTGAACGAGGCAGGATTTCTGCTCAACATCAAAAAGGAGCAAGGTGTCTTCTTATAGATGTTACCGAAAACCCATTCCTGTTTTTAAGAAGATAATTAAAGTCAGTGTTGTAGTTATCGGGGTGCTGGCAGTGTGAGTGCACCCCGGCGCGGCGCAAATTAAAATTATAGGGCGCCGAATTCATGAAGAATTTCAAACTACAAGAAAAATATAATACGGATTTAACAAACGCATTTCCTCAGCAAATATTAAGTTATCAGCATTGTTGGACAAAATTAAATTATGTTCCAGTACAAACACCAACAGTTAGGACGATGAGCTTGACTTTAAAACTTGAACGCAGCTTTCTAAGCTCGGACAAAAGAGATAATAATAATAATAAATCTCTTTATTGACAAGGTTCAGTGCTCTATCACCTAACATTAATATTATTTTACAATTTAGTAGATAATCCAGTACATAATTTTTTTTTATTTTAACAAATAATAATATTGTTTACTCAGTGCAATACACAGTCTAATTGAACACGGATCGATCTATGTAGTTCACATTGGAATCATTTGTTGGCGGAGTCGCTTTTTGAATTGGGCACTTTTAAGATATTTAGGAATGGAGTTATATCGTGGCAGCATTGTACGAAAATGATTTTTTGAATAAGGTTGTCCGGTGTTTGGGAATATGTATTATGTGTGAGTTCCTAGTATTTTTACTGTTAACTTAGAATCTTTTTATGTTTTTTTCGACTAAATAGCTAGGTTCGTTTGTGATTATGGTTTTGTGAATGAAACATACGTAATGCAAGTGTCTTCTTTCAGACATGTTTAACCAAATTAACCACAGGTATTGGGAAGTAGGTTCCCTTTTCTTTAGTCCTAATATGAAACGTACACAGTAGTTTTGCACTTTTTGAATTCACCTCGAAACGAAATACGATAAGGAAGGTCCGTAAATCGTATGGCAGTAATTAAAAATCAATAGGACGACATCCAATTATGTTTCTTTTTGGAGACAGATGTTTTTTCTCTGAAAAAGAAAATTCGAAATCATTTGTTTTGCCTCGAAATCGAGAAAAGAAGCCTCGTGGTAGAAAATGAATAATTCCAGCAATTTCCACGTTTGAAATTCTCCACCACCGTTATAGTACGACTGGTGTTGCATTAATACCGTAAGCATGTCTGAGGTGGTAGTACAGAACACAAAGAGCAGAATTATGGTGAGAGATGTAACTAGACACAGCAAGTGACAGACAACCAGATAGGATATACCTAACAGTTTCAGGATGACAGTGGCATATTCTACAGACAGTAAACTGCGTCGTATTAATTACACGAGGTCTATAAGCCAAAGTATTAATCACGCCATCCTTGCACGCGATACTTCTGTTTCTGATTTTAGACCAGCTGACTTTAGAAAAGAAAACGTAAGTTCGGTTGATATATCTAGATTACAAAAAAAATGATCTGTACAGAATCTAAGGAAAAGATCTATGACCATGTTTCGTATTCTCGTTAATACCCTTTTCACACTAGAACTTTAAGATCGGATGTTAAAGTGAATGTGTCTTTAAACGCTAATGTGAAAACGTATGACCTCATCTAAATACAAGCGATTTTGAAGACAGAGACCTGCGTCTTAAACATAGTCCGCATTGCCACAT
This sequence comes from Liopterus haemorrhoidalis, assembly GCA_963971575.1. Classification (NCBI taxonomy): domain Eukaryota; kingdom Metazoa; phylum Arthropoda; class Insecta; order Coleoptera; family Dytiscidae; genus Liopterus; species Liopterus haemorrhoidalis. The sequence continues at coordinate 52,492,155 of OZ020612.1, forward strand.
AATTTGTATTATAAAAAATTACTCTTTGAATTTGTGCTGTCAACATTTTGTAGGGAGTTATAAGAAGTTTATACTTATTGTTATAATAAAATTATTTATGTTAATAATGTGTTTAATAAAATACAGAGCTACAATAATTGAGATAAAATGTATCGATTTACATGTTAATACAGGTGTAATATATTCTTTATTGTAGTGTCTTTATTGTAGATTGAAATGAAATATCCATATTTGTTTATAATAATTCAAAATGTGCGTCTGCGCAGACAGTTTAAAACTGGTAATTTCATGACGGTAACTTAAGGACAAAATTACTGTAGCTGATGACAGCACCGGAGATTTAAACATCAAGTGTGAAAGCAAACCGATGTTAAACATCGGTGAACTTTAAGTTCACTCGTCTTAAAGTTCTAGTGTGAAAAGGGTATAATTCTAGCCTGACCCTCCCATTATATTTTAATAACTGTCATTTTCTCTTGGCTCCTCGATAAAAATAGCTTATAGTATTGCCGCTTATGCTATTTCAATAAATGCAATATTATTAATAGAATATGACGGCTGTGTTATTTTCGTTAAAATCGCCTATAAAAAGTTGTTTTGAAACATATGTTTAGAATATATAGATTTCAAAATAAGGTACACTGGAAACCGTTTAACATGATTCCAGAGGAGCAGAAATATGTTTTTGTGATAAAACTACAAATTTATACTATAGCTGTAATTTCCCTACAAGATTTTTCTTCTACAAGGTTAATTTTGTACGTCTTTTGCCCAAAAATTTAAACGTTACTTCTCCGAGAATAGTGGCTTCCTTCGCCCTCTACATCCTCGAAGTCCAAAACTCTAAAGAAATTTTCTTAATGTACAGGGCGATTATAAAATGAAGCAATTTTACTATGCCGCCTTGCAAACATAATTTTATAAACCAATGCCAAAATTTACTTGTGCCGTCTGTTGATGAAAAGTTGAACTACTAAACTTTTATAAACTAAATTTTTTTCATTGCGTTGTTTACTAGTATTTTTGTTAAACTTGCTCTTATTTCTATGTTTTTTGAGTATTTTTACAAATTTAATCGTGTTATTTAGTTACCGTTATTGTTACCGATTTGGTAAGTTACTTAACATTCATTTTATAATTTTTTTATTACAGATTTTTAGTTTTTATATTACAATACTAAAAATTTGGTTCTATGATCAATATTATGTAAATTACATTATGTTTGTACAATTTAACCTTAAATATTTTGTTTTTACAGTTCAGTTGTTCAATTTTCCATCAACGGATGGCTGACAAGTTTTGCATTAGTAAGTTTCACAACTTTTATTATACGGCATAAGTACAATAAAATCAATGTGTAAATACTTACACCAGTAGCTTCAGACCAATGATTTTGAAAACTGTGGCATTTCCGATCAGTTTAACTAATTTTTCGCGGTACAGAGTCGTCCCTAATCGTCGATTCCCTTGGTCGTCCACTTCACAGTTTGTCTTGTATTTATCCTTTTTCTTTTACTTCAGAGTTAACGTAGCCACTGAAGATTATTTGCAGTGAACTGCATCTGTAGTTTTTCTACTAAATTTTTCTTCTTTATGCAAGCAAATTTACAGTGACTTAATTCATTTTGAGAGACTGTATATTAAGCATGAAAATTCGTATTAGAAATCCATTTTACGAAAATTAGATTCCCGTAAGGTACGTCTAATAATTAGAATGTAAGTAATTGGTTTGTCACGTCGAAATCGTCTTGAGAATTTGTATTCCCGTCGGGGGAATACAAATTTCCTTCACTGACATAACTGAATGATACGCAATATATTCACGGATTACTAGATAGTTTTCAAAATAGACTCAATTTTATTAAAATAACGGTCTTGTAAGCTACCACGGCTACCGTTTGGGACAGGGCAATGACAGTCGCACCTTTCAAAGACCACCAGTGACTGCGAGAAAGGTCTGAAAAGAATGAGGTAACTATATACGGCCGCTAATTCCATGCAGTCGACTTCAGAGTTGAGTTAGACAAGTGACAGACTTGTCTAACTAATGCAGTTATTGAATAACAGTCCGGATCTCAATATTGAGCGACAAATTAAGTCTCAACGACTATAATGATTATTTAAGTGTTATTATTGTTAATTAGTGTAAGTCCAATATTAATATTTTAATAAATATATAAAATCATAACAAAATTCGTTTTATATTTTGTTGTTCCTACATAACAATATAAACCAAACACCGTCTCATCAGTAAATTGCATTTTATTGAATCACCTTTCTCTGTCATAAAACAGGAAAGCGTAACTCAAAAACAAACTTCAAAATATAAATTGCAAGTAATATAAAACCAGCATTCATAACATAAAAATACCGGAATATTTATTACTGTAAAAACTCTGACAAGTATTTAAAATTAATGAAATAATATATGAATGAAACAGTTTGCAATTCAATTGCAGGTATGTCCAACATAACATATTTTTATAAGAATATTTTAACTGAATTGACTGCATCGTTAATAATTATTATACACAGGCAGGTGTTCCTTTAGACCTGCTCGAGGCAGTGACGGAGAATGTGGGTATTCGAGATTGATCCTTTTTTAGTCATGGTGTTTTTAACGGCTCAAAACGTGCTTTAAAACATTAAAAATAGCTCATTCTCTAGTTTTGTGTATTTTGTAAAATGAAAAAAAAATTTCTATATCTTAAAATTAAAAATTAACAAGATCAAAATTTAAAAAAAATAACCATGCTTTACAATATTTTGTTATTCTGTAAAGCCGCATTCAGAGCTCTTAAATCAATAGCTTATGCACTGTATCTTATGGACTGTTAACTGTCACCAGCAAGTTTGTCATATGATAAGACGTGAAACCGTTCAGACCTTCAAATTTAATACGCTGTTTGTTGTGGATTGTGCATGATTTTCTAAACTTATAGCTACTGAGATGTTTTAATGAAACAGACATATAAACACATTGGCTATCGCATTCTATCAGTGACACCGTAGTTATCGAATGCCTTTACATAATGTCATCATTAACAAATTTTGCTCAAAATTACAAAGACGGACAGTAAATATGATCAATTTAGGTAATTAGGTAGTTAAAATCTAAGGCAACAGAATTATAAGAACGATAATACATATAAAATATTTTACGAAGCTAAATAGTTGGTTTCAAAATTCACAGATGGAGGGCTATTCGTAACGTACTAATTTATAACAGATGTGAACGGTACATGGAACGTTAAAAGAATGCATTAAAACATAAGTCAGAGCGCAACAACGAACAGTCTAAAACTCGTTAATTTAAAGAGGTCTGAATGCGGCTTTACTCTATGGCGTTATAATTTTAATGACGATGTGGTAAATTCAGTAGGTTATATTTGTAATTTTAACTCCAGCCAAATATATGGTGTTAACATTTTAACCAGCTGTAATTCTAACCTCTAAACGTCAAAGCCAAAAAAAAAATCCATTTTTAGAATTAATTATGGGAAGTCTGTTTATTTTAAACCAATTATTACTAGAACAAATTGAACAAATAGAAGTTATTAAATAAGTGAAAAATTAATATAGGTGAATAAAAAATATTTACAAATGCTTTTTAGGAGATCAGTTCGAATTAAACAAGCTCCTACACCTTCGGATGAGGGGTGAATGATTGTGAAATGAGAGTAATGTAAATATATTATTCTCGCCCGAATAATATCACCAACGGAGAATCAAACCACCAACCTCATAATCCAGACTGTTTTCACCAGTCTAAACTGCACGAAATAATGCGGCTAAAATATTTTCATTTGTCTAAAACTTCTACTGAATATCTCGTTTTACAATTTTTTTTTTAAATTCGAGAACAACCAAAAGATTTCCCGATATATTGCAAGTAAATATTTAAAACTTTAAAATTGTGATACATTTGCATGTTATGGTAATATTATATTATTTACTTTCTGCACCCATAATTATTTATAAATAAATATTTTACATTTCCGCAATATAGATTTATTATATTTGAGCGTTTTTCATTCACGATTCAATCATAACATTTGTTTACATTAAATCCACACTTACACAAGCAAAATACGTTCATTTTTAGATAATTCCACAACATACTTTTAACCATTAAGTTAAAACTTAACACTTGGGTTATAAACTGAGATACAGAATAATAAACAAGGTTAAAATTTTAACCCTAGTTAAATGTTACTTTTTAATCACCATTTTTAACCAAATCTTTTTAGCCATAAAAGATACAGAATAGACCCAAACAGCGGCCCCTAGTCCTCCTTCTATACTGTACTCCGGCTCAATTTTTGGCTTTGCGGCGTCAGCTCTCATGCTCTTTTTGTAATCCCTGTACCTTTCAGCAATGATCTGTAGCACATTTTTGGATTCCTGGGCTTGTCTAGTCTTGTCTGTATCATTTTTCAGCGCACCTAACGTAGTTTGAACTTCCACGGTCTTGGTTGTTATTTATTTATTTAACGGCATATTTCTAAACTACGAAAACATCATTTAGATAGGAATAGGTATATATGAATTTCTTAGTAAAAGTAATTAGTGCGTTGAAAAAAATAATAAAAATAAATTTTCGGTTAAGTAGTTATGTGGCTAATGCATTGTAGACATTTAAGAAGCTGCTAGTGTGCTGTTAGTCTGTTTTGGTACTAACTAATGGTGCTGTTTTTCAACGCAGTCATTTTAAAAATAGAGTCAAGTTGGGCAGTCCTCTTAGAACCAAGGTCTACAGCTATAAAAGAATTCTCCAAAACTATTTAGGTAAAAATATATCTGGCAGGCTTCTGTCAATATTCAACCATTAAGCAATAATTAACTCAATGAATTTTAATCACTGCAATAGATATTTTTGATTTATTATCAGAGTACGGACGTTTTTAGGCAAATCTACACTAACGACATTATTAATGACATGTTCATAGACGTAGAAAAATTCACATCATAATATCAATAAATGGGTACTCATTATCTAAAAACATTCCTGTCTTATTAATACAAATGATACTACATATGTTTTTCCATAATGTGCATTGTTGAATGCAATATCATTGTGAGATGTTATCATTGTTAAGAAATGTTATTAAAGAAAATTTAATTAAATAAATAAAACTTAGAAAATTCGATGCGAGTGGAACATTCCGAGCGCGAGCCGCATGCGAGCGTGAGGAACCACGAGCATCGAATTTTCTCTTCCAACCGAGTCACAGACCCTATTTTCTCCACGACCACCAGAAAGAAAAAAAAATTAATAAATAATTATTTTAACAAACATTTTATCTTAACAAATAATTTATATTACATAATAAATTAATCAATTAATTAAACTATTTTTTTTTTATTTATTATTTGTTTAATTTTAATTTAATTTGCCGCACATCGGCCTCTATTTTAGGTTAGGAAGTTGCATTTATTTAATGTAAACGTTACATATATCTTAATGTAACCTTACAAAAACAAAAGACAACAAGCCTGGAATAGTTATTCCATAACAAGTGATGGAATGAAATACACGCGAAATATATAAGAAGATAAGTGCTTTAGAACGGTGCTTCTTAAAGTGGTGGGCCGCGAAGAGCCGCAAATATAACACTTAATTATTTTATTATTTAAAAAGGATAAGTAGCTTTAACTTTAAAGCTGCATTCACAGTTACCAAATTATACTTACAATTTATAACTATAATCAAGTATTATATTTATACTTAGGAGAGCATTCATACATACCAAATTATAATTATGATTAGTAAATGCTACCATCTGTTGTTACAAACAAAAATTACTATTGCATGAACCCACCATCTACGTTTTTAACCTTATTTCATTTTTAAATATATTAAAATGGTCACAGTTTCTCATCTACGAATTATTTAGGCAGTTATATGATTCATAATTATAGTTTTTTGTATGTCGTATCTATTTTGACATTTCAAATTCACTTATAGGTTAGTTTCTGTCCCTTTCGCGCTGAGTGTAAATCATAAGTATAAGTATAAGCATGAAGTTTGCTAACTTTTAAATTATACTTATAATTAAGACACTTAAGTACGTTAGTGTGAATGGTTACGTAGGAGGTAATATGACAAACTTCTAATTATAAATCGAAATCATAAGTATAATTATAATTAGGGAAGTGTGAATGCAACTTTATGCTACATAAATATTATTCTTCATTATACATAGATTATTGAATGATCTGAGCGTAAAAAACTATATGTATGTATATATTTTAACTAATCTTGGTTCCAAAAACAAAACTTAGAGGGGCCGTGGGTTATTGATTTGAGTAGCAGGGGAGCCGTGACATCAAAAAGTTTAAGAAGCACTGCTTTAGAATACCATTCCAACTCTTGTGTTAGAATATTAACTTTCTGTAATCGAAATTGGTTTTAGAATTGGTAAATTCTATAGTGGTCGTGGAGAAAAACATTTCTTTTAATGCAAACGTCAAATACATTCAAACCTGTAATATTTTGAACCGTTATTTAATCTGTATAAACTTTGCAAGTCCTATCAACTATTTATTTTTCTTCTGAACTGTGGACAGAGCTGAACAATAATTCTTATAGGTATTTAGATTTAGAGCACATACTTTCAAACACTTCTTGAATCTATCTACTAATATTCACTTTTTTACAATAAATTATAGCATTTTTAAAATATATTTCTTTCTGAAAGAAAAATTTGTAGACATTTTTCTTATTATTGGTATTTATATTTTTATTATTTTGAAGATTTTAAAATGGCTGAATTAAATTTTATACAACAGATTATGGATTTACTGATCATTTTCAAGTTATTAACGAAAAACAACTGTTTTGTATACTTTGTAAAAAATATATAAAATGCACAAAAATAAATAATTTAACTCAACACGTCAGTGGAAAGATATATAGAACTAATGTCTATAGATTACAAGATAATTTTAATACCGACCAGCGTAGTGGTAACACATGCGCTCTGCGTTACTAAGGTCTCGGGTTCGAATCCCGTTCAAGCATGGAATGTTTCAAAGAATAAGAATTATCCTAGTTAATTGCAAATGCAGCAAACGCCATAAAAAAATTAAAACAAGTATCTCGTGACTTCGGCCTTTATTTAAATAATAAAATTGACGCGGTTCTTCAGAGAAATCCAGACCTTCGTATATTAACACAAATTTATTCCGATGACTGCCCCGATTTTTTAAAACCATATTTTAATCAATATTGAAATTATTTTTGCACAGCCCCCGTCGTTACTTGTGAAGTCGAAAGAACTTTTTAAAGATTTAAAAATATTCTTACGCCAAGCAGAAATAGTTTTTCTGGCGAAAATTTAGAAAAAGTCTGCATTATAACATGCAATTCTGACCAATTCATATGAGTTCATACAATTACCTTTTTTATTAGGTTTTTTTTTTTTCATATTTATCCTAAGATTTTCTTTTTGATCATCTATTTTTATTAATATTTTCAAGTTGAAAACTATATATGAAAAACCTCAATACGGTGACTATGGTCGGTATCTAACACAGTAATTAGGGTCTTCACATTTAAATTTAATTGGAATACAAGAGATTAGACATGAGTCTAATCTCTTAATACGCTCATAATGAATGAGCGTATTAAAAATGGATAAAGTACGAGTTTCGGTTTTGACAAGTTCGGAACATGAATAATATGAATATTTTTATTGAAAAAAAAAACGTGCCGCTCGCAAGCGACAGTGACGGCTTAGACCAAACTATGTCCTAGCTCTAATAATAAGTTTGCGCGATAATTTTTGCTCCGCATAATCTAGATTAATAAAATTAGTAGCTATACCTGTTTTTTTGATTTTTTTCGGCCTCCTATTTGGTTTTACGTGTTTCAGATGATTATATAACAATATCCGCAAAAAAATCAATTTTGTCTGTCTGTCTATCCGAGATTCACGCAAAAACGGCTGGACATATTTTCACGTAATTTGGCATGATGATATAAATATAATGACATATAATTTTTTCAATATGCTAGGGATCGACATCAGATTACTTAAAGATCGACCAGTCGATCACGATCGTCGGTTTGCCGATTAATTTCCTACATTAAAACAATTAATACATTGTTAGGTTACTAAAACTTAGTCAACAAGATCTTGGATGCATTCCAAAACTAAGTTAATATTTCTTTAAACAATTATACTATTAAAATTAATTATAGTGTTTTAAAAATACATTTATAACATTTAAAAGAGATATACTTTATGTTGTTCGTATTTTAATTATAAATGCTATTAATTTTTTTAATCGTTTTTTTATAAAATCTCATCTTATCCATAGGACTTTGAATGAGTTTGCTACTTCTAGACATAAAAGATAAAAGCGATTATCTCTAGTTGAATATTATAATGACGCGACGTATTTTGATGACGTCGTATCTAGTTTGCAAATTTTTGGACTGCTGCAGACGTACATAAAGTGTGAGTAATCCGTGGAAGAGGAAGATAGCAATCTGGGGCATGTTAGAGATAAACAAGCAACAAAAACAAAAATTGTTTATTATAGTAATTTTTGGCAATTTTGCATGTTTAAAGAATATGAGTCATTTAGATTAGGCAAGCATTTTTATGTCGCGGACCGCATTCTGTAACAACATTTTTAGCGGATCATCATACTACCTTTTGCAATTTCTATTTTTTGTAATAAATAAACAAAAATTATTTTAAAAAAACTAACTGTTAAGCAAATTTAAATTTCCTCATTTTATTTGTAGCTTTGTAGCGTCAAAAATTATGCCAGTATAGGCTATTCCAGCGTTTCCTAAAGTGTGGGTCGCGACCCGGCGCCGGGTCGCAGAAAAATTTTGCCGGGTCGCGAATAAAATTGTAAAAACACAAAAAAGATTTTTTTTTGTACATATTATTTTTTTTACGTTAGTTAATCACTAGAATAGTTGTATTTGTGCTCTTTATTACTATACTATTTTTTTTTTTTTACTATACTATACTCTTTATTACTATTTATTACTAGAAACCTAATGCTTTAAAATAAAATTTGTTTTGTATATAAATGTTTTTTTTTTTCATAAGGTGGGTCGCGGAAAATTTTAAAACCTCGTACCGTGTCGCAATCAAAAAAGTATGGGAACCGCTGGGCTATTCCACAATTTGGTGGAACCAAACATATTTTAATTTTCTTAAGTTGTTACGAGCATTTTTTTTTATGTTTGAACGTAGCTTTTGTTAAACAAAATGATCAAAAGCTTCATTTAACCGATAAAAATTACTTGTTGTCAAAATCTAGTTCCGCTTAAACCAAAGAAACGGACAATAGTTCCAACTTTACAATTTTATTCAAAGACATACGTGAGTTTTTTCTCGGCCTACTCAGACGATTTTTTTTTTAATCACACGTATAAATGCAAATTTAGGGCCGAGCTTAATGATCTAAATGCGCGGTTAAATAATTGAGTTTTATTAATTTTTTATTATGTTTAAATAATAAATATCAAATTACTGTCATAAAATAAATAATAAAACTGCTCATAAATTGAAACTACTATAATAAACCTAGAAAACACTTATCTGACATCAATTATTAAAACAATCAGACCAAATAATTTATTGTTATAATTGCTAACACGAAAATATTTCTACTAAAGTATAATTACTGCCGTCAATAATCTCGTTATCTACAAGTACTGCAATATAATCTATATAAAAAAACAAAATGTAGCACTATGTATTCATTTGTTACAATAAAATTCTTAGAAATTTTCCCAGGACTGTACTTTATCTAAAATTTCCCACGAAATTCTAATTAAGCGATACAAAATACTATAAATATCTGAAATATATAATATTTTACAAATAACATGATAGAAATTCTTTAAAATTTCATCTAAAAAATATATTCCAACCGAAGAAACATTATAATATGTTGATCCAAAATAAATATAAAATAATAATAAAAACACTGTATCTTTTCTTCACTTCTTTTATTAATTACTAGATGTACATTTCGACAGCTATGCTTCGTCATCTTCAGTAGTACAGTACTACTGAAGATGCCACTATACCACTGTATTACTGAAGATGACAGCATAGCTCTCGAAATGTACATCTAGTAATTAATAAAAGAAGTGAAGAAAAGATACAGTGTTTTTTTAATTATTTTATAATTATTACTACTTCACGTTAACACACCTTTAAAGTAATCCAAAATAAATGTTATTTAATCAAAACTTTAAATAACTATAACTTTGTTTCTAATTAACATACGAGGTCTGTTCAAAAAGTATCGCGAATTTTGAATTTCCGCGGGTTTCTAATATTCGATTTTCGATTTTTTTGTGCCGTTATGTTGATACTCATGTCTCTCACTTATGCCGACAAGTTCGGCCATTTTCAATGTTCAGTTAATTTTTGACAGTTGCTTTGCTTGCACGTGTTTTGGCTCGTCTTCGATTTTTGCCTATACCAAAAAATGGATCAAATAATCTGTATCAAATTTTGTGTGAAAAACAAAATTAAGTGCGCGGACGCATTCCGAATGTTGACTGTGGCATATGGTGAAGCTACGTTGGGCCGAAGCAACGTTTATCGGTGGTACAAAATGTTCTCAAAGGGCCGAGAAGATGTGAACGACGAAGAGCGTGCCGGACGCCCGAGCACGTCAACAACAGACGAAAACATTGATGAAGTGAAGAAAATAGTATTGGCCAATCGTCGAATCACCGTTAGAGCAGTTGCTGAGGACCTAAACATATCGATTGGCTCGTGCCATTCGATTTTTACCAATGATTTGGGTCGCCCCTGCCCACACATCGTTGCTTGTGCGCGAATTTTTGGCCAAAAACAACACATTAATGATTCCCCAGATCTGGCCCCCTTGTGACTTTTTCTTGTTCCCGAAACTGAAGAGGCCCATAAAAGGACGATGCTACGCTACGAGTGAGGAGATAAAGACGGCATCGAAGGAGGAGCTGAACAAGATCACAAAAAACGATTTTTTCAAGTGCTTCGAGGATTGGAAAAAACGTTGGCACAAGTGTATAATATCTGGTGGGGATTACTTTGAAGGGAACAAAATAGATATTCATGAATAAATAAATAATTTATGAAAAAACACAAAATTCGCGATACTTTTTGAACAGACCTCGTACAAAGTCGAAATAAAAACCCTCTGCTTCTATGTACTTTTGCTAACGAGTTGCAAGTTTGTTTAAGCCAGTTGCGCAAAATATTAGAGTTCTGGTAATAAAGTCCTTTCGGCAGCTCCCTGGCTAGCAAATTTTTACTATTGACGAAAATGCCCAAACAAAGGATAATCAGTTAAAAACAGAGGTGACAGCCCGGCCGATTTAGATTTTGTAGGGTCACACGCAAGCGCACACCCAGGGTTTTTTATTAGGGGGGAGGGGCTTCCAAGAAAAAATTATTTTACAGGGGCAGGACGGGGACCTACATTTTTATCGGGAAATTACTGACCCGACCGGCTTATTATAAAAGAGCCCGTGCAAGTCTCTAAACACAAGTGCTAACCAGAAACCAAAAGGCCTTCTTATCCTTAAAAATTCACAAACTAGGACAAAAAAAAGGCCCTCGCTTCCAAAATACAAGTGATGACTATTAAAAAAAGGCCATGAACACTAAAAGTCAAAAACGCGCGTTTTGGAGTGCTTGGGGGGTCAAGCCCGTGAATGCCCCCGGGTGAACACCTAGCCACTTGTGCGCTTTTCACAGGCTGCTTTTTCATTTGATGGGGAACACTTTCCACTTCCGAACTTCTTGAGGTTGGGAAACAGATCAGTGAGATCCAACTCTGGTGAATAGGTTGGTTGTTCCACCAATTTGTACGTCAAAACCCTGAATTTTCCCATCGCCAAAATTGATTTGTGTGCGGGAGTTCTGATCTCAGTTGTTAGCAAATGTGACACCCATCTTGCACACAACTTTTTCATACCTAAAACTTAAGGTGTGATGCATACTTCATTCCATGCTTTTTCGGAATTGACGAAATAACTTCAGTTACCCGAGGCCATTATGATGGGGGTTTATTACCATAATCCTCAATATTTGAAAAGATACAGGTTGGGTTCAGGTAAAAATAATTGCAAACTAGCCAAGATAACTGTATTTCTAAATATTTTATATCATATTTTATTCAATTGTCATTTCAATTTTTACTCAAAACAGCTCATACCTTTATAATAATTATCCTAACCATCGACCACCAGCTGAGTTTATTTTTTAGCAATTTAGAAAGGTAAGAGTAGTTCCGAATAAGCATGGAATGGACTATACCCGCTCTTTTGAGATACCTATGATCTAGACCAGAGGTTTCTCGGTTCCGGGCGCCCTTAATGTATTAAAATAATCCCGCGGCGCCCCAAGTCCATACATTCAATCAGAGCTGTAGCAATGTTTTCGGCGCCCTTGGTAAATGAAGTAAACTGATAAAATTTACTTCCTCAAAAGCAAATGAAGAGCAAAAAAAAGTCCTTACCTCCCAAATTTAAGTGAAGAGCAAAAAAAAAATGTGCAAAAAAAAGGTCCTCACCTCCCAAATTCAAATAAAGAGCACAAAAAAAAGGTCTTGGGTCTTCGCGGCGCACAGTTTGGGAAACGCTAACCTAGAGTATTTCACCCTCTTTTATTCGTCGATAATCCAAATCCGTATCATGACTTGTTATTCTTATATTTACTTATGACAGATGTTCAACTCAAAAATAAATATTACAGCCGCCAGCAATGTAATTTTTCGGAGAGGCCAAGAACTTATTGGACAGTCTTCCTAGATGAACAGGCATCTAAGAAATCGAGGCGGCAGACGTAGCCTCCAAAAAATGTCTTGAAGCCGGAAAAAACTATTTTTTTTCATTTGTCACTCTTCTACAGCGGCAAATTTGCCATATAAGTATCCAATTCAATCGCCGGGCCGGAACGAAACGCCGTTTTGGGGCGCCAAGGTTTATTGGGGTTATCAGGACTGTCCGAGTTCTGCACTCAATACGAATTGTGAAAGATGGAAGCGTGCCGAAGGGCCACTTTCGGCCCCTTTCTGTCTTCATTTTGAAAATCAAAATTTTAAAAGAGTTATTTTGTTTTGCTCTTATCACCTAGAAAAAAAGGTCGGTAAAAATTTTGACTAAATTGTAGTAAAGTATACGATGTGGTCGGGGTTATTTAACAAAAACAGAAATAATATAATTTATATTAAATATAAAATATTATTGCACAATAAAGATTATTATTATTTATTATTAATAATGATAAACAAAATTTTATATAAGCGGGTCGACAGAACAGTCCTTGTCCGCCCTTGCCCTTTGGACAGGTTGGGGGGGGGTAAGATGTTACAACTTTTTTTTTTTTTTTTAGATATACCTAGAGCAGTGGTCTTCAAACTTTTTCGAGTCGTGGAAGGCTTTACAGTCGAGCAATATTTCGTGGAACCCCAAAAAAAAATTAACGTAAATTAACTTAAGATTATTCAAGAGGTAAGGTCAAAATCCAAGTGATGAGCACAAAAAAAAGTCCTCACCTCCAAAATCCAAGTAATGAGCAAAAAAAGGTCTTCACCTCTACACTACGCGAGGGGGAAAAAGTAAGTATAAGCCACCGCCCAGGTAATTTGTATTAAGTTTAAGAAAAAGCTGGTGGAACCCTTGAGGACCTTGTGTGGAACCCCAAGGTTCCATGGAACACAGTTTGAATATCGCTGACCTAGAGAGACTTCGGGCAAAATTAACCTCTCAATAATCCCGTGAAATATTTAATTTGAAAATATAGTAAGCGCCATTGATTGTGATCACAATTGTCCATTGTATATCGATTCTATTAAGCGGTGATTCTGATAACCAAAATTCAGAAACATATTTATTATTCTGTAAATGAAAATAGAAAATAATAAAAACAATGATATATGATATAAAGAACGATATAACAGTTTGTAGCGTACCAAATTAAAAAAATATATATACCTACCTAAAACAAGAAAAATTCCAAATTTTAGGTTATGTATACCGAATATGTATGTTATAAATTATTTAAAATTTTCTTTTATTTTCGTTTGTCTTGAATTCACATTATAAATCCCATATACCTATAAATTTTTCAACATTATATAAGTGCCCATAACCATAATCATCACCACCTGCTTCTAATAATGCCTTCCTGGTTTTTAAGTGTTAAGAAATACAAAAACATATCTTAAATTCTTTTAAAATTGGTAATAATGATGCATAATATCCAAAAATATGATTTTAATAAACGACTAAAATGCAGTGGTTTTTTTTTGTTTTTAATCGGTCCATTGGTTGTTTTACATTTGGTTCTATAAAGCGGCTGATTATAATGACCAGAGATCACAATAAACGGCGCTACTATACCTGTTCTGAAAATTTCTATCTCATTTTAAAATGAAACACTATTTCATGCACCAAACCATCCATTTTCTACTTTTAGATAACTATAAATAATCCCAAAAATAGCATTTATTATTTCACTTGACTAAAACATTTGTCCGTTTTTTTAAGACTACACTAGTTAAATTTTAAATTACACTTGTTTCATTTTTCAATTTGTTTATTATTTCAATTATTCTAATGGTCCACTGTATTCAATGTCGTTGTACTTAAATATCAAAAGTGTAAACATTGATAAGGTATAGATGTACATATAAAAAACTCTGTTGCAGCAAACGCAGGAATTTGTGAGGAGAAAACAGCTGTAGGAGCATCTGCGTAAGCCATGGTTGCAAACCCCAGCCAACTCGATCAATACGAATAGAACGTGCATTTAAACTTCCGTAATTTAAAATATGTGTCAGTAATTACCCCATTTAAAAAAAAACTGCGCAAAAACAAAATTAAATAAACAAGTTTTGACCTTAGTTCAACTATATTATCAAACAAAACACATTATACATACGACGATATATTTAATATTAAAATTGGTATAGGGTAGAAAAATATGTGCATTAATTTACCTTTTGGGCTTCCAACGTCTTTTAAGAACCCCAAGCATGTAGAAAACGATGTAAGTAAAAACTACAAGTGTTTCAAACGCCCCCCAAATAAGGGGCGCAACACCCGTAATGCTGTTATCAAATAAATATGGTCAAGACCCACCACTTAATATTAAACATTAAATGTCACAGTCACTTTTTTCACATTTTAAAACTTAAAATTTCACTATTTTATCCTTAAATTATAAAACTTCGAACATAAAATCACCTATTCACTTATTCACAAGATTTCGAACCATTTATTGTCGATATAACACTTATATTAAGACATCGTAATTCGTAATATTGAATTAAAAATAGTATTATTAATAAAGCGGCTATATACGTACACCACGTCTTCTTAACGTGGAATAAACAGAAATGACAAGTTATTCTGGAGGCAGTATATGGGAAACCATGTGACCTGAGATATGGCCTATGATTGGCTGACGGCCAAGCTACAGCTGAGCTGCTTCATGCGCTTGTAGATCTAAAATTTCAAGATCTAAAGAAGTTCTAAGTGCAGTATATTAACATTTGTTATCGTTAATTTTAAATTTCTCTTTTATGAATATTTTGTGTGCTCTCAAAATAATATTATATGGTATTATAAATTAATATAATTTGATATTTTCATAAACGATAATGGGAAAGCCGAAAAAAAATAATTTGAAACATTTATATCTCATTGTTGCATGGAAAAGTGTGTAGTTTGTTTTGTTTGCTTCATTTGTTTAATTAAGTTTGTTTTATTATTATTTCGGCTAGTATTTACAATATTGAACAACTGGTACGTTAAATAAATTAAAATGAGTAAAACAAAAACTTATCAAATGGTAGTTGTGACACAAATTATTCCAAATAATTTCTATATTGGTTAATTTTTAGAAATTCATGATGTGGCCTTTTGTTGCACACAGGGCTACTGGCTAAATAATTATATATTTTTACTGTTCATTCTACTATCCATTTTAACAACTGATATGGATGTAGGTATTTCAATATTTTAACAAACGGTACGCGCGTACCTGCTAAATATCAGCCCTACATAACATCAGTAGTACGACATTCTAAAGTGAGCCTTGGCCTCCTATTTCCAGGTTTAGTGGCAATATTTTCAATCTATGTACGTTCAGAAGTAATATGGTCAGTATTACATAATTTTTTTAGTCATCCAATTTGTATAAATATTTTTTAAGCTGGGTTCATGTTAGAGAGTTGATCCTGTAATATATCGCATAATGTAATGCTCACTTGAAATCTGCGTGTCGCGATAAGATTCCTGTGAATAGTCCAAGTGGGGAGCATGCTACGAATATTTATAATAAATTAAAATTTCACTTAGGGGGTATTCTAAATACACAAATCTAACTCATTTTATGGAAATTTTCATAGAAAAAATGACTCCGGCAATACTGGGTTAAGATATGTTATACACAAATTATATGAAATTGTTTAGGATAGTAAAATTTAAACCTATGTCCATACCCTTGCCAGGGGCGCACACAGATTTTTGGCTTGGGGGGGGTCCAAATATACATAATTTTTATAAACACAGGGCAAAATATCAGTTTCAAGTGAAGAGCAAAATAAAAAGGTCCTCCCTTCTAAATTTTAAGTGAAGAGCAAAAAAAAAAGTTCCTCCCTTCTAAATTTTAAGTGAAGGGCAAAAAAAAATGCCTCACTTCTCACAGTACGGGGGGGTCCGGACCCCTTGGACCCCCCCCTTGTGTGCGCCCCTGACCCTTGCTAACGGTCAACGGAAATAACCAACGGGTTAATAATTAAGACCACAGATTTGCCCTACTTATTATATATTTTATCCTTATGGGTCGACTAACAATAATAATTTAATTTTAAATTCTAATTATTCTTCACATTTTTATTTATACTACTATTCGCTTTTTTGTTAGGCATTTAATATTACTGTGTTGTACTACAGTAGCATACATTCAGGCGTAATCATCTGCAACACAAATAAAGTTTATAAATTTCGTACAAATAACCAAGAAACTTTTATACCGTTAGTCATGTGTTTGTCTACACCAGTGGTTCTTAAACTTGTAGAACACGAGGACCCCTTTGAGATGAAAATTTTCTTGGCAGACCCCATAGTTTTTTCTATATTTATTGCGTTAGACTAATTACCAGGTCGACAAGTATGAAATGCGGATTTTTTTTTAAATAAAACACATTAAACTCAAAAGAACAGTAAAAGTTTATTTATTCAAAGTATGCTCCATTAGAAGTTATACATTTTTCCCATCTTTCAGGCAATTTGTGAATGCCTCGCCAGTAGAACTCTTCCCCTTTCCCCACAAACCATTCATCTAGCCATTCTTTCACATTTTCATATGAACAAAAGTGCTGCTCGGCAAGTGCGTGACCCATCGATGCGAATAAGTGGTAATCTGAAGGGGCCAAGTCTGGTGAGTAAGCGGCATGGGGTAGCACTTCCCACTTGAGTGCCTCCAATGTGTTGCAAACTGCTTTTGCCTTATGTGATGGAGCGTTATTGTGAAGAAAGATTACCTTGTGCTGTCTTCTTTCGTATTCTGGTCGTTTTATGAGCAGCGAATGGTTCAATTCGATCAGTTGTTGTTGGTAGCGTTGGGTATTAACTGTTTCACCAGGTTTTAACAATTCATAATAGACCACACCCTTTTGGTCCCACCAAGTACAAAGCATTGTCTTTTTGCCAAGGCGATTCGGTCTTGCAGTTGATGTGGATGGTGAGCCTGGGTTCACCCATGATTTTTTGCGTTTGGGATTTTCAAAATAAATCCATTTTTCATCGCCAGTAATGATACGATGCAAAAAAGACTTTCTTTTGTATCGTGCAAGCAAAATTTCGCAAGTGTTTTTGCGTTTTTCCATCTGCCTCTCATTCAATGCATGTGGAACCCATCTGCCGACTTTCTGGATCTTACCCATCTCTCGTAGGCGATTGGAAACAGCTTGTTGACTAACGCCTAACTGCTGTGCTAGTTGTTTTTGTGATTGACTATCGTCTTCCTTTAGCAATGTTTCCAATTTTGAATCTTCATATTTTTTTGGAGGTTTTCCATGTTCTTTGTCTGTAAGATCAAAGTCACCACTTTTGAAACGCCGAAACCATCGTTCACACGTATCTTGCGATGGAGCATATTCACCATAAGCTTCTCGAAGCAGTCGGTATGATTCAGCAACAGTTTTTTTCAAATGAAAACAAAACAGTAGTACTGTCCGCGAATGTTCTTTATTTGGCACAAAATTTGACATTTTTAACACAGTAAAACAAAACTATATGATCACTTTTCAAATTAAAACCTATACGCATTTGACACTTAATGATAACTTAACAAAACGCCATATGTGTTGAAACTTTGAACTATATACTCTGTTTGCGCGGCAAGTTTGAAAAAAATCCGCATTTCATACTTGTGGACCTGGTAATTCAAAGTTTTTAAATATGACCAGGGGCGGATCGAGGGATTGAATCGGCCCAGACGATTTGGATGATTCGGCCCGGGCTCACGGGACTTGCTTATCATTTATAGGGAATGATTTAAGAGTCCCAGGTATAAATAAAGACCGGGTATAAAGTTTACGAGGGTTGCCTCTTATATTTCGTGATTGCGCTAAACTAGTGCTGCCATCTGGCAACTGACGCTTCTATCGTAAAGTTTGACATTTTTGACGGTATACGTACTCAGAACGTTTTGCCATGTGAGTGCTATTTGTGTTGTTTACAGTAACTAGGAATTAAATCGTAAACATTTTGGAGTGATTATTTTTTATAAATTTCGACGTGAATTAACCCACCAACAGTGTATTGATGCACTTAATTCGACTTTTGGCGATGAAGTACCATCAAGACTGTTTATCGATGGTTTGCCGATTTCAATCATGGCCGTAGTTTGCTTAAGGACGAATTTCGTGAAGGTCGTCCAAAATCGGTTGTTTTTCCGGAAAACATTGATACTGTGCGTGAACTGATACTGCAGGATCGTCATGTGACTTATCGTGAGATTGAGGTATCCTTGGGCATTAGTGAGACCAGCATACATTTACTATTGCATGAACAGTTGGCCGTAAAAAAGATTTGTTGGCGTTGAATACCACATAATTTGACAATCGTGCCTCAATCAGAGAGGAAAAAGTGCTTCGAATATTGGTTCAAACGCATGCAAAAGTGTGTTGATCTTCATGGAGAATATTTTGAAAAACAATAAAGCTACTTTTGTTGATAAATAATTGTTTTTGATCTCAAATCCTGAAATATAAAAGGCAACCCTCGTATTTAGCTTTGTATTTATAGTATATTAATATTTTATTATTTATATATTTTAGTATATTAGTATATTTAGCAAAGTATTTTAGTATTTTAAATAAACTTATTTATTTTATATTTTTAATATTAATACCAAAAATAAAAATACAGTCTCTAAAATAATGAAAAAATGCAAACAAAAAAAGTGAGTGATTTCTAAAATAATATCATAGAATTGATATCATAGAATATCATAAATTGTTGTTGCTATACCAATATAATTCAATATTCATTTAGTCAATAACCGGGATTTATGAAAATGATTTAAAAAATAGTTTTGTTTCTCTAGTTATAGCCGATAGTGTATGTATGTATGTGTTTCTATATTGTCCATAGAAGCACATTCTACATAACAATGACTTACATTATAAAATTAAGAAAAATTTCTACAAATACCTTTCCAGTCGCTCCAATTTTGGTCTGCATGGAGTCCAAACACTAAAGTCCACACTATAACACACCATTTCAAGTATTTTCTGCACTTTTATCACTTAAAAATAACTAAAAACGTCAGAAAAAAATGAAGACGCCACTTGCAAAACTCACGTATCACTACATATCAAGATTGTTAATCCTGATAAAGCTCATTAAGGAATATAGTCATTAAAAATTAATAAATAAGGAACAGAATTGCTTATAATAATTTTTTATGAGAATAAACACATATATTAATATTTTATCAATAGTATACAGGTGGTTGAAATTAAACTACCGGGCCCAATACACTATTTTTTTATTATTGAAGATGAGGTATAACGTTAAATTTGGAAGTTACTTGGTACTACATGATCTAAAATAGTTTATATTTTGTTACTTTGTATCTTTATATAAATAGTTATATATTTTGATTGAGGATTTATTAAAATTTCAGAGCTATAGCGTTGGAGACACGGCCTATATGGTAAAATGGGAGGACAGAGGTGATAATAGAATGACTTTTGGGCTATCAATGATAATTCTGAGATCTCAGAAAGGGATGAAAATTACTATAGGAAGTATAATGGAGTTATCTCTCGATAATTTTATACAGGTTAATTTTTTTATTTACGGGTTCATTTGGAGGGCTAAGGTCCCCCCCCCCCCCGGGCATTATGACCTTAAGGCCCGGTCTTTCCACCTTCATTTAAACCACTAGGTAACTATCCGACAGATAATGTTATCTGGAACTTTATCTTCTGAATAAATGTCATTACCAAGCAGTGAATTCAATACATCAGACTCATTATCCGTTAGATAACTATCCGATAGATACATTTGTATTGAAAGACGGGATTACATTTATTCAGCACAGGAAGTATCATATAACCTTATCTGTCAGATAGTTACCTGGAGCAGTGTTTCCCAACCGCCGGTCCTGTAGATATATATAGGGGGAAGCGAGGGAGGGATCTCAAGGTGTATCAAGATAGAGGAAACACGATTTTTCTCGAAAAGACGATGTGTGAGCAAGTTGGGAAAAAAATTTGGTGACCAGAGTTTACCCAAATAATTGGATGGTAGTATTTAAATTTTCGGAATAAACCGGAAGTACAGGATATCAAGGACAACTTCGATTTTTTATATAGGAACGTATGGCGTATATGGTATACTTTGATAAATTTATACGTATTGGGTATAATTTGATAAATTTTTTGAAAAAAAACAACTTTTACATAAACATGTTTTAAATATCTGTTACGATTACCTATAATGGCTTGCAAGTATTTTTATTTACAAGTGTTCCATTGTTCCAAGTTGCTTTCCATTTTGAACACTTTCGTATCCTTACTCTTTAGCTAACAGTAGCTCGGAGCATAACAAAAAATATTGCAAGTTCAAGTCGTACCTACTTGAAAGTACTTGAAGTACTTCCAACGCGAACCGTTTTATTTAGTTTAAATTAGTTGTCAAAATAAGTATAATTTATTTTATTTAAGTTTAAAAGGTATATTTTAATGAATATAAATGTCATATATTTATGAATATATCTTGCAAAATTGAGCGTTTTTCTATTAGAATTTCATGCTTCGATTTTATATGACTTCGCGGCTCCCCGACGAAGCTTTCACGGTCCCCCAGGGTGCCGCGGCCCCCCGGTTGAGGAACGCTGGTATAGAGGCCGTCGAATCGGCCCATCGAGCGATGCCCTATCACTCGATAGGTCGATCCTGGCCACAGCTGATTTTTTTTTCATGCTTATATGTAACGTTTCCATGGTTATGATAAATAATATCTCTGTTAGAAAATATTAGGCCAAGTTATTTCTACTCTGCTGCTAGAATGTATTTTATGCAAGTACTTTGTAATGGCGGACGGTCCTGTGGTGGCCACAGCTGATTTTTTATATCTATATTTCTGGACCTATGAAATCAAAAAATTATAATTTCCTATTTTAATGATTACAAAGGCTGTACGTTAGTCAATTGTTATATAAAGCTAGCAGTAGACATTATTTTTTTCCATAGCCAACCCTTATGTAATTTTTTTTTGAACATGTTATAACAATGATCTGACAATGTTTTAACAAAGATATAACTTAGAAGCAGAGCTGGGAATATTTGAAATAAAGTATTTGAGAAAGTATTCAGTTTCTCCGAGTGCTCCGAGCACGTTCTGTACACTCAAACTTGTTCGATTTGGCGCTCGGAGTACACCCAATTACATTCGTTTTGCGGTCGATTGTGTATTCAGAGTGCGCACTATGTGCCCGGGGTTTTAAGATCGGGCATATGGGGTATGAAGGAAAAAGGTGGGAGAACGGCGGGAAAAGTACTACCATTTTTTGTATTTGTGACTTTTTATTAACTTAGAAAGCTGTATTGTGTAAACACAAAATAAAAATAATTAAATACACCGTGCTTAAAATTAACATGGATGAAATGGGGTTATGTTCCAAAGAGGGGTTGGCAAGGTACATAATGCTATCAAAAGCTGTTTCTCTAGTTTTGTTTCCGGATTTCCCCCTGGTCTCAGATGAACTTCGTCTGGCATTGCTTGTAGTTTTTCAAGAACATTTTCGAAAATTGTAGATACCCGAAAATGATTTTAATTGACAATCTATAAAATTTGGCACCGTATTTTCTGCAAACCCCCACACTTGTTCAGATTCACCATTAAAAAATAATTCAACGGCAAACCGAAATACATAATTTTTATTCATGACTGACGAACTAATCTGACAGTAAAAACACCGCCTAAATTTGTAGGGTTAGATTTTATAAACATTACGTCATAACAACGCTCGCTCCGTGTTCTAGTTTCTGCGCTCCGTCAGTGTTCTATTCATGACGTCACCATTAACTATTCGCTTAGCGCTCGCTCTACCCTGTACAACTCGAATGTACTTTCGAGTAAATAAAAAGGTAGCCAAAGAAGGTGTTTCTTCGGTTTGGTACCCCTTGCAAGTACAACAGTTGCGCTGACGTGTCGTACTTGCAGTCGCGACTTAAGGGGCCCAACATTGTCTACAGAGTAAGAAGACTCTTACACAACAGCACATCGTTTCCGTTCTAAGGGGAAGCCTAGGTCTCTGCCCCTTCATGGGGGACGAAGACCTTAGCTTCCCAATAGAAAGTATTAACGCTTCGGAAGTAGCTCTACGTTACCGTATGCCGAGAAACAAGCGGACTACCCACTATTAAAGCAAAAACTGCTGTATATATACTAACGACATCTGGAACTTTGTACACGTGAGAGTTAACTTTATATATAATTAATATGACCTTAATTGTATCAATATTTCAAAAATAGAAATACCACTATTTTTATAATGGATTTTGCTCTATTTCTGTAGTTTTAATTTTCTTTTTTTATACAAATTAATACATTTTAATACAAATAAATTTAAGATCGGATATTCTTTTGGAATTTTATATTCTACTAGCTAGAGCAGGGACGTAGCCAGGGGAGGGCATAGGGGGCATTTGCCCCCACCAGGATAGTTTACCTTATATAAAATATAATTTAGGTTGTTAGAAGTTTTCTTCACTAGAGGCAGTGATGGGCGTTTACATGTAAACTTTAATTGTTTACGTTTACGTGTAAACTTATGTAAACAATTGGTAAACTTGTCAACAATGTAAACTTTGTAAACTGTCAAATAATGAGGTTAGTTTTAGTTATTTAATACGAATAATAGAGAGTTAATGAACAAGTATATTCAGTTCAAAACAATAAATTTATTAAAAAAATGGTGGGAAGAAACCGAAGGAATAGTTCTGAAGAACTAGGTTTTGTTTTAAAAATTAAAGAAAATGAAAGAAAATATAGGGCGTTATGCAAAATTTGCAATGAATCTTTTCGTTATTAAAAAATATAGGCTGATTTTCTTAAAGGTGAAACATAATGTATTTTGTTATTAAAAAAATTAGACTGAATTCATATTCATCTATATATATAAAATGCAGTGTCCTGACTGACTGACTGACTGACTGACTGACTCACTCATCACCGTCCAGCCCGAACCCCTGGGCCTAGAAACTTGAAATTCAGAGAGTATATTCCCTTCATGACGTAAGCACCCACTAAGAAGGGATTTTTCGAAATTCCACTCCTAAGGGATGAAAAGGGGTGAAATGTGATTTCACAAATTCCTTAATATCTCTTAGGGCCGATGGGATATCGACTTAGTTTTTGCTTACAAGTATTACCCATACAAATGCCGAAAAAACAATTTCGGGATTTTGCCCTAATCAACCCCTAAAGGGGTGAACCTACAATCGGGGTGGATTATACATCCCATTGTATTTCTTGTGTTCGTTTAGTTGCAAGATTACTTTTTGGCACATAGGTGTCTTTTTAAAATATTTCGAAATGGTATTGACAGTTTTTTGAAATTTCACCCCTAAAGGGTGAAACGGGGTGAATTGTGATTTTAAGGATTCTTTAATATCTCTTAGGACCAATAAGATATCGACTTGCTTTTTGCTTACAAAGATTACCCATACAAATACCGAATCACCAATTTCGGGATTTTGTTCTAATCAACCCCTAAAGGGGTGGATCTACAATCGGGGTGAATTATATATCCCTTCGTAATTCCTGTGTTCATTTAGTTGCAACATTACTTTTTGGCACATAGGTGTCTTTTTAAAATATCTCGAAATGGGTTTGACAGTTTTTTAAAATTCCATCCCTAAGGGTTGAAAAGGGGTGAATTGTGATTTCAAGAATTCCTTAATATCTTTTAGGATCAATAAGATATCGACTTACTGTTTGCTTGCAAAAATTATCCATACAATTACCGAAAAACTTATTTCAGGAATTTGTCCTAATCAACCCCTAAAGGGGTGGATCTACAATCGGGGTGAGTTATACATTCCGTCGTATTTCCTGTGTACGTTTAGTTGCAACATTACTTTTTAACACATAGGAGTCTTTTTAAAATATCTCGAAAAGGTTTTGGTAGTTTTTTAAAATTTCACCCTTATAGGGTGAAAAGGGGTGAATTATGATTTCCAGTATTCCTTAATATCTCTTAGAACCAATAAGATATCGACTTGCTTTTTGCTTACAAAAATTTCCCATGCAAATACCGAAAAACATATTTCAGGATTTTGTCCTAATCAACCCCTAAAGAGGTGGATCTACAATCGGGGTGAATTATACATCCCGTCGTATTTCCTGTGTTCGGTTAGAGGCAACATTACTTTTTGGCACATAAGTGTCTTTCAAATATCTCGAAATGGGTTTGACAGTTTTTTAAAATTCCACCCCTAAGGGTAGAAAAGGGGTGAATTGTGATTTCAAGGATTTCTTAATATCTTTTAAGATCAATAAGATATCGACTTACTGTTTGCTTGCAAAAATTATCCATACAATTACCGAAAAACTTATTTCAGGAATTTGTCCTAATCAAGCCCTAAAGGGGTGAACCTACAATCGGGGTGAGTTATACATTCCGTCGTATTTCCTGTGTTCGTTTAGTTGCAATATTACTTTTTAGCATATATGAGTCTTTTTAAAATATCTCGAAAAGGTTTTGGTAGTGTTTTAAAATTTCACCCCTATAGGGTGAAAAGGGGTGAATTATGATTTCAAGTATTCCTTAATATCTCTTAGAACCAATAAGATATCGACTTGCTTTTTGCTTACAAAGATTACCTATACAAATACCGAAAAACATATTTCAGGAATTTGTCCTAATCAACCCCTAAAGGGGTGGATCTACAATCGGGGTGAATTATACATCCCGTCGTATTTCCTGTGTTCATTAGTTGCAGCATTACTTTTTGGCACATAGGTGTCTTTTTAAAATATCTCGAAACGGGTTTGTAAGTTTTTTAAAATTTCACCCCTAAGGGTTGAAAAGGGGTGAATCGTGATTTCAAGGATTCCTTAATATCTCTTAGGACCAATAAGATATGGACTTACTGTTTGCTTGCAAAGTTTATCCATACAATTACCGAAAAACTTATTTCAGGAATTTGTCCTAATCAACCCCTAAAGGGGTGGATCTACAATCGGGGTGAGTTATATATTCCGTTGTATTTCCTGTGTTCGTTTAGTTGCAACATTACTTTTTAGCACATAGGTGTCTTCTTAAAATATCCCGAAAACGTTTTGATAGTTTTTTAAAATTTCATCCCTAAAGGGTGAAAAGGGGTAAATTGTGATTTCAAGGTTTCCTTAAATTTCTTAGGGCCAATAAGATATTGACTTGCTTTTGGATTACAAAGATTACCCATACAAATACCGAAAAATATATTTCAGGATTTTGTCCTAATCAACCCCTAAAGGATGGATCTACAATCGGGGTGAATTATACATGCCGTCGTATTCCCTGTGTTTATTGAGATATAACGTTTCTTTTTGGCACATAGGCGTCTTTTTAAAATATCTTGAAATGGTTTTGACAACTTTTTTAAATTTAACCCCTAAAGGGCGAAAAGGGGTGAAATGTGATTTCAAGGATTGTTTAATATTTTTTAACACCAATAAGACATCGACTTGGTTTTTGCTTACAAAAACTACCGTTGCAAATGCCGAAAAACCAATTTTTTGATTTTGTCCTAATCAACCCCTTAAGGGGTGGATCTTCAATCGAGATGAATTATACATCCCGTCGTATTCCCTGTGTTTATTCAGATATAAGGTTTCTTTTTTGGCACATAGGCGTCTTTTTAAAATATCTCGAAATGGTTTTGACAACTTTTTTAAATTTAACCCCTAAAGGTTGAAAAGTGGTGAAATGTGATTTCAAGGATTGTTTAATATTTTTTAACACCAATAAGATATCGACTTGGTTTTTGCTTACAAAAACTACCCTTGCAAATTCCGAAAAACAATTTTTTTGATTTTGTCCTAATCAACCCCTTAAGGGGTGGATCTACAATCGGGGTGAATTATACATCCCGCCATATTTCCTGTGTTCGGTTAGAGGCAACATTACTTTTTGGCACATAGGTGTTTTTTTTTTTAATATCTCGAAATGATTTTGACATTTTTTTTTAATTTCACCCCTTAAGGGTGAAAAGGGGTGAAATGTGATTTCAGTAATTCCTTAATTCTTTTAGGACCAATAAGATATCGAGTTGGTGTTTGCTTACAAAAATTATCCATACAAATTCCGAAAAACTTATTTCAGGATTTCGTCCTAATCAACCCCTAAAGGGGTGATTCTACAAACGGGGTAGATTATACATCGCGTCGTATTTCCTGTGTTTGTTGAGTTATAATGTTTCTTTTTGGCACATAGGTGTCTTTTTAAAATGTCTCGAAATGGTTTTAACAGTTTTTTACCTTTAACAAATATCACCCCTAAAGGGTGAAAAGAGGGAATTGTGATTTCGAGGACGCCTTAATATCTTCTAGGATCAATAAGATATAGACTTGGTTTTTGCTTATAAAGATTACCCATACAAATGCCGAAAAATGAATTTCAGGATTTTATCTTAATCAACCCCTAAAGGGGTGAATCTACATTCGGGGTGAATTATAGAACCCTTTGTATTTCCGACGGTTGTTGAGTTATAACATTCCATTTTGGCATATATGTGTTTTTTTTTCACTCCTAAAGGGTAAATTAGTATTTTTTTGTTAGAAATAAAAACTCGGAGAGTATATTTTTCAGTATGACGTCAGAACCCACTAAGAAAGGATTTTTTCAAGTTCGACCCCTATTTGGTGAAAAGGAGTAAAATGTTTTTTCACGGATTCCTCAATATCTCTTAGGACAGATGAGATATCGAGATTATTTGTTACAAAGGTTACCCATACACAAGTTTAAAAACAAACTGCGGATTTTATGCCAATGAGACCATCAATATACCGTAGCGAAGCACGGGTTTTAAGCTAGTATTTAATAATTTGTATGTAACACCTGTATAATGATGCAAATTCGATTTTTATTAATATGTATATTGGCTTGTCCTAATTTTATATACTAACTTTTTCATTTAAAAACGTTTCATTAAAATTTTATTATTTATAAAAATGTATTGAAAATGAGGTTCTGTAATTCAAAACAAGTGCACATGTCTAAATCATTGTTTACATTGTTTACGTTGTTTACAAGATATTTTGTGTTTACTTTACATCAATTGTTTACGCGTCAACAATGAGGTAACTTACATCATGTAACTTACGCGCCCATCACTGACTAGAAGTGAAGAAAATTTATAAATTTACCTGACTTTTATTATTTAATATACTACAAAAGACCTAAAACAGGGGTCGGCAACCTGCGGCTCTTTTAGAAAATTTTATGGCTCTTTGAAAATTGGCTGGTTGTTATTTTAATATAATCTATTTTTTAATTTTCATCTTTCTGCCTGTACTATACAGGTTTTGTATTTTTCAGAATGTTTTACGGTGCAATTCACGCCCGGTAATTCACAGAGTTACTGCATATTCCCTTTTAGAAGAAATTATTTGTTTCGAAAAAAGTTATCTGTATTTGTGAATGATTTACGTTCAAAAACATTTTTACATTTTATTAATTTACAAAAACATGTTATTAATGCAATTTCTTTTGCACAAACTATTGTTAACATGCAAGAAGCTTTTCGAGATAGATTTAAAGAGTTTAGAAAATATAAAGCTACATTAGCTTTTTTTACAAAACCAATTGAAGCAGATATGTAGCAATTACATTTATCACTTTCAATTAGTGGATTTGAAATCCAAAGGTTTATGGAATTATATATTCTTAAAACTTAATTCTGAACTAAATTTAGAAAGAAAAAAGTGAATTTTATCTCCCCAGCATAAGTGGACCGAAATTCGCAATCTTCAAAATGTAGATAAAGTTCTTTTCGAAGCTTGGAAACGTCTTCCAGAATCGTTCCATCTTTTAAAAAATTATGCTTTTGGGCTACTGACAATTTTCGGATTCACATATTACTGTAAGCAAATCTTTTCACATATGAAATTAATAAAGAGTCAGTTAAGAAGTAATCTTACTAACCTGAAACTAGAGTGCTGCCTTAAGTTACAGATTACTGAATATTCACCAAATATTGAAGTCTTATAGAACACTATACAGGAACAATAGTCCCATTAAAAAAATATTATATTGTAATATACTGGCAACTACAATAGGTATCACAAACTAAATGTATAAGTAAATATTAATTTATTGTAATTTTAAAACAAATAAACAATTTTTACGTTTTTTTCTTAAATACAACACATATTTTTTAGTGGCTCTTCCATGTTATTGAGTTTTTTTTTCAATATAGATTTGGCTCTTTGTCACTGTAAGGTAGCCGACCCCTGACCTAGAACGCTGTTATTTTCTACCCAAGCCATGTAATTAAGGTCGTACCGACCAATTTAGAATATTTTGTTATTTTTGCCCCCCCCCAAGCTAAAATCCTGGTTACGTCCCTGAGCTAGAGTACCCGTATTTCGTACGGTTTTTAGGGTTTTGTAGGTATGACCAAAAAACCCTTATACCGTCATTTTGTCGTCTGTCTGTCTGTCTGTCTGTCTGTCTGTCTGTTCGGTAAAAATTGTAGCCAAACGGCTAAACCTAGAGAGTTAAAATTTGGCATGCTTATACAACTCTTTGACCCGCACATAGGAAAAATACTAAAACATCTAAAAAACATATCCCCCTAAAAATATAAACAAATATGTGCTCATCGAAAAAAAAAATATTTTTTTATAATTCTCAGTAGGGTATCAAATGAAAGCCCTTGGTACGTGGATTGACGATCAAATTCTTATTTTTGCAAAATAAATTATTTTGAAGCGATTTTTGCTAAAATTGTGCAAAAATGTTTTTGTCCCACACCCTGTAGCCCAGATAGTTCAAAATAAAAATCTGAAAAAATTCTAAGTAATGTACACTGGTGTGAACCGGAATAGTACAACAGGAATTTCTGATCAGATTACGTTTTTGGAAAAAAACGCATTTTTTGTGATTTTTGGCTAATAATATACACAAGTTATAGCTTTGTAACACGCTACAATGGAACGTGTATGCTGGTGTAATGGTTTTGTCGCTGGCGTTTCACTCAAGTAACTCGATCAGAAAGGGATCGAACCCTGCGAGAAGAGACAATATTATTTTTTGTTTTTTTTTTTGGTTTTATATTGTTTAAATTATTTTTTCAAAATTCTAGTTATATTTTGGCAAATGTTGCATTTTATTTTTAAAAGCGTAAATTTAATAACCAGTGGAAATTGTTTAAATTATAATTTAATTCTGTTTCAATGTACACGAAATCAGAGGGGCGGAACTTATAAGAACCAATGGAAGCCATAGGCGCAATTTTTAAAATTCTTAATGAACCTTGCTATATAAAAAAATATACTGCACATATTTAGAAACCTAAATAATGGTATTAGGCGTTCGAATTAAAATTAACAAAAAAAATATTTTAATATAAAATTTGTTTTCGCATCCAAAATAATCATCATTCACTTACTAAATACCTGCAAAACCCTGAAATGTGTGAAAATTCACACTTCACATCAATTTTTGTAATGTATGTTAAGCAGTAACGTATATGATGAATGAGATATTTAAATTTCAAGTAGAACACAAAATAATCGTGTTTTAATTCTAAACTACTCTTTCGTATATATTTTTGATGGGTTCACGACAACTCGTCTACAGACTTTACGTCTACGACATTTTGTATACTGACATTAGGTATACCGACTTCTCGTCTACCACGACAATTCGTATACAGATTTTTCGTCTACAACGATATTTAGTATACCGACTTTACGTATACTGACATTACATCTACCAGGTTAATTCGTGTACTAAAATATATAAATATTTCAATTTGAATATAGTAAACTTGTGTACTTAGACTTCGCTCTTCGAAATAAAGCCGTTTTTGCGTGAATTTCGGATAGACAGACATTTGGTATAAGGATGTAGTAAAACCAAGATTTTGAACTTAGGTACAAAGAACAAGGATATAAAGCATATTAAAAAAAATTACGTGAAGTGTGAATTTTCACACATTTCAAGGTTTCGCAGGTATTTAGTAAGTGAATGATGATTATTTGGGATGCCAAAACAAATTTTATGTCAAAATATTTTTTTTATGAATTTTAATTCGAATGCCTAATACCATTATTTATGTTTCTAAATATGTGCAGTATTTTTTTTATATAGCAAGGTTCATTAAGATTTTGAAAATTTCGCCTATAGCTTCCATTGGTTGTTTAAGTCATAAACTCCGCCCCTCTGATTTCGTATACATTCAAACATAGAATTAAATTATAATTTTAACACTTCCCACTGGTTATTAAATTTACGCTTTTAAAAATTAAATGCAACATTTACCAAAATATAACTATAATTTAAACAAAAAAAAACAGAAAAAATATAGTTGACAGGAATCGAACTGTAGTTTGCAAATTAGGAAGCGAGGATGCTACGCACTACGCTACGGGCGCTTAGTTATTTACTGTGTTACATAGTGAATTAAATATTTAACATATTTTAGTTAAAAAAACACAAAAAATGCGTTATTTTCCGAAAACATAATCTGATAAATAAAATTGTCTCTGCCCGGGACGAACCCTAGTTTGCTACGTAGCAAGCGCGCAAACTAACCATTAGACCAGGATACGCCTTCTAGTATAGTGTGTTACATACCTATAACTTTTATATATTGTCAACCAAAAATCACAAAAAATGCGTTATTTTCCGAAAACATAATCTGATCAAAAATTCCTGTTGTACTATTCTGGTTGACATAAATGTACATTACTTAGAATTTTTTCAGATTTTTAGTTTAAACCATCTGGGCTGCAGGGTGTGGGACAAAATTCTTTTTTGCACAATTTTGGCAAAAGTCGCGTCAAAATAATTTATTTTGCAAAAATAAAATTTTGATCGTTAATCCACGTACTAAGGGCTTTCATTTGATATATTACTAAGAATTTATTTATTTATTTTTTTTTCGGTAAGCAGATATTTGTTTATATTTTTAGGGGGATATGTTTTTTAGATATTTTAGTATTTTTCCTATGTGCGGGTCAAAGAGTTGTATAAGCATGCCAAATTTCAACTCTCTAGGTTTAGCCGTTTGGCTACTAATTTTACTGAACAGACAGACAGACAGACAAACGACAAAATGACGGTATAAGGGCTTTTTGGTCATACCTACAAAGCCCTAAAAACGCGTATTTTAGACAAATTAAAGTGACACTCGCTGCGAATTTTGATCAAAATTGTGTTGAATTGCAAGGAAGAACTTCAAAATCGACTTAAATCACCGCCGATAGTCCAGATTTTAATGTATTAGATCTTGGCTTTTTCAATTCTATACAGTCCTTACAACATTCAGCTTCACAGAATACTACGGACGAACTGATTGAATGCGAACAAAATGCATTTAATGTATTAAACAACATACATACAAACATTTATAATTCTTTATTTTAATAAATAAAGAATTATATACGGTCAAAAATCGAAAATCGTAAAAAAAAAATTATCTCTGATTTACTTCAAATGTGTCTACTTATGTATTTTGAGTCGTAAATCTCAAATATAATCTACGGTTTACCATTTTTGAATATTTTAGCCCCATCCTAAAATTAGGCTATATACGAAATAAAATTAAAAAATAAAACAAACAAAAATTGATCAAATTTTCGCGAAAAAATAACGTTGAACGATGATAGTCACTCACTAGGTATTGAGAAGTGACACACTCGAATACACTAACTGATGGCCACATTTTTGTACTTAATATTGCAGTACTGTTTGAACTTATTACGTATATTTTAGTGTTGAATTTTTGTTAACAATAAAGGCTATAAAAAAACTATAAAAGCAGACAAATTGTAGTGTTTTTGGCTGTCATTTAAGAAAGGACAAAGATAGGGAACTTAGTTATTTTATTTTTCCTAAGAAAAATGAAAGGAAAGTTAATATTAAGTCCATATTTTCGCGAAATTAATCTGTTATACATGTATAGCGCTTAAAATTTTTAAAATGTTACAAATATTTACTCCCATTTTAATAAAATAAAAACGTATTGTGCTTCATTTAACCGGTTCGGTATGTGCAAATTAATAGCTAAGTACTACTGTCGTTAATTTTCTACGATCTCATCGCCGTCACCGGCAATATCACTTCTCAATAGTATATAATAAAAAAATATATATCTTTTTACAACTTTATTAATTCATATCATAAAATAATAATTTCACACATTTTAAAGTACCTACTTAAAATTAAACATTTATTCGCTTAACATATCAGTAGTACCACATATAATGCTTAATAAACTTATTATATACAAACAAATATTATTTCACTCAAAATTATCCTAAAATACAATAAAAGGAATAGTTAAAACAAGTTATACAGTTCACACTGACTCGTAGTTTCTCTTTACAGCTCTTGACAAATAACAAGAGAATATGATGCCCATCAACTGAAACAAAACAAAATTGTTATTCAAAAACAAAACATACTAATGTAAAGTCTAAATCAATGGCAAATCGAGTCAACGAACTTGTGGGGGGGGGGGGGGGTTATTTATAAAATACAACAGGGGAACAGGGGTAAATTACCCCAAACGGGGTAAAAACGAAATTCTTGGGGGTAATGAGATATTAATAGACATAAATGATATAAATACAAAAAATCATAAAAAGTGCGTTTCTATGATTGTACAGCTCTAAGGCCGAGTACACAGACCTGCTGTACCATACAGAAATAAGATGGCTTTCACGGGGAAATGTACTCAACCGATTGTGGGCTCTTCAAAATCGACCAAAATCATGTTCTATCAAAAAAGTTCACAACTTCTTCATGGGTTGCATTCCTCGCTTATTTAGTACACATTTTTGAGCATGTCAACATACTTAATAAAGAATTACAAGGGAAGAAAATCACGATAATATCTGCCAGTGAAAAATTGTCAGCGTTTGGTTCGAAGATTTACTACTGGAAACAAAAAGCTAATCAAAACAAGATAGCTGCTTTTACAAAATTAGCTTTGTTTTTAGAAGATTCGAATGATTTTTTTGTTATAAAAAACTATATAATTTTATAACATTAATTTATATATTTTATGTTAATTAATATCTAAATTCTAAAGAATTCAATTAATCCTTCAATGTAAATACTCTATGATATTTTTTTTTACATTCCAATGGGGTAACGTTGGTGTAAAGAAATATATTTCTGGGTAATGGGTAAAAATGTTCCCCGACCCCTGCATTACATAGATGTGTACAGTCCAGCTAATTGAACTGGCCGGTTGAGCAGTAACCAAAAAAATAGGAGGGGGGCACCGTTAGTATTATTTACGTATATAGTCCCTTTATTTTCGAAACAACACAATGAGTCATCAAATCGACGCGAACTTCGGCTATTTTACCAGTGGCGGTCCGAAACACAAACAAGGTACCAAACAAACGGCTGCCGATAAAATTAAAAAGTCATACAGGACGCCACAACTTAGCGTGCGCGCAGACGCAGTAAGCTCTCAGTCAAAAACTTGTTTCTGCGCAATGTGTTGTTTCGAAAATGTACGACCTATAGTTCACCATGTGTTTTTTTGTTTCTGTCCAGTCTAACTCCATTTTTACAACGAATAAAGTAATAAATTTAAGAAAAAAAGAAAAAAAAGAAAAATTATAATTTTTACCAAGGCGAGTACTCAATGAGTACTCAGAGTTTACTCAATGCATTACATTTACATTTTTGAAATTATAAGACGTTAGATAATTTAAAACGGTAATCGTAGAAATAAAAAAATAATAAAGCATTGAAAAAATAATAATAAAGAAAAGAAAGTCACATTTTTCTTAATTACTTTCATTAAAACCAAATATTTGTTAAAATAATTATTTTTCTGCTACAAATAATTTTAATTTATATTATTTTTGTGTAAACATATCAATTAACAACTATTATTATTACGCGTTATATGTCAATATATACTTCGGTAGGCTTCGGAATATTTCGTTTCATTTCGGAATCTTGCTTCAATTGTTTTT
The DNA here is from genome assembly GCA_963971575.1 of Liopterus haemorrhoidalis. Lineage (NCBI taxonomy): Eukaryota > Metazoa > Arthropoda > Insecta > Coleoptera > Dytiscidae > Liopterus > Liopterus haemorrhoidalis. The sequence goes on from OZ020612.1 coordinate 52,526,869, forward strand.
AGACGACATACACGCACACACGCACCCACGCAAGGACACACATTCAGGGCCGGCGCTAGGATTTGCGAGGCCATGTGCAAGAAGAGAAAAAAAAGGTCCTCACCTCCCAGAGCAAGTGAGGAGCAAAAAAAAAAATGTTCTTCACCAGATCCAAGTGAAGAGCAAAAAAAAAGGTTCTCACCTCCCAGATCCAAGTGAATAGCAAAACAAAAGGTCCTCACCTCCCAAATCCAAGTGAACACAATGCGCGAGGCCTGTTGTGCACATGCTGCACATGCCTCGCGCCGGATCTGCACACGTTGGCGTATTATATTATAGATTTTTTATAATAAATAGTTAAAACAATGGACGTAGGATGCCTACGATCTGTCATCGACTGGTACGTGTAATATGTGCCCAACACTCGTTCAGCAGAGCAGGTCAATTTCCCGAAATCTTATGACATGATGCCCAACATTCCCACACACAATCAAACGTACATTGCGCTTTATATATTATATAAAATATTTTTCAAAACAACTTTTAGGGACGTAATTACCCCCTGGTTGTTTTATAAAAAGTTCAGGTCAAATCGGTAGTTAAATAATGTTATTACCTGTATTATTGCTAATCCCATAGCAACACCGCCAATCGTTAAAGCATGATCTGCGATAAATCCTCCAAATGCCGTAATACATGATGTTTTAAAGCACAGTTCTTCTGTACAATTGGCAGTATTTATAGCACCAACTGGATAAGGGCAGCATGAGAATGGTAAACTATTATCTAATTTTAATCCTTGGTCACCATACCAATCACTGTAATTATTCACGCCACAACATTGGAACTAAAAAACATAAAAACAGTAATTTTTTGGGATTAGGTACTTTCACAAAAATATATAGAATAAGTAACCCGTTTTAAGATTGCAGCGCCAATGTAGCAAAATCGAAACTAACCAAATAGACAATAACAACTTTTTGACATATGGACAATATGTTGTAATCTGACATTTAGAAAGAATTTATTGATATTTTTATCTTGATTTGTGTTTTCTTAATAAATATCACTATCTAAAAATCCAAAAAAATGTAATATGTGCGTCAAAACAATAACAAACTTGTCTATTTGGTTAGTTCAACATAATTCCGCCAGATAGAGTCTCTCTTATGACCATTTACCTATTATTAGTAAATATAATATTTTACAATAAAAAATAAATACAACATACAACGCGTAGCTACAGGTCTACAGATGTACTGCTGTATTTTGTAGTTGTTAATTTTAGTTTTCGTTACTTTTTTTTATTTCTCCTTTCTGGGTCCTTGTTTTTCTTTTTTTTTTTTTTTATTACAAAATCATACTCTGACCGTATCATTCAATAAAAAGACTAAAGGAAAGAGGCTATATGCATTTTTACATACACATTTTTCTGACGGAAATTGTCATTCCAAGTACCACAATGGCTGCCAATATTTTGTTGTTTTCGTATTAAAAAGTGATTATTACACTATTATTTTGATAATTTAAAGTATATCCATAATTTATAAATCATAAATAAAACACAGGGCTAAATTAGTTTTTAGTTATTTTATAATTTAATATAAAATTACGCATTTAACCTGAAATTTGGCATCTTATCAAAATGGTTAGTTGTACTGCATGTGGACGATCAAAAACACAAAATGCCAAGACTAAAGGAATAACTTTTCATTCGTAGGTATTTTTTATTCATAAAATATTGGAGAACACAGGCAAAATAGACATCAATATGTGTCTGCACCAGTGTTTCCCAAAGGGTGTGCCACAAAATTTTCCAAGTGTGCCGCGAAATCTTAAAGAAATAAAATCAGCTATGGCTACCACAAGACCGACCGCCATCAAAAAGTACTTGTTTTATTTATGCTGCTTTATCAAAAAATGTCTCAGTTAAAAGTTGTTAGTTATTGCTTTTATAGCAACTTTTCTTAAATAATTTTTTTTGAAACATTACTCTGTTGTGAAATATTCGCAAAAATCTTAAAACCGACGTAAACCGACGTGGGAGTAAACTCCCATTTCTAGTTAACCAATTTTTACCAAAAGTTGATCAACTCGTGCCATTGATGTCGAAAGATTAAATATGAAGTTTCATAAAAATCTTTTTAGCCGAATTTGCTCTGCACGTGTACGCGGACCAACTGACAGACCGACAGACAGACAGACAGAGAGACAGACAGGCAGACAGACATCATGCTAAAAATAGTCAAAACGTTATGTAACGACCTCAATTCGTGGAGATCCATCGAAATCTCGAAATATCAAAATCGGTATGATCACAATACCTCCCTTATATATGTTGGCGGTCGGTAAAGAACTAGCGTTATAAATTTATACGTTTCTACCTACTACGTAGCTGTGTCGCGAAATTTTTCTTCTTTGGAAAATGTGCCACGAGAGTAAAAAGATTGGGAACACTGGTCTACACTACCAAAAATTTTGGATGCGAATCTGGAATTAACTCAATACTTACTTCCTGTTGCAAGTTATCTATTAATTTGGCAGTAACATTATTTGATGTGTAGTCCTGCATTTTATGGAACATTGAAGAAGATACCATTTCTACAGTTTTATCTTTCAAAACATATCCACTAATAGCAGCAGAAAATTCAAAAATGAAAACCATGATCAACAGAGATGAAAACTGAAAAATAATAAAATGTAGTAATTATTCAAAAATTATATAACAAGGAATTCATTCTAAAATCGTTCATAAACAAATATCATTAAAGCCGAAGTTTTCCAGTTGAACAATATTCCGTGATCCGAGAAATAATACTGCAGACGGTAATGATAATAAAAAACGGCGAAAAGCCATAATATTAGGTGCGTTCGGCATAAGCTAATAATCTACACATTCTGCATAATTTACACAAGAAACGTTCGGCAACGAAAGTTTCTGTGTGCTCTGTGCTGCACGAAGATCGTTCGGTAATTACCGTGCAGTGAAGTTTGTGTTGCACAGTCGTCACAAGTTCAGATCGTGAGGCAATCTGTGCAATAGTATTTTTCGCGATAAAACTATAAGTTATTATTTCTACAAAACAATATTAGTGAAAACAATCAAGATATCATTGTTTATGCCTTCAGCATTTGCAAAATAAATAGTACAGACATGAACCTCATGATCGAACATGTAAATACACTCAAAAAGACTCCAAATTTTCTAGACACAAGCGGAAATGTACTTTAAATTGATTTGTAGTCATGTTTGGAACAGTACTCTCTGCATATTCATACAGTTTTTCCGAAATACTTTCTGGTTTGGAAAATTCTTCTGAATCGTCTTCCTCATCAAATAAAATTTCTTTTATATTACCTAAAAGCATCCTAAAACCTTCATGCGACATTTTTATATTGTCGTACAAAACAAGTAGCAGGAGACAAACTTCACGTAATCAAACACACATAATTTATTTGTTTACAAAAAAAAGGTTAGAATAACAAGAATAACTGCACAATCTAAACAAAGCGTTCGTCTTTGACTTTCTCGCACAGTGTGCACATTGGTCACGTCACAAAAAAACTTGCACGACACAGAGATTAACACTGCACAGTTATGCCAAACGTAACTATTATAAACTAAGTACAGCGCATTCATAAATTAATGATTGCCGTTTGAATTTCCCGCTCATTATATTAATTTAATAGGTTGGTACTTGTGGTACTAATGGCACACATACGAAAACTTACAATGATATATTAATGAGTCACTCAAGAAGCAATTTATTAATAACATACATTTGCTATTGTTCATGTGGCTATTTTTTGCTTACCAATGAAATAATGTACGAAAGTAGCAATAAAATGATCATTTTCTGATAATACACTAGAAATTGTCAATGTCAGACAACAGTCAATGTCAAATTATATCAATATCTACGTATATAAACAAATGCCTTATGTACAGCTAGATTACAAACGGCTAGGGATGAAAATTACTAACACTTCAACGCGCTAAATCAAACGCTTTTTATCAATCATTAATGGACGTTCTGTATATTATTGTTAACGACTGAGCAGTTGCAACGAGTGTTAAAATTTTCATTATTGAGAATACTTTGTTTTTTGGGAATGTTTTCCATTAGTACCGCTTCCTTCTTCATATTATTGAAAGACTTTTTAAACTGTTTTAAAATGTTTATGATTTTTTAAAATGTCACCTTATATGTTCAATTTAATTCTCTTACTGTAACAATCATGCAGAAATTTTCCTTGACAGCTCCACAGCAACCAAAGAAGGCGATGATAAAAATAATAAGACCAATGGCGACCAAGAACGCTGATGTCGATAAATATCCTTCATCAATAATATTATCCCAGCCAGTAAAAAGTCCATGAACCGTCGCTCCAACAGATAGTATTATAATACCGGTAATCTAAAACAAAAACATTGTTAAAAAAGATAATTACAACCGATTTAGAGATAGATCAACTTTGTATTATTCGGCATGAAGATCAGAAGAATATAAAATATACATTAACCACATGTTGTTTCCAATAGTTTTGCTTTTTAAACTATGAAAGCAACAAGCATACACACATTTATAAATTAATTTGTAAAATTACTAAAACACCTTAAACGACCAAGTACTTAGTAGTTATTGGCTCATTACTTTTAATGCACTCTTCTGATTAATTTAGCGACCTTGTTTAGCAATTGTCTTGATCCATTTTCATAATAATAATTTGCATAATTAGATGGGTGTTTTACAATTTTTGCAGAACTAAATTATGTTTATCGCAAAATTGTTTCATTCGTATAAAATCAGTGACGCATTTACATTTTTTCTAAAAGTGCATCATGGGTTTATCCTTTTCACGGTCCACAGGCCCCGTGCACAAACATCGTAGTGAATTCGATACATTGTTGTGCAATAACAAATAGCAAATAATAAATACTTTATAAGAGCGATTCCCAAACGCTGGATGGGCGCCGCGAAAACGTTCCAATATTCCTTCAACTGCATTAGCTAGACCCAGTGGCCAATTAAGTTGCTTGAGGGGCCTTGGGCGGTAAAATTAAAATGGGCCCTCTATTATTTTAAATAGAATGGAAATATTTGTATATAGCAGTGGCGGTCGGTGAACCATTTTTGGGTGTGCAATTACAAGGAATACACACGCTCGTGCTTTGTCGTTGCTATACTGCTGTTGAACGATATAGTACGAGCTTGTCCGATCATAGTAATTGCACACCCAAACATGTTTCACCGACCGCCACTGGTATATAGGCTTCGGTAGGCCCCCCGGCTTCATGGATCCCGGGCGTCCGCCCACCACTTAATTCGCCTCTGGTTAGACCAATGTTTTGACCTGGGGCACCGCGGAAAAATTCTGATGCATTAAGGGCACCGGGAACCAAAATAGTTTGGGAACCACTGCTTTCTAACGTAAGAAATGTTTGTTAAACAACATATTACTGTTTATTTTATTACCTTAAGTATTAGATATTTATTAAGTCATATTTTATTAGATCATTGTTTTTAGTGCAATGTAGCACACATAAAAAAAAGAAATGGATGTGAAGTGTGAATTATGTCATATTTTAGGATTTCGTAGGCAATCCTCGAAAAACCCACTCGTACACTTGCATTTTGTGAAAATGTCATTTGCGAGAAAGCTATCAAGAGACGATTTTTAAAGTGAAACACTTCTATGGAAGCGTTTGAAAATTGAAAAGTAACGCATTCGCGTTACGGACATGTATCCCTCTCGCCGAACATGACTTTAGGCCATCACACGTGCACGCCAAGCAGCTGTGCATTATAGAGCAAGAATTTTAATATCAAAACATTGAACAGTAAAATCCAGTGAATAAACTGAGATTTGTGTTAATTTCAAGATAAATTCACCCTCATGTAAGAAAATTATTTTTGGCATTGAGTTTTGGAAACAGATTAATATGTCACTCCCCAGTAAAATTGTATTACTTTTGTAATTTGCAATTCGAAATTTCATTTTATATTTCAACAACGTAATTATTGTAATTTTTTATTTTAATTTATCTCGATTTTATATTACTTGCTTTTCCTTCCGACAAGATAATTTACATGTGTTGATTTTAATATTAAGATCATTCACTAAGACCCAGTGGCGACGCTAGCGGGGTTCCCCCCCCTAAAAGTTGCTTTGGCCCCCTAGAATTGCTTGGAAAAAAATATATTTTAGAAGTGAGGACCGTTTTTTTAGGTCATTACTTGTATTTTCATATGTAAGCGATAAAAAATATTTCTTGGCCTTTCTCCAACAAAACCCTGAACTGAGCGAAAATTCACACTTAACATCAATTTTTTTTATAAAATATGATACATGATGCGTCATTTAATAATTTCCCTTAATCATTTAACTATACTACTCGAAAAAAACAATAGAAAAACTTAAGATAACTTTATATCAATAAGATAAGTTAGACAATAATTAATAATCTTTTTAATTTTGACAATTAATCATTGCACAAAAAAATAAATAATGTATTATAAAACCGAAATTATTGACATGAATTCTTGCTATTTAATATATTAATTGTATATAAATTTTGAAGATTTCATTTTATAAAATATAATTTAGAAATATTTACAATGACCTTGTATTTAATTCCACGATATTATTCTGAATTGTGACGGTTTAAACCAAACTAGAAGATAAAACAAATATACAATACGGCATACGTGTTCTAAGAATAGAGAAATTAAAATTTTGTTGGCACGCAAAAAAATGATAGAATTAAAAAACGCGTAATTAATTTATTGTAATAAGATTAATAAAAAATTATGGCTTCATTATCAACAGTTTACTACGATGTATTTTTTAGATAAAGCAAATTTGGTATTTTGAATAATTATGAGGTTGTAGCGACTAATTTACGTACAAACTAATGTTGTTATTTTGAACACAAGTCGAACGATGTTATAAAAATGTTATTCTGGGTTAACATATTTTTTAACATTTTCGTGGAGACGAAATTATGATTTGTAACAAAATTAAATTGCCAACGGAGTGGCCGAGTGCATTAAGACGTGCGGTTTGTACTGGTGGAAACAGTCTGCACTGTCCGATCGGTGGTTCGAGCCTCCTTCGTTGGTATTATTCGGGCAAGAATAATATGTTTACATTACTCCCAATTTCACAATCATTCACCCCTCATCCAGGTGTAGGAGCTCGCCGCCTGGCATCGGCGATTAGCCTCGTTGCAGAAATAGGCTGATGTAAAATAATTAAATAAATAAATAAATAAAAATAAATAAAAAATAAATTATTAGGCCTTAAGCTAGATCCTAAGATTACCTGCTCCGAGCATATAGATTATCTTGCCCATAGATTAAGTTCATCTCAATTTGCCCTAAGATCGTTAAAAATTAAATGTAGCGCACATATTTTAAAAACATATTATTTTTCTTGCTTCCATTCACATTTGCAATTTAATATAATACATTGGGGTCAATGTAGGGAATGGAAGCATATATAGGGGAAGTATTCTAAGATCGCAGCGCTATTTCGGCATACTTGGAACCTTCAAAATAGACATTCGTTACATATAAACAACGTGAATTTTAATGTTTACTGGTGGTTTTTGTAATTTTGCTACAATATTAATACTTGTTTTTATGCAATTATATTTTTATGCAAACATTTTTTATAAAAAAAAGCGCGATAGAATGTCTATTTCTGTAGTTGCTAAAATCCCACCAGATGTCATATCGCTTAGCAATTTTTCCCTATTCATATTACAGAAATCAGCTGTGCGAATCTTCGATTCCCTCGGTTCTAGAGAGTCCTGTAAAGAGTCGTTTAAAAAGTTACACATTCTGACCCTGCCATCTGTGTATGTATTTTTGCTATGTGTATTTACGTACAAAAATACACACCTGTTTCACTCTAAAGTCCATTCCCATAACACCCGCAATAAAACTCTTTAGAACCTAGGCACACAAAACGAGTAGCTACCAAAAAGGGGCATATTTTAATTGCTGCAAATTTTTTAATGCGCTGCCTAGCACAATCAAATCGACAAAATCAATCAGTAAATTTAAAAAATTGTGAAAAACGCATCTGTTAGAAAAATCTCTCTACGACGTAAACGATCTTGTTATATAAATGTATTGTAGTGTATTATTTTTATTTTTATTGTATTTTCATTTTAATGTAGTTTTTTTTTTTTGTTTATATTGCATTTTTATTTAAACTGTATGACATACTATCATAAATGATTATTATATGTATTGAATTTGTGATAAATAAACAATAAACTAAACTAAACTATTGTATGAAATAGCTACGTACGTGCAGGCAATTCCAAACGTTTAGGCGGAACTAAATGGGAATTTCGTTATTTGACGTTGGTATATGAAATTTTTTAATTCCAACATGAAACCATGGAAACGAATTACATTTATTAAAAATTTGATACATTTTCACATATTTTGAAGACAAAAAAAAAATGGGAAATTTTTATTAAAAATAACAAAAAATTAAAATGCAATGAAAAGGACATATTATAATGGCAATCAATTTAATCTAGAATTTGCAATGTGAGTATGATTTACAAAGCTTAAACAAAACGACCAAAAGTCCGAATTAATAAATAAAAATTACTAGATTTCAAAATCTAGTTCCGCCTAAACGTTTGGAATAGTCTATATCAGTGTTTCCCAAAGTGGGTTCCGTGGAACCCTGGGGTTCCGCGAGACAAATTGTGATGTAATATTAAAATAAGATTAGCTGCAATATTTTCATAGAAACGCATTAAACTATGAATGGAAAGCGTTAGGCCTACATTTCTAAAAAATCTGTCAAAGTCAGTCAAATATTCTTGCCAAAGGCATTGTTATTTATCTGTCGTTTCAATGTCGTTTATTCTCTTCTTAAGATCAGCTCACTAGATCCGAACCAAAACTTGTGTTTTTTAATTAAAAGCATTTCTTTGCAATTTATTAAAACATTTATTATAGTTACAACGTTTTATAAGAATAAATAAAATGTCTTATAATGACTTTTGTTTTATTTAATATCTATGGTAGTGTTCTGGACACTGAAGTTCATGTTAGTATCGGTGTTATCGTTCAAAGTCACGGAATTTGTATTGGAAACGCTATGTATGCGAAAATCACTCAGATGTCAACACCGAGTTAACGCTAATATCTCTGTCCAGAATACTAACTAATTTAATTTATAACAGCTTTAGGTATGGCAAGGGTTCCATGATCCGTTAAAAATTGCCTAAGGGTTCCACAAGTAAAAAAGTTTGGAAACCCTGGTCTATATAAATGAAATATAACCTGTTTTTCATTTATTGCTTCATCGATTACGATTGCGATTCTGTTGGATGTTTATCGTTCAAAACGGATAATGCGCTCCTGCGTCGTATTATTAGCAGTGGTGTAGTGTTAAATGAAAAAGTGCAGGAGCTCCCCTCATTCACGAGGAAGTAAGGAAGTTCAAAATAAACCGTAGGTAGTACTGGCAGTTTTAATGCAAAATTAGATAATGCGGGGTACTTTATTATTAAACCGACTGCAAATGTGAAAATGCATAATAATAAATATATCAATGTGTAAAAACTTTTTTTTTAAATTTATTTAAACATAAAGTTTATAAAAAAATGCAAAGAATAAATCAATTTATCAAAATGTAATCTTATTAATTTTTACTTATAAAAGCTTGATACGCCACAAACACAAATCACAAGAAGAAACAAAAACAATTATAACAAATCGGCGTTCGGCGTACAGCTGTTCGTAACGCACTGACCGTATGTAATTATGTAAATACGCAATATATAATTCGGGGATTCCCCACTCAAGCGATAACAGAAATGTGAATTGCGTATTTCAATTTAAAAAGTAATTAAAGGAAGGGTGGTTTTAGACGAGTGATATCTATTTCGAGCGATTTCAACCAATTTTTCAAATACCTGGAGTAAAAACCCGGAGGCGTGCTCCACCTCAAATAAAAAGTGCGGAAGCGCCGACCCATTGCGCTCCCGACCCATTACACCACTGACTATTAGCTGTCTGGGATTTTTCATCCATAAACACATCTATAGTGTGAAATGAACAGTCGTATAGGCTGGTATTTCCGCCCTGTTCTTAACTATTAATAACACACCACTGATTAATATTAACATGCTAGCTGTTACCCTAATATCCGTCCCAACTATTGGCGTTTTGTTAGAAAAGGAAAATTGATCCAGACCTATATTTATAGCTATATTTATGTACAATGAAGCAAATTCGCTAAGCAATTTTCCTAAATATGCGATTACATTTTAGTTTGCAGCTTGAACTAGATTGAACCCGTCGCTGGACAGGAACACTGGACTCACATAAGTGGTGAGACTATGTGGGAGTTCATTTGAGCTGATAAGAAAACTAGAACACAACTAACTCGACACTGCCAGACTTTTATATTTAATAATAAAATGCCTAATGTCAAAATATTCATTCCTTCAGACGAAACAAAGCAAGATGATCATAGTATTTTTTTAAATATCATAATCATTGATATGTCGACTGTAATTCAATTCAAAATGTCTTTAGAAGTTTGAAATATTTCCCCATTGCCGTATTTTCTGTTCTTGCATACGATGTTGGAAACCAGGTCTCAGGTTTTCACCCGGAGTCTCAGGGTTTCCGGCCAGTCTCAGGGTTCCGGGCTTTGTTATAAAATCTTCGGGTTTGTATTTTGGAAGTGAGGACCTTTTTTCTTGCTCATCATTTGTATATTTTGGACGTGAGGACCTTTTTTTGCTCATCTCATCACTTATATTGTGGAGGTGAAGACCTTTTTTTTCGGAACTGAGCAAAACTGAATAAAATATACTGTTTTTTTTTTTTTTTTTTATTCATTGTTAGGATTTACTTCAACTGAAATCTGGTCACCCTGGTAGCAAGACCAGATCAAGAGACCCCAGACCAAAAATCTTGCTTTTACTTCAACTTTTACTTGCTTAAAATATCGTTTTTACTTTTACATATTTCAGGCCCCTGATGCAGTTAGGCCCTGGCGCAATTGCTTCTCTGCCTCCTGGTTAATTCGGCATTACTATGAGTGTCCGCAGAAGGGAGCAAACAAAATACGTGAAGCCCCTTGGACCCGAGAAAAATAAGTATTTCAACTTTATATTTAAATTAAAAAAAATTAGGTGAAGTGTAACTTTTCGCACATTTCTACCAGGTTTCATTTGACACCCCACTCAAAATAAAAAAAAAAACTTATTTTTCCATTAAATACCTATTTGTTTATGTTTATCCTGCGCTATAATTTTGCACTCCCTATATATGTGGGTCATACAGTTGTACAAGTATGCCAAATTTCAATTTTTTATGTTCAGCCGTTTGGCTACAATTTCTACCGTATACACAGACAAATAAGTGACGTTATATGGAGTTTTAGGTGGTCACACCTACAAATAGGTTTTGCACCCATGGACATTTTTCTGCGGACCACCCATGGGCGTTGTTTGAAGGGAATTCCCTAAATTGAGATATATTGTAAACCGTGTTACAATAAAATGGCATGTACTACTTCGTAGCCTAAACCTTAGGCCCTAAAAAGATAAATCAACTGGAGAAATTGTTTGCCGGCTGGTGCAAACGCGTCCTATGCAAGTATGGAATTAAATTTTTGTCTGTTTGCTTTCATGATAACATAGAGACGGCCCATTAAAACATACTATATTTAAAACTGATATTGCATCTGGCAGAAATATAGGTACACCAAAACAGCAGTTCTTGCACACAGCGTTAATAAAGTTGCATGTATCCATGTATCATTTACGTAAAATGAAACGATAGAATACGATCTTTTTACCGGTAACCGCAACTAGAGGTATTTTTGCAACTGATTAATTTATAAAAAATGTGAATGTATAACTTACAATGTAAAATCTAAAGAAAGTAATCTCGTGATAATTATAAAAATATGTAACAGCTGCAAATTATATAATTGGTCACGCCTAAAATCAGAGAAAGTTTGACTTAAAAGTGAAGTTTTCCAATTTTTCATGGTCAGAAATAATTAAAATATATTAAATATTTGTTTAAATTGTAGAATAAATATAATAAAATTCTAAATGCAAAAGTAAACAAAAAATATGTCGCGTGTTATCTATTTGCGCTGATAAAGCAATATAAGCGTTCAAAGAAACAGGTTGTTTTTTTAATAAAAAAAAAAAAAATACCTATGTAAAAAAAAAACAAGTGACGTACAAGAATATGTGTTCTAATTAACATAGTTTAATACTATTTTTTTTTTTTTTTTAATATAATTTGTTATGACTAATCGCATATGTGACATGTAAGAGGTAAATTATTAAATACTTACTACAAATAATAAATTGAATAAAAATAATAAGTATTTAATGCACTTTGCACTTAATGGTAAGGCAGTCATCTTGTCTAATCACTTTCACAATGAAACACAGAAAAACACGTTACTTTCGATCTCTTTCAAGTTAATTCTCAGTACTACAAATTGTAATATTCATACTACTCGTGCGGTGTTCCACGCTGTCAGAAACTCACTTATCAGGTTTCGTTTGGAGGGGATCGCGAGCGGTCCGACAACTTGGTGGGATATAGGACCATGAAACTGTACACCTGTAAGCGACTTATGTTGCGATAGCAAGAAATTTGGCGTCCTCAAAAATACTGTTACTTTCTACAAAATTTTATCAGTCGCGACATTTATACCATTTTTTGGTTTTAGAAAGAAGGTGGCATTTTTTTCTAATAGTTGATCTGTTTGTGACAGAACCAGGGTCGGATTTAGCTTGTACGGGGCCCCTGGCTGAAAAATTTGTCGGGGTCTAGTATTAAACTTTCTTAGTTTTTTGCCCTAGATTTTTGTTTACAATTAAAAAAGGTTATGTTTACTAGTATAATCATATTCTTGTCATATATATGTACATACTTATATCGTTCAAATACAGACATTACAATTTTGAGACCTTATAAGAACATAAGACAATGAAAAAGAAAAAATGCATTTTATAAATGTGATTTTACACATTTTTTCTTCTTAAACTATTATTTTGCTTTAACAAAGCCTGAAATGTATAAAAATACATTTTTTTTTTTATTGTCTAATGTAAGCGCCCTGCTACTTTTTTTTACGACTACTCCCTTGATTTTATTCTTATTATGAATCTACTCAAGTTAGTTAACGTATGTATTGTTTACAAGTATAAAGTTTATTTATTTAAGAAAAAAAAAAATAATAATAATCATCTCTTAAAGTACATCCCTTTCAACTATTAACGAACTTTGAAGTTATTTGTCAGGTAAAAAAGCTAATTATATAAATTAACAAAAACTCAAATAAAGTAGTAATTATTCTTAAGACAATTTTTTTAAAAGTCTGCAGCATACTACTACTGGCATAAAGTGACTGAAAAAAATGTCAAAAAAACGTAATTTTAAAAGTAAACAACTTAAAAAGACCCAAAACTGTCTTTTACTACTGCACAAATTCTAGTAATATAAATCAAAAACTTACCTTTTTAGGTCGTCTAAATCCAAAACCACAAATTACCACCACATTAAGTGTAAATAAAACTGTAAAACTCAATTTTTTTTGTATTTGACGCACGATCAACAGCAATTTGTATATCAGTGACTAAATGTGCCGTTCGTATTTGTAACATTACAAATGTGACCTTGCAATCTACGGCCTAAGCGGCGCCCAGCGACGCAGTAAATGCAGTAGAGCCATTCCGAACAGGCTGATCGAACATCTTCATAATTTCACAAACTCTGTTCTTCATTCAATTGCATATAAATTATTTTCAGCATTAACTATTCAATTGTAGTACTTATATTTTTTTATTACATTATTTGGGGGCTCCTAAATATCGGGGGCCCCTGGCTGCAGCCCAGTCAGCCCCCCCCTAAATCCGCCACTGGACAGAACCGTAACTAGCTTTTCATGTACCGTGTGCAAGGTTTATTTTTGGGCCCAGGATCAAAACAAAAAGCAAATCTAAAGTTTGACGAGCAATAAAAAATTTAACTCCAAAAACCGAACGGGAAAAAAATGCATATACTTAGGACCACGCGGTAGAAAAACATATATGGGAAAGAGACTAGCTACTACTTGTTACACATAAAATTCAATATTTTTTCAAAAACTAATCTGATGCGCTTCAATTAGTCAGATAAATATTGTAAATTCGATAACTTTGGAAATAATTATCAAACCAAAAATTTCTGTTGTACAATTCCGGATCACACTAATGTGCAATACTTGGAATTTTCTTAGATTTACCCCCTATGGACTATACAGTGTGGAACTAGAGTTTTATTTAGCACATTTTTGACAAAAATTGTAAAGAAATTAATTTTTTTTTTCGTTCCTTAGTCTCAAGAGCTTTCTTCTGGGACCAGACAATAAATTTAAAAAAATGATAATTTTTTCAACGATGGAAAATACTCGATTTTTTTTTTTTTTTTTTTGAATACACGTTTCCTTTTTCCTGCATTTATATGTGTTCCTTTGAACTGTCAATAGTTTTGCTATATGTGGATCAAAGAATTGTACAATCATTCAAAATTTTACTTTTTAAGTCTAGCAGTTTGGCCACTATTTCTACCGCACAGACAGACACGGGTGACATAATATAGTTTTTTTGTCATACTTCCAAACCCTAAAAACGATTTTTAAAATATGCGAATGAATTTACCTCCAAATAAATAGAAAACTTAATGTCAAAAATTATTTGCTTACATTAAAAATCATTAATACAGGTGAATTTTCCTCGAAATTAACACAAAACTCAATTTATTCACTGGCTTTCAATCTGTTTAATATTGACTGGTGAGACAGTCGTCGATAGGTTTGAGACAAGGGGGGTATATTCCCGTAACATTCACCTGTAACTTGTCTGCGTTTCACTTCAATCGACAAACGGGCCCATAAAAGTTTCATTTCGAAAAAAGGAAATCAAAGTCTGTTTCAATTGCCCCCCTAATCCTTACCTGCTTACGCCACTGTATTTCAAAAAGTCCGATTAGGATCTCATGGTCAGGACCTTCGCAATCTGATGGTGTAAGGGGTGCACCAGGAGCGTATTTCCCACTAGGCGCATGCTGGAGGCCTACCAGGGCCCCGAAAGAGGGGGCCTCTCAGAGAAGATGCGTCTCGGGCCTCCGAGTGAGTAAATACACCCCTGGAGTGCACTGCAGCCGGGCGACATATTTTTAGGAATATATAGTAATTAATTTAAGTTAAACATTCTTAGAAAATAATTTTATTTTTTCTTTAGCACCTTGTTCAAGTCAACAACAAGAGCAGAGCGATCAGTACGCGAAATGTTCGGTTGTGTTCCACTGGGAGCGGGATAATTGCGGGAAACATGGGTTATTATGCCGTCCAAATTAAATGTGTTAAAACAAGCAATTTTCTTTGATGTACCGATAGCAAAATTAATTTTCTGCACGAGATTTGTAGGTATGACCAAAAAACCCTTATACCGTCATTTTTTCGTCTGTCTGTCTCTTCGGTAAAAATTGTAATCAAACGGCTAAACCTAGAGAGTTGAAATTTGGCTAGCTTATACAACTTTTTGACCCGCACATAGGAAAAATACTAGAACATCTAAAAAACATATCCCCCTAAAAATATAAACAAATATATGCTCATCGAAAAAAAAAATTTTTTTTTTACAGTTCTGTCTAGGGTATCAAATGAAAACCCTTGGTACGTGGATTAACGATCAAAATTTTATTTTTGCAAAATAAATTATTTTGAGGAGATTTTTGCGAAAATTGTGCAAAAAAAATTTTGTCCCACACCCTGTAGCCCAGATGGTTTAAACTAAAAATATGAAAAAATTCTAAGTAATGTACATTGGTGTGAACCGGAATAGTACAACAGGAATTTTTGATCAGATTATGTTTTCGGAAAATAACGCATTACTTAATCCGCTATTTAACATTGTAAAATTGTAAACGAGTGAACCTGCGTAGTACAGTGGTAACGTTGTCGCTTCGTGAGTTGAAACTACTGTTCGAATCCCGTCAATTTTAATTTTTTGTTTTTTTTTTGCATTTTTATTTTGTTTAAATTATTTTGTCAAAATTCTAATTATATTTTGGCAAATGTTGCATTTAATTTTTAAAAGCGTAAATTTAATAACCAGTGGGAAGTGTTGAAATTATAATTTAATTCTATGTTTGAATGTATACGAAATGAGAGGGGCGGAGTTTATGACTTAAACAACCAATGGAAGCCGTAGGCGCAATTTTCAAAATTAATGAACCGTGCTATATAAAAAAAATACTGCAAATATTTAGAAACCCAAATAATGGTATTAGGCATTCGAATTATAATTAATAAAAAAATATTTTAACATAAAATTTGTTTTGGCATCCCAAATAATCATCATTCACTTACTAAATACCTGCGAAACCCTGAAATGTGTGAAAATTCACACTTCACATAATTTTTTAAGAATGGCAAAGTGATAGTCGCTCCCGTGCCAGCGCCCATGCTTGTTGTAAGATAAATGAGGAAGATATAGTGAGGAACTAAAAAATATTTTTAGTGACAAGTTTTGTTAATTCTTATAATTTTTATTAGAAATAGTAAACACATTGTTTTGTAAATACTGTACACTTATTAAATAATTATCGATATAATTCTATTACCATGAATTAAAATTAAATTGATAATTTGATAATTTCTTCTTTTTACTTATTGATGCAGATTCCATTTTATCGCCACTAGAAATAAAAAGCATAATAAGATTTTCATATACATATATATTTAGTTGTGAAAAAAAGAAGAAAAAAGGGGAAAAACAAAAACTATTGCTAAATATGGAACTAGAAAATGAGACCAAGAAAAGAAGTACAAAGTATTACAAAAAGTATTAAGTACTAAAGTACTCCATTATTATAAACACATATAATGACGTTGAGCCGAATTTTTACGTTTAGGACTTCAGTATCAAATATGTAATTATATCTTTCAGAAAAAAAAAACTGTAAAACGATACAAAGAAATAAATCTCAAAATTCAAATCTCCGTGGGGAACCAAACCCCTACCTTTCGATTTCGCATCCGTGTCATTTCAATTAATATCTTGTTCAATCTTTCATACCTTCGTAGCTCATTGATTATAGGCACGAGATCCGAAGGTTGATTCCCCACGGAGTTTTTAATTTTAATATTAGGTCTATTCATAGAGCCATTTCTAACAGTTTATTATCATCAAACACAAGCTCAGAGGTCGTAAAGTGCGTTAAAATAACTAGCGCTTACGTCTGACGATAATAAACAATTAGGCTCTACGAACAGAGCTATTAATTTCTACGTTTCGACGTTAGAATTTTGGGATGATCATCCTATTAATTTATTAAATTCTACTATATGTACCTGGTATTCATATTTGGATTAATATATTTTCCAACTCCATTATGGAAAGGTTTTAGTGCTTTTTGAGCTTCAATCTTCCTTTTTCTTGCAGCTTCTTCTTTACCTGCTCTTTCTGCTTCTTCTAACCTTTCTTTTTGTAACTAAAACAACCACAATAAATAAAGGATACAATAAATTAAATCATAAAAATTACTTGTTCATCCGCTTCTGAGTAAGGATCTACAAAAACTTGTGCTTTAATTAATATTATATCCTCAATCGGTCTGTCTTTGTTATCCACTTCTATCTTTTCCATTTCTGTTAATGTCTCCATTCCTCCAACTACCTTTCCAAACACAGTGTGTTTATTATCTAAATGTCGGCATGATCTATATGTAATAAAACTAAAAAAAAGACATTATAAAAAATTAATGTGAATTGTGAGATCCCAAAAATAGAAATCATTAAATTACTTACAACTGTGAACCATTAGTGTTGGGCCCTGAATTCGCCATGGATAATATACCTCGACCTGTATGTGTTAAATTTGGTTTAAATTCGTCATCAAATTTTCCTCCCCAAATAGATTCACCCCCTGTTCCTTTTCCTGTACGGTCACCACCTTGAATCTGAATTATAAATAATAAATAAATACAAATATAAATTCTATTTACTTATTTCAATGTTTTATATAGATTTTATTAAATTTACCATAAAATTTCTGATGGAACGATGGAATTTGGTATTGTTGTAATATCCACTATCACAATGTTTTAAAAAATTTTCACAGGCTTTAGCAACTATGTCACAATGTAATTCTACGTTTAGTGGACCGAAGTTTGTTACTAATCTCACATAACCTAAAACAGCAATTTACAACAATCAAATTTATATTACATTTTGTGTTTAGGAAAAAAAAAACATAATTAAATATTTTAATATCGAATATTAAAGTTGTCGTTATGAATTTTAGATCTTCTTTTAGTTCTCAGTGTTATCAAGAGGACACGCAGCAGTATAGTTTTCAATATAGACACCGTACAGTAACAACGGGGATAAAAGTACCATTATAGGCCGGGAAGCTCAGATTAGTTTGCCAGGCTGGCAAAAGATGGCAGAAATACCGAAAATACTTGAAAAATGTGACGCCATTTTAGTTCACATCTATGGTTATCTATCAACTGTCATCTAGAGTTAACATTCGTTCCCATAAGGGAAATTTCCTAAGCGCCCTAACATCTGGTGGCGATTTTCGGAAGATAAGAGAGTGACATTGTTTTGTTTTGTTCAATGGAAAAATTCGTGCATTTTTGTTGTTTGTTTTTTATTTTTGTGAATCATGGCAAAAAAAATGATTCATTTTGTTCTGTGCCGCAATGTAAATCGTGAATAAAGATGAATCCAATTTTAATTTTCCATCATTTTCTAAATCGGGAACACTATCAATTAAAACGACATTTGGAGGTCGAGAGAAAGTGGATCGTAGGCCATTAAAATAAAAAAATCCCATGCATGCGCGTTTGCTCGTTGCATTTTATGGAAAGTGATTTTTTACGTCCAAGAAAAGACTGAAAAAATGCACTTACCCCACCCAAAATTTGCCTAAACATCAGTTGATATATTAAAAGGCCCTTCCACTTATTCAGGCAGACATTTTTATTTTTTCTAATATATTTACCATATTTTTGTTGATATATTGACAGATAGTCAAAAAGAATTAAAAATATCATGAAAACTATTGAAATTTCTTTAGAATAGTATATTATTACAAATCTTGTAAATCATAGATTACCTTTAAATAAGAAAAAAAGCCCAAAAAGCTTGGAAAATATGAAAATACAATTTGTGTTTTTTTACCATTTTTACCATGTAAAAAAATACACAAGTATAGAACATACTATATTATTTTTGAAGATCGGCATAAAACACCTATCCCGTAAACTACAAAAAGAACTAGGGTTCATGTTTACAGCCACGTTGTAAACAGTCAACGGTTAGTGGCGCATACATACATACATACGTTTAAGTACTAACTATAAATAAGTATACTTGTTTTTGTTAATCCTTTAAGTAAGATGCGTAATGTGAAAAACTAATCCCTACGGCTATGAGTTGACACGCCTAGTTATATCACTTCTATTGTAATTTTATGAGTTCCTTAACTTTTATTATTTTATTGCGATCTTCAAAACTAATTTAGTTCGGACTATAACAGTTTAATGTCACTTTCGAGTGTTCCAACTTTTGCCGCATAGAGCGCTGCGATCTTAAAAAGTTTCCCCTATGTTTTACAAAATATTTGTAGACTGTATTGTCAGTAATAATAATGTATAAAACAAAATTACACAGCTAAGAAAGGTGAATGTTATAGGTGTAAAGGTGGTTATGGCTAAAAATGTAAACAAAACATTATTTCAAAATGTCCGATCTAGGAAGATTAAGATATTCATGTAAATACCCATATTGATTTGTTTCTCTCGTTATTTATAAGCCTGAGTAAAACTACAAAATAATTATTGACTTAACAAATATTTTAATATATACATATTTTGTGGTAAAGTTTTGTTTTATTTTTTTTATTTTATTTTATATAATATGCTTTTATTTCCTAATTTGTCAATATTATAATTAAAAAAAGTATAGTTGACTAAAAATGCAAAAATAAAATTAAAACAAAACATTTTAAACTTTCTTGTTAAACACCTGAAATACAAGGTGTCTCAAAAGAAATTTTATATTTATTTAGCTTACTGCGTGAACGCAACGTATCCGAGGGGCGCGGGGGTTATGTCAATCGGTAGCCTGGCTCTTGGGAATTCACTCGCTATGGAGCGTTTCTCGGGAGCAGACCGCGCGTTATGCGTGCGAGAGTTTTACAAAAACGGTGATTCGGCGACTGTAGCGCGTAGAAAATTCTGCAGTATTCGAGGTTTTCGCCACTTAAATGATGCGCCAAGCATTCCTCTCATTCGACATTGGGTTAAAAAGTTTGAAGAGACTGGTACAACGATGGATAAATCAAAATCCGGGCGACCTAGGTCATCAAGAACGGTAGAAAACGTGGAGAATGTTAATCAGTCTGTTCGTGACGACCCGAACCTTTCAATTCGGAAGCGCGCAAGTGCTTTAAATGTACATAGATCATCATTACATCGCATTATGCACAAAGACCTAAAGCTGCACCCCTACAAAATTCAATTGGTGCAAGAATTAAAGCCCCAAGATGCCAGTCAGAGGCTTAATTTCGTAAATCAGATGATTGAGCGATTTTCAATGTTTACCAACATTTTGTTTTCGGATGAAGCTCATTTTCATCTTAATGGCCACGTAAATAAGCAGAACTGCCGCTACTGGAGTGCAACGAATCCGAAACGCAAACATCAGAAACCCATACATTCGCCTAAAGTGACCGTATGGGCTGCGAAGTCGGCGCGAGGAATTATCGGCCCTTACCTTTTTGAAGACGAAAGGGGGCGTGCAGTTACAGTGAATTCAGAGCGTTATGTGGAGATGTTAGACAACTTCTTGGTACCTGAACTGCAAAACTTTCCTGGCTATAACCAAAGAACATGGTTCCAACAGGACGGAGCAACTTCACACACGTCCAATATGTCTCTGCTACGTGTTCGTGAAATTTTCTCAGGCAAATTGATCTCCCGGAGAGGTGACATAAATTGGCCTCCACGCAGTCCAGATTTAACCCCTATGGACTTTTTCCTATGGGGTTATCTTAAATCTAAAGTTTACGCCAATAAACCGACTTCACTGGCGCATTTGAAAGAAAATATCCGTCACGAAATGGCAGCCATCCCTGAGTCCACCTGCCGAGACGTCATAAGTAATTTTACTGTTCGATTAAATGAGTGCCGAGAACGCGAGGGTCTACATTTAGACGATATTAATTTTAAGAAATAAATCCCCAAAAAGTGTATTTTAATAATTAATAAACATTTTTTCTATATACGGCTTACTTTTTTTTTAATCGATCCACTAAATATAAAATTTCTTTTGAGACACCTTGTACATTTATTATATTTTATAATTAACAATTCCATTGTTCACTGTATAACATAGTGCATCTACATATACTCTGTACATAAATAAAATATTTTCGGACTTTAACAAAGAAATTTAAAATGTTTATTTTAATTTTAAGTTTCCTAATAATATTATAATTCTTTACCTTTTTTCTTAACTCGTTCATATCTAACAAGATCTTCGTGAATAATTGCAGGTTCATGGTTCAATTCAGGTACCATAGTGGTGGAAGTAAATGCTGCGGCCACTTTGCCGGTGGAATAGTGAGCTGCATTGAATTTATCAGCCTTCTGAATAGCTGATTGTTCAGTTTTTTCAGGTGCTTTGTACTCTCGATTGAGTTCTTCCAAAATATACTTTGTTTCAGCACTAACTGATTTGAGACGAGCATTTGGATCAGAACGATCAGCAATTTCCTCTAAAAAGAATATTAAAAAAACGTAAAGTGTGAATATTCACACATTTCAGAACTTCGTAGGTATTCTAGTAAATGTAGGCAGAGAACAGAATGTCTTGAAAAACATGTTTTGGAATCATCGCGTCAAAATGATCAATATTTTGAAAATCTTGTCTGTTAATCTAGGTATTAACAGGGCTATTCACAGACAAAATATTAAACACTGTCTAAATTAAACAATGTTTAAAGTTTAAACAGTATTTAATTTATTTGTGTATTTAGAAACATAGTAACTATTTTTTTTTAAACAATATCTAAACTAAACACTGTTTAAATAAAGACAGCTGAAAAATGTGAGAGTTGGTAATAAAATAATTCAACTTAACTGTCATTTTGAAATTCATAGCCATAGTTTCAGAGCGTAATAGAGTTTTAAATATATTTTGTGATTGTTTTTCCTTGAACTTTCTTAAATAATATAGATAATGGAAAGCAAAATTAAAAGAGTACGTTCAGATAATTGGAAAAAAGATCGATATTAAAACTTAAGAAATAATTCAGGTTCTAATTATTAGTCCCCAAGTGCCCCCCCCGCAAGATTTTCTATGGACGCTCCTGCTTATTATTTTCTGTTCATATGGAACAGAACATATAGATAACATTTATGTATAATCTCTCCGCTACATTATTTAATTCATGAACATCAAATAAAACAATTCTAAATTTTCTATTTCTTACCTTCTGTTTCAACTCTTAAATTTTCTTTAACATGATGAAAAGTTGAAATATTGAATTTATTCAAATTCTGTGGATCCTGTAAAACCAGTATATCCTTCCTTTCAAAGGATTCATCTGTGATCAAATCCTTCCAGTTCTTATTCTTAATATTAAGTTGTTCGACAGCTTCCATGGAAAATACATTTCCAGACGTTGAAATTGCAACGATGTGAGAATTTTTTGTAAGAGGTTTAAATAATACAGGACAATGAAATTCATCTTCTGCATTTTTGTGAAAATTCAATTTTATTAATGATTTTACATCAAGAGGCTGTAAAGAGTAATATGTATTAGTAAAAAAAAATTAAAAAGCATTTGGAATCACATGCCGTTGGTATTAAAAAATGTCCATTATTAATTATTAATTACAGTTCATATCATTTGACATACAGTCTATTGGACTTAACAACGGCCGATGGCGGCGCTGTGATCGCTATGAAACAGCTGATCGAAACGAGTAATGTGAAAGTTGTCCTCATTTGTTTACATGTTAAATCTTCGATTTAGAATTAATAATTAACAGCTATCCTTACTAAATCATTTTAATTTTTTAAATGCAACACCTTTTAAGTATGTAGTTAAAAGAGAGGAGTTGTTAAACGCCGGTTGTGTTATATTATACGGAATTTCGGGAAAAAATGATGAGCATGTCGACATATGTGGGTTATGTTTACAAATAAGCAGTCTAAAATCACCACCTCACAAAGTCACTGAAAAATTAAAACTGCAAGATAACCTGCAGCTGTAAACTGTAACATTTGTTAGAAACTCACTGTCTAAAAAAAATTAATCAAAAACGAAAGCAAACACTTCAGTGTATCAGAATATCTACATACAATATTTGAGACCACATGCCGTAATCCTGTATTAAAGTTACATGGGTAGATATTTATTTATGCTCGAGAAGGATTTTTATAATTGAGTATTTCTTATTTTTCATAAATTAATAATTACATAAATTCTTTCTTCTATGCTTACAAATTCTAACAGACACAAAAACGCATATACGGTTCACCGCATTCTCAGACGATTGTGGTGTCTGCAGCTTCTTGTACTAATTGACCACAAATTCAGCACGTATTCATGTTTCAATCTGTTACAGACCTTTATTATTAACAACAAAATATTTTAAATTTTTAACATACCTCGCCAGTAACTGGATTTGATTTATATTTCTTCAAATATAATATTAAAGGTTGTAAATCAAATATATTTCCATTTTTGTCACAATAAGGATGTTCGAAAGGTTGAAGACTTAAACAACAATGATCAAAAGGTAATCTTTTGAAAGCAATCTCTTCACTAGATTTCTGTCCTGATTTTTTACCTCCGTACAATGTAGTCCACTCCGTGTACGTCAAGTACCTTAAATAAATTTACAAATAATGACAGAAATGTCAAAAAAAGTGAGGTTATTAATAAATAATGTTACTTACATCTTATCTTTCTGGTGCTGTCGCTTACCCATGGCTGTATTTTATTTATACAAACGCAGTATTTAAGTTAAAATTATAATTATATGAATATTAGTGGATTTTAAAATAATAATAAATTACTTGACACTTGCTTAAATAAAAAGTTTGACATTTATTATTACCCACAATTCCATTTCCGGAAATGCATATGCTGCCATTTGTTTGATATAACGGCGGCAGTTTCAAATAATATTTCTTTGTATTCAGGTTCAATTTTCATACTTGATTTGTCGAGGGTGAAGCTATTGGAGAACCATTTTTTTAAATCAGTGAATTATTATTACTTTTAAAAAACAGTATATAATTTATTAGAGTTGTATTGTTGTGTTTGAATCATTATTTTGATCAAGCTTGGTGGCATGTCACTGTAGGGTTCCAAGTAGTGACTCGGCCATGATGCCTCTTGATCTATAAGTTGTTAGCTGGGAGTGTGTGTAGTTTCTTGTCGTATTTTGATTTGAAAATTAAGGTAAGATTACACAAAACTGCAGCATATTATACATTTTCCATCAAGCAATAAAAAAATCAATTCAGTATTGCTCTGGGAGCTTAATATGCATTAAAGTTTGAGCTTTGACTTTCATGTGCTAATCTCTAATGTATGTTGTTAGTTATGAAAATAGTGAATAAAACGTATTTGATGCAAAAGTATGAGTGTAATAGATGGAAAATGTATCTGTTTTGTGGTTTTTAAAGTTCTTTCTTTTAATATATACTGCAACTCTGTCAAAATGGCTGACTGAAGTAAATCAATTTGAGCTGTGGAAAACCATGAGCCAGTCCATATTATACAACTTTCTTCGTCGGTTATTTGTTACAATTGTTCCATTTATAATCATCTAAATGATTAATAT
This sequence comes from Liopterus haemorrhoidalis, assembly GCA_963971575.1. Lineage (NCBI taxonomy): Eukaryota > Metazoa > Arthropoda > Insecta > Coleoptera > Dytiscidae > Liopterus > Liopterus haemorrhoidalis. The sequence goes on from OZ020612.1 coordinate 52,551,783, forward strand.
GGGTACAACTTTCATGTCACAGTAATTTGTCTTTAAAATATGACATTGAGTCATACATCACTTGTTATTTTTTATGTTACTACTTGTCATCATTTTTCGTCATTTATACGCATTTAAGATTTATATTTATTTGCATTAAATAAAGTGATATTACGCTGTTTAAATTAAAATTATTTGGTTTGTGTAAATTATAATCTCATAGACAGTCGCTAAAAGAAAAATTTCATTGTGCAGCCAGTTATACTTAGATTTGTCAATTTTTGTCAAAGGTATGCAGAGGTTATATTTCAAGCTATAAATGCAAATACTATTGCGAAAAAGATTTTAACAAAGCTATTGTGTGCAATGGTCTAAATATTAATATTGGTACATTCATATTTTGTAACAGTATTTATATAAAACCTTGTTAAAGCAAAGTTAAGTGTCATTATTCATAATATGATGCCTAATACATTATATTCACATGACTTACTAATTATAATGATTTATTGTATTAATCATTGGTTTTTTAATAAAACGTTGATTTTATTACATATGAACACTGGAAAAATCCATTTATTCATAAAAGTTTTTTTTAGAAATCGTATAAATTGCTTATGGAAATAGAAAACTATTAATTTAAAAATTTGAAGATTCAATGTTATTATTTTCTGATAAATACGCATTTATTTGTGGTTCTGTTCACTAATATTCAGTACGTGACACTTAATTATTACGCTCTTTCGGCACAATAGGTTAAATTTTGCTTAATGAAAGCAGCCGATAATTCATCAATATAACACAAACTTTTTAAAAACCGTTCATGTTAACGAACTACTAGAAGCAGAATCTTGGTTCTATATTAATCGTAAGTAATAAAAAAGTGGTTTAATTGAAGTTTTCGATTCGTTTAACATATTAATTACTTATATTTGATTATTGGAATTTTATAAATACTGACGTTCATGTACTTCGTACGTTTTTTGTCGTTACATTTTAGCAGTAACGGAATTAATAAGTGAGATATTTCAATATATTGTGTTTATTTCGTCCCCAATAGCTCCCATATTCTTGCTATTGGAAAATTGTATAAAAAAAAGTGATTCGTTTTTTAATTTAAAACATTTTTTTTTTGTATACATTAATTTATTCTTAAAGATATCATTAGCTGTCTCTTTAACGATTGAGGTGGGCTTTTGATAAATAAAACGATCAAAATCTTTATTCAATCATCAAAAGTTATTAAGATTTGAAGGTATAGTTCTGCTTAAACCAGAAAACCTACCATACCAAATGTACAAGCGGAACTAAACGGGATTTCTATTTTTTTGTCACGAGCTCGGTTTTTAACGATTAAATGGGACTTTTGTGAAACAAAATTGGCTGTGTAGCTGTGTTTTTGCGTTTATCTTATGGTCAGAAATTGATTTTTTGTCTGAAACGCGTAGAAGCGAAATATGAAGACGCAAAAAGAAAAAATGTAATAAAATCTCATTTATACAGGGTGTAATTGAAATGTTAGGTCAAGTTTCAGTGGTGTATTCTACACAACAAAACAATGCAAAATTTTATTATAGTAATATGTCCAGAAATAGTTTCTTAAAAATTTTAGCAATAATATAGAAATATTTCCAAGCTAATGCTTTAAATTTTCATAAAAATTTTATATGTACCTAATAGTCATTTGTCCTAGTATTTTTGCTACCAGTATATATATCCCTTGTTGTATAATAGCTTTGCAGTGAGCCCTTGCTACGTTACTTGAAATCGTTTCCATTTATTATCAACTAGGTAGCAAGCCTGTGATATAATATTATGTCTGATCTCAAACTGAAATGATATTCCTGACTAAAGGAGTTTGGGTACTAGGCGTGAGTGTTATCCAGGGTTCAACATTACGACATATGAATTAAATGATATGTATTAGTACTTACCAACCGACTGATCAGGCATCCTTTAATTAGTCCGGATCTTCGCTGTTCACTTAAGTTCTTGAAGGTGCAGGTTTACGCCCGTAAAATAAGACTGTTTAAAATGAATGAATTTGGTTTATTATAATACTATTTACAAGAGTTAAGTTTGAAACATTAAAATATAGGTAAAAATAATGACAAATATTAAAACAAACAAAATCATATAGACCACCAGAATGCCGACACAGTGCATGTAAGAATTCAACAACTTGGATGTTTACGCTAACCGGACCGAATACTTTCTGTCCCCCTCTTCAGAGAGAAGGGTGTATTTATAAGAGGGCTAGTAGCGTTTCTAGGAAAAAGGGTTTATGCATTGTTCAAGGAAATGCTAGTGTTCGAAGTTATCAAGCAATAACTCTGAACAAATCTCTCTAAACAATGAACCATAAAAAATATATTTCTAAAGTTACGTGCTAAAACCTAAGGTTTATAATTTTATTTTATTATCTGAATTCTCACGAATGTTGACTGCAAAGTATCCTTTAAAATCCTTAAAAAACGATTGCAGCCCCTTTCAAAGAAATTCGTGACGGGTGTTTTGTGAAAGTTTGTCATTGATAAATAATTTGGCCCGGCGGACTAACCGATTCGTTGCAGCTTCTTTACTTGCGTGCCTCCTATTTATTGTCCTTCTCTAATTCTCGCCAGTTGTTAATGTTTTTAGGAAAAAATTGAGTCAGATATAAGATTTGACTCAATTTTGTCCTCGCATCAGAGTCTTGATATTTCTTTGGACCTTTTAAATGTTAGGGAGTATTTGATGATTTTTCTATTTAGTGTATCAGCATCTAACGTGATTAGGTGCCCCAGTCAACTAAGCCTTGTACAGGTAACATATTATAGATGTAGAGAAATTAACGTCCAGTGAAATAGATGATAAAATAAAAGATATTCGGCTTTTTGGAAACACAAATTTGTTTAGTTTCGTCAGGTGCTAGAAAGGTGTTTTATTTTACTGTATTTTTCCAGCTTCTGAAAAAATGTGTTTCTGAAGTAAATACTCAGTCCAAAAGGCCAAATGACTTTTATTTTATTCTTCTTTGAGCACTATCAGTCAGGTTAACTTTTGATCTCACTCACATAAGTCCTCTTTGTCAGGTCTTGCAATGTGCCCAAATATTAGAACAGTGTTTCTCAACAAAAAACGCACCGCGGACCAGTATAATATATAATTTATTTATACGGACCACTAATAATAATTGTTGGTTCATTTTTTGCAAGAAAACAAATATATTTGATGTGCAACTAAATACATTTATTTTATTTGTAGAAAATCACAAAGTTTACAGAAAATAATCAAAATATAAATTATTTACATAAAAAATTGCATAAAAAATATAAAAAAAACTTCAAAAAACAGACATAAAAACTTTCGCGGACTACTAAAATTTTTCTGGGGACCACTGGTGATCCGCGGACCACCTGTTGAGAAACAATGTATTAGAATATCGTATCTTTCCATGAAAAAAATCGTATCTCACAAAATTATAATTTTAGTAGCATAACATACAGTTTTGTGAGATATATATATATTTTAATATTTAACTTATATAAGTCAAAAAATTAAAATATTGAGTTACGACGATCTTCGTAGGATGGGTCGATTTGTAGAGTGTAGCTGTGCAGTGTTCAGTAAGCTTCGCCTACTATTATACGCCCTAATTCAACCTATTGTTTGAATTACTTTGGTTTCTTGTTTTTAAGGTATCAAAGACGAATAAATTAGTTATAGTAGTGGAATATTTATAAATCAAATAACACATTGTTAATAGTGAGAAATACGTTTCTGTTATTGAAAATATGTCAACCGGGGTGGTACGACCCGGTGTTCCGCAGCTAAATTTGGTTAGAATAGAAAAGATATAAGGTGAGAAGCTTGTTTAAGAACGAAAATACTTATGTAATACTTATGTTTGTTAAATAAATTAGTGAAGTGTTGTACTTTAAAAAATTGTGTTTTAGCTGAGTGTGCTACCGATTTATTAAATAGACAGTTTAGTTGGTTAAGAATTGGTCAGAAACCTTTTTAAGAATGAAAATTCGCATCGCAATGAAATGGATTTTTGTTCTCCTCTGTAAAAATGATATGTTCCTATTGTGATTTTGTGCACCATCACAGGCTGGTGGCCGATGGCACCCGGCTTCACGTAGGAGCGCAGGTCGGCGAAGTTGCTAAGCTCCTAGTCATTAATATATTATGTGAAAATATAAGTTTTATTTTTCTTTTTTAGTTAAGTGTGATGTCTGCTGCTGGATCAAGTGGTTCTGGCAGAGGCCGTGGAGGTGGTCAAACCCAAGCTGTGGGTGAAGCTAAATCAGAAAATAAAGATGCCAAACCTAACCCTAAAATGTCGAAAGCATTAGGAACGTGCGCTAAACGAATCAAGAAAGAATTGGCAGAAATCACACTAGACCCGCCACCAAATTGCAGTGCTGGACCTAAAGGAGAGAACTTTTATGAATGGGTCTCTACAATTCTTGGACCACCTGGTTCAGTCTATGAAGGAGGAGTTTTCTTTTTAGACATTCATTTTTCACCAGAATACCCATTCAAACCACCTAAGGTTACATTCCGCACAAGAATTTATCATTGCAATATCAATAGTCAAGGAGTTATCTGTTTGGATATTTTAAAAGATAATTGGTCGCCTGCACTGACTATTTCTAAAGTACTGCTGTCTATTTGTTCCCTACTGACTGATTGTAATCCTGGTAAGTATTCTTACAATAACTGTATAAATTCCGTCGATATTCAATGACGCCTTTCTAATCCTGTACTCTAAGGGATTCTTAACCCGCAATTCATACTTTTTAGTCCCTACAGCTGAAGTATTGAGATGTGACATTACCGATAGCGGCGCTGTTGTCGAAGGAAATATGATTGAGGACACTAATACTTAGCTGTTAATTTGCATATAGCGAACCAATTAAATGAAGCACAATACGTTTTTATTTTATTAAAATGGGAGTAATTATTTACGACATTTTTGAATTTTTCAGCGCTACACATGTATCGAGATGTGTGACACAATTTTCTAGCGAAAATTTGAATTTAATGTTAACTTTCCCTCCATTTTTCTTAAGAAAAGTAAAAAAAAACTAAGATGCCTATTTTTACAGAAGTCTTAAATGACAGCCAAAATCACTACAATTTATTCCGCTTTTATAGATTTTCACAACTTCTGTCGAACACTAAAATATACGTAATAAGTTCAAACTGTACTGCAGTATTTAATACAATAATTTGACCACCAGTAAGCGTATTCGAGTGTGTCACTTCTCAATATCTAGTGAGTGACTTATCGTTATTGTCTCAGCGCAAATTTTACTTTTTTTAAAATTTGTATATAAATTAATTTTAGGGTGGGGAGTCTAAAAAATGTATTTAAATGGCCCTCTCATGTATTTTTTTAAATATGGTCATTTTCTGTCGTTTTTTTTAAAAATTTATTCAAAAATGGTAAACCATATCTTGTAATGGAGATTGTTTTTGAGATCTACGACTCAAAATACAGAAGTAAAACACCTTTTGAAGTAAATCTGAGAGAAAAAAATACGATTTTTTCGATTTTTAACCCTTTTCAAAGGTTTTGTTGGACGATTCGTATTTATTGTAAAAGTTGGGTTATTAAGGCCCCAATTTTATTCTAGAATAAATAAAATTTTCTGAAATTCAAAAAAAAATTACATTTTAAAAATTTCACAAACAAATATTTGATTGTGTTGCTTCAAAATAAGTCCTAAGGCCTTTTAGAACCTCAGGATTTCAAAAATTTCAACCGAAGGTCTCTGTCTCATGTAGATTATGAGTTACGGTCTTTCGAAAAAGAAATATTTACAAACTTTAAAACTGCACGGATAAAAACGCGTTAATAAAGAAGGGCCCAATTTTTTTTATCTAGGTAGAAAAAAGTCTGCAGATTTCAAAATTTCAAACCGCAGGTTTTTATATTTTATTGTTCTTAAGTTAGGAGTTTTTGAAATTTAAAAAAATAAATTGAAAAATTAAGATTTACAATTAAAAACAAAAAAAAAATATGTTGGGGGTTGTTTTGTAATATGTCCTGAGCCGCAAGAGTTCATATACACACCAGAAATCCCTTCGCAAAATGTTGATTATCTATTATCGTTTTCCTAATTTTGCTGTCCTAGATTTTTACTAACTAAACCTAACCTAATTATCTAGTTTTTAGGTATACAGTACTTTATTTTTCCCCAAACATTAGCCCATTCATTTTCATTACATTTTTATTTTTATGTAATTTTTAATACAAATTTCTTATTTCTTAAATTCTTACAATTATTTTATTTTTCTTAAAACTGTCACTTTATAATAAATGCCAACATGAAAAATTTAATATCCCAGCGAAGCTGTTTTCGTGACAACTTAAAAAATACGAAATCCCCATTTAGTTCCGCCTAAAACAAGGAAATGATTTGAATGTAAGGTTAATTAATTTTGTGTTTTAACAGCTGATCCTCTAGTTGGAAGCATAGCTACCCAGTATCTCCAGAACAGAGAAGAGCATGATCGTATAGCCAGACTTTGGACCAAACGTTATGCTACGTGATTCATTCAACCTCCAACATACTCCTTTTCCCTACCTCCATGTTGTGTTGTCCCTAACATGTTGCCATTAGAGCGACATTTCCATATATTCACTGTGTACAATCCATAATTTAGATATTATTCTTCCCACCCGACTGTTGTGTATTTATTATTTTACAAAATTAAATATAAACATAACAATTTCATATTTGTTTCTATAAAGACATTTAAAAGGAATAACATTTTCATATTTTTAATTTCACATTTAATTTTGATAAGTTAATGTATCGATTTATTTAGGTTAGTTAGATTTGTATAAAGATTTAGTTTTAAGTTCTCTTTTAAATGCAATTCAGTGAAAATTATGAGTGATGAAAAAAATAAAATAAATTAAAACTCGTATACGTAATCATGTATTTGTGTTCCTAAAATTATTATGTTCCATTTTGGTTGATCGTATTTAACAAATTAATAACAATTTACTGCTTATCAGCTGGTTACTTAACGATAAGCTACAAAATAAATGATAAAGTTGATTAACTATAAATTTAGGGAGCCTTCATTCAAGTTTGCTTTGTAGATCTATGTACCTAAAACATAAGTAAGTTTATTATATCAAAAAGTGATAAAATAAGATTTTGAATTATTTTTTGAAGGTGTAAATATTGAATGAAACACCAAATCTTTCCTTTAATATAAGTTTATTAAAAGCTAGATGGACATTTTAACATGCAGTCCTTGTCAGTAGTACATTAATCACAACTAAAAACTTAAATAGTGGTGGGTTAAACTAACTTTTGTACGTACCACTGTATATATGTTACAGCCAATGACCTAATGGCTGGCAGTGTTAACAACGATCGGTTAATTAATTTAGGTTTAGTAAAAATCTAGAACGACAGAAGCCGAAAGGCTCGAATTAAAATTAATAGATTCAGTTGTAGGCTCTCGTTGAAACATATTGAAAATATTTTAATTTATTAATACTTATTTCGGCTTATGAGGCCATCTAATGATGTATTCTGTTGATGGCCTCATAAGCCGAAATACGTATAAATAAATTAAAATATTTTGAAACATTACCGAGTGTTTTATTTTGAGTTCTATAAACTTAAAGGATTTGTGTAAAGAAAGACTTTTTTATGCCTGTCATTGGTCGGTCGTTGTTAACACTAGCCGGATATATACAGAATAAATAAGTTGAGTGACTAATGCGGCAGACTAACGTTGTGAAAAATGTAACATGTAGCATCTACGAATGGAAATGTAGTCGAACTCTCAAGTGCTTGTCGACAATAGTGTAGTGATAAGCCGTATTGTCTCAAGTATAACGAAAATGCATGTGCATTTCACTGTTTCGTTTAGCTCTACGTTCTGTAAATTAACACGAGAACAAGTAAATATAGTCTGATAATAAAAATATTTTTGTTCTGAGAATGTAATACATTATGGACTTGGTATGCACTGAAGGGAAGATTTAGTCTTTTTTTTCATGATATAAAATTATCCGGTATATTGCAAATAATATTTGCTCCAGAAATAGTTATAAAATCATATGAACGATTGAAAGTCGCTGCCTTATTGGCTGTCGCATCAAATTAACGTCTCAACAGATCAACGAAATTATTACGTGAACATTTTGTGATTACTTCTTCTTGATTCCGAACAGAGTATAGTTCATTTAAATGTAGTTTTCTAATGTTTTCTTCTTCATCTCCACTCATTTTTAAATGCTTGAAAGCATTATAAAAGATTGTATTACTTTTTAATTTGAGGTTTAAGTGAGGAAAAAATTATGGATATATTAACTTATCTATAGTTTAATTTTATTTTAAATGTCTTTATACACATATTGGCAATATTACAATGGTATGACTACTTTTAAGTCGAATTACGACTAGAATGGCTACTATATAGAATGCTAGTAAAATGTTGAATTGTAGCAAATTAACGATGCCAAAAAATTGTTTATCCCCGATTACGATTAAAATTGTATTTAGTATTATGTCTACCAGAGTGGAGTTTATGTCAGTGTTTTTAAGAAATATGTGTCATGCAACAGCTAAAACCAATTCTGTTTAAAGAGTTGTTAAGTATACCTAAAGTTAAGATCTATTTTTTTTTATGTCTATTATTAGATCTGATGTGAAATATGCTGCATTTCGATATTTCTGTTTAGAAGGATTTAAAGGAGATATATTCAAGCAGTTTTTCTTGCGAAACTAATAACCAGAGATGCTGCGCATTAAATAATTTTATGCAACGTAATATTTAACATGTATGTGTAAAATTTATTTCTGTAACTGTTCGAAAACATATTTGAACTTGTTTGGGCAAGTTTTATTTAAAAACGGATTTCATCGCATTTGCACTGGGTTGTATTAGGCCAGTGATGGCGAACATATGACCCGCGAGTCACACAGTGACCCGTACAAAAGAAGATCTTTGTAGGTCCGAAAATTCTAAAGAAAGATTCTAAAATAACTAGGGTTGGGTGTAAGCGAGCGCATTCACGAGACATGTTAAGAAAATCGACAAATATGATAATAATAGCAGATGTAATTCAACTATTACAGGATATATACCTGTATTATACACGTTAAACGGAAGGCCGCTATCTCAGGTAGAGTTAACGAGATTAGCAGGGGATCCACACAAATATTTACACAGTAAGGCGGCAGATTTTTATTTACACATATTTGACCCGCGATTTGAATCTACATAATTTTAAATTCGATTTTGGGATAAGATTCGCCATGGCTGTAATAGGCTCTACTACCCTTAGATATTGGGAGTGTAAGAACATGTTCGCCGCAGATAAAATTGTGCATCTATACTAGTGGCGTCAATTCAGTTTTACGAAAGTGTACTTTGCCTGTAAATATTAATGGTCGTTCTTCTTTCCCAACAATTGAGGTTTGGACTCCAAGGTGTGGACCTCTTCTTTTTGTTTACTTGACTTGCAGAGTAGGTATAAAAATCGGTTAAACCATTGGTACGTACAATCATTACACGGTCAAACGCATTAGACGTTATTGACACCCCTGTTCTATACTAAAGCGGCATAAGCATATGACATTCGAAGGCAAAGTCGTTCTTGAGTTGTCCTTTTCCGCTGTCTAGTGAATTGTATGCCAGTCAGTGGCAACATATATCGTAAAGAGCTTTTAGAAGAGTGTCCTAGATGAGCTGCGTTATGCGCAAATAGCCATCGTCGCTGTGTATTAAATTTTTTAACTAACTAACCAACTATTTTTTTTATTTTGAAATACTGTTTGGTCAGTTCTTTCCCCAATTCTCTGTAGTTCTACGTGACCAATCAAACTGAAATTTTTTTTCGAAGACAGTTTACTAATACCAACATTATTCTCTTGGTAGCTTATATAACGAACCAAGTTTGGCAGCCATACAGAAGTACTGACGTCACGCATGCCCTAAAGATGGTAGTTTTGTTGAGGTATTGTAGATGGCAGATTTTTATGTACGGCTAAGTTGGATAAAGACTCCTCTTGCTTTACGAATTCTGTTCTCTACATCTTTCCGCGTCAACGTCTCCAGTCACAACACTACATGTATTGGAACTTATTTACACGGTCGATTTGCTGGTTATCGAGAAGTTGACCGGTTTCTGCATTTATACCAGTGGTTGTCAATGCAGCATTATAATTAATTATATATGTTTGGGAATATTTTTGAAGACTTTTAGTCATCTAGGCTGTGCATTATATATAATTTAAAAAATAATAGGTTGTGTCAACATTTTCTTGAAAATTTTGATAATATCAACACGTTCCTTTTAACTGGTAGACATTTTAAAAATATTTGTCCAATGTGTAACACAATATAAACTTTTTTTACTCGTGAAAAGGTATCATTTGCTATGTGTAGCTAGAAAATCATTTGTATTTATGAGTCATTTTTATTACATTATTTTTAGTAAAATTTCATGTTAGTAATAGACTCATGCTAAATAATAATTAGTGTATTTGAGAATGATCTTCAAATTTTTGTGAATGTTAATTAGATTAGAAATGTTCTTTTTTTAAGTGTACTTCCTATCGTATTTTCGTTTTAGTTTTTAATTAGGCTGTTACACATTTTTTTTTTAATTGTGCTCCTGTGCAATGAAACTATTTCTTAAAGAAAAAGCTTGTAAGATCGCTATTTCAAATGCTTTTGTATTTTTTTTTTTTTTTTCATATTTGTTAATATAAAAACGTCACGAAATAAAATTATAATTTTAGTTTTTTATCATTTATATCTGTGACTAATAATAAAGATATTATTAGGATATAAAAATCGGAATTGGTGTTTTATTTCACATCCTAAAATATATTCCTATAATAACAATGTACCTAAAGTTTTTGAACCATTCAGTCACTATCGTCCAAGATTTGTCAAACTCTTTTAGCTTAATTTAAAACGCTCCTCTATGACGATTTGGGACCTTCCAGAGGCTACGTTCCTGGCGGATTTCAATCGAATCCTCTCGGCAATTCATTTATCATCTCTTAACGCAGGGGTTCTTAAACTTGTGTAGTCCGAGGACCCCCTCGTGAACATTTTTTTTGCGGACCCCATCCAGTGATGGCATCCTAAATTTTCAGGAAGCGGTTCTATAAAGTCATGTGATATCTAGAAACCTATTCTGTATTTTTAAGAGTGAAAACAAATCACTTAATTCCATTTATTAAATATAAGGAAAAAAAATTAAGAGCGTATTATTAATAACCTATAAAATAAATATAACATTTACAACACTGCAGGGCACGGCGCACGATTGAATACTGAAGTCAGAGTAATTAATTTATTTTTAATAATTCTAACAACCGGTTCCCTAAGGTTTCAATAATTTTAAGAAACGGTTCGCGCGAACCGGAAGGATGCTATCACTGGATGGAAGTCATATTTTGTAATTATATATAATTAATTAATTTTTTATTTATGATCGGCGGTCTAGAAACGGGGAACTTACCTTCTCTGATCCTATGCACCTATCTAGGAGTTTAGAAACCTATTATTTTACATTTTTTTATACATAATAAAAGTTTCTGAAAAAAAGTACTCTAAAATAATTGATTTCTTTCCAGCCACCCAAATAAAATATTGTAAAATATATTTATTCCTATAATTTTAGCTTGACAGCTGTGTAATAATAACTTTGAATATTTTCTATCAAAGTTAAAAATTGACCGCCGTGGCGTTGAGATCTTTAATCTATTTCCCTACAATAAAGACATGATCAGTCACGTAAGGAGATGTTAAAAAATAAAATACTATTTTAAACATTTAATATATATTATGCCATTAAATACAGGTTAACAAAATATAGTTTATATAATAACACAGTGCAATTATAAGTAGTTGCTGTGGACAAACAGACATTAAATAAGACATATTAAAACCTCCTTAATCAGTTCAAAACTGTCACTGACAGTTTTAAATGCTTATAAAAATACAAAACGTATTAACTTCAGTCTAAAATCATTCTTAATCTTAAACCAGTTAATATTCAAACAAATATCCTTGGCCATTGTAAATTAAAATGAAAAACATTAGAAAATACTGATTGATTAGTGTTTTTAGCCTAAAAAATTAAATACTTATAAAATTTTAAATATGTTAAAACGATTATAGCACATTTAAAAAGATTTTCTACAGTGCCAAGCTGCCTATAGTGTATATTAAAATTGGCACTCAGTAATACAATAATGGCTTCTAATACATTTATTGCTTTGACAATATTAAATTCTACTGAGTTTTACAGCTGAATAGGATCTACAGGTAACACGTAGTCTTCCATATAAAGACAGCTAATTTTTAAAACTGATTTGCAAAGCGTTATCACAATAAATTTGCTGTACATAATAATGCCAAAAATTCGAAAATTGTTTTAACACATTTATTCGGGCTCGAGTTTGGTTGCCCAGCTTAGAAATAAAATTCTTACCTCTTTATTGACCGGTACCATGAAATAGGTATAGAGAAAAGAAGCTTAACTGCTTACTTTATACAGAATTGTGAACAGAGATTTAACCGCTTTAGGGCCATTGTTTCCCCCAACTCGTCTTTTGTATTTAATGTGTTAAACTGTATTTTAAAGAATTTAAATTTGGAAATTATACATATAAAGACAGTCGTCTGTACAGTTTAAACGATGAAATGTCAACTACTGGCCAAACAAAGTATTAATTTAGATACAACAATTTGATGTCAATCGGTTAACTCAATGTTTTCTGTGTTCTGAAGTACTTTGGGGGGAGTAAAAATATTGTAAAGAATCGATATTAGACCTCAATTTAAAAAAATAAATAATTAAATTGGTTTAAACCAATAACTGGTTGTATGAAGGCGGCTATTTGTGGGGTTCTTATGGGGTAATACATGAACATTCTTTTCTTAATTTCGTTGGGTATTTTATTATACTGTAAAAAAAAAAATCTATTGCTCGCATGCGTCTTTTTTTCGATGCCTTGAATTTGTCTAGTTCTGGAAACATCTTTTCATTACCCTGTTTGTTTCTAGCTTATTAATTCGGATAAATAAAATTTTAAAACATTAAGTTAACTGATTACTAGGTTGGTTATACTGACATAGAATACATTTATTTATTTATTTTTTAATACTTTATGTATGAAATTGTAGGTATAAATACTAAAAGTCACATTTTAAAGATATCGTTGTAATTTATACGAAAAAATCATTATCGAAATATATTTATTTCTAATGTTTTTCAAATATATTATTATCAAAAAATATTGTTCCCATAATCAGATCTAAACATTGAACATTGTATAATAATAAAAATATTTCTAAAATTAAGTGTTATCATTAAAGTGATAATAATAGAGACAACAATAAATCTATCAATTTGTGAGCCCTACAAGACAGGTATTAACTGATTGGTAACAGATGTCCTACTATCAATAAAATAGTGTATGAAGAACACTGACAAGTAAACACCGACATTTGTTGCTTTTACTAACTTATTTAGTTTCAAAGTACTTCATATTTGGCTTGACTAATTGTGCACGGTGTGCTAAAATTTTGTTCTGTGCGATTTAAACTGTTTCGTATTCTTTTCTGATGGAACGTGCTAATGTGCACGAGAACACCACTCCAAGAAGCTGCAAATAAAAATATTTATTAATTATTTAAAATGTATCAGTTAGGCCTAGTCTGTCCACCTTCAGGTAAACCTCTAGGTAGGGTGACCAGATTTCAGTGAAGGGTAACCGGGACACAAGGGAAAAAAAGAAGGTCCTCAGCTCCCAGATCCAAGTGAAGAGCAAAAAAAAAGGTCCTAACCTCCCAAATCCAAGTGAAGATAAAAAAAAAGGTCCTCACCTCCCAAACCAAGTGAAGAGCAAAAAAAAAGAGAGTCCTCACCTCTCATATTAACTAATTTATATCATATTTCTTTTCTTACAAATACGAAGCGCCATTCTTAGCTCTCAGGTAAAGAATTCACTTTAAAAAGTAATAGATAGTTTGAATTTTGTATAATTAATATTCCTACCGTCTTGTGTTTTATTATTATTTTTTAATGACATTTACTTAAATAGGATCAGCCATTTTTGCAAGCTAAATACCAGCGTTAACTTTTAAAGCCACCGTTTTAGTAGGCGATTATTGTAGAACGTTAACTGGCGATTTTAACGCCGCCGCGTTATAATTTTAACACAAATATGCTTAGCGAATAGCATTTATGTTTGAAATGGTGTTTACGTTGAAAAATTAACGTCAGTTTCTGACGTTAAGATTTTAACATCATGATTAGAGAATAGACCCGACTGGCGCGCAAATAATACGAAACGCCCGGAACGATTATTTGTCTTCAGCGGTGAACAACCGCTTGTGATAGTTCACCGCACTAGCGGAAAATTACCATCAATTATGTAAACAGGAACAATTAGATAAGAGGAACTCAATAAACACGTAGCAATGAATTTTAAAGAAAATAATAAAAAGTAATTGTTTACTTCACATTTATGAAAAATGAAGGAAAAAGTTACAGGCGCATTTTATATCACAGGGCTTTTTGAACAGTTTTAAATAGTTTGGACAGTTGGACATTATCTTGGTGTCTGTATAACTGTTTTCTATAACCCGTCTTAGATATTCTGTACTTTTAAATAAAAATATTTGATTAACGAACATATCAAATATTAATGTGTAATATTTAAATAATCTCTTTGTTTACTCACAGTAAGGTCACAACGATTTACGTTATCTGCAGACTATTAAATAAAGAATCTAAAAATTTCATAGGCAGCTGTAAATATTTAAACATGATTGATTTAAAAGTATTGAAGTATTTATGTGGATAACAAAAGACGAAGAAAATTAATTCATAAATCAATAGTAACCCAGTTTTTACCCAATATCTGATGCCTACCAAGAAAATAAGACATAGATTATACATTCAAATTTATAATACTTAAAAAATTGATGTGAAATGTGAATTTTCACACATTTCAAGGTTTTATAGGTATTTAGTAAGTGATAACAAAATATAAGTACATATTAAAAATCATTCATTTGGATAACTTTTTAAATAATAATCCACGTGCTTACATATAGAGACTTGCTTGAGGTGCTCTCGCATCAAAACCTAGCTATAGCTATCCAGTTCTAGTCAGATAAATATTGTAAGCACAGTGTTGCAAAAAAATCGATAACTTTCGAAATAATTATTAGATCAATAATTCCTGTGGTACTTTTCCGGTTTACATTAAGGGGGCAGACCACAGTAGAAGCAAAAAAAAGAGTCATTTTTAGGATTTTTTTTTCTAAAAAACCAAACAAGATATCGAAATTCGGTAAAAAGTTCTTTATTCTATAGGTAATTGACATTCTTTTTGAATTTTTTCAAAATTTTAAATAACAAAATGGCGGCTCCCCAGCGGTTCTCCAGAGACGCTTTTTTTTTTTCTTAGCTGCGTGGCCGTAAAGTTTTTTCCTTAAATTTTAAAATTATGATCATCAGCCAAGAAAATTTCGATAAAGCATCATAACTGCTAGAGGAGTACGTAGGATTTTTTTTTAAATTGATTTTTACAAAATGGCGTTATTTTGAAAAAAAAATCCGAAAAAAACGCTCGAAAATTGTTAATAACAATTGAAATATTCAATATAAAAAAAAATCCTACGTACTTCCAAGCAGACACTAGTTGTGAATATGCTGTAAAAAAAGTTAATCAAACAAAAATTGTTTGAGATATCTTTACGGCCAGTTTGAAAAACGTTATTTCGAGAAAACGCGTTTAAAGTTTAAAGTACTTAAGTAAAACAGTGAAAGGCGCCGCGCTACTTTTAAAATTTTTAACGCTTAGAAGTTTTTTCATTATATGACAATTTGCCACGTGATTTCTATGATGATAAGGTATAGTTTAAAGCAAAAAAAAAATTTCAATTTTTTGAAAATTCTACTATTGTCTACCCCCTTAAAGTGCATTACTCAGAAATTTTTCAGATTTTTAAATTAACCCCTAGGTTAAAACGTGCGGGACAAAAGTTTTTTTTCCTCAAAAATCGTGTTAAAGAAAATTTTTTTTATCACAAATTGTGTTAAAGAAGTTTAAAAAAACTACTTTTTGTTCCTTAATTTACGTTGAAAGAACTTTCGTCTGATACCTCACAATAAATTTTAAAACATAATTTGTTTTTTCAAACCACACAATATAATCGATATTTTTCGAAAAACCTCATCAAAAATTCCTGTTCCAGTTCCCATTAATATCATTATAGGCGCGACAACCCAAGGTGAGCCTAAGCCTCCTGTTTCCAGGTTTCATTTCAATCTATGTACATTCAGGAATAATATGGTCAGTATTACCTACAGTTTATAGCCGGTTGCGGGGGGGCAATTCGACCTGAGTCTTGTGTCCTGAACAAGTTGTAATTAGGCTTCATTTAGGGAATTATTCAATTTTTTAATATAAAAAAATATGTATATGTTGCATAGGGGGGCATCAGAATTTTAGAAAGACTTAGGTGGGTCATGGTTAAAAAAGGTTGGGAAACACTGACCTAGAGAAAGCTATTCTTCAAGGGAAATTTGATGGAAGAAGGTATCGTGCCCGATGTCCTATCAAGTGGACAGATTAGATAAAAGGGGTAACCGGTTGCTCTATTATGAGAGTTACGAGAGATGCAAAATATCGAAGCCGTTGGAAAGACATCATTAATAAAATAAAAACATAAATAACAGAAGAAATCAATATAGAGAAGTGAACATCGCAAACATTTTAAAAATGATACCTTCGTTGAAGGCTTTTTAGTAATGTTGATAATTTTTGGTGACCAAGTTTACTATAATGGCTGTTGCACTGCGCATGTGCAAATAGAACTAACTGCAACAATCATCAGTAAATTCTGACCATAAAAATTGGTTTTCTTACCTGAACTATAGCGATACCAATCCCGACACCTCCAATTATATACGCTCCATTTTCTAAAACATTCTTCAGTTTAGGTAGACAGCCATCTTTGAAAACATTCTCAGAATTAATTGAGCAGGACCCGTCATTCATGGCGTCTTTGCAGCAAGTGTAGGGTAAACTATCATTTTGGAAGATTGGATGCCAATCGGAAATATTATGTATACCACAACATTGCAACTAAAACAATAGATTATAATTAAAAAAATATTATTAAGATTGCCAACTCTCCGTGTTTGTTCATTTCTCTGGGTCGCGAAAAGAATAATACAGCATTCACAGCTCTAAAATTAATAGACTATATGTTATGACTTGTGCAAGGTAGATTATCACTTACAAGTTGGTCATTCTGTAACGCAAGCGACCGTTTACAGTTCTAAATTTAACAGACTATGCATTGTCGACTATAGACAGTTTTCCAAAATTTATAGTTAGTGCGCTGTTTTAATGAGACAGACATGTAAACACACATTAGTTGTCTCACTTTACATAACCTAAAACATACTATCGCACAAATTTAAGTAAATTTCGGAAATCGTGAAACAAAACAAATATTGCTGTTGTTGAAAATATAATTTTGTTATTAAAATTTGGTAAGAAATCACGATCTCGCTGATGGGGGGTTCATAAAGTCACATGCATTTATTTCTTCGTAGTTGGTTTGAAAATACATACATGTCACAACATTCGTTACGCATTAATTTTAATAGCTATGAACGCTGTCATCAAACGTTAAAACTGTCTATTAAATTTATCCACAACGCACAGCATATAGTTAACTAATTTTAAAGCTGTTAACGCAACCTAAAACATATACACTTATGTCCCGCTTTGCGTCGTTTCGTTTTGCGTTGTTTCGAATTTCCGTCGCTCCTAAAAAGACACCAATTTTCGCTCTGCCTCATAGAGTTTTCGAAGTTGCGTCGTTAATTTTTTTTTTTATTTTAAAATGTTTTTCTTTTTTTTTGTGTAAAATATTTTTACGTCCGGACCATTTGACAACAATCTGAATTCATCATTTTCATGAGGTTTGTTCCATTAAATGTAGATGTAGTTGTTTTTATTTTATTTTGCTTTATTTGTAAATTCTGTTTAGGATATTTGTTTGGGGATTCCCCTGTTTATTAATTCCTTCCAAACAGCTTTCCAAAGTAATGAAATTGATTGACGATGCTGTCGAGATTTTTTTAAAAAATGATCCTGATTTTGATTGAAGTTCTAAAGTAGCTAGGGCGATAGATACTGGAATTAATTTCTATAAGGAGCTTTACAGAGAATTTTTAAAGTTATGCTGTTTAGTCGACCCGCGAAAAATATTTCGTTAAAGAAAAACAGCAGGAACCATCATCTACAGCAGGCCCGTGCAACCTTTTAAGCGGGAGGGCCACTTGGAAGTTTTGAGAAATCTTCTCGGGCCACACTACTTTCTATCGGGAATTATGGTGTTTCCTGGGTCTGGTGGGTCCAAAGATATTTTGAATAATTAAACACAAATAAATTTGATATTTGTAGATTTATTATATAAAAAGTTAACAAAACCACCTCTTTGTTAAGATACATTGCATAAGATTATCAATATTAACCGCTTATACAGAAAAATAAATAAAATATTTATCATTTAGAAAAACACAAATTATTGCGTAAATTATGCACAAAATATATTATTTTATACTTCAAATAAGTAGTTCTGAAAGGAATTTTATAAGGAAACTTATACAAAATAGTATCTAATAATAAATCAAGAACTTTTTTTAATGTGTCTGACATTGGTGTTCTTTTTTTGCTCTGTACTGCTCTTTTTTTGTAATCTGACATTGGTGTTTGTCCACAATTTGAGAAATATTCGGGCGGATATTGGTTGACGCTAATATAAGTGTATTTTTAAGATGATCATCAGTCAAGCTATTTCTGTTTTTCGTCTTTGTCAATTTCATAAAAGAAAAGAATTGTTCACATGTATATGCACACATGTTGCAGTATATGAGGGTACTTAGTTTGACAAATATATTTTTTGTAAAATTTTAGAATAGTATTATCTTTGAACGCATCTTTCAGATCTGAATTTGACTACAGTTCTATCATTTCTATTTGCAATTCTTCAGGTATTTTTTCTATTTCAATTGCAAATGGAGTAGAGTTACTAAAAATCGTTGTAGCCTCAAATAATAAATCACTTGATATTTAAAAAACGAATGAAATTTTCGCCTACTAAAACCTAACATACTGTGTGTGGGTTTTCGGTTGCTTAGTTTATAAATTCAAATTACCGCGCTTGATTTGTGTACAGAGGGCGCAGAAATAGTAGGTGTGCTTTTGTACACAAATTAATATAAAAATAGTACGCAGTGATTAGCAACAGACATATGAAGCGAGTACATTGACAATTTTTTCTGGATGAATAATTTTTTTCTACTTGAAGCTGAAGTATCCTGAGTTTGAACGAGTTTTTTACAGTCCACTCCTCTGATCCATCGACATAGGTATTATACATACATGTGCAAGTCTGGTACAGATGAAACATAGATTTGCGCGCGCAGATTATGCAATAAGAACAGCATTCTGAGCGATCTTTCGTCGCAAATGCACGTCTGCGATATGCACTCGACTAAAGTCCATTCTACATTATACTTTTTTCAATACTTTTTTCAATACTATCCAACTCTGACGTCATTTCAACTTTTGATACTACAGAATATAGTGGGGGAAAAAAATAAGAGACAGTGAAAAATTTTATATCTTCCATCTCTTATTACTTTTGTTGCCAACTTAAAAATTTTTAGGTTCAGATGGCAGACAACAATTTGGTTATAGTGAACCAATTTATAAATATTGTTTAATTGTGCTAAGTTTATATTTAATTATATGACCCAAATAAACTTCTTATCAACTTAATAAACTACTAAAAGTTAAGTTGTAAACAAAAACTAAAAAGTTGGTGTTGGTACGACTGAAAAGTACAGAACTGTCAATCGAAAATTTGACCGGGGGTAGTTTTGGATGACAGTTCTGTACTTTTCAATCGTACCAACACCAACTTTTTAGTTTTTGTTTACAACTTAACTTTTAGTAGTTTATTAAGTTGATAAGAAGTTTATTTAGATCATATAATTAAATATAAACTTAGCACAATTAAACAATATTTATAAATTGGTTCACTATAACCAAATTGTTGTCTGCCATCTGAACCTAAAAATTTTTAAGTTGGCAACAAAAGTAATAAGAGATGGAAGATATAAAATTTATCACTGTCTCTTATTTTTCCCCCACTATATTCTGTAGTATCAAAAGTTGAAATGACATCAGAGTTGGATAGTATTGAAAAAAGTATAATGTAGAATGGACTTAAGAAACGATGTATTTTATATGTAGCTTGTTAAGAGAGATATTTATTTATTTTTTTTTACTTTTTAAATATATTTGAAATAGACATTTTATATCTCAATTTGCTTTGCTTTTTTTTTCTAATATTCAATTTCGCTCCGTGGGTCGCAAAAAAAAGCTCGAGGGCCGCAAGTTGCACGGGCCTGATCTACAGAATCATTAGCATCTACATCTACGTATATAATTGAATCAGATCAATAGAGAATTTGTTGTACTTTTTTTTGTTATTTTGTGTATAATTGAATTTTCATGCTATATTTTCTGTTTCTTTTTATTTATGAATTAATAAAGTTTCTTTTATTTATGTTTCTTAAATTATTAATTTCATTAGATTTTCTTTTGTGGTTTTTTTTTTTTTGTACCTATCTTCAATATTCACATAGTTTCTCATACAAAATGTTATTTCATTTTGCGTTGTTTCAGTTTGCGTCGCCAAATTTTGAAACGTACGACGCAAAGTGGGGTCTAGGTGTATATTATTTTTATATACTATCACGATTTTTTTCAAATGACTGAATTTCTGCCCTCCACTCCTCAAGTGATAATTTGAATTTCTGCCCCCCCCTCGCTTTTCAAGTGAGAAAGGGTTCCTGCAATGTTTACCCACGGAAATCATTGTAGTTACATCTCCTTATTCGTGAGTTCGCTATTTTTTATCACATAAAATATTGTGTGTTAAGTTTTAATAAAATAGAGGAAGAAACACTGCTTCACATATACACTATCTGTGATAGTAATAGAAATGATAAAATACATGTAATAAAATAAGAACAACTTCCGTTATTTGTTAAAAATTAAATAAACAAACAATAATTATATGTTTGTGCAAAAAAAAAACTCGTACAAAAAAAAAAACCATTGCAATGACGAAACAAAATCCGTCATAATAACATAACAATAGAACATTAAGTACTTATTTTATTTTCTATTGTTATCTGGAATCATAGTAAATTTTTTATTCTAGATAAATAAATCCAGCTAGTCACAAAAAAGTATTTGCAAAGTTACAAAATAAATAAAGGGAAAAAAAAAAACTAATAACTCTTTATCACTTACTAATTCCCGGCCAGAAACATAACTTTTTATACATGAGACTTATCGCTTATAACGACATCGGATATTACGACGAAATTAATACAACGACGAAAAATGGCTTGAAATTTGGGTCAAATTATCTTTTATAACGACGGAACACCACTGCCTCACGCGAAAACTCCAGAGAAGTACCGAATTGGCTAGGGGAATTGCCGAGTTATAAAAAGGCAAGGCGAAACGCGACAGATAAATATATTCATTCAGTGTTTAACTACGAGTTGAAGGTACGTCATCGACGTCGATATGGCAAAACGAAAATCATTAAAGTAAATTTTTCGAATATTGATGAACTCGAAACGGAGGAGGATATGACGGAAGGTGAAATTTTAGATGGGTCAGATCCGAATTTGGAGTCAGAAATACACAACGATGAAGTAGAAATGGAAGAAAATACCGAGTTCCAAATACCTACTATAAAGGATGCGTTTTCAACAGTTGAAACAATTCACCTTTTTTTCAAGTTCAATCAAAATTTAAAAGAGGCTAAAACAGAATTTGCATGACTACATTTGGAAAAAATTATTGAAAAAAACTTTTTAAAAAAACAAACCAAAATGACAGATTTTTTGTTAAAATTTAAATATGTGTATAGATACATACATATGTAAAAGTGCTGAATTGTTTGTGAAATAAGTTGAATTGTTTTTTCTTTTTTTGTTTTGTAACATTTGGATATTGTTTTTGTTGTTTAAGCTTCTTGCACTCATGTTAATGTGTTCTTTTCTAACATAAATAAAATGTACACATTTTTAAACATTGTATTATAGTGTTTGGATATAGCGACCTACGGTTATAACAACCGAATTTCATTGGTCCCTTCAACGTTGTTATAAATGATATTCACTGTATTTAGTTTATAAACAAAGTTTTTAACAAATAATACCAGATATCTAATAAAAAGAAATAAAGCAAATATTTAACATATTAAAAATACTGTAAAAAATAACTTACGTCGTTCTGAACAGTATCCCAAGTTTTTTGATATTCTTTATGCGTAGGATATTCCTTGAGAGTCTTATTTAATTTTTCTTCCAATAAATTCTCAATCTCATTGTGACGAACATATCCAGCAATACCAGCAGCGAGTTCTAGCGTAAATATGATCAACAAAAAAACGGCAAACTACAAATAAATATTATACGTTACTTATTTATAAAATAGTTAACATGTATATAAATAACTTACAGTAATAATCATGCAATGATTTTTTTTCGCAGCACCACAACATCCGAAGAAGGCTACAATAAAAACTATAACACCCACGACAATTAATATCAAAGGTGGTGAACTTGTATCTATAATATTACTATAATCAGAAACAGATGCTTGTATTACTGCTCCGACAGTAATTATTGCTATGCCAGAAAGCTGAAAATAAAAACAAAATTTGTCATATGTCAAAAAATTATTTATACATGTATAATACTTTAAATACAGTTATATCATATGTAGTGTTGAAAAATATGTTTAAATTATCAAAATTAAACTTACGACAAACAGCAAATTGAAGAAAAACAGCAAGTTTTTAACACACGTCATTTCACCGGACACCATTTTGACATATAAATATTACGCCTCTGTTATTGTAGAATAGGTCTTGGAATGTGACTGTAAAAAGAATGAATCACTATCATAAAATGTCGCAAACACTCACCTCAATAATACAAATAAGACTAAATATAAAATTGTCAAGCAACAATTGTGAAATTAACCGCAATTACGTACAATTTGTGACTCAACGGTTCGAGGTATTCTTGGAATACCTTTTGTTTACATCAAACGTGTGAAAATTGATCCTTCTTCTTTTGATTTTTTCGCCTTTTATGTCACTACAAAACACTATGAACGTGGCTTTTAGGATGAAAATCCAATAAAATGCGTTATTTCATTGGACTCGATGCGCTTATTCTGTCTAAATTTAAATATGAAATACAATCAGGTGATTATGAGAAAGGATGTAGAAAACCACTTCTTTTGGTTTCTGTTCCGTTATCTTGGATTATTACATATTTTTATATAAATCTATATAGTAGATTATTCTTCATTTGAATTTTATCTAAAGTCTGATTTTGATAGCTGACGCACGTCACTATAATGAAACGCATTGTTATAACAATGTACCTATTTACATAGATATTTCGCGTCTCATCTGTTAATTTTCTTATTATAATAGTAAATTTTCATCGTAACAATTGTTATTACAACAATCGTTTATTTGAACTGATTTTTATAAAATTTGATAAGCTGTAGATAATTTTGACGTTGATTAACAGACCGTGATAAGTACTCAGCTGTTTACTTAATTATAAAAGTGTTTGAAGAGACGCTGTTAACGTTGATTTTATGTTTCAACAGAGGAGGGACAGCAACATTTCTGCCAAGGGGCGTAAATAATGCAAATCCAGCTCTGGGTATATCAAAATACTGATAATTAATTCCTTAGTAAACTCAACATTTATTTGCTGCACTAAACCCAATTATAAAAAAATGGTTATTTTTAATTACATTTCAATCTTAGCTTAGAACGGTACGTAGATACTATGCTATCGTAAAATAATGAGTCATATTCTTATAAATAGTATAGTTGTTTGTAAATTACGTTTTCCATCTGCTAATTTAATCTACAATATGTTTTTCTAATCTTGTATTTAGAAAAAAATATGTGCAGTTAGGCGATAAGATAATGAGCGATAACCAAATAACAATGGAGAAGTGACATTACTGGTGGCGGCGCTGTGATCGAAGGAAATATGACTGGCGACCGTAGTACTTAGCCGTCAATTTGCACATAGCGAACAGGTTAATAGCACAATACGTTTTAATTTAATTAAAATGGGTGTAAATAAGATGCTTATCTTTGTCCTTTTTTGAATGACAGCCAAAAACACTACAATTTGTTCTGTTTTTATAGTTTTTCACAACGACTGTCGACATTGTAACAAAAATTCAACGCTAAAATATACGTAATAAGTTAGTGTACTGCAAAATTTAATATAATAATTTGGTCACCAGTTAGCGCATTCGAGCGTGTTATTTCTCAATACTTAGTAAGTGACCATCATCTTTCTGCGTTATTTTTTGCGCAAATTTTATTTATTTACTTTTTTTTATTTGTATTTAGACCAATTTTAGGCTGGGGAATTTAAAAAATATATTTAAAACTCCCTCACATATATATTTTTGAAATACGTCAAATTTTTTGTCATCTTCTGTCAGTTTTTTTGAATTTATTCAAAATCGGTAAACCGATGCATGTAATGGAGATTATTTTTGAGATCTGCGACTAAAAGTACATAAGTATACACATATTGAAGTAAATCAGGGAGACAAAATTTTTGCTCGAAAATCGAAAAAATTGTAAGGGGTACCCCTTACGATTTTTGACCATTTTCAAAGGTTTTATTTGACGATTCGTATTTATTACAAAAGTTGGGTTATTAAGGCCCCAATTTTTTTCTAGACTAAACAATATACGAAGATTTAAAAAATTCAAACCGCAGTTCTCTATATTTTACTGTTGTGAAAAAATTTTTAAAATAAAAAAAATAAATAAAATAAAAATTTAGTATTTGCAAAAAAATTTTTGTTTGGGAGTTGCTTGAAAATGAGACCTAAGGCCATTTAGGACCATAGGATTTAAAAAATTTCAACCGCAGTTCTCTATCTCATGTATATTGAAATACGGTCTTTCGAAAATGAAATATTTATAAATTTTCAAAACTATACGAATCAAAAAGGCGTTAACTACGGAGGGCCCTTTTTTTTATCTAGGTAGAAATGAGTCTGTTGATTTAAAAAATTCAAACTGTGTACTTTTATTATTCTTAAGATATTTTGAAATTAAAAAAAAAAAAAAAAATGTTTGGAGGTTGTTTTATAATATGTCCTGAGGCCCTTTAAAACCCCGGATTTCAAAACTATCAACCGCAGATGCCTATCTCATGCAGTTTATGAGATACTGGATACAAATTTTAAAAACTAGATGGATCAAAAACGCGTTAATTTAAGAGAGCTTCAATTTTTATTTAGGTATATGGTATAAGCCTAGATTTCAAAAATTATTTTACCCTCAAACGTTAACAATTGCCCTGAATTTGCATTTGTAACACCAACTATTGTACAGGAGCCTGAGGGGGCAGAGGTCGGTACGTTTGCGTTCAACGTATCGATGTACCTGGAAACTGTGGTTAATGCTCTCGAGTACTCCAGAACTTGGTTAAGTACGCGAACCACGCGCATAGAAAGCAGATTATAGATTATGTGTCGTATCAACTAACTTTCAAATTTAATATTTATTAAAGATAGGGTCTTTAATAATAAAAATGTTATGTATTGAGCAATGAATATTCAACCATTCAATACGCCCATATTAATCCGTATTTTCTTTGTGCTCTTTCGTTAGTTTAACCCCCCTCCCAATGAAGATATCCTGGCTGCCCCACTGTGTTCGCGTCTATGTTGATACGCTTCGTGGTCAGAAGGCCTTAGTCTGTTGCAGGGCTCTGTCATTAGGAAACGGATAAGGAGTTGAGAACATATTATATTTTTTTTACATAAATTAGTTTTATTAATTTGTAATAATCCATCCAACCAATACCACTGCATATGAAGTATACACAAAATCACATTTTAAATATATACATTATTTTAGATATTAAGCGTTATTTTGCCATATAAATATTTTGCTTTGTTCAGACCAAATAAACACTAAGTACAAATATTAGGTTCATGAAGATCTGTTTTAAATTTGACATACGTAGCAAAAAACCACAGCACGATTAGATATCTTTTTCTTAGATAAAATAAAATCATGAATATGATTTCTCATTTAGTTAGGATGACCAAGCACTGTTAAAAATGGTACGGAAAACATCCTGAGTTGTTAATAATGTATTCACAATAATGTATTCTTGTGCAATAAATATAAAGATTAAGCCAAATTATATAAATATTTACAAATTAAATATTCTACATAATTATATTTGATTTGTCGAGATTTTGTAAGATAAATATGGCCGACTTTAATATAATACAGTCCTTTCGTCAATGTAAATTTTTACAATGATTGGTCTAAAAATTATTACCGTAAAGTAAAAAAGATTATCTAAAAATTACATGGACTTTAAAATGCTGTTCTCAACTTTTAAAATTATAAGACTCATTTTGTCAAGGCTGAGTAGGCCTTTACTATTGTACGAGGAGTGATAAAATAATACGGTGAACAAAAAAAGTAAAACTATTCAGGGATGTCCGAAGAAAACTTTCCAGGGCTGGGGATCTTGGATTTTTGTAAATGGAATTTTAAATATAAAGTAAAAATACTTTTTTTCTGCAGTCCGGGGAAGGGCATGTGCCCCATTCTGCGGACGCCCATGCAACAATTATACTGGAATCTAATCGTACAGCCTTCCGTACAATTCTTTGAAAATTACAACTTCTTTCATTCAGTCAGTTAAAGTTGATCTATCATCGTTTGGTAGACTAGTTTTACAACAGGTGCTTTCATTTTACCAGAATACTTAGCTTAGCTAAGTTAATCTAAGTTCCCTTTATAAGACTACAAAAGATTTTTCCTCCCCCCTTACCCTTACCCTAAGGCATTTGTCGAACTTGTGAGCTTAGCTAAGCATTTTTACTTGTAAAAGGAAAGCACCGAACTGGGTATCAATCTAAAGTTTTGCTTGAAATTTATAAAAAATTCAAAACAATCTCATTAAATGCTTTTTTTTATGGTGCACCTTTAAATCAGTGGACAAGAAGCTTGAGCGTATGGTTCGTAGATTATACAGTTGCCTCACTTCGGGTGACGTATTTCAGTATGCTCAATACACAACGTGGAAGTTGCTGATATTTATACTTGTTATTTACCATAGCAACTTCCACAAACATTATGTATTGGACATACTGCAGTACGCACCCTCACCTGAATCGATATAGTTTACGAACTGTGGTTTGAGCGATTTCGTAGTGGTTGATAGTCAATTACTGATGAAGATCCGGACGTTCTTCAACATCAAAAATTGAAGAAAATATTGAAATTTATTTAAATGATTCGGTTAAATAAGTTCTGAATACTACAAGGACTTATTAAAAGGATTATGGAATGATATGAACAGAAAAAGAACGGGAAATGAACGTATGTTTTCATCCTTCACCATGACGCGTCCTGCCACACATTAATAATCGCGGATAAAAAAATTATAGTTCGCATCGACTATATTCATTAGATTTCAAACCCTGCGGCTTTATTAAAAGGAGGATCCCTACCTTAGAGAATCCCTATGGTAGGGATTCAGTTTTTTTTTTAAACAAAAAATTGGGACACTTTGTAATTTGGTGGGTGACTGGCTAAAGAATTAGAAGAAACACTAAAAATTAAACTTGTCGGTAAGCCAGGAAAAAAGTCCTAAAACCAGAACTGTCCCGGGTAAAACGGGACGAATGAGTTAGTCAATTTTTTTGGCACATAGCAACAATGGCTATTTGCGCCTAACACAGCCCATTTAAATGACATGGGACAACTGAGAGCCCTATATAGGTAAAGATGACCTAAGAGAGAAAACGCTTTCAATCGATCCAGAGATCGAAGCAGCCACGAGAGCGCTCACGCAAGGGGTCTTCCACTAAACAAAAACTGTATCTATACTATTCCCTGTCAGTGTGAGAAACAATACATTGGTGAGACCTTTGCATGTGAGAGCTAATGAGTATAACACCCAAAGTTCACGAGAGTGAAACTTATAGTTCCAAATTGGCCAAACATGTTTGGGAAAATCAACACCATGCTCAATGGAAAGATGCTAAACCCTTAATGTGTGAGGAAAACAAATTTAAAAGAAAATTGAAACAGTATGCATTCATCAAAAACTGGATGGTCTCAGCCAAAACAGCGTAGTTTACTCAGTTCTAGCCACCTGTCATCGTTAGTTAGTTAAAATTTTGACGCACAGCAATGATGGCTATTATCGTCTGGCTACCTGTCATCAAAAATAACCGTTCTAATTCTCCTGACTAATCCGTTAACATTCCATTATCACATATACATGTCACAAACAGCCTTAACAGAGTTGTTAAGCTCGGGAACAGGTATTTGATCCAATCACATGGTTTATTACCTGATCTTAATCAACCGACCAATAGCAACACACCTACCACATAACACCCAGTATAAAAAGTGTAAGTAATTGCAAATATTTTTCACTTTTGTGATCGCTGATGACGCGATTTTTGAGTCGTCAGATTGTTGAGCAATTTTCGAAACGGCCGAATTTTATTTTTAAGTCTCATCTCTTTGATACTAATATTTAGTATATTGTACTATTCTACCTTAGTACTATCAGCAATGGCAATGTCTAAAATAAAGTTGTCCGCATTATGAGACGTGGTAGGAATGCTGGAGTAATAACATGGAAAGAAGAGTGGAGTTCTTTGATTGTATGCTTTTTTGTTATTAAAATATTCACCGTATTTTTTAAGCACTCCTCGAATTTATATTTAAAACAACCACCATGCAACAGGACTAGAATAATCCAATTATCAATTGGGTTAAATTAGTCTACGAACTAAAAAAAAAAAAATCATAAATAATTTGTTATAGCGATTCTTTTAATTATAAATATATTTGTTAAAATATTTTACATCTTTTTTTACTTTTCAGTAATAACCTAATTTGTATATATGAGCAGTTTTGTTTCCTAAATAGAGCATATTTTTAAAAAACAAATAAAACTTGTATATAATAATTGTAAATCTCACGCTTCATAACACTTAAAATTATAATTCAAAAATTATAAACCACTAATTCACTTTCAATAAACAACAATTGTTTAAAAATTAAACAATTTGTTATAAGTAGAACAAAAGGAACTAAGGAGAGGGTGGCTCATTGTCACAGTTCTTTGAGCAAGGCCGATTTTGCATTCTTTACTTTTTCTAATCTTCGTTGTAAGTGATTGTTTGTTGTTTCTAGTTCTTCGATTCTACTCTGGGACTCTTTCACCTGAAAAATAAATAAACAACAATTTAGTGACAGATACAAGAAACGTACTATTTTATAAACAAGTTGTAAGTCAAATTAAAAGGATAAGTAAATTTGTATTCATGGTTATATCATACATCCTTTTAAAATTGTTCGTATTGTACAGACTTTTGCCATTTAAATTTATTTTAGGCTTCTCAATGATTAATATTAATAGAAAAACATTAATAGTTAAAAAAAAAACACGTTTAATAAACGTGAATCAAGTACAGACAATTCCGCTTCATTGGGCCACCGCTTAATTGGGGCAGCCGCTTATTTGGGCTAAATCTCAAAGAACAAAAACCAAACCAAGGAACCAACAGTAAATTTACATGTTTAATTGGGTCAACATTCCGCTTAATTGGGACAGTAAATTTAAGATCACAGTACATATTATGTTACACATATTCTCAAGAAAAAATATGTACAAAGAATTTAATATTACAGCGTTATTTTATGCAGGAAGGAAATGAAGGGAGCCCTACATCCGCACTGAATACCTGTGCTGATTTTGTAGAAGTGAAATGTTACAAAAACAAAAGACAGACTACACTTGACGCATTTTTGCATTGAATTAAATTGTATGTACCTATTTATTATTTTATTTTGGAATTTATTATTATTTTTTCTTAAAAGTTTATATTTTTTGGTTATATGTAATTTATAGTTTTGTCCAAGAGTTTATAAAATAAAATTATTGAAAGAAAAATATGCATTGTTTAATTTTATGTGAAATTCGCTTAATTGGGGCAGCCGCTTAATTTGGCCAAAATGCCTAAGTCCCGATGTGTCCCAATTAATCGACTGTGGAATCGACTGTATTAACAAAAATAATGGCGCGATTTCCTCCAAAAATATAACACTCCCTACTATTTCCCAGAAGGGCAGGTTTAAAACATATAAAATTTAAAATAATGCACATTTTGAACCGAAATAGTACGCACAGATTTGTTCAGAAGTTATTGAATATTTTGTATTGTTCAATATTATTATTTTTAGGATTTTGTAGGTATGACCACCAAAAGACCCTTATAACGTCATTCAAACGGCTTAACATAGAAAGTTGGCATGCTTATGCAATTTTTTGTCCCACATATAGGAAAAATACTGAGAGTTCAAAAAAAAACACATCCAGAGATAAATATAAACAAATATGTATTTAATAAAAAAATAAATATTTTTGAGTGGCATATCAAATGAAACCCCTTAATGCGTAGGTCAACGAGCAAATTTAAATTTTTGAAAAATATATTTTTTTATGGGATTTTCGTCAAAAATGTCAAAAAACTTTTGCCTACCACCCTATCTCCCAAAGGGGTTGATTTAAAAATATGAAAAAATCTCCATAATGTACATTGATGGGTATTGGAATAGTTAAACAGGAATTTTTGACCAGATATGGAAAATATGGAATTTTTGGTGTCTTAAAAAAAAAAAAAAAAATTATTTTGTTGTATTAAAAGAAAGCTCTTAAGACGTAGATTAGTACGCTATTATAGTATTTTATTTAACATAATATATTAACAGGGAATTCCCCCTTTCTTGACATTTCCATATAATACTTAATGGCAAAGTCTGTGAGTATAAATATTTACATGATTAATCATAAAATAAAATATCTATTGCACACATAATAAAATTCATTAAAAACAAAGCCGTTATACTCCATAATGCAAACATCAAATTAACACCTAGTAATAACAGAATTAAATCATGCAAACAGGTATTATATGTAATAGGTAATATTGGGGGTGTAGTTTTGTACTCTACTTGGGAAAACGTTGCGTTATATCTTGGGTTGTGGCGAGTTATCGCACTAGCTTGCTTAGTCTCTCGCAACGGTTCTGGAGGGCGATTTGCCCTGCCTCACATAGTTCGATACGTTGATGACATATCTTTACCTAAAGCCCCACTAAATGTCAATAAATGTCAAAGCGAGAAATAATAATTACAATTAAAATATTTTTAAAATTACCTTATATTTTAGTAAACCTTTGGTACAGAATTTTCAAAATAATAAGCAAAAATAAATAATAAGTGAATATGTTTAGTGTAAGATGAAAACTGGTCTTCATTGATGTTTAAAGACATTTGATTAATTCAAAAGTATGTATATTATAAGCGCCAGTAGCCTCCAATGCTACCTGCTAGAAATTTACCAATGCTACATTCAGAAATGACATAATACTGTCACATAATTATTGTTAATAAAATTTTTGTTACGTCAAAACTGAATAGCATTTAGGATGGATAATCAATAAATAAGGTTCTACCAAGAAAAGGTAATTTTCTTGGTAGTAGGTTCTAAACCAGATATTTAAATTTACACCACCATGTGACAAATTTGTAGAAAACTAGTAATACTTCGTTTTAATAGTGTCCTTTTATTTATCGAATAATTTATCAATAAAAATTTATAAAGAAATAGGGAATCTTATTTATTGACCAACCCACGTACGATAACATTACGACTCAAAAACAAAAATGGTATTATAAAATTATAGTAAAACAAATTAGAAAAATATGACACTAAAAATAGATACCAAAAATCAAATTACCAACAGTGCTACGTAACATGCTAGGTATGAATGAAATACAGTGCATAGACACTACGACAATCATATTAAAACATCTGAAAACATAAAAAACATCTAGACATTCAACAACCATACAAAATACCTCATTGACACTGTAATACAGCCCAGAAATCTATAACATCATTGTTCGATACATCATTGTTGCAATCTTCAGACTACAAAAATGAAACCAGTGAACAGAAATGAAGAGTTTTAAGAAAAAAAGAAGGAATGTCATATTTTCTAATGTTAAATATATCTACTACTTGAAATTTAAATGGAGTATCAAAAGTTGGGTTTAAAAATTACTTATTATGAATAATTGGTAATTATAGTTTCAAGTACTAATAGCTTACAATACAGTATTCTAAAAATTATTATATCTTAACTATTACTAATTATATTTTATTTTACAAAAGTAGACATATTAGTTACTACTAAATAGCACTGGCTTGAAGCCAACGGTAGTTAGATATTTTAAATCAGGGGTGCTCAAAACGTGTCTCTCGGGACTCTTGCGATCCGGACCACTTGATTATGGCCGCAACTCGAAACTTCCATTTAAAAAAAATATATATATATATATATAATAACTTTGTTCTTTTCGCTACCTTGCGGTTTACTGCAAGACGCGACTTTAAATTTATTACTGCAAAACGCGGCTGTAAGAATTTAACTTACTAAAAACGCAAATTCTGTTCGTTTCGATATCAACCGAATACTTGACGTAAACAGTTGTTACCCAAAGGCGATGTGTGACTCTAGTTAACCTATAAATTTTGACAGTTACCATTTCTCAATCATAGTTGAAACTTTTTCAATGGAACTACTATTATTGTCTGAATCTGATTATTGTAGTGATTCTTTATATAAAGTTAAAGATGGCGAATATATTCTGGATATACATTGTTTTGCTATTCATATGTACAGTGTCCTTTATAAATGCAATAAACACTTTTAATTATTTTCAATTTACTGCCGATTTGTTTCCATTCAACTGGAGATTAAATTAGGGAATATGAAGAATTGTACATTAAATTGGAAAAACAACTGAACAACTTAAAAACAACGGACGAGTTACTTAAAAAAATATATATATTTTTTAAATAGAATACCTGTATTTTTTACTATATCGCACAGAAAATGTATTTTTCTTTAATAAATCTTGATGGCACTATGGGTCTAAACACAATATAGGTCTGGTTGGGAGATTTTTAGACCAATCAATAACCGATATAACGTGTGTAAAACTTCTCATCGCCTTGAACTAACAAACTAATGGGAGTAATTTTTTTTTTTTTTTCAGACAAAATATGGCAATTAAGTTTGGAAGGCATGTGGATGGAAAATTATTATATTCCAAATTTCAAATATTCAATCTAGAACAAAAATATTTGAAATTAAAATTATTTGTTTGAATTACTGAAGGAAATTTCTGAAAAGAAACAAGAAAATCTTCATTCATTCTTATAATTTTAAATTGAGTTAACTTGTTGAAGTTGGGATAACTCGAGTTAAAAATAACTCGTTCTTTAGCAACCCGCTATAAGATAAATTAAATTTTAAAACTCAAGTTTTAACTTAAGCTTTAACCGCAATAAGTTGTGCCAAAGCTATAACCTGAAGAACAGCACTTGTTTCATTTTTAAAACTAAAAAGACATTCCTAATTCTTCCCTCTGATGCTCAAAATGATAATGTTAAACCAAAAATGCAAAAAGCTTTCTATTTTACGAAATTTGACAATAAAGCTACTAATATTTCAAAATGTGTACATTTAAAAACAACAAAACATACCTCTCTTTGAAGTTTTCGTTTTTCAACTTTAAGTTCATCTTCTGCTTTTTCAGATGCTTCCGCTGCAGATTTGTAACGTATTACTTGACTTTCTAATCTTGCAACTGTTGCTTGAAGTGTTGCTATGTCTTGTTCCGACTTTTGGAGACGGAATTTGTAATCTGCAAGTTGTTTATTTGCTTCTCCTATAAAATAAAATTCAAAATAATTAAACAGTGTTTGTTATACACTATTCTAAGATTGGGCACATAATGAATTTTAAACTGAACGAAATAAGTTGTGAATGGTGCCTGTTTTTTAAATTTTAATGAACGATATTCATTTTAAAATCGATAATAGTGACAGTGGCTATCATAGAAATGAGATATTTTTAAGATTAGTTTGACAAAAACACACGAGCGCTAGTGTTGCTGACGTCACTTTGAATATGGTCTAATTACCTACATTTTTGACACATGCTGTGCCTATACGCTATTCGCTGAGTCAGTGCAGTGCATCAAAACAAATGTAAGAGGAAGAAAAACAGGGCGGTATACAACAAATTAAAATTTGTTATACACAAACAATGCTGACAGTTAAGAGCCAGCACTGGTAACCAATATAGTCGTCCGTTGTCATAGTGATAGGCTAACGTATATGATAAAATCCTCATAAAAATGTTTTGTTGCACTGCTCCGGCTTTGAGAATAGATTGTAAAAATTGTATTGCGAGAAATATTAAAAATTACTTACGTTGAATGTCTATAACGTCCAATGTATCTGACTCAAGACTTGGTCCGTTCTGTAATGAAGCATTTGCTGTTATAGTACTTGTTCTTCGTTTCTTCCTACTTCTTTCTTCTTCTAATTCTAGTCTTAAGTGACTCAGTTGATCCATCAGTTCTCGTTTTTCTTCAGCGAATTTCTTCAACCGAACATCTAAAATAAACAGAGATCATAAATCAACAATAATAAACGAATAAATTTAGAATTTAGTTCTGATTGGATACGACTAAGTGGGATTTTTTGGCGCGATCGCGTTTAAAACTTGTGCTGCAAAGTGTACATGCCTATGAGAGCCACAAAAAGGGCCTCGCGAACCAGATCATTCCACGGGTCGTGGAAACTACAGAAGTAAACGTTAATTACGAATCAACGAGTACTAAGTCAAATATAAAAGCGTTACAGATACCCGTTATGTCTATTTTTTATTTATTTGGAACCTATCCCTATAACTTCACTATAAGTTAGGTTCATTTTACGCCAGTTCGGTTTACGCCGGTTCTCCTAGGAACGAAACTGCGGCACATATCGAGTTCTACCTGTATTTTGTCTAGAGCGGTTAAAGAGTTAAGTAATGTTTAACTGGGGTACGTTCCAAAACCTATGGAGTTTACTCTAAACTTAACTCTAAGTTTAGTAAGATCGTTCCAAAACATTCGAGTTTCCGGTTTGAGTTAACCCAAGAGTTTACTCTTTTAACTCTACTTGCAAGGTGGATAATATTTACTCCCATGCGCAGAATGCGCACGCATGTAATGTAAGTTTTGACATATCGAAATTAACAGAAATGTTACATGTTTCATGATTCTGAAATAAAAATGAAATTTTACTTAATTATAAATAGGTATTTATTATACAATAGTTTGTAAATATTTATTAAAATTGCCGTTAATAGATATACGTTGTTGAACAGTTGTTGACTCAAATCAGCAACAATAATACATACTTCCCTCTTCTTTTTATCCATCACTATTTAAAGATATTAATAATTATTAAAAATAATATGTCGTGTTGACAATATTTTAGCGGGAATTTTCATATAAGTACTCCTAACCTTAACATCACCGTTCCAAAACCTGATCACATGATCTTTGAGTAAACTCGAACTCCAAGACTTATGTTTTGGAACGTACCACTGGGGTAATTTAATTTCCAGTTTATATTCGGAAGGTCGTATTAATCATAAATATAGTAGATATCTTACCTAAACTGCCCTCTCCTGCATTTTCCAACAATTCAGCATTTTCTATACTAACTAACGCTTTCTTTGGCGTCCTAACAGTGCTAGGGTCTCCTCCACCATCATCTTCCGGTACAATTTCTCCGACAATCACCAAACCCTTCTCCATAATCAGTCTATCTCTTTCCTCGAGCTCTGTTTTGCAAGCTGTGAACTCCTCCTTTAACCTCGTTGTTAACCGTTTCATCTGATCGTTCTCTCGACATGTTTCACGATGTTCTCTCCGTAACTGTGATAGTTCCTCTTCAAGTTCTTCGATACGGTCTTTTAAAAGTTCTAACTGATAAGTTTGAGCGGATTTTTCATTATCCAATTGAGCATTTGCTACCATCGCCTTACGGAACTTCTCTTCCAACTCTTTGAGTTCATGCTGGAAAAATATATTAGAATGTTAGGGAAGATGTCAAAAATGTCATTAAAAACTTCAAAAATGACATTTGTTAGTAACGAAAATCTTTTACAATACTCACATACTAAGTAAAAAAATATTAGAGAACGCTGCTAAAGAAAGTCTTAGCATCTGAGTTAAGGACAGAGTTTAATGATTTCTGGTCACCTAACTAGAGTTATTACTATAGTAATAACTCAGAAAATACGAATTCCACTATAGTGTGGGTAACAATTTTCAATAAAAATTAAAATTTATATCATTACTCGTTCGGGTACAAATCGTTATTATTGACATCATTTTTCTAACTACATACATACACTTATAGACCGGGAGCTCATGACATTTTTGGTCTCCGATTTCATACAGCATGCCTTTTGGAGGAGAGAATATTTACCCTGTGACAACAAAAAAGGGATGGTACTAAACCCCTGCACGCTATCCGGTCATAGGGAAAATTGCATTTCCACTTGCACAAAATTTTTGTGTTTTTCTCTGACTTAATATTGCGTGCCCTTTTGTCAAAAGAAAGTTATAACAAATTTAAAGTCTTTTAATTATAGGCATGCTGTATGAAAACGCGGAAAATCATATTTTTTTATTACAAGATCACATGACCGTTTGAGCCCTTTGGGACCCTCCGAATCGCATGCATATATTTAAAAGATTTTAAATTTGTTATAACTTTCTTTTGACAAAAGGGCAAGCAATATTAAATCTGAGAAAAGCACTAAAATTTTGTGTTTAAGTGGAAATGCAATTTTCCCTATGACCGGAAAGCGTGCAGGGGTTTAGTGCCATCCCTTTTTTGTTGTCACAGGGTAAATATTCTCTCCTCCAAAAGGCATGCTGTATGAAATCGGAGACCAAAAACTGTCATGAGCTCCCGGTCTATTAATATCTTTGAAATTATTTTGCAATGGTCCAATATTAATGCGGACACCGTTATTTTGAACGTTTGCCATTACTGATAGTACTAGGCTAGAATAGTACAATATAATGAGTATTAGCATCAAAAAGATATAATACTTCATGAGTATATAAAAAATAAATTCGGACGTTTCGGAAACTGCTCAACAATCTGTTTCCGTCTTCAGTGATCACGAGAAGTGATGAACGAACGTAACGTCCGAATTTATTTTTTATATACTCGTGAAGTATTATATCTTTTTGATACTAATACTCATTATATTGTACTATTCTAGCCTAGTACTATCAGTAATGGCAAACGTCCAAAATAACAGTGTCCGCATACATACTCTTAATTAAGTGACCAGACAAAAGAAAATAGTATAAACATGTGAAAGGCCAGGATTAAACTGAATAGAATTACTTATCTGAGTGCCTCTTTATAAACAATATTTTTAGTTTAACCATTAAGCGCTAGCAAGTGAAGAATGTTAGAATTGCCACACGAACACGCTACATATAATTGCCCATGTGAAAATTATGGACTCCGCAAATCAATACCAGCTATTCTCAGGGTTTGATCCGGAAATTTATTAATAGTCATCGTAAAACAAACCCTGATAGGAAATTGAAGGCACTTGAACTGAAATGGAGGTAATCCTGATGTGAAAAAAAGGTCAAAAATTCGACTGGATAGTGAATAGCATCTTGTTCATCTACAACGGTGTCGATAGACATGTAAATTCTGGAGAAATTCAAATTAACCCAAGATTACTTTCCCACTAAAAATTGTCTTAACTTTGGAACCAATGAACAGATTATTTATTTATTTTTTTTTTCAATTCTGATTAGTGAACAAAGAAAATCGTGTACAAAGTTATTTTTGGCAGGTTTAGTCAACATTTAGTCTTAGTTTTAGTGTTAGTCTTAGTTTTTGTCTTAACTTACGCGTAATTAAATGAATACGAGTTTATACCGTGAATTAGTTTTAATAAATATCCTATAAAAAGCCGAAAGTTTTACGCACGCGAGTACTGTCCTCATTCAGTGTTGACAATGTTAAATGAAATTTTAAACGTCAAAACTTTATACACAAGGATATACAGGGTGAGTGGGGAGGAATGGGCCGAACTTCAGGAATGTATTGTACATGTAAAAATAAGTTAAAAAAAAACTCTAATGTTGTTATGCGATTGTCTTTTATTTTCAAGTTATAACACGTAGTAATTAAAACACTTTCTATCCAACATCGGGCCGAACTTCAGGAATGTATTGTACATGTAAAAACAAGTAAAAAAAAAAAAAAACTCTAACGTTGTTATACGATTGTCTTCTGTTTATCATTAATGTCAAATTAATTACGTTATAACTTGAGAATAAAATACAATCGCATAACAACATTAGAGTTTTTTTTTACTTATTTTTACATGTACAATACATTCCTGAAGTTCGGCCCATTCCTCCCCACTCACCCTGTATATCCTTGTGTATAAAGTTTTGACGTTTAAAATTTCATTTAACATTGTCAACACTGAATGAGGATAGTACTCGCGTGCGTAAAACTTTCGGCTTTTTATAGGATATTTATTAAAACTAATTCACGGTATAAACTCGTATTCATTTAATTACGCGTAAGTTAAGACAAAAACTAAGACTAACACTAAAACTAAGACTAAATGTTGACTAAACCTGCCAAAAATAACTTTGTACACGATTTTCTTTGTTCACTAATCAGAATTGAAAAAAAAAAATAAATAAATAATCTGTTCATTGGTTCCAAAGTTAAGACAATTTTTAGTGGGAAAGTAATCTTGGGTTAATTTGAATTTCTCCAGAACTTACATGTCTATCGACACCGTTGTAGATGAACAAGATGCTATTCACTATCCAGTCGAATTTTTGACCTTTTTTTCACATCAGGATTACCTCCATTTCAGTTCAAGTGCCTTCAATTTCCTATCAGGGTTTGTTGAAGTTCAGGGTTTCCTGAAGTTCGGCCCATTCCTCCCCACTCACTCTGTATAATAAAAGGGAGGTATTGTGATCATACCGATTTTGATATTTCGAGATTTCGATGGATCTCCACGAATTGAGGTCCCTACATAACGTTTTGACTATTTTTAGCACGATGTCTGTCTGTCTGTCTGTCTGTCGGTCCGTATTCACGTGCAGAACAAATTCGGCTAAAAGGATTTTTATGAAACTTCATATTTAAGCTTTTGACATCAATGGCACGAGTTAATCAACTTTTGGTAAAAATCGGTTAACTAGAAATGGGAGTTTACTCGTGTCGGTTTTAAGATTTTTGCGAATATTTCACAACAGAGAAATAATTCGAAAAAAAAAAATATATTTAACAAATGTTGCTATAAAATAGGGTGACCATTCGTCCCGCATTTTGATTCAGTGTCCCGCCTTATGACATGTCCCGCAAAATGTCCCGAATTTTAATATAATATAATACATTTAAAAATAACTTTTTTGCACTTGACTTTGACATGTCCCGCATTTTTAATTCTAACTTTTGTGCACTTGACTTGTATTTGGGGAGGATCTTTTTTTTGCTCTTCACTTGGATATGGGGAGGTGAGGCCTTTTTTTGTTCTTCAATTATATTTGGGAAGAGACGACCTTTTTTTTCTCCGTCCCGCATTGCCCTCTCAAGAAAATGGTCACCCTACTATAAAAGCAATAATTATCAACTTTTATTTGAGACATTTTTTGATAAAGCAGCATAAATTAAACTAGTACTTTGTGATGGCGGTCGATCCTGTGGTGGCCACAGCTGATTTTTTGTTATTAAAAATTAAATTCAAAATAAAAAATGTCATAAAAATTTTTCAAGATAGAAAAAGACCAAAACCTGAGGAGAATCCTTGTTTTCTAGGTAGTGTCACAAAATTCCCGAAAACAAAAATGCCTCCTTACCCGTACATCTCTAAGGCTGCCGCCGTCCTCGAGTGAATCCTCACTACTTCTTCTACTGGAGAGGTAACTACTGTTGTTGAGTCGCGTGGTCTCCCTGGCGGTGATTGCGGTACGTGCCGTCCTCGTGATGGGTTCGGCGAGCATGTCGTATTGCCTGTCAGCATTCTCCTCTTGCTCCTTCTGCTGGCGCTCCAGTTCCCGCATACGAATCTCGCGCGCCTCCGCTCGAGCTTGCCGCCTTGCTGCCAGACGTGCTTCCGCCTGAATAAAATACATATTTGTTAATACAGGAGAAAATACTGAATTAAAATGGAATCTCAAGTGTACATTGGGTAATGTTAATTTGTTTTTCTTTGGCCGTTAGGAAATATGCATAATTATCTAACTCATTTGAGACAGGTAATGGAGTTCAATTCCACATCAATGTGGAAATGAACTTCATTTCCGTACTAGTGTCGAAATAAATTTTCATATTTTATTTTAGTAAATTGGTCAATGAAATATTGGGTTCTTACATAAGTCGGTTGGTTTTTTTTTGTCACCTTTTATTCAATAAAATATACATTCTAAAAAAAACTTTTAGTATCAACTGTCCATTATTTTCTATCACTTTGAACAAATGCTCAGGCAATTTCATAATGCCATCTCTCCAGAAAGTTCCGGCTTTGCTCTCGAAAAATCTGTCCAGGTGAATTTTGATATCGTCCACAGATGCGAAATTTTTTTGAGTTAAGGGAATTTTGTAGAAAGTAGAACAAATGGTAGTCGGATGGTGCGATATCTGGACCATATGCTCCGACTACCATTTGTTCCGCTCTCTACAAAATTCCCTTAATGGAAAAAATTTCGCATCTTTGGCCGATATCAAAATTCACCTCTACAGATATTTCGAGAGCAAAGACGGAACCTTCTGGAGAGATGGCATTATGAAATTGCCTGAGCGTTTGTCCAAAGTGATAGAAAATAATGGACAGTACATTTGATAATAAAAGTTTTTTTTTAGAATATATAATTTATTGAATAAAAAGTGAAAAAAAAAAACAAACCGACTTACAGCTGTGTTCATAAGTATTAGGCACCCCCTGTAAAACAGGGCGGCTACGAAATGACCTCGAAATTTGTTTACGTTTTGTTATGGACTGTTAGTTATCTTAAAACGTAAACATTTAGAATCAGTTTTTATGTATTTTAAGCGTGTTTATATTATTCTTCGTTAGTTATTCATAGATAGTCGAAAGTGATAGTCGAGAAACGGTGACATTAAAAACTTTTATTTTTGAGTAATTATTTTTATTCGGTGATATTTTATTAAATACAAGTTTAGAAAACTATTTGTGTGAAGAATGCCAAAAAAACGCGAACTGAGTGAAGCTAAGAGGGCACAGATCGTCCTTTTATCTTCCGTGGGTTTAAGTCAAGTGAAAATTGCCAAAAAAATTAAATGTTCACGCTGTGCTGTTCAAACCACGTTGAAAAGATTAAAAGATGACAATTCATTTACAAACAAACGAAGAAGTGGAAGAAAACGGCGAACAACACAGCGAGAAGACCGCCATTTGCTGCGCTTATCGGTGCAAAACCGTAGAAAAACGTCCAGGAAGCTTGCTGCTGACCTCTAAGAAACGTCTGGAACATCGATTTCATCAGTAACCGTTCGGAGGCGTTTAATGGAGCAAGGGTTAAAAGGCCGCAATGGTAGAAAAAAGCCTTGGCTCTCCGCAGAAAATAAAAAGAAACGCTTTTTATGGGCCAAAAAGTATAAAAATTGGACGACTAACGACTGGGCGAAAGTGGTTTGGTCCGGTGAAACAAATATTGAGGTAACAAACCTCATGTATATTTTAAAATTTAAACTTAGTTTCGATCAGTTCCATCAAATCTGGAGACCTTTAAATATTATGATAAATTAAGGCTTTTATTTTGCTACATTTCAAATTTTTGGTCACTCGGGGCCCCAGTATGTGAGGAGGAGGAAGTGCGAGGAATACTGGGATGAGTGCATCTTACCCACAATAAAACATGGTGGTGATAGTATAATGATATGGGGTTGTATGAGTACCCATGGTGTAGGAAATGTTTTTATTTGTGAGGGTCGTATGAACTCCGGTACCCACACCACCATGTTAGGAGAGATGTTAAGGCCGTCTGTTGAAAAAATTTTTGGTCAAAACTTAGGAGAAGATGTCAGAGATGTTTATTTTCAACAAGACAATGCGCCCTGACATACTTCCATGGCATCAAGGAAATGGTTCTCTGATAATTGAATTCGGGTCTTAGATTGGCCAGCTCAATCCCCTGACCTCTCGCCAATTGAACACCTGTGGCCCATATTGAAGAGAAAAGTACACGAACATCCCACGACATCCCGGGGTCAACTTAGACAAAAAAAATTTGAGCGAATGGGAGAAAATTACCCCAACCATTTGCTCAAAATTAGTACGTAGTATGCCGAAACGCATAGCTACGGTTATAAAAGCCCGAGGAGGGGCAACAAAATATTAAAAATATAATAATTTTTATTCAATTTATTAATAATAATAAACATTTGTTTCAATATATAGTGTGTTTTTAATATCCCAGCTCCTTTTTGCATATGTATTTAAAATTTACTAGGGTGCCTAATAATTATGAACACAGCTGTATGTAACAACCCAATAGTAATAATATTTATTCAAAAATTTAGTTCTTATAAATAATGACTATACGTGTTGCGTAAAATACTGTAGTCTGTTTCTTTTTGTAATTACCGGAACTAGATTTTAAAAACTAGTAATTTTTATCGATTAAAGGCTTTTAATCATTTTGTTTAGCACACTTCAATCATTAAATAATACGCTCGTGACAATTTACAAAAATAAAAATTCCATTTAGTTCCGCTTAAACGTTTGGAATAGCCTATATATCTAGGGCCGTTTAAAAGGCTGGTGAAAACAAATTAGAATAATATTATTTTTTTGACATTTCATAATTTATTTAGTCAACTTGTTGACATTTTATATAATTAGAAATTTTTGGTTGAACATTAAATTTATATGAAATGTCAAAAAAAGTACCCAATACTATCCTTATTTGTTTTTGGCAGCTATCTGAACGGCCGTTCTGAAAAAAAAAAACATTGTATGCAACACCTAAATTGGCATAAAAATAATTTTGGCATTATTAGTAAAAATCGCGTTTTTAAAAAAAATATTTCTCGTTCCTTAATCTACGCATCCAAGAACTTTCATTGAACATCCGAATAAAAAAAAAAACAAAAAAAACTTATTTTTTGAGAGATATATTTATTCAAAATCTCAGGAATTTCCTATATATCGACCCATCCTACGAAAATCGTCGTAACTTAATATTTTCATTTTTATAATTATGTATGAAAAATATTAAAATATCGTGTAATCTTTCCATCAAAAAAATCGTTTCTCACAAAACTATAATTTTGGTAGCATAACGTACAATTTTGTGAGATACATTTATTTTTTGCGGGAAGATTACACGATATTTTAGTATTTTACACACATAATTCAAAAAATTAAAATATTGAGTTGACTGAATTGACGATCTTCGTAGGATGGGTCGATATGAGTCAAAGAGTTGTATATGCATGCCAAATTTCAACTCTGGGTTCAGCCGTTTGGACACAATTTCTACCGTACAACAGTGGCGGCGGTGAATCATTTTTGGGTAAGCAATTACAAAGAATACACACGCTCGTGCTTTGTCGTATACTGCTGTTGAGCGATATAGTACGAGCTAGTTCGATCATACTAATTGCATACCCAAACATATTTCACCGACACCACTGCCGTACAGACAGACAGACAGTAAAATGATTTCTTGATTATACCTACGAAACCCTAAAAATAAAATATAAAAATTACTTGATTGTTGCACTTGTCAAGATACTCCGTGACACGTTCTTCTGAATCTTCTTCTTCATGTACAAACTGACAAATTGATTTTCTGCTAATTCTTCGCTTCATAATTGCATCGTTTTCCAAATCTGTCATTTCCTCATTGTTGTTTAAATAATCAGGATTGGGTTCAAAACTGGACTGATTAGACGATTCTAATTGCTCAGAAATTGCCGAATCAGAATATGGTTTGACTATATTTTCTTGAATTTCTTGTACTTCCCTTGAATCTTCCAAGTTATCTAATTGCTTATTATTTATTTCTTTATCTGTATCCAATCTGGGTTGACTTTCTGTTAACCCATATTCC
This sequence comes from Liopterus haemorrhoidalis, assembly GCA_963971575.1. NCBI lineage: Eukaryota > Metazoa > Arthropoda > Insecta > Coleoptera > Dytiscidae > Liopterus > Liopterus haemorrhoidalis. The sequence continues at coordinate 52,596,042 of OZ020612.1, forward strand.
TTTTTATTTACTTCTTTATAAACAATATTATCATCTAATGTTTCTTCCATATTTTCTTTTGAATATGAATTACTTTCAGCAGCATTTTTATTTTCTTGATTGATTTCACAATTATTAAAATTTTCAGTAACAGCACTTTCGATTTCTTCTGTGGTTTCCTGTCCTTTTTCACCATTTTCTTTTCTCACATTACTATCTGAAATTTTGATTTGTTCATCATCTTCAGTATTTATTAGATTCTGATCAGAATGATTAATTTCTTCAACTTCTTTGGAAATATTTTCCGGATCACTTTTTGAAGTTTCAATTAAATCAATACTTTCTATATCCTGTTTTACAAAGTCAGTCTCATCAGAGGCATTAGGGTGGTCTGAAAAATCTTTTAAAATATCTTCTTGTATTTCTGTGTCCGTTTTTGGACCATCAATTTGCTCTTCTAGTTCTGTTATAACATTAATTTTATCAACATCTTTTGTATCTTCAGTAATTTCTTCTGATTTCATGTTTTCACTCATTGATTCAATATTTTTCTTATCCTCATTTATATCTAAGGAATCATTTGACAAATCATGATCTAATTCTATTTTATTTTCTTGTGAAATAAATTCTTTGTTTTTTATGGTTTCATTTGCAATTATTATCTGATTGTTTTCATGTGATACGTTCTCATAAATATCTTTATTATCTTTAATAGTTTCGTTATCAGGATTATTATCAGATTTATCAAAAGTTTCTTCATCTAAAACTTTTTCTAAATTCTCATAATCTTCTAATTCTTCACTAGATATTTCATCATCAGATATATCAATGTTATTACTGTTTTCAGATATTTTGTCTTCATCATCTATTTTGGCTGAGTTTTCAATATTATTTGAAATATCTGATAAATCTTTCTCTGAGTTATCAACTGATGTATCGCCTTTTTTTATAAGAGTCAAACTAAAATTTTCCGCAGACGGTTCTGTTATTGATTTCTCCAACTTTTTCTTATTTTCAATTAAATTATTTTCTTTTTCATTTTGTATATTTTCTGGAGTTTCATCGATTTGCTTTTCATCTGTTTGTTTTAAATCTGAATTATTGCCTTCAGATAATTTGTTTACATTATCTTTTACATTTTCTTTAATTTCCACATCAGACTGAATTATTTCTTCAATATTTTCTTGTTTATTTTCAGATTTCATATTTATATTCTCTTCAAAATCAGTTTCTGATTCTTGTAATTTTTCTTTTTCTTCAGGTAAAATTTTCACAATATTTACATTTATTTCTTCTTTAGACTCTTCATCATTAATTTCTTGATTATTTTCTGTTCTTACACTATCTTCAGGAAGATCAGTTTGGTGTTCTACCGTCTCATTTTCTTTTTCTTCTGTATATAAATTTTCATTTTCGTTAACAGTTTCCTTTATTTCTTCAACAGAATTATTTATTTCTTCATTAATTTCTTCTGTTTTCAAATTATCCCCTGAAAGATCAGATTCTTTTATTTCTACACAAGAATTTAATCCTTCAATTTCTTTATTTTCAGGTTTCTTCAAATTCAGAATTTCTTCAGAAAAATCAGTAGTTGATTCCTGTAATTTTTCCTTTTCTAAATTTGCATCTTTGAGTACATTTTCTATATTTTCTTCAACACTTTCATCTATCTCTTTATTAGAATGTTTAAATTCTTCAATAATCTCTTTATTATCTCCCGTTTTAAAATTTAAAGTATCTTCAGAAAGATTTATTTGAAGTTCTTGTAATTTTTCCTTTTCTAAACTTTCTTCTTGGCATACATTTTCTATTTTCCCAATATTTTCTTTTGATTTATTTATTTCATCAACATTTTCTTCCGTTTTCACAAATAAATTCTCTTCAATTGAGATTTTAGATTCATCTAATTTGACTTTTTCTTTGTCGTTTTCTTCACTCTCTATGCAAACTTCTTTTCCCTCGTCTTTAATGTTTATTTTTTTAATAGCTCCATTTTTATTTTGTGAAGTTTTCGCATTTAAAGGATCTAGTTTCTTGTTTTTCTCACCAGATGAATGTCTGGTTTTATCAACATCTTTTGTCACTGCATTTTCTGTTTTTCCGCTTGAAATTTCCGCCGAAGAATTACTTTTTGATTCAACTTTATCACCAACACTTTTATCACTACCACTTTTTTTTACTTTTGCACTTTTAGTTTTTCCATTTTTCTTTTTAATTTTCCCTTGTTTGTCAAGATTTACCGGGTTTTCGGCCGGTACCATTTCTTCGTTGCTGACTTGGGCACCCATTTTAGTATTACTCATAATTTTCAAAACCTTGTGTTTTTCAGATAAAATATTTAATTGCTATGATAGTGGATATTTTAAGGAATGACGTTACAAAACTGAATTATTTTAAATAACGTTTTTATCTTATCTACCTGTGCCGCACATTAACTTATTCAGACTGTTTATTTCTTTGACAATAGTTATTGTTTTGTAAAACTGTAAACAATAAAAATTTCACTAAAAATTAGGAAATCAAACTGTCAAACAAAAATTTATTATAAATTCTGACGCCATAAAAAGACTAAACGAGATATAAAACGACTAAAATAACTTAATAAAAAAATCATGATTTCGAATTCATGAAAACAGGAACAAAACTATGTTTTTTACACATCACCCACACTTTTAAGACTTTCTGCTTAATATTATAAAGGTTAAGTGTATAAATATATGTAAATTAATACGCAAATTTTCCGCAATTTTTAAAAATATATTTACATAAATACACAAGCGAAGGTCATATGTATATTTATTTATTAACCGTATATTCTAAATTCTAGTACTAAATTATTTTTTTATTAACATTAAAATTTAAATTTGGAATATTATTTATTATTCCAAGTTTTAATCGAGGTTTTATTTGTTAAACCACAGTTTTTATATTAAAACAAAATACGATTAAAGTTATTTGAAGAATGGTTGACAAAATTTATCTTTGCAATAACCCAGCAAACATTCAACTAACGGCCGAATGCTGGCAAACTGCTTTTATGCTGGTAAATTACTGGCACCAAAAGTAAGTGCAACGCCAGTATTAATAATGTACTTCACATTTGTATTTCGCATTCCGCCTATACGAAGTACTTTACCAGCATTTTATAAGCACTCTTCTTCACTCATACTTTTTACTTAAAACCATCAGAAATAAATCTTGCAACTAATGCGATTATTTTGCACTTTACCGTTGCTGGGCCAGCAACTGGATACATCAATGGGCCAGTAACGGCCCCGGGGACACCGGGGTACTGGCCCATTACTTTCAATGCCGGGGAGTATGTGCTTTACCAGTACTGGCCCGTATAAAAATGTTTGCTGGGAAATTGCAAAATACATAAAAATGCGTTGAAATAATAATAAAAATATTGATTTAAAAAAATATCATTTCTTGAATGAATCTGATAATTTTCTGTTTAGTTATATATAGGGTGTTTTTGGGAAATGATTAAGCATTTCTAACTTCTTTATTATAAGAGATACGAAAGAAGTTAAATTAGGAAAGATTGAGTATTTTGTTCTGCAAATAGGAATATTAAAATACGCTGGAATTGCTGGCGGACTGGCTAAACCGAGGCCAACAAATTGAGAATGAGAAGAATATTAAAATGAAAAAACTAAACATCAAATACATGAGGCATATACAGGGTGTTTGTTTGAAACGGGGCACCCCGAAAATCTCCTTTATTTGTAAAGATACAAAAAATCTTCAGAACAAAAGTTAAACTAGACAAAAAGGCCCATCTAAAGGTTACTACAAGAATTCTGAGGCACTTCCGGTTTCACCGGAAATGATGTCAACTTTTGATCTAGCATAAGGAATCGATAATTTTATATTTTTTTCCTAAAAGTACATTAAATTAGCTAATAGTCAAATAATTTATTTTAGAGATATTTTGTTTCATTTTTTTATTGTTTTCAAAGCTTGCTACGTTCAACTTTGTAAAACTTATGTTGATTATTATTTTGTAAATAAATGGTCGCCATTTTAAAATGGTTAACATAAAAATATCTTTATCATTCATCAAAATATCATTTTCATATCAAAGTGAATTTTTTTATGATTTTTAATACATGTCATACAATTTCAAAGATACAAACTATTGAAATTAAAATTTCTTCTTAGTTTGTTTTTGCAAAAGTGAACAGCATATATCACGCACGTCTATGCATTTAGTCTAGTTCACCATTATTGGCAAGCAGCAGAAAAAATATTGCGGAGGAGCGGCCAAGACAATTAAAATTGATCACCTGGTATATAATACTTTCTACTTTCGCGGTCCGTGAAATTTTTTACGTCTTTTGCAGGTTGACAAATGAAAAATGTATAAAACCAATGCTCTTTACGAAATTATAAGTTTTTATAAAACTTCCAGGTATTCAAAATTACGTAGTTTTTTTGTAATGTGGGCGTAATATATAATAAAAAAAAAAAAAAAAAAATACAGATAAACGCAAAACTATTATTGTTTACAAAACCTTTAATAAGTTAAGATAAAAACATTATTTTTTCACAACTTTAAAAACACAACACAATTTTTTATCACAAAAACTTCACTATAAAATATTTTCCTCAATCCATAATTTAAAATAATACAATTGAAAACATTCGTAAGGTGTGTTAGAATCGTTAACGAGTGCACACGAGACTAGAATGCTAAATGACACCAGCAACTATGAATAACAAGTATTTGGTTACATATATCTTGTGTTATGATACCGACATACTCCAACTTGTTCGCCGTGGAGGACACGGCTAGATGGTATGGTGACCTAATACAGCTGTAATTTATCGGAAACCAGCGGTTTGATAATGTTTGTTTGCTTTAAATTCGCCGAAAGCTAACATGTGTAATATTATTCATGTTTTAACTAAATAAACCGGGGGTTTTTTATATCAACCAAAAATGAAAAAAAAAAAAAATACGTTATGGTTCACAGTTTACTTTAGGTATTTGTTTTCATAAACATATCTTATTTCTTTGTAGGCGTCACTAAATTATGTTGGTAATAGTATTATATTTTTTAGTATTATACGTCGTTATTCATAACTTCATACAATTTTTAGGATTTCGTGGGTAAAACTAAGAAACCCGTATTAGTCCAGGAAATACGTAGTTCGAATAGATAATTTGATTTTCAGAACTTGAAAAACGTGCAATAATTGTGTTTTTTTTTTGCGGAGATACAGTTCCATTGCAAAATTCGAAAAATATATATCTATACTGATTTAAAGAAGAATAAATTCTCTATAATTTAGCTTTTATAAGTTTTTTTGTGGGGTGAACGATTTCGAAGCTAGAGCGCCGCCAATATGGTCGACTTTTCGAAAAACGTGCAAAAAAATGTTATTTTGCAAATATCTGCGTTCCATTGCAAAATTCGAAAAATATATATCTATATTGAATTAAAGAAGAATAAATTCTCTATAATTTAACTTACATAAGTTTTTCTGTGGAGTGACGGTTTCGAATTTAAAGCGCCGCAAAGTTGGTAAATTTTTCGAATTCATGAAATATATTATTTTCGCTTCAATTAACGCAAAAACATTATTATTATTATTATTATTATTATTATTATTATTATTATTATTATTAGATAGATAGATATTTTTATTATTAAATATTATTTACTACATTTTATCTTACACTAATTAACTTTCACTTAATAATAATTATAATTTTCGCCTTTCGACTCTCCTTCGCCTTTAATTAATATCTTCGTTGACTCCTTTCCTTAATTTCCTTCCTTCTGTTTTTCAATTCTTTCATTCATTCATACCCCCTTCTTGTTTCATCCAAAATTTCCTTTCTCGTTTCCGTTCTGTGTTGTATTTCTTCGCATTCTTCCAACAAATGTTCCACTGTCTCCTTACCTTCCCTGCACATTCTACATGTTTTTTCTTCCTCTTTCATCCAAAAGTTATTGTCCCTCTCCTCATTTCCACTTCTAAATCACGCTATAACTTTTTTCTTCTCTCTACTGCCTTTTTCTGTCAAATACTGTGGTTTACTCAGCGTACAAGTCTTTTCATATTTGATGTTATATCATGATTTCTTATTAGTATTATATTTTCTAAAATATACGATTGTTTTAAAATATACGATTGTTTTATTTAATATACGTTTGTTCTGAAGTAGTAATTTTTTTTAGATTACTACTTCAGAACATCATGTAATGGCACAAGAATGTCACCAGTTTAATAACAATTAAAAGTAAGTTTGTTGGTAATTTCTAATTTTACTTTATTCTCTTATCACAAAGTGACTATTTAACGTCTTTTCACAATGATATAAAATATTTTTTAAATTCCTTCAACTCAATCGCTTTTTTGCGATTTTTTTGTTTCCCTTGTTTAAATGATGCATCATTTGTCGTGCAAAGAACCTAATTTGTCGCATTAATGACGTAATTTGTTTAGATAAGTTCATATTTTGCGTACCGTTATATTTTGCCCAATAGTTAAATAGAGTTGAAATTTGGCATTCATATAAAGTATTTGAATAAATTTAAAATTTGATGTGAACCTTTTGGAAGTATGTTTTTTGCGAAGTTTTTCGGATCTCAAATTTTTAGAATACAAAAAAAAACCAAATATTTTTTAATATAAATACACGTTATGTAAACCGGAAATCCGGTTTACATTGATGACATTTCAATATTTATCTAGAATTCCTGCTTTATCAGTTAAAAACAGCAGTTCACGAAAAAGGACAACAAAATGCTAAAAAAGATAAAAAATTTAAATATTACCCTAGCAAAACGAATCCTATAATAGGAAAATTATAAAAACAAAACCTATGGTGGTACCATTTATGTCACATAGCCAGAATATGAGGGCGAACCCCATGGATATAAAAAAAAAAAAATTAAAAATGGACATCTAAAGTAATAAGATTGAGCGAGAAAAAAAAGACAATGAAAGAAGAACGAATTGAAAGTGATGACCAAAAATAGGAGGGAGATCGAAGTGACCACAAAAAAAAAACACAATTTAAAGTAAAACTGCATCAATAACAGTGATTTTAAAATGGATTGATATTTTTTTTAACGTTTATGGCCTTTGCTACTGAGGCAATTAGCCAGGATAATTCTAATTTTTCATGTAAAAAATTCCATGCCTGAACAGGATTCAAACCCGAGACCTTAAGCAACGCAGGGCACGTGTGTTACCACTACGCTACGCCGGTCGGCTAATTTCCAATTGATTTTAATTAATTGTCATTAGCTGAAGTGCAAAAATAAACTTGAATTAAAAAATTAATACTATTTTAGCCTTATTAACAACAATTTGTCATTTTTGTTGATAGGTCACATTTGCTCATAATGCCAATTCACTTTCACTTAACCTAAAGCAGCAAATAATTTTTACAAGTGACAATTAAATTATAATTATGCTGTATACACGCATTGCATTGAAGTATTGTTGGTGGACGGAAATCAGGGGCAATGCAATTCTGTAATGGAGCTTAAGAGGATATAGTTGGCGATTCTGCAAAACCACGAAAGTGACAAATTGAGTTAAAGTGAACTTTTGGTTTGAAGATAAATAAAATGCGCATGTGCTACCAAAATCTAGGAAATGCAAAATAATTATTATATTTTTAACAAAACAAAACCCAGTATCTGACATATAGATCTTAACCATTTCAGGGCAACTTGTTACTCCTGCTACCCACATATCTCAAAATTATTTCTGAAATTCTTAATGGTTTTTGGTAATAACCATAGTGTAAGATGTGTTGCCTTAATACGGAATTTTGTGTCTGTACAGTGTCCAAGTTGTTTGCATCTTCCAGAAAATCATTTTAATTATTTTATATTTTATTTATTTTACATCGGCCTATTTCTGCGACGAGGCTAATCGCCGATGCCAGGGGGGCGAGCTCCTACACCTGGATGAGGGGTGAATGATTGTGAAAATGGGAGTAATGTAAACATATTATTCTCGCCCGAATAATATCACCAACGGAGACTTGAACTAGCAACCTCACAATTTAGACTGTTGTTAGAAGTCAAAACTACGATTTAACGAGCTCGACCACTCCGTTGGCAAGATCATTTTACGTAGCTAATAATAGTAAATAATTTTAATCAATAAATATGTATTTAGTAATTTATTCTTACTTCTCTCCTCAAAGAGTTAATCCGGACTTTCCTTAATCCGGATAGCCTATCCCTCATTAATTCGAATGAACAAGGTTCTACTGTACATTCTCAGTTCTTGAACGTTTCCGAACGAAAGACAACTAGTTTGTTAACTTATGCTACGCACGTAAACTGCGAGATTTTACATAAGATTATAAGATATCGCAAATATTAAGTTTATCAGAATATACACTTTAAAAATAAGTGATATATTAAGTATTTATTTTCTTTTTTACAAATAAGACACACCCGATGCCCATAATAAAATATTTATAATAAGATAACATTTATTATTAAGCGTAAAAGTAGACGACGGGATGTTGTCATTGTAGCTCAAGCTACAGCTTGGACTGCGTAACGGCATAACACATTACCCGCACCCAATGGTTATCGCCAATAATCGCTTAATAAAAAAGTAAAGCTTGGTTTATAATAGACTCATAACAAAACGCATAGCATATGCATAGCATGGCTTCATAACTTAATGCAGTTGAATCATAGTACTATCGTTGTTTATAATACGACCGCACAACATAGACACACAACTTCGTAACATAAAAAATCACCAAGTTGAACATTCATGTTTGTGGAAGGTATGCGTAGCCAATCACAGAAAAGAGTCGCGAGAGTACGTCGAACTTGACAATTGTCATAAATTTTTGTATACTTTTTTAGTTATTATTGTGTTTACAACTTTTTAAAAATGGAAAAAGAAGCGAGGTTGGTTGAATTAATGGAAAACAATCCAATAGTGTATGACAAATCAAGAAGAGCTCTGTGTTCCGACTAATGTACTAATGCAGTACACCGGTTCTATTATAAACACCGTAGTTATGGCTTGTGCGTTGTGCTGTGGAGACATGCTGTGTTATATGCCATGCGTTATGTTACGTAGTTATTATAAAACAAGCTTAACAGATTCGGGCTATGATGAGTGCAGTCCTCGGCCCATTGCACCTCGTAAAAAAACAAGCTGTGTTACGATTACAGTAATTTTTTGTTCTGTTTGGGTTGTTATGTCCACAGCCGGCCCAGCGTTGATTAGACCCGCACCTTTTAGAACTAGATTATCCCCGCACAAACCGTTAGAAATTGCTCAAATCAAGCCCTACTTAAATTACTTAGGCAGACAAAAATAAAATACCCGCTGCTTGCATAATATAGGCTTGCCTGCTTGAGCCGGCATACAAAGTGTTAAATTATATAATAGATATTTAAATCTTTTAAGTGTTAGAGTTAAAATAGTTCTCTTTAATGTTAAGGATACGTAATCCTTTTGGTTTTGAAAAGAAAAACATATTTTAAATCTTAAAGCAACCTTTCGTTTTTATGGTAAATAACAGTCTAACATCTCAGAATTTCTGGTTTAAAAGTAATTTAGACATTCCAATTGCTGCACCTAAAGTACATGTTTAAGTTTTACGGCTACGTTTTGGGAAACCCCAGTTCAGAAAACCGTTCATCGGTTATACTATGACACTGCATGTAGAATATATCTGGGCGTTTGAAACATTATTCGTCCGTTGAAAACAGTGTAATGCTGCTATTTTTAGAAAGTGGTATCATCGTTCTACGAACTCTAGTAAAATACCTTAAAGCGGAATATATTTAGATACGTATGCCTGTATCTTTGCGAGATGCCGGTATGTCAAAAAAATATTGTATGTATGTATGAATGTATGGACTTTTATAACCGGATGTGATTTGTAATAGGCGTTTTATGTCACATTAACGACTTTTATCATAATGAGGATTGTTTAATTTTATGGGAATACCAACAGATATTCATCTAGACAAGTGGATGCTGTTAACTATCAGAAATGATTCTTATAAGATACGTCATTAGAACCATGCTATAGAACTAATTCGACGATTTTAAATTGCCATCACTCTGTATGGTTCTAAAACACGGTGCCTGACGAAGAAAGCTGAAAGACTATTAGGCTCCAACGAAAGGGAAACACTACGTAGCATACTTGTTGACTAGTTAGAGAGAAATATGATTTTCACATTAGATACAACCATGTACTATACAGGATATATAAAAAAACCAGATGTAGTCAAAATGGTCAGAGTAGGAAGACTCCGATGGATAGCTCATGTACTGGATAATGACCTACAACAATTGGGTGCCAAAAATTGGCGGGAAATTGCTATGGATAGACAATGGAAGAGACTTATAAAGAAGATATAGAACATAGGTCTTGACCTATGACGGCTTGTAGTGCCATGAAGAAGAATCTGTCCTCTCATCGTACCATACTACAATGGAGTACTGGGCGCCATAAGACGCTTCAAGCATCCTTTAGTGTCAGAATTGCTAGTCCTTGAGCGTTTTTCTCTTTAATATCTTGTCACCATTCAGTGTGTTGAGGTGCAGTTCGATATTTTTCTAATAGTTTCTTACAATTTTCTTCAATTCTTTCCACTTTTACTCAAAATATATCCTCCTTTTCATGTTCTTTTCTAATACTTTTTTTTCATGTATCATTTGATAGCCTTCTTTTTCTTTTCCTTGGTAAATTACATTCTAGAACTAGCTTTGCGATGTTAAGTGGTTTTAAAAAGTATGCCGTATAAATCTTAATTTTCTGTACATTATTGTGGTTTTGATTTTCCCCTATACAGTTGTTTCTCATAATTATTCGGATTTTTCCCAAGCATTTATTAATAAAAGTCTGCATTTTATTTAAGTTTTGTCCTAAATTGTTCCATGTTTCAGTTCCATAAAATCGAAAACTATTAACATTTGTGTTGATTAGGATTTTATCCTTCTAGTAAGATGATCTCTTACCAAATATTGCCCAGATTTTTGGATGTATTTTGAGCTCTCATGTATTCTCATAATATATTCAGCATAGCGTCCCACTGCATCAATAATAGAACCTAAGCAATTAAATTGTTAAATTCATCAATTATCTCATTATATATGTTTAATTTCTTTTTGTCTTTAACATTCGCTCAGTCATGATCATAGTTTTTTGTATCAATCATAGGCCCAGCTTTGAAAGAACTGATATTTGAGTATATATCCTTCTGTTGCAAAAAAGTTGTTAAATATGGCAACTGGGTGCAAATATCAGACATTGATTGGTGATGCCTAAGTTCATATCGTTTTTGGTTTCCAAGCTCTTTGCTTTCTAAAGCACTGTTGCCTTGGAAACTAAAAACGATACGAACTTTTTATATACATCAATCCAATAGAATGATTAATCCTTAAATTTGAGCTTGATGTTATGTGCCATATTCTTTTAGCGACGTCAGTAAACTAATTTGTTATGTCAACTGCAAATTGTATATTTACTGAAACATGTGTAACATTTTTACATCAATTAAACCCAAATGCTATTTATAAACTCTATTATTTATTTTATAAATTTTAACAAGATACTTCTATTTTAACTCAGTCAATTAATCTTTTTACTTCTAAATTTTTTTCATCTTTAAGATTTTTTTCAGCACATTTTTAAAACATTTGATAATTTATTTATTTTTGTCCTTTTATCTTTTCATTGCTGGCAAGAATAGATTAATAGTTATAAATCGGACCTACAAGGCACATATGACATTCTCTTGCTTGCAGTATGGTCATTGAAAGAAAGCATAATATGCAATTATGTCCATCATGCATAATAAAGTATACAGTTATTAAGAGCTTTAATAATAGGAAGAAAAACTTACATGTCCACAGATAGAATTCTGTGTTAAAACAACGTAGTGGTTGGTGCAGCGTATCGACTACTTTTCGACGTTAGAAATTCATAGCTAGACGTTGAGGCGCCCGTCTGACCAAGATACAGCATTTGAAAACGAAGTACTACCCCAATTTTTGGTTCCATTTAAAGGGTAAATGGAAAAATCGCCAGAATGAAGAATGAACATTTTGTCGAATAATTTCTAATATGTAGTGAGTTTATTATCTAATACCCTTTTCACACTAGATCTTTAAGACGAGTGAACTTAAAGTTCACCAATGTTTAAGATCGGTATGCTTTCACACTTGATGTTTAAATCTCTGGTGCTGTCATCAGCTACAGTAATTTTGTCCTTAAGTTACCGTCATAAAATTACCAGTTTTGAACTGTCTGCGCAGACGCACATTTTGAATTATTATAAACAATTAAGGATATTTCATTTCATTCTACAATAAAGGCACTACAATAAAGAATATATTACACCTGTATTAACTTGTAAGTCGATACATTTTATCTCAATTATTGTAGCTCTGTATTTTATTAAACACATTATTAAAATAAATAATTTTATTATAACAATAAGTATAAACTTCTTATAACGTCGATATAATACAGTATTCTTGTTTATGATAATATAAAATGTTGACAGCACAAAGTCAAGGAGTATTTTTTTATAATAGAAATTAAGTTGGCAATGCGTACGAAGTTTAAGACGCAGATCTCTGTCTTAAACATCGGTCGTGTTTAGACGAGGCCGTACGGTTTCACATTAGCGTTTAAAGATACATTCACTTTAACATCCGATCTTAAAGATCTAGTGTGAAAAGGGTATATGGTAAGACAAATAGCAACGACGAGTCGACGTCAGTGGCGGATTAAGCCTTCGCTGGGCCCAAGACATTTTTGATTTACAGGCCCTCAACCTAGAGGCGTTCAAAGGGGAAGGGGAAAGGAGAAGGGTTCGTTGGGCCTTTGATAATTACGGGCCCAAGACAATTGTCTTTTTTGTCTTTGCGAAAGTCCGCCACTGCTCGACGTTACAGAAAACGTAGTCCATTAGCCTTTTGAATCGGCCCTTCGTGCGACACAGGACAGACAGAAAACTTCAATAAAAGAGGGGATCCATAGGTACATCCCCAATTGAGATCAAAATACTCTCTACTCTACTATTGTATTTGACTTTCGCAGGTTTGATATTTGTGGTTATCACATTGGCGTTTTTCTTTTCCGTTTTTACGCGATATATCCTTTTTTAAAGTTTTGCGTAAAAAATCCTTTACTAAGTCTATGCGCGTAGAGAAGAAATTGTAAAGAAAATGTTATTCGCGGATTTTCCATATTCACGGGGAACCAGAATCCCAGCGAATGCCATGTTGATTATACACGGTGTCCCAAATAACTTGTTATGCATGGGGTTCTCGAGAATGGCAAGAATACGAGATCGGTTACATTAGATCAAAGTTGCCGTATTAAGGGACCATTTTAACGATGTCTTGGTGTTCCTAAAAAAAAAAATAGGTTACTAGACATGAACGAAAATGTAAATTTTCCGGTTTTTAATTTTTGTTCATAATTCCCCAAATTAAAATAACTCTTAACCGTTCTCAAGATCTCCATGCATAACAAGTTATTTGGGACACCTTGCATATCAGTAATGATGTGCTGATGAAGAAGAGTGTGTATATATGGGAATACACAGTGTTGTAATGTATCTAGTTACAAGTATCTAGATACAGTAACTAGATACTTTTTCAAGTATCTATATACAAATTAGATAAATGTATCTAATCAATTATCTATTAGACACATTTTTGAAATATGTATCTGTATCTGTATCTAGATATTTAAATATAAGTATCTTGGATCTATATATCAGATACTATGATCGTTACTTTATTTTTATACCATGATACCGAGCTAATATAATAGTTTAATTATAAATTGTCATTTTAAATATTTTATTTTTACTATTAACAAAATTCAGAAAACAATTGAAATTATGACGTATACAAATTAAATTTATATGGAATGTCAAATATATATATATATATATATATATATATTCACTCGTTTTTCGTAGCTTTTGAACGGCCGTAAAAATAGGTTTTAGCACATTCCTGTACAAACCATCGTAGAGGAATCATGTGTTTCATTTTATTAATATGACATATGCAATTAGCATTTATTTTTTAAGAAATTGACTGATGATGTGTAAATTGGATGTACACGAAACGTTTCATTTTATTTTATTTTATTTTATTGACAATATAAACTGACGAATACCAAGAGAATATTGTTTTATTTATATATATATATATATATTCACTCGTTTTTCGTAGCTTTTGAACGGCCGTAAAAATAGGTATTCAGGTACCAGAATAGTAGGTACAAAACTTAAGCACATGGGTCTTTATTAATGAAAACTAAGTTTTTGAATAACTATTGTTGCTATTTTGATGAGCAATTTACTAAAAACGTGTGAAATATTATATCCACACAAGTAGTTTGGGAGTGGACCGTGGTTTTGTGAAGCCTTGGGCAAGACAAATTAAGGCCCTTCAAAAGTATGCAGTGTTTGAAAATACACTTTGATAATTTTTTTGAGGATTTCTTCACTTGAGGCCTGACTCTAGTCCGCCTCACCCAAGGGCTGACCATGCTAGTGTGGATATTAAGTTCATTGCCTAATTGAAATCAGTAAGATAAGTAGGTGTGTTTCCTAAAGGACGTAAAATTGAATAAATTATTAAAAGTTCATATAAATTTAATTTGTCAGTGTGAGAATGTCAACTGAAATTTTGTTTATAAATTAAATTTGTATGGAATGAGAAAAAAAAAAAAAACACATAAAATGAAAAAATCACTTATTTCTTATCAGTAATTTTTTATTAGTTAACAAAAATGATGGTGACATTACACGGATTCCACTTCAATTAAGGCTAAAATTTGATTGAAAGGAACATCCTCTTAACAAGAACATAGCTGAGTATCTATAAGACTAACTTTAGTCTTATAGATACGCAGCTCATACGTCAGCACATATGGCTAACATAATACATACGTTATTTAGTACAACTTTATTCCTTAGAATAGTGTTTTACTTTGAATTTTGCGGGCTTTTTGTGAAGTCACGGTCATTTTTGAACAGCCTGTATAATTGATTATACATGCACTGTTTATTCGGTAAAAAATATGATATTTTCATTTTTCAGTAGTTTTTCAATAGTATCTAGCTGTATCTAGATACAAACATTTTTGGCATGTATCTGTATCTAGATATTTTTTATAATTCTGTATCTGTATCTGCATCTAGATACAATTTTTCTTAGGTTTCTGTAACAGTATCTCGATATTTTTTTAAATGTATCTATTACAACAGTGTGTATACATGCATTTTTTCGCGTTTAGGGGAACGTAATCAAAAAAGTTTGGAAGCCACAGCTTTAATGCATGGATGTTAAAAATTTTATAGTACATTAATTGAGTTGTTAATATAGATAACGATCATCTTTTTCTCCTTCAATTGTAATTATAAATGCAAAATGCAACAAATTCTTAGGATTTATCTGAGAATAGACTTGGAACGGATATGGGTTTCCTCTTATAGGAACTAAAGTAAACTTTCTCTTCCGGATGCGTTTGGTCGGAACTCCCTATATTAACTACAAAGCAACGATTTTAAAATAACCTTTGAATCTACGTCATTTGTCCGTTTAACATTTGGGGATTTGTTTATTTAACGTGTCATAAAATATAACAAATCTATGAGATGAAAAATATGGAACAGGGTTTCCTAAACGTTTACGCAACGTGAAATAAAACAATTATTTAATATGGGGCATCAGGAAAGCTTCGAACAATGTAACAAACATCTTTGAGCGCAATATCCGGGTCAAAGGTGCCTACTAATATAACACTTCTAATTCTAATTTAAGATACAGCAGCTCGAAACATATCTATATTAACAGACCAAACATTTCTCAAGCCGAATCCAGACCAAGCGTGCCGAACTGCGCCATACAACTTAGAAATGCGCAAGATTGAAAATTTGTTGTCACGCTCTGCAATAAGATTCATTTATGTTCGTCTACGTTCCAGTTTACCCATTTTGCGCGCGGTCTTTCTGTATGTCACGGTTCAAATGTATATTAAATTAGTGAGCCGATCTTGTAATGTATCGCGTAGTGTAACACGTAAACACCTATTCTAACTTAACATATCTTAAACCCAGTAATGCCGGAGTAAATTGTTCGCCAACGGTTTAGCTTCTTCAAGATTTTTTTGAGTGTTGTATATATTATACATCTGAAGTTTTAACAAGAATTTAATAAAACTATAATGTAAAGTTTATTCTAACCCAACATATCTTAACCCAATAACGCCAGAGTAATTTTTTCTACAAAACTTTGCATAAAATGATTGTATTTAGAATACCCTCTAACTGAAATTTTATTTTTTGTTTCTGTAACAGTTTGCAATAACCTATTGTAAAACAGTTTGCAATAGGTTCGCGACACAAAGATTTCAAGCGAGCATTATGTTACGTAGTATATTACAATATCGGCTCGTCTGGACCCACCTTTATCCTCCAAACAAATGGCGGACGAATATGCAGTTTTCATATAAGTATCGACACTCGAAGGATCGTGATCATTCAAGTGCAAAGTGGTGCATTTGTGTTAAATCTGTCTTCCAAATAAGACGATTATGAACGTTTTGTTAGATTCGGCGAGCCTTATCTAGAGTAGATTTCAGGTTGCATAACCGTAATTTTCTACGCCTTCCAACTGATCTCTTGGTACAAATTTTCCCTTGAATTATAAGTTGAAGGAAATTATATTTGATGTTAATGCATAACGTAGCCTGACCCTGTTCGAAATGCATAAATAGTAATAAAATCAAGATTGAAATCGCTACCCTATTGACTGTCGCGTAAGGGCTCAACAGCCAACGAACGACGAGAGTTCGACAAAATTATCACGTAAACATTACATGATTACTTCTTCTTGACTCCGAACAGAGTATAGATATTCCAATTTTCGTTTTAATTTCCTTACTTAACGTACCAACATTAATTGGGTAAATTAATTTTAAATAATATATTTCATTTCTGTAAGTAAATTTATTATTTAAAAGTTTCGTCTTCTTCTTCTATATTTGATTGGCTTCGGTCGGTAGACCATTCCGCCAGCGCATAACCTTTCTAGATGTAGGTTTTATTGTGTTATAGTTTCATTCCTATAGCATTCAGTAATTCGGATATTGTTGAGCAGATCACTGGATTCGGATGAGACAGAATCGATTTAGTGTCTATTGGAAGTGGTAGATGAACAGAAAGATCTTGGTATAGCTTCGTAGATTAAGCTGTGTGACTCGGGCAGCAGAACAGGATATGGGTCATATCTCCAATTTCTCCGCAGGTACATAAATCTGTTTGGTATACTCTGATTCTATGAACATGTGTATGTATGGCAGTGATTGAAACGCATACGAGTAAATGTAGAGATTGTCATTTTAGAAATATTAATATTATGAAACCATGGTTTACGTGTGATGTAGGGCTGTATTGTGTAGAAATGTGCTCCTCTCTGTTGAAAAGTTTCGTCATATATGTTATCAGGATATATTCAAGTTACCTCGAAAGCCAATTTAAAAATTGCTGATCTGAGAAATTTAAATACCATTATTTTTTTCATATATGTAATTGTAATTATATGAAATTGCTTGGAATAATTTACATATATTAATTTGCATATTTAAATTATTTATTATCATATTTGCTGTTATTATTATTAATGTAAAGATTCTGTTGTAGCACATGAATAAATTATATAAGTCAAAATACTATAGTAAGAATTTTGATTAGCAACAAGTCTAATTTGGTTGAAAAGTATATTGTTTAAATTAATGAAAAAAACATTTCATGCGTATCACTAATTAAAGTAGGCATTTATAGCTATTTTCGTTTTGAAAATATTTATGATTTTCAATAAAATGATGCTTTCATGTTTTAACTTCTTCAATCTCATTACATTTATTACAACACAAAATTGATTAGATTTTCGTTTCTGTGACCCCCTTGGGTGTCAGACGGCTTGAATCCTCAAATCGATATATGCCAACGGGTCGATAGTTCTTGGAAAACAATAGGGGATACGCATAAAATTTATATTTCCTTAAAACTACATTTTTTTGATATTTTAATGTTAGTTATGTCGCCTAACATAACAAAAATCACATTTTAATATTATAGCCAATTTTTTTAAGCCGACCACGCCGCGAAGGTTGCCGAGTAAATACGACTGAGACTGCTGCGGTTTGACGTCACAAATACAGGCTAAACATAATCTTTACGTGTGTATATTGTATTGTTTGAGAGTTTTGTATTTTAAACAATTTTTCACGCATTTATTATTAAAATAATTTATAAAATATATGTACTCACATTAAAATGGTCTTCACAAACATAAAGTTTACTTTTTTCTGAAATATCGGTTTTATTTCGCCTCATAGCTTTCAGCCACAAATTTCGCCTTTTCTGTTGTTTTTCGCCATCAGGTAATGATATAAATTATTTTTTTGGATTTCTAATTGAACTATTTGTGCACATCGGTACTAAACAATATTTTCAACTATGTTTCGAAGTACTGGGGCCTGGATCTTCCATATTTTATATATTTTAATATAAAATTTAATTCGGTAAACATGTATAAATTGTTTTTATTGAATTAAACTTTATTTTAATTAAAATCACTCTAACTATACATGCTGTACTTAGTTGCGGTATGACGTCACACGTCGTTTTCGCGCGCTACACACATTTATATTTTTTTTAAGCCTTCAAATTAAAAAAAAAAAAAGAAATGCAAAACTGTTTTTTATGTTTATATGCAATATAATAAAAAAATAAATAAATAAAAAAATCATGCCTATCCCCTATTGTGTAAATCTTTCCCTGGTTTTTATTTTGTTGAAGTCGGATTTAGCGAAATGATTAATTTGTTAAGAGTACGGTACTGGGCAAAGCCAGAGGACAAGCTCTGTAGGATGTGTAAGGAAGAAGAGGAATCCTTGGAGCATTTAGCAAAGAGATGCAGAAAGATGGCAGTCTGGAAGAGATAAAGGAACTGATGAGTGAGGAAGACAAGAGAGAAAGATGGGCGGGAGAACTGGAGGAAAGAAGGAAGGAGGTCGGAGAGGGAAGCCGGAATGAGAATAGGAAGATAAAGAGGGACACTGTAGGAAGAACAAAGAAATGAAATTAAAAAAATATATATAATTTATTAAGAATAGAAACAGGCTTAATATATCCAAACTAAGCGATTTAAGGATAAAATGGAGAAATTATCAACCAGACATTAAAATAAAAATTAAAAACTTGTGGTTATTCACCTACCATAATTGTCCCATTGAAGTACTGAACTGTGATTTTAATTGATTTTCATTAATTTAATTATATTTATACAGATTTATTTTTGCAATCAATAAATATTTTTTAACAAGTTTTATTATATTTATGTATGACTCACTAACTAAAGCATTTTATTTTGAGGTCTGAACAGGAATTTTTCGTTGATCGATAAAAAAGGTTGGGAAATCCTGGACTAGTCTGACTAGGCAACTGCCTAGGACCCGTATTTTTTTGTGGTCTGCAAAACGGTTTTATAATACATATATATTTTTTCATTATTTTATGTTTTATTTAATTGATAAGGCCCGCAATGAGAACCTTGCCTAGGGCTCCAAATATCTTTAAGGCTCGCGCACACTAGAGACGGGCACAGTCGCAACGCGTCTCACTGCAACACAAGATTTTACTTTCAGTTTCCGACCGACTCCGTTTGCTACTGCTCGCGTTTAAAATGGATAGCTCGGATGAAGAACTTTATTCATTTCAACTGCTGTTTGAAGAGGAAATAACACAAAAAATCAGCTGTGGTCACCACAGGACCGACCGCCATCACAAAGTACTTGTTTAATTTATGCTGCTTTATCAAAAAATGTCTCAAATAAAAGTTGTTAGTTATTGTTTTTATAGCAACTTTTATTGAATTAATTTTTTCAAAATATTTCTCTGTTGTGAAATATTCGATAAAATCTTAAAACCAATACGAGTAAACTCCCATTTCTAGTTAACCGATTTCTATTAAAAGTTGATCAACTTTCATAAAAATCCTTTCAGCCGAATTTGCTCTGCACGTGTACACGGACCGACAGACAGACCGACGGACAGACAGACCGACACTCATGTACCTCAATTCGTGGAGACCCATCGAAATCTCGAAATGTCAAAATCGGTATGATCACAATACCTCCCTTATATATGTTGGCGGTCGGTAAAAAGATATAAAAAAAATACAACGTAAAATATGGTGCCTTGATATCTGCTTGAAAAGAAACAAATTTGAAGAATTCCACACACCTTTTAAAGATTTACTTCTAGACGACAACAAAATTTCCAATATTTTAGAATGTCATATGATAAATTTTCTCAATTACTTGAAATTTTGCGAGATTATCTGCAAAAACAAACCAGCAAATTCCGTGGACCGATTGGATTGCTTTCCCACAACGTGCGTTTGTTGCACACAATTGCTTCAAAACGTTCGAACAATTCCGCTTACTGTCGCACACTGTGGAGTGGTGGGATGGACCGCAGCGGGCTAAGCGCAATAATACGCCTGCCAAGCGATCCATCATTGAGCTCCGCTGTGGCCCGATGCGCCCTGTCAGCAATGTGCGCTGTCTAATATAAAATGTATGAAACCGATTCGTGCGGGTTTTTGTATTGCAATGCGATGCGATGCTACTACAGTGGGAGGCCGCCAAAAATTAGTATATTTAAGAAGAGAAAAGTCGTAATTTTATTCTAGAACGTGTAATGTCAAATAAATCCAAAACTAAACCATAAATCTCTTGGTATGCTTAAGTGATATAATTTTGAAACAGTAACTCCTAAATTGTAATTTCATATATGGTATAATTGATGTTTAAAACAATATTCATTAGTAATAACGCGTGCAATTTATTTTCATACCAAAAATTTAATCATATAAACAGCATCCAGTTTATTTATTATGATTGGATTAATCTAAAAATAACCTATTTGATCTTGTTTATTTATTATTTTTGTCATTTATATCCTTTAATATGTGTATGGACGATGTATGCTTTAAATAAATGATCATTTTAATTACTACCTCATAATGAAACGGCGTGATGAATTTATCGCTGAAGTACTGACACGCGGGTACATTGGTACGCAGGTACAGGTTAAGGTATACGGTACTGTGTTGATAGTACAGCTGTCTTCTTTCACAACTGGTAATTATGCAATTTTACGTCGTTATGCTTTAACAGTTTAATCACTATAATATAACAAATATCTAAATTAAACAATTTGTGTTATTAAGGACAATGAATGTTCATTTTGGAATTGGTTGTAATGTTTAATTTGCACGTACGCAAATGTTTTTATTAGATTATCAACATTAGTTGTTTTGATAGCAAATACCGATTCGTGACAGTATTGTACTAAAGCATCGTTTAAATTTAGATAGTAAACGGGCTAGTACCTAGCTTTCTAATGATAAAGGTAGCTACTATCCTAATGCAAACCCTTAGGAGAGCACTAGTCTCAGTACTAGCTATAGTATTTGAAACACGAGGATTACATCGAATTAAAAAGAAGCATATTGCAGAATATTTTTATTTTAAATAGTACTCCCTCCGTCCGAAAATATGGTATATATCAGTGTTTATCAACCAAAAACGCACCGCGGACCAGTAAAATATATAATTTTCTAACGCGGACCACTAATAACAATTGTTGATTCATTTTTTGCAAGAAAACAAATATATTTAATTTGCTAGTACTAAATATATTTATTTTATTTGTAGAAAATCACAGAAAATAAACAAAATATAAATTATTTACATAAAAAGTAACAAAAGAAAACTGAAAAAAACACATACAAAAACTTTCGCGGACCACTAAAATTTTTCTGCGGACCACCTGTTGAGAAACACTGGTATATATTACTTTTTAAGAAAATGATGTGAAGTGTGAATTTTCTCACATTTCAAGGTTTCGCAGGTATTTAGTAAGTGAAGTAGTAGTAATCACGGCAAAACGAACGATATTTTTAAAATAATTTATCATCTGTTAATCTAAGAGCTTTAAAAACAAATTTTATGTTAAAATATTTTTTTGTTAATTTTAATTCGAATCCCTAATACCATTATTTAGGTTTCTAAATATGTGCAGTATTTTTTTTTTTTTTTATATGGATTCCATTGGTTGTTTTAAGTCATATGCTCCGCCCCTCTGATTTCGTATACATTGAAACATAGAATTAAATTATAATTCCAACAATTCCCACTGGTTATTAAATTAACGCTTTAAAAAATTAAATGCAACATTTGCCAAAATATAACTAGAATTTTGATAAAATAATTTAAACAAAATAAAAATGCAAAAAAAAAACAAAAAATAAAATTGTCTCCATTCCAGAAGCGAACACTAATTTGCAGCTTAGGAAGCGAGAAGGCTGACCATTAGATTATTAACGCTTACTGGTTTACTGTGTGACATAACGTGTTAATATTTTACATCGTCAACCAAAAAATTGAGTTATTTTCCGAAAACATAATCTGATCAAAAAATCCTGTTCTACTATTCCGGTTCACACCAATGTCCATTACTTAGAATTTTTTCAGATTTTTGATTACCCCCTCTGACTTACAGGGGGTGGGACAAAAATTTTTGGCAAAAATTGCATCAAAATAATTTATTTTACTAAAATAAAATTTTGATCGTTAATCCACGTACTAAGGGCTTTCTTTTGATACCCTACTCAGAATTAAAAAAAAATATATAATTTTGTTTTTTGATGAGCACATATTTGTTTATATTTTTAGGGGACATGTTTTTTAGATGATTTAGTATTTTTTCTATGTGGGGTTCAAAGAGTTGTATAAGCATGCCAAATTTCAACTCTATAGGTTTGGCTACAATTTTTACCGAACAAACAGACAGACAGGCAGACATACAGACAGACAGACAGGCAGGCAGACGACCAAATGACGGTATAAGAGCTTTTTGGTCATACCTACAAAACCCTAAAAACGCGTATTTTAGACAAATTAAAGTGACACTCGCTGTTCTAAACAAAATGGCGAATATTGATAAAAATTGTGTTGAATTGCAAGAAGTGCCAAATCGACTTAAATCTCAACCACTAAATAGTCCAGATTTTAATGTATTAGATCTTGGCTTTTTCAATTCTATACAATCCTTACAACATTCATCTTCACCGAATACAATCGACGAACTGATTGAATGCGTACAAAATGCATTTAATGCATTAAACATACAAACCCTTGATAATGTTTTTGAAACATTGGAAACTTGTCTAGAAGCAACCATGTTTGCAAAAGGAGGGAATTCGTATAAGATTCCGCACATTAATAAGACCAAACTTCATCGTAAGGAACGATTACAAACATTGTCATGTTCCATAACAAGCTGTGGAGACATCCACGTCCTTGTTAAATTAAAACTTTTTGTATTATTCTTTGTTTTACTAGATACTTGTAACTATTTCATAAAATCTTTCTAGTCAATTAAAATTGTAAATGTATATCATATTTTCGGACAAGGAAAAAAAAATCAAAATGTATACCATATTTTCGGACGGTGGGAGTAAATAATTTGTAATAATGGCAATCATGCTAAACCATATCACAAGCTACCGAAGAGAAAGTACAAGCTTTTGAAACGTGGATCTACAGACGTATACTCAGAATCTTCTGGATCGACCGAGTTAGCAACGTTGAAGTCATCGAAAGAATATTTCCAAATTAAAGTCTACATTATATTGGATGTGTAATGTAGAAGGAGCACAAATTCTTGCAGGTTCCTCAGTTAGTAATAATGATGATAAATTATTAATTTTTATTCAGAGAGGCCTCTTGAATTCATTTCTCGGACCACCAGGGTCCATGGACTTAAATTAAGAACCCCTGCTGTATATCAATTCCATAAAAACACAAGATTGAATATTCAAGGAGAAATTTATTTTTTAGTAGTGCACTTACTTTCATTTTTCGGTTAGGCATGACGGCGACAAGTATGACATGTGGGGGTGGTTCACCACCGGCCAGACAGTCTGACAATGAGGGTCCCCTGCGCCATAGTCTTCCCCAGACACGGGGGGGATTGTTCCAAACCACTAACGTATCCGCAACCATCACACATTCAATGTTCAAACACAAATCACCACATTTACAGAACACTTGATTTATAGACGAATGTTATTACACATACGGGTTAAAATCACACAAAATTGTCTATTTGAAAAATGTTTGTTAATTTTTGACCTCTATATAGTCTATAATAATTTTACAATCCAAGATTTATTGACTAAATTTATTTAATCAGTTTTTGTTTTATAAACTTGTTTCACTTTTGGGCGATTTTTAAACAAATTCTTTGCTAAAACAAAAATAATTAACTTATAATCAATATTGTTACTAAATTGCTTATGGCCGATTGCATAAAACATTCCTGTAACTAGTTTTATATACAACTGTTATAACTTTAAAACTAGATGTAAGACAGGTGCGTTGCTGAAAACAAATTCATTCTAGTTGTGGCTAAATCAAGTTTTATCTCGTTTTCGAGTTTTAAGTCGCATATCTCAGGTATAGGGTATTCCAAACCTTTAGGAGGAACTAGACAGAATTTAAATCTTCTTAAGTTGTCACTAGCTAATTTTTTATATATTGAAGTTGGCTTTTCCTAAACAAAATGATCAAAAGCTTCAATCGGTAAAAGTTACTAGATTTGAATATCTAGTTTTGCTTAAAGTAAAGAAACTGCCTATAAAAAGTTACAATTGATGAACTGTTTTAGTGGCGACATACAGTAGTAAAAAGTAGAAGTTTATATTATGTATCCCTATTTAAATCCTTATATAGGTGGTATTGGTTTACGTCTAAAAACATCCTCCGCTAGGTACTGCACTTCAGGCTTACCACAAGGTAGCACGTCATACGCGATATATATATATATATATATATATATTTAAATACAATAAATGTTTAATTTTTAACCCCTTTTCATCAGTTAATTATATGTTTATAATTTAGTCGATTTTAATTCGCTTTTTAAATACAATTTTCTATTAATATAAAATTATACCCTTATTTTATATTTGTTTTAACAGCTTTTAAAACTCCAAAAAAAAAAAAAAAAAACGCCGAATTGCAGGTTTTAGTTCACATCGAGTTTTAAGTATATTTTAGGTAGGTATACCGAGATATTGCAACGTATATTCCAAACGTTTGAGTGGAACTAACTGAAATTCTAACTTTTGCCAGTTGTCATAAGCTTTCATTTTAAGGTGTGAAGAGGGCCTTTGCTAAACAAAATAATCCAAAGCCTCACTTAAACGGTAAAAGTTAGTAAAATTGAAAATCTATTTTTTTTTTTTTTTCTTTATAGTTCCGTTTAAACCAAAGACAAATATTTGTTTGTTTTATATCTAGATTTAACTTATAACTAGTTGTAAGAGTTTTATGCATTCATTTAAAAATTTAGAGATTTAAATTAAGTATTCTATGATTTTTACATCTTTATATCATTAGGCAACCAAATAACTTCGTGCGGAATTTCATATTAACATTAAAACACATTTATTCATCGTCATACGACATCGAAATGCGACATAGGATTTTTAACGCCCAGGTCTAGACTGTTTTAATGCAATATTTAAATGAAAGACGGAAGGACGAAATTCATCAAAGGTGGCCAAACATATCAGGACAAACAGTTTTTAATTTATTTATTTATCATAATAATTTAATAATAAATTTGGATCATTATTAAAAAATAAATAAAGTGCGAGGAAATTTTTTAATCCGCAATCATCCCCTTTAATCTAGTATTTCCTGATAAAAGATAAAATGGGTGTTTGTCAAAAATAAATTTTGACAGGGCTGCCTTATCTATTAGGCATTTTAGGCACAGTAACTAGGTCCTAAGAATATTATAAGGCCTACGAAAAAGGGCTACAATTAACAAGTGAACATAAACTGAAGAACTGAGAAGCATTTAACCATCTACGAAAAATAATAAATTAATTAAAAACCACCACATTCACCAGTCTCTATAAAAGTGCACTATATTTAGGATGACCATCCGTCCCGGTTTTAGGTCAATTGTCCCGGTGTTCCGAAAAATGTTTTCGGGACGGTCGATTGTCCCGGTTTTTACATAATTCTGCATTTGTAAAAAGAAAAGAAACATTACAACTAGTTAATCTGAGAGTTGAGAACATTTTTTTTTGCTCTTCACTTGGTTTTGGGAGGTGAGGACCTTTTTTTTTGCTCTTCACTTGGATCTGGGAGGTGAGGACCTTTTTTTTGCTCTTCACTTGATTTTGGGAGGTGAGGACCTTTTTTTTGCTCTTCACTTGGATCTGGGAGGTGAAGACCTTTTTTTTTCCCTTCACTTGGTTTTGGGAGGTGAAGACCTTTTTTTTGCTCTTCACTTGGTTTTGGGAGGTGAGGACCTTCTTTTTTCCCTATTATCCCGGTTACCCTTCACTGAAATCTGGTCACCCTAACTATATTAAATTTTGTATTCCTTATGGGGTACGCATTTGTCTATTTCAAATAAAGACATATCTAGGCATGGCTCTGATTTTACTACGCCTATCAAGCTCAAGTAATTATCATTAAATTTACTAATCACCCAAGAACGTCCGCGACCTGGTGTTATTATTGTAAACAAATGTAAATTTTAAAGTTAACACCCCTTGAACTCATTTGGTTACCTGATATTAAACATAAAGTTAGTAAGTTAAAATTAAATAAAATATTTGCACCTAACACAACCCTTCTATATGAATGATTAAACATGGAGCTTATAAAATAAAATAACGGTAAATTAATATATTGAACTGTCGATAAATTGATTTTGTTAATTGCTAGAAGTTTGTTAATGAAACCATTTTGTTGTTTCACTGATCTATTTATTGATAATGAGTTTCGGTTCTCACTATTGTCAAAGTTACTGTCACTTTGACAACAACAAAACAGTGTAATAAACAAATCACTGAACATAATAAAATGGTTTAATTTAACAACTTTCTAGTATTAAATTAAAGGGCTAATCATTTATTAATATAATATTGTCAAACTGTTTTCGCATGTTACCTGTTCATTAATTTGCTCATGCTTAAACAAATAATTAAAGATTTGTATCATTCTATTTAACACTTCATCACTCAACACTTAAAATTGATTTGATTGAATCACATCACAATTAAATATAAACTGTACCATGCCCTTCGTTCATACCGGGCGTATTATAAGAATGTCTAGACAGCGTTCCCGTACAAACTTAGATGGAATGAATATGTATTTGGTAGATCCTCCAGTCTGGAGCACTTGAGGGAGAGGTGAATGGCATACGCCACACCCCACACACATACTTATATACCTACTACTTAGAAAAGAGGGCGGAAATACATTTCAAATGTAATTTTGCAAGAACGCATTTTTTTGGGTAATTAATCAACAGGGTGGAATTAGTCATTAGCGTTTTTAAAGTTCATATTGTTTGACGGAATAAAAATAGCTTTAAGAAAAAAAATAAATAAATCATTTAGAAGAATAATTTAATTTTTTTTTTAATTATATTTATTTTATAATGTCATGAGAGAGGGAAAGGCAGGAAGAAAAAGACAAGACAGAAAGAGGAAGACAGAGATTAAGACAGAAAAAGTAAAAAGAGAAGTAACAAAAAAATCTGCTGTGGCCACCACAGGACCGACCGCCTTCACAAAGTACTTGTATAAAATACATTCTAGCAGCAGAGTAGAAATAACTTGGCCCAATATTTTCTAACAGAGATATTATTTATCATGACCATGGAAACGTTACATATAAGTATGAAAAAATAGATACCTAAAAATTTATCAATATTTTTTCGTTTTATCAAAAAAATGTATCAAATAAAAGTTATTAATTATTGCTTTTATAGCAACTTTTGTTAAATAATTCTATTCGAAATATTTCTCGACATCATGCTAAAACTAGTCAAAACGTTATGTAGGGACCTCAATTCGTGGCGATCCATCGAAATCTCGAAATGTCTAAATCGGTATGATAAAAAGTGAAATGCGAATTTTCACACATTTCAGGGTTTTGCAGGTATTTAATAGGTAAGAAGTCAATATAATACTGGATGTCTAGGTATATTTATCACATCAAAATCAACAGTTTTTTTGATAATCACTATTATTTGTTATTTGAGAACTAAGAACTTCCATTTAATTTTTTTAAACAAAATTTAAATAATTTGCCAAATATCCCAGCGTTTTTTTCTGCATTTGCTTCTTATTCAAAACTTGATTAGATTAATAAGAAATATTTTACAGTGTAGTGTGTAGTGTGGTGTAACTCAGTTGGCAACTATTAAAAAAATATATTATTTTTTAAATATTTTTAATTCCAAAAAAATACACGCACTATCTTAGCTATAAATACAAAAAATCCATAACATTAGCCATAATTTAACCATGAATTAAAAACATAATTAATTTTGTCTAAACCACAAAAACTGCCATATTTTACAAAAACACAATCTGATCAAAAATTCCTCTCGTACGTTTCCGGCTCAGATCAATATACATTACTTATTATTTTTTAGATTTTTAGTTTAACCCCTTTGGGTAAAAGGGTGTGGGACAAGAACTTTTGAACATTTTTGGCTAAATTCGTGCTAAAAGAAACGAATTTCAAAAAACTATCTATCGTTTTCCTTAATCTCCGTCTTAAGAACTTTCTTTTGATACCACACAATAAATTTTAAAAAACTATTTTTTTTACCAATGACAAAAAAATCGACATTTTTCGAAAAACTTATCTGATCAAAAATTCCTGTTGAACTATTCCGGTTCCCATCAGTGTTCATTATGGAGATTTTTCTCAAATTTTTAGTTCAATCCCTTTGGGAGATAGGGCGGGGGACAAAAATTTTTTGACACATTTTTGACAAAAACCCAATAAAAAAAATTGATTTTTCAAAAATAAAAATTTGTTGATCCACGCATTAAGAGGTTTTATATGGTATGCTACTCAAAATTAAAAAAAAAAATATTTGTTTTTTTACAAAATTCATATTTGTTTATGTTTATTTTGAGATGTGTTTTTTTAACTCTCAGTATTTTTAATATATATGGGTCAAAAAGTTGTATAAGCATGCAAAATTTCAACTTTCTATGTTAAGCCGTTTGGCTACAATTTCTAGCGTATAGAAAGACACATGAGTGACGTTATAAGGGTTTTTTTTGGTGGTCATACCTACAAAACCCTAAAAATCGCCCGCCCCGCTCAAAAAGTTGCTGGATCCGCTCTTGGGGTGGGGGTAATAAATTAATATGATAACAAATAAAAATATTGGCGGTTTATAATAAATCGCCAAAAATTTTAACAACTGGTTTCCGGAAACACCTTAAATTTTAACAACCAATTTCTGGAAACTGGATGGGTGACACCACTGGTAATAAGGCAAGAGTCAAATATTTTTAGTAAAAATTGTGTAAATAAAATTATTTTTAAAAACTAATTTTTGTTTGGTTATCTAGTGTTCAAGAACTAGCCCAACATTCAATTTAATATATAATTAATTTTTTGAATAATACAAATAATTCGAAAAACGAAAGACTAATCTAATCAATAACTGTACTATTTCCGGTTTACAACAATGTGCATTACTTTAATTTTTTCAGATTTTCGATCTATTTGATCAGACTGATCAAAATATTTGTTTATTCTGTAGTACAAATAAAAAAGTCAATGGTAAAATTATAACAAAAGGATATTTATATTGTGCTCTCGGACCAATTTCTCTTTTTGTGCATTGTATTCCAAAGTTTTGCAATCGCTGATGCAGAACACTCTTCAATTAAGTTTTCGTTTGTTTGTTTTGATGTCATTTTCCAATATATCTCGTTACATCATCTAAAAGGTTCTCTGATTTCATTTCCAGACTGAAAAAATATCAAGTAGAACAAGACAACAGCTGATATGAGTAAGATAGAACAAAGTTTTTACTATTTTGTAACAGCTGGCATTAAATTTAATCTATAGTATAAACATAAGTACTTAGAATAAATACCATGTAGGTGGCAATGCTAACACCAGCCAAAATTACTAATAATTTATTTACTTTTAATTATTTTAAAGTTTAAATTGTGTTGTGAAATCTTAGATAAGAAATAAGATTATTTCAGGAATATTGCAGTAAAATTCCATATTAAGGGAGGGTTAAACAATTTTCCAAAGTTTCTTATAAAAAACTAATAATCTATATCAGAGTTTTCCAAACTGTGCTCCGCGAGCGTCTGCTAGTGACGCCCGATCTACTAATGTTGCTATATATATAGCAACGATAGTGCTCCGCGACGAATTCTTCTCGTGAAAAGTGCTCCGTGGTTCAAAAAGTTTGGGAAACTCTGATCTATATTAATAAAATTGGAGGCTATATCTGTTTTTTTTTTCTGCCTCATATTTGGTTTCTACATTTCAGATGATTATAAGACAATAGCCGCAAGAAAATCAATTTTTGTCCGAGATTCGCGCAAAAACGGCTGGTCATATTTTTACGTATTTTGGTATGATGATAGAGTAGAACCAGTATTCGAACATAGACTATAAAGGCATTTCAAAATTTTTATTCTAAAGGGGTGTTTTGGGATTAAAACTGTTTAAACTGTTCTAACTGTTAAAAAATAAATATCTCTTATTATGGACTTTACAGAAAAATATATACAACAAAAATTACTTGTAGTAAGAAAACAAATATTTTTTGTTCAATGCATTTTTTCAATTAAATGAATATTATGGGAGTAACGGGGGGGGGGGGGGTGCACCGTAAAACTAAAATCTACATGTATCTCCCTTATTATTGAGTTCATCATTGACTTCACAGCAAAATCATGCATGACAAAAATTGTTTATAATAAGAAAACAAATATTTTATTTTTGTGAATTTTTTCATTTAGATGAATATTTGGGGTGTTAAAGGGGGGTGCTCTAAAGCTAAACTTTTGAAATATTTCCCTTGTTATTGATGTAACAGCAAAAATGTATTACAAAAATTAATTATAATAAGAAAATAAATCTTTTTTGTTTTTTTTCGATTGGATAAATATTTGGGGAGTTACGGGGAGACATCGTAAAACTAAAATTTTGAAATATTTGATTTATTATTTACATCAAAAAAGTATGTGAAAAAATTTGTTCAGAATGAAGAAACGTTTCTCTTCTGTTTAATGCAGTTTTTAATGAAAAACTCATTTTGGGCCAAGGGTAGTGTTACATATAAAGAGATATTTCAATCTCAATCTTCGTAACAGCAAAAATTAATATTAAAGTTAAAAAAAAAAACTCAATTGATTATAATTAGAGGAAAAAAAAACGATTCTTGAAAAAGCTAGTTGTAAATAAACTAATTGCATTATGGACGTCAACTTGTAATCGAATTGATGCATATTTGCGTACAACACGGCAAATTGTAGCTAAAGCTTAACTCTACAAATATGTCTTATTTTGTTCTATTGTGAAAATTACTTATAGTTATTATACTTGGTGGTCTACTTTTGCCGCCATCTTGAATCTGTCACGGTTCACAAATGCTGCTGCAAGTAAAAATGATTTAATTCTTGTAAAGAACACGTGTACCAAGTGACATTATCATCAAGTAAATTCTATTTACATTAATATCGTAGTTAGCGGAATAATTAGTAATCAGAGATAGGCAACATAACAGTATTAGGCTCCTAGGCACTGTAAAAATAATTTGAACGTAGCGATTTTTACTGATTAACAGTTGGCAATCTTGTACAGCAATGATTCCCAAACTTTTTTGGTCCCCAGCGCCCTTAATGTATCAGAATTCAAATCAAGTCAAAATTTTAGTCTAACTATATTGGAATATTTTCCCAGCGCCCTTGTAACCCAGCCGCGGCGCGGCTTGGGAATCACTGCTTTACAGTGTTGTCTAGTTGTTCTGACATTTCGGCTTTCATTAAATATATGATTATTGATATTGTCAACTGACAATAACTGAAGCGCCTCTAGTGAGATTTTGAGAAACTGACGTGAAAACAACGTGAATTGTTATGTTTATCTTTGCAATGCAAAAGTAGGTCGTGATAGAGACCTAAGTTTTCATCGTGTTCCGAAACGTGGCAAAAAAGCCTTATTACCTTCAAATATAACCCTAGAGGTTACTTGGGCACTGAGAAAACGGAAAATTTCATTTAACGCAACCCTCATATTGAATAATAAATTAATTTAAATAAATATCACATGAAGATACCATTGAACCTGTCAAAAATATCCTATCTGCGTCAGCCATGATGTACAATGCAGTGGCGCCTCTATCGGTAGTGTCAGATGACAATTAAATTACACTTTATATCATGCAATTATGTTGTTAATTCAAAATTTAAAAAGCCAATTGAAACATTACTGCTGATAAGCATAATAAATACCCCTCCCCCATGAATCTTGTATACGGCACTGACTAACTGGAAGTAACTTTAAAAAACTCTATTTTGTCCTTTTGTAATTTCCCTGGCGAAAGAGACCGAATTATTTTTTTGTCCTACTGTCTGCAGGATCTGAGATATCAGGCGTAAATCAGTAGTAAATCAGATTTTATCTTCTCCATGCTCTGTAAAATCGATGATCTATTGTCGTGTCATAATATCTCCTAATGACAATCGTCTCGGTGGCGTCGAAATAGTGTTGCGTGTCTGATGCAGACGAGTCCGTCTGTTCCGGATATAGCCAGCGCGGACGGACGACTACGTCTCACGTTTAGTTTTGTTTCTATGTTTTGTACCGCATGCCGATCTGCACGAACATCGTTCCTCCATAGCACACACTTCCTAGGTGTCACACGTGCAAAAATAGAAATGGAGAGGAGAGGATCAGTGGGTTCATCGTCGCGTCGCGCCTTTAACACTGACAAATAATGCAACGAAACGCATATGATTATTTTAGACGTTTATGATCTGTTCTTATTTTATATTCCAAGAGTTATTTATGAAAATATGTAAGTAAAAAATTGGGGTATAGGTCATTGTATTAAACCTGTCTGTACTTAGTTTCGTGGATGTATATTTTAGCTCCTGTTTTGTAAAAAGTTGGGTATAATAATCGGTTTAAATTTTTTACATCGAGATTTAGTATCGAAGCAAGTATTGAAGTTCTAATGCCTAGTTGCATAAAAATCTTAAAACTAGATACGAGGGCTGCCTTTTATATTTCGGGATTTGAGATCAAAAACAATTATTTATCAACAAACGTGGATTTATTGTTTTTCAAAATATTCTCCATGAATATCAATACACTTTTGCATGTGTCTGAACCAATTTTCGAAGTACTTTCTCCACACCGATTGAGACTTTTTCCAATGCGATTGTCAAATTATGTTGGACCTAACAAATCTTTTTGACGGTCAAATGTTCATGCAATAGTGAATGTATGCTGGTCCCACTAATGCCCAAGGATACCTCAATCTCACGATAAGTCATATGACGATCTTGCAGTATCAATCAAGCACAGCATCAATGTTTTCCGGAACAACCACCAATTTTGGACGACCTTCACGAAATTCGTCATTAAGCGAACTATGGCCACGATTGAAGTCGGCAAACCATCGATAAACAGTAGTCCTTGATTGTGCTTCATCGCCAAAAGTCGAATTAAGTTCATCGATGCAAGTTCATGTTGTTGGGTTAATCCACGTCGAAAGTTGTAAAAAATAATTACTCGAAAATGTTTACGATTTAATTCCATTTTTAGCCGAAATGATTTGTTTTCAAGTTACTATAAACAATACAAATAGCGCTCGTACGTCAAAACGTTCTGAATACGTATACCGTCAAAAATGTCAAACTTTACGATACAAGCGTCAGTTGCCAGATGGCAGCACTAGTTTAGCGCAATCCCGAAATATAAGAGGCAACCCTCGTATAAGTAATACCAGGTTAGTACCAAATTAATACCAGGGTTCACATTTTTTTTTATCATCTCTTGTCTAATGACTAAATTAGTCGGCTATTGGGAACAATGGAGTTTATTTTAAGAATATCTATTTCATCTTCTGTGATTTTATACTTCCTGACATTTTAGTGCCAAATGTATTTTCTATTATGGAAAACTACTGACTTCTTGTAATAAGGCATTAGAACTAATTGAATATATTATCTCCAACTGATTCTGAAACTGTATTTCGCAGAGCAGGTTTTGCCTTCACCGTAAAGAAGCCAGCTTGGTTTTTTTTTTTTTTTTTGCCCAAAACTGCGTTA
The DNA here is from genome assembly GCA_963971575.1 of Liopterus haemorrhoidalis. Lineage (NCBI taxonomy): Eukaryota > Metazoa > Arthropoda > Insecta > Coleoptera > Dytiscidae > Liopterus > Liopterus haemorrhoidalis. The sequence continues at coordinate 52,630,299 of OZ020612.1, forward strand.
GAGGGAAAGGATTTTTTTTATTGTTAATAACAATATTTTATTTAACATGCATATTATGTTATCTTAAACTAAAAAAAAAAAACATTCAGACGCTCTATATCAGTGTTTCTCAACCGATGGTCCGCGGACCACTGGTAAAATTTTAGTGGTCCACGAAAGGCTGATAAATTATTATTTTCGAGATTTTTTTAAAACTTTTTTTAACTATTTTTGACAAATATATTTCCAAGAAAGATGGTCTAAAATTCCGGAAAAATGCGGATTAAGATACATAGATATGAACCGAAATAGTAGCTTCGGAATTTTTTGAAAGATATAATTTTTAGTATATTTAAAAACATATTTTTAATGTAATGTACTAAAAATATGTCTATTACTAGACAGGCGCGCACCTAGGGGAAGCGAATACGACCCCCTCCACATCTCCAAAGCTTTAAAACTATGTGGTTGTTACGTATTTTGACAAAAGTGAGGGCATTTTTTTTGTCATCACTGGTATTTTAGAAGTGAGGACCTTTTTTTTAAGTCACCACTTGTATTTTAGAAGTGAGGATCTCTTTTTGTTAGGTCATCACTTCCGAGTAATTTGCCAACTCCTACCCTTTAAAATAATTTCGTGTTCTGACCCCCCCCCAATAAAAATTCCTTGGTGTGCGCCTGTGACTAGATACCTACGAAACCCTGAAATGTTTGAGAATTCACAATTCACAGCATTTTTTGCTCATCTAATTTCATAAACTCGCATTTAAGGTATAACTTTTAAAAGATGCCTGTTCAAGGTCAAACGTGAATCATATTATTCACTCATGACCTTGGGATATATTTTTTTAAATGCCAATATAGGCAAATGATCATAAGAGAGACTTTATCTGGCGGTATTATATTGAACTAAGCTAAAATACAATGAATCGACATCTTTCAAGCTATTGAGAAGACATGCCTTATTATTAGTAAAAATAAAATATAAGAAAACACAAATTAAGTCATATAAATATAATGAAATTCCTTCTAGATATCAGATTACAACACATCAAAAAGTTATTATCTATTAGATTAGTTTCGATGTTGTTACCTTGACGCTGTAATATTAAAAAGGTACCTATAGGCCAGGGGTTTTACTCTTTTTTACGGAACTTTTTTATTAATCAGGGCGCAATATAAGTTCATATGTTATTGAGGGCGCATAAAAACGTAAAATATGCATAACACTCGTGGTTCGCAAGGTTGTCTAATCTAGCGATGATCGCCCAAGTCGAATTATCAATAGATGCGATGTGGATATTGGGCTCAGTATGTGTGTGTCTCGATAGCGAGGGCCCATAAAAATCTCTCGTGTTGCCGACCCCTGCTATAAGGCTATAGGGAAATAAATTTAAAATCCCAGCGCTACGGTGGTCAATTTTTAACTAGGCTAGAGGATATTTTTTTGGAATTAGATATGCTATTTAAACATTTCTGGACACCTATTTATTGATAAAACGGCAAAACAGATTCATAAAATATTGTAAAAAATATTTCTTCCTAAAATTTTAGCTCGACAGCTATGTAAACAACACAACCAAATTTTGAATATCCTCTAGCCAAGTTAAAAATTGACCACCGTAGCGCTGGGGTCTTAAATTTATTTCCCTATTCCAAACGTTTAAGCGGAACTAACTGGAATTTTCATTTTAGTAAACTGTCATGAGCTCTCCTTTTAAGATTTGAAGTGGGCTTTTGATAAACAAAATAATCAAAACCTCACTTAATAGATAAAAGTTACTAGAATTCAAAATCTATATCTGTTTAAACTAAAGAAACAGGCTATATAGTTGTCAATAAACCGAATCTTCATAATCTCAATTATAAAAATAAAGTAACATATTGATAAACAGATAAGATAAAACATAAAAACTGTTATCTAAATATTTATCAAAAAAGTTAATATTTGGCACCGGCATTTAATTTAATACGCATTTTTATCAGGTCTAAAGTAACATTAGACACACATTTAAATTCCCAACACGTCGTAAATTTTTGATATATAAACCTTATTTTTAATCTTATCTACATTTTACAAGAAAAGTAACAAAAAGAAATTTATATAAGATGATATGTAATGAAGAATGAGTCATAAAGTAAATAATGAAGCTTTCTCGTAGCTGGAGCATAGATTTAACGATATAAATACGTTAAAATTACAGTATCATTATTTTGTAGTGATGTTAAGTATGATAGTGTATTTACCTCCTTGGCAATCTGGTCTAGTGCCTGGTCCTCGGCGGATGATCTGGCAGCTGTGCGCCTGCGGCCGCCGCCCCCGTCCATTGTGAGGGCCCCCAGTACTACTGGGGGTGACAGTAGGGCTCCACTAACACCAAAACAACTAACACCACACCTGGAGACATAGACAAACACTGGACGTCACACACAGACTGCAGGTTGTCTACCAGATAAAAAAAAATAACTGATAAGGGAATGCTATTAAATATTAATCAGCAAAGGGAAAGGTTGGGACAGACAGGAGAAATTAGAAATTGACACATTTCAATTATTTGAAATTTGGCAAATAATTATCGTTCTATTAAGAAGTGTCATTGGGTGCGTTTTGTTGTGCCAATTCTGGTTTCGGTTTAATCAGAATACGCGTTTTCTTGCAACAATATTCTCGTTCTATTCATTCTACTCATTCGATGACTCGAGGTCGAACGACTGGAATGAATAAGTGTGGTGGGGATGAAAAGTAATATGTATTTGAATGCAGTTGTTTTCATTTGGTTTTTAAATGTTTTAGAATTAAATCTTGGTATTACTGCTTCAAAATTATTTTTACTTTTAGCTGTTTTCTCATTTTGTGTCCTAAAATAAATATATACCTATATGATTTTAATATAGTATTGTTAAATCTAAACTTAAAATGTATTTACAATTCAATTATTCGTTCTAAAACATTACGTTCTAGAATATTTGCTTCAAATACATATAAAGTTTTCTTATTCTGAATTTATTATTTAGATTATCCATTTAGATGAAATATGTTCGTTATTTGTTCTACAACCATATGACTTAACCTCCATGTATGGTAAATGTCATTCCATGTTTACTTCACGTCAAAATTCACGTCAAAATTGTCGTTTTCTTGCGCATCAATTCCAGTACTTCTAACCAGCCACCAACAAAACGCACCCATTACCGGTGGCTGATGATCGAAGGAAATGACTGGCGATATACTCAGCCGTCAATTTGCACACAGCGAGCGAACAGGTTGATTTAACCACAATACGTTTTTATTTTATTAAAATGGAAGTATATTTGAATTTTTACACATGTATATATGTGTATAACAGAATCACTTCGTCCTATATTACGTAGTTTTCGGGATAGTTTTTCGAAAGTGAAATATTTACAAATTTTCAACAATACACGGATCAAAAGACGTTAATTCAGGAGAGCTTCAATTTTTATTTAGGTAGATAAAAGTCTAGATTTCAAAAATTCAAACCGTAGGTTTCTATCCCTAATCGTTCAAGAATAGAATCATCTCGCAAAAATTTGGACTTAATATTAACTTTCCCTCCATTTTGCAAAAATCTAAAATGCATATCTTTGTTCTTTTTTTGAATGACAACCAAAAACACTACAATTTGTTCTGCTTTTATAGTTTTTCACAATTTCCATCGACATTGTGACAAAAATACAACACTAAAATATTCGTAATAAGTTGTAAGAAAAACTGTACTGCGGTATTTAGTAAAATAAATTGGCCAATAGTTAGCATATTCGAGCGTGTCACTTCTCAATACCTAGTAAGTGACTGTCATCTTCCTACGTTATTTTCTCGCGCAAATTTTACCAATTTTTTGTGTTTTTATTTGTATGTAGACCAATTTTAGGGTCGGGATTCTAAAAAATACATTTAAAACGCCCTCTCATATGTATTTTTTGGAATATGGTGATTTAGTCGTTTTTTTTTTTAAATTTATTCAATAACGGTAAACCGTAGCTTGTAATGGAGATTATTTTTGAGATCTACGACTCAAAATACATAGGTATACACATTTTGAAGTAAAGCAAAGAGAAAAAAAATTTGCTTACGATTTTTTCGATATTTGACCATTTTCAAAGGTTTTGTTTGAAAATTCGTATTTATTGTTAAATTTGAGTTACTAAGGCCCAAATTTTTTTCAAGAGTAAATAATATACGAAGATTACAATAAATCAAACTGCAGTTCTTATACTTATAACTGCAGATATTTTATAGTAATTAAGTTAGGATTTTTTGAAATTTCATTAAAAAAAATTGACAAATTAAAAATTTCGCAAAAAATTTTTTGTTTGGGAATTGCTTCAAAATGAGTCCTTAGGCCTTTTAAGACCTCAGGATTTCAACTGCAGGTCTTTATCTCATGTAGATTTTGAGATACGGTCTTTCGAAAATTAAATATTTAGAAATTTTCAAAACTACACAGATCAAAAAGGCATTAACTAAGAACGGCCCTATTTTTTTATCTAAGTAGAAAAAAGTCTGTATATTTTAAAAATTCAAACCGCAACCCTATATTTTATTCGTTTTTTTAAATTAAAAAAAAATTAAAAATTTCAAATTTCACAAAAAAAAAAAAAATGTTGGGCGTTCCACACCCCGCTGTTACAACATGTTCCGGTCCAACCGTTGTTGTAAAGCGAACTGTTCTTTTTTTCACTTAACGATATACATATTGCAATGGCCATATACATATGTCTAAATTGACATAAATATAAATAAAATTAATTAAAAGCATGTGACTCACAAGTCTGTAGTCCAGTGTTCCCCAACCCAAAAATTATCACGGGCCGGTAAAATATCCAACATATTTACGCGAACCGGTAAAAATATTATTTTTTAAATCATTTTTATTTAATTTATGCATACATTTTAATGTGTCCATCACTGCTATCCCGAGAAATATAATAGCTACGAAGTTGGTTAAATGAGAAATATTTTAACATGAGTGGTACTTGGTTATCTAAAAGGGAAAAAATGTTTTTAAGTGTTTATAAATTACACAAGAAAAAAACGATAACGCACCTACTTTACCGTATCAGACATACTTATATATTAAGTATTTATTACAAATGTTCATTAAAAAAAAAAATACTTGCGGCAGGCCATGGAAAATTACCGTATGTCTGTTTCTATGAATAGTTGAGGTTATGTAAAACAAATGTCATCACAACGAAACATGTGTTGCATGCTCCTATTAACTTATTTTAATATCAATAGACGTAAACATATGACATGGTGTATCCGGCTCGAAGGACCAAATGTGGGGACAGCGAGTGGTATGGCCCGTGTGACCATTCGCCGTCGTCACATTTGGTCTTGACGTTAATTTTCCATGGCCAGCTGCAAATTTTTAAATGGACAAGCGATACGTATTATGTAAACGTAATAGGCAACTAGTCAGGTCATTGTTTTTATAAAATAAAATCGACGGTATGTCGTTGTGTACAATATATAAGATGATCATATTTGTCTATTGCTATTTTGAGAACTATAATAGCTACGAGATTGGTTAAATTAGACAACTATTGCCATTTTATAAGAGAATATCAAAGAGACACAATTTTTTGTTTCGTCCAGTGGTTCTCAAAATACGTTATGCAACTTTCTTATTTTAAATGGGAACGCACAATTGTTATTTGTTTTATTCATGTTATTTTAATTGTTTTTCACACAATTTGAATAGTATATTTTGTAACAAGGTTGGAATGAGAAAATTCGATGCGAGTGGAACATTCAGAGCGCGAGCCGCAGGCGAGCGTGAGGAACCACGAGCATCAAATTTTCTCTTCCAACCGAGTTACAGACCCTACTTTCTCCACGACTACCAGAAAGACAAAAAAAATTTAACAAATAATTATTTTAACAAACATTTTCTCTTAACAAATAATTTATATTACATAACAAATTAATCAATTAATTAAACTTATTTTTTTATTTATTATTTGTTTAATTCTAATTTAATTTGCACATCGGCCACTATTTTAGCACTTTTTAGGAAGTTATGTTGCATTTATTTAATGTAAACATTGCATATACTTAATGTAACCCTACAAAATAAATGACAACAAGCATGGAATAGTTATTCCATAACAAGTGATGGAATGAAATACACGCAAAATACAACACAAAATACAAAAGAAGATAAGTGCTGTAGAATAAAATTCCAAATCTTGTGTTAGAATATTAACTTTGTGTAGTCATAATTGGTTTTAGAATTGGTAAATTCTATAGTGGTCGTGGAGAAAGAGAATTTTATACTAAATTCAACGTTACAAAACAAGGTTATAAATTTATATTAATTGTTTTGTCGAAAACTCGTAATAAGAGTACTATGTCTTATTTCGTTTAATTACTTGTTGATAGTTGTCATTTGCAATTTATTAATATCATTTCCAGGATTAATATTTTAACACAAAAATAATGTTACCCGTGACGAAAAAATAATATTTGAGTTGTACATGTTATGCCGTAATACTCCTGCTGCAATAATTTTGTACAGAGAACGGTACCCTGCCAGATATGTTCCATGCTTGCATTATTTTCGAAAACTAAAAATAAGACTCCGTTATAACACTGCAGTATTTAAATATAAATGTTTAAAATCCAATTAGTAACATTGACAAAAATAATGTTCAATTTTTATAATTCACATCACAATTGTTACTTTTTAATAAATTATTATTTGTATTGTACTCATTTCTATTCGAAATTTTTTCTATTACGATTTTTATAGGTAGAGAACATGATTGAGAAATTCGTTGGAGCAATAAAATGTACCACTCAGTTTAAAAATCGCTTAAAGTTAAAAAGTAAATTAATTAACAAATCGTTGTTACATCAAGAATTTAACCTGTCTGATATAAGATCAAGCGTTATCATGAACGTCATAAGTGAAACAGCATTGAAAACTAGTCTTAAAAGATGATTGGTCATTACGAAAGATTGACTATTCAATATTAAACAGAATTAATAAATTATAATTAACTGCAATTATTTTTTATTAGTCAGCAAAAATCAGCGGTTCCCAAACGGTGGTTCGCGGACTCCCGGTAGGTTACGAAGGTGTCTATAGCAGTGTTTCTCAACAGGTGGTCCGCGCACACCAAATTTCATTAGTATTAATAATGGCCCTTTACGCAAAAAAATGTTTTTCTTGACGCTGGTGGTACGCAGTTAGAGTGGAATTTTGAAAGTGGTCTGCAACTGTCGAAGGTTTGAGAAACTTTGGTCTATAGGGCTATCGAAGGTGTTCTACGGGGTTCTCTCCAAAAATTCTGTATTGGCGTCAGCTAACGCTATTATTTTTTTTATTATTTATTCGCTATTTTGCGGGGCCCTATGTGAGAGAATCGGTCGAATACTGATAGTAGGTACTTTATGGTACATTATTAGGCTTATTATTATAGAACTGGATAAATAATAAAAATGTAGAACTATTATACAAGCTGTGACAAATTGATAGCACAATTTTAAAAGGGTGAAGTAGATATTAAATAAAGCCGATTTATCCCAAAACATATAATTCACAAAGTTTACCAAGATATTTGACTCCGAATAAGAGTTGATGAACAATATTAATTAAAAAATATATATATACTGTTTATTAAAAGTTTTGATATTGTCATATTCTCAGGCACTATATTATTTTACATAAGTCTTTACAATGCACCGTACTATTTCAGAGAGCGGGTTCGCAAGTTAAAACAAGGTTGGGAACCGCTGGCATAGATGATAGTAGTTTAAAAATAGATTGACGACACATTTTTGAAGTAAAATCATCTCTGATCAACTGACTAATAGTGTTTTATAGCCGTGACAAATTATAAAATTAAATTATTAAATTAATAAATTAAGTTGTTAGTTCCACATGAACAACAGCAAATAATTTAATTGTATTGTTCTCTAAAAATTATTTATTAATATCAGTTATCATATTTAAAACATAAATGAAATATATCTACAAAAATTGTATGCAAAATGTCATTGTTTTTGATCTTATTATGTTTTTAAAAACATTTGAAGTCTACCAATATTTCTTTTAATTTTTTGTATTTTGAGGAAAGGATTAGGATTCTGGTAAACACCCTGCATAAACTACTACACCCTGGAAATTGCCCAATAAAGGTAAATTAATTAGCTAGATTAGATACAGATTATCTGGTCCTAATTTCTAGAAGTATTTTTGATGGAAAATTAAACATCTTCTTGAACTTAGACCGGACAGCCTGTATAAGTTAGAACTATTCTAATAAGAAATTACATAAACCTTTCTGCACATATAATAAGTTAGTGGGCATTAAAGCGTTTTGTAAAAAATATATAATTTTGAAAAAAGATCTAGACCGTCTTCAAAAAATTGTAACTTTTAAAAATGGGTTATGTCTGAGAAACCACAGAAACAAGTACAAAATATGAAGTAATGTTGAAAAGAACTACTCTACGGAAGGAAAACACGTTTGAGAATAGTAAAATATAGGCTTAAATACAGCAGGTGTCCGTAGGTGCAGATCAGGTAATATGGATACAGGGCAACTTGCCAAATATATCAAAAGTAAATTGCCACTTGTACTTACTTGATCGATTTAGTTCATCCAATATCTCCCTGTGTCATTATATTTATTATCACAATCTGATTTAGCACTGAATTACAATAAGTCAATTGAGAATTACTATAAATAATCGATGAACTGCAAAAGATCGACCTTCGCGTTTAAGACCGAGGGGAGGTGAAACTAAAACCGCGGTTTTAAATTGTCTCTATTTAAAACATGTATAACAACACTAATATTCACTCACACGATAAGTTTGCTATCTTAAATGTTTATTAAAAATAATTAATATAAGATAAGATACGAAGAAAGTGCAAATAAATTGCAAATATTCACACATGTGTAAATCGTGACGACATATCTATCTTTAACACAGGTCTACCAACTTTGTATGTCCCTAGATCGGACATTTTTAGAAAATAAAAATTACCATTTTCTTTACAGCTGTCAAGAATAACTATAACCTCAAATATAATGTTATTTATTAAAAGTTTACATATATTTTTTAATCTTAATGTTAGTTAAAATCTTGAGATAAAGTGTTTTACATTAACAATACTGTTAAATGTATGTAAAATGAGCAATAGTCAGGGTCAGCCTGTGGTACAAAATAACGAAAATGAAACTGTTACTTTAATTGCTTTACCATTACATCTTTTTCAAGCAACACAAAATAATCAGTTAGTTGTGGAACATAATTTATTAATCAAAACATTACCAGACGGTTCTTTAGTATTAGATACAAATCAGGTATTTATATACTCAATCATTCGAGTAAAACAATAATAACAATCTGTTTATTTTTTTATAGCTTTCAGATGGTACAGAAACCATTCCTATTACCGCAAGTGTTGAAAACAGCACGCCAAATGAAAAGAAAAAGGAAACCGATTCACCTTCAAAAGGCAATAACAAAATTAGGTAAGTTTTAATTATTTCCAATCCGTATCTTTTAATATATATGTGTCCACTCAAGCCAACGGACAAAAGAATATAAGTATAAAATGTGATATAATGTACTTTATGAGTTGACTTCAAATTCACTTCGTAGATATTGACAAAATATACTTTCTAACGAAAGCACATAAGTGAATACATCTTATTTTTGGTACTGTGTACATAGGATACCAATTTTTTTTTGCACGATAAGCTGAAATATTATATATAAAAATTCGTATCTCGTAAAATAATATAAATTATGTGCTGTTTTCCACCAGCTTGAGATAGAAATTCCTATAGATAGTCTTGTTATAAACTCCAGATTTTACTTTTAAAAGTAAATGTTTCCTCATATTCACGTTTGATGTGAATTAAGTAATAAGTGAGATATAGCCTTCAATTTTATTAATATAGATTTGTAGCCAAGATGGTGATGTGTAAAGTATTTTGTATAAAATTTAGATTAAACTATGAAATTTTATCCCAAATAATAAATCTTTTAATATATTAGTTATTTATTATTGTTGCAGAACCTCTCCAAACAATATATCTAAGTCTAATTCTTCAAATGAAAAAAATGGTAAGGTGAAAATAAGGTACATAAATAGTAAAACAACCCCCGATCTGGTTGTACGTCCAGGTCGTCCTCGTAAAATAAAACCATTAGAGAAAGGTCCGTATAAATGTACACACTGTGAGAAGGAATTCGAAAAATGGGTATTATATAAAAGACATGAAAATTCTCATAATAATGATAAAAAATATAAATGTTCAAATTGTGATGCATCGTATCATATTTTATCAAATTATATTTTACATGTTGCGACACATAATACAAATAAACCCACTTGTCCTGAATGTGGGAAAAATTTCCAAAGAGTAGCTAGTTTAAAAGCGCATTTAATTCATCATGAAAAAGAAGAAACCTTTTACTGCCAAGATTGTGATATTACATTTAGTAATGACGTAAGTATATTTAATTACAAATTAATCTGTTTATAATACACTGCTCGAAAAAAATGCACTTACACAACACTTAAACGAAATAATGATATTAACCTAAATTATTTAAAGAACGCAAACGAAACCGGGAACCATATTTTGTTTTTCATTCAAGAACGAAGAAAATTTCATAATATTTAATACTGGTTTTAACCAGTAAAACTTAATGTTATTCAGTTTACAGTCTAATTAATATTTTAATACGAAGGGATTCAAAAAGATTTTTTTTGTAGTAAATATCCATTTAATATAAAATTAAAGCGTCAAGTGAATTAAAATATTTCCTTGAGTTTTATTTATTATCTGAAAAGCCAAATTTACTATTAAATTATACGATTTAAAAATTAATAATTTAATACTTTTTCCTGATATTACTATATTATAATGTATTAATTAATAGAATGTAAGTGACAATTTTTTTGTTGTACAGTGTACTTTTCAGTTACGAAGTATACAGTTATCTTGATTCTATTCAGTAGCTCCATAATTGTACATAAATATAATTGGAAAAAGTTATACGTTGTTCTAGATCTGTTTGTAATATGTTTAAAATTATTTTTATAGGTTGATTTAAACAATCACATAAAAGAGCACTGTGTTGAGAAAAAGTCCATTGCAAACCTACAGTGTAAATATTGTAATTATAAATTTACTGTCCCAGCGGAATATAAAAAACATATGAGCGAACATAATAAAATGAGAAATATTTTACGAGTGCATGCAAAAAAAAAGACAAAGAGAAAAATTAGTCATGATCGAAAACACCAGTGTTCGCATTGTAAAAAGTCATTCGATAAATTAAGTCAACTGGATAGACATTTGAGAGTCCATAGTGGAGAGAAACCATTTGTGGTATGTATATCTGACATTTTAATACAATAAACCTTCTATTGATGTTTGTTAAAATTGAACAAATATTCTCTGCCGTTTTTCGCCGGTGCATAAACGTACATAATTTTGTTTCAATATTTTATTAGTATCAATACTTTTTGATATTAAGGAATATTGTATTAGTTTTAACTTTAATAGGAAACTAAGCTTAAAATCAACTACTACAGATACCAGCACCAAATTAAACGTGTCACGCGCTAATTTCAATAATTTTGCTTCAATTTCAAATCGGTAAATTATTATTTTGGTAATTTACTGCAACTTACACATAATACTAAAATTCAAATTTTGACATGTCGGTCTCGACTCTTCACTTCTTCTTGGGTGAGCCTTTTTGGCGGACCTGGTGGTCGTCTTCAACTTGATGGTTTTTGGTTTTGGTGATTTTGGCTTCTTGGTCGGGGTCTTGACGGTCTTCTTCGCTTTAGAGGACGCTTTCGGTTTGGGCTTAGCAGCGGCGGCCGGGGCCTTCCTCTTCGCGGCGGCGGCCTTCTTTGGTTTAGCCGTCATCTTAGGAGACGTCTTCTTCATCTGGCCGGCGCCGGAATCGTCAGCGGACCTCTTCGACTTGACGGTCGTCTTTGAGGCAGTGGTTTTCTTAGCCTTCTCGGCGGAATCGGCCTTCTTGCCGGAACCGGCGGCCAACTTGAAAGATCCGGACGCTCCTTCAGGTTCTTTATCGCTCCGTTAACCCTAACGGCGGTAGGTGGATAGGGGTGGCCTTCGCTCTTGCCGTCCAATATTTTAATTTGACAAATCCTAGTACAAGTCGCTATTATCATGAAAAGCACCTCGATAACCATCGATACTAATTATATAAATTAATGTAATGATATTAATGATATAAATGAATGTAATGTATAAAGTAATGATATAAATTATTGGTAAATGCTATATTTACATCCCTATTGGTGTAAAAGGATAGTGACATACCAGTGTCGGTACACCGGTTGAAAATCACTGATACACACGGAGATTATACATGAGAAACCTTGATATTTACTGTTTAAAATTGTGTCTATTTAAGGATAATCCCTTTTACTTAAGTTATTTATTAAATAAATAGATAAGGAATTGTATTTTCACACTTCTTTATTTTTACGTGAATTAGAAAAGTATTGTAAATTTTTATTTTCTTACAGTGTGTGATATGTGAGAAGGCATTTAATCAGAAAGGATCTTTACAACTTCATATGACAAAACACAATGGACTTAGGCCATATAAATGTACATTATGTCCGGCAAAATTTAGTCAAAAAGGTAAGACTCACATTTATTTGTACTATTTATTTAAAATAATTATTTAATTTCCGTACTGGATCCCTCCTGTGCAGAAAGGGGATATTTTGAACCCCAGATATATTTATAAATAAAAGAAATATTAATATTGTATGAATGAGAATTAATATTATGTATATTTTTGGGCTCATTATAGAAAAAAATTAAACCAAACCAATAATGACCGTAAAAGTTTTTTGGTTATTATTGGCCATAAATGTAGGCTTTGTTCAACATAAGAAAAACACAGGGTATCATTAATTCTTATATCATTAATTCGAGAAAACAGCTGATCACATTAACGTACATAAGGGTTTTAACCAATTGTTGTATCCACAACATCTAACACACAAAATCATGTATTTCAAATAAACTCATTTTACTCATTTTAGTACACGGTATACCTTGAAACGTACGAGAAATAAATAATAATATTGGTAATAAACAAACAACATCGCACAATACGCGTAGTCAAAAACAAATCAAAGTAAGTGACGCCACTGAAATGTGTTAAACTAACTTTTGAAAACGTAATGGACGAAATTAACATACTGACTTCCTATAATCAACACATTGGCCCATTTAGTTAGGTGACTATATTTTTTAGTCTAAAATTCGGGACGGGAGCTCATAAATGGGGTGGGGGTTGATTATTCAAATATAATTGTTTAATTTTTTTAAATACAAATTATACAATAAATAATTATTATTTCCAATCACAAATATTAAATTTATTATATTATTAAAAGGAACATTATTAAAATCACAGTATTTTATTTTTAAATGAAATCAATATTGATTCATTAAAATTACTCAGTAGAAAACTTTTTTATTTTTCAGAAGTATGGATCTTTTTGAGTAGGTCTTTTCTGCTTTGAAGCATTTTATAAAAATCCGCACAGTTTTCTGCATAATTTACTTTAATCAGTAATATTGTCTACATCAAGTTGAGTCTTCTCATTAGTCCAAAAGCTGTTCATCAAGGAAATTATTTTTTAGTTCAATTTTTTTATAAATAATTTTAGTTGAAATATATTTAAAATAAATATTGAAGGACAGTGTTTCTTAACTTTTTTGCCGTCGCGAACCTATGAAACGTCTGATAATTTTTCGCGGACCGGCGAGATTTTATAAGTACTGGCAATTTTTGCCAGTACGCCCCTTTTAAGTATTCTGGGTAGTTACACTGCTTCGTCCTCGTACCTTCACTGCCCTTAAAATTAGAATTATAGAATTTTGTCATTCTATTATTACATTTTTATTTTTCTTATAGGAAATCTACGTGCCCATATTTTAAAAACCCATTCAATCCCAAGACCTGGTGAAAATGTTTACTCTTGCACAGAATGTTCATGTGTGTTTAAAAAATTAGGTAGCTTAAATGGACATATGACCCGCAATCATCCAGAAACAAATGAAGATATAAAATCTGTAATATCACAATTGGTAGCAATGCAAGGTAACATGAATGTTACTGAAAAAGATATTCTACAACAAGCAATTCTACAATCAGATCTTAATAATGATGTAGCGAACGATGAAAAAGGTGTATCTACAACATTTTCAACATATGCTGACTCTACTGATGGTGTAAAAAAATATGTTATTAAACAGAGAATATCTGGTTCAGATCGATGGCATCAATGTAATTATTGCTGCAAGGAATTTAGAAAACCCAGTGATTTAGTTCGCCATATTCGTGTTCATACGCGAGAAAAACCGTATAAATGCAGATTATGTATTAAATCTTTTGCTGTTAAATCAACTTTAACCGCTCATTTAAAAACACACACAAATTTAAAAGAACTTAAATGCAGTCACTGTCCTAAACTCTTCTCATCATTAAGTAATTTAAACGTGCATTTACAAGTTCACGCGAAAAATAAACCACATATGTGTCTGGTATGTAATAAATCATTTAAAACAACGGTACTATTAAAACACCATTTACGACAACATATGAGCCCTGAAGAAATCAGCAAGATTCTTAATGTACCAGACGAAGAGATGCAAGAACCAATTATAATAACAAACAGAGGTCTTCAAACTGTGGATGTACCATTAAAAAAGCGACCATTAACAGAAGCTGGTGCAAAACATAGACCATACAGCTGCACAGTATGTGGTGCTGGGTTTAGAAAAATGAGTCAATTAAAATATCACCACATAAGTCACACTGGGCAGCGTTCATACAAATGTAATATATGTTTAAAATTGTTCCCGTTAAATAGTGGTTTAAAAGCTCATATTTTAACACACAATGGTGCGAAACCGTATAGATGCCAGATATGTAGTAAACATTTTACTACAAATGGAAGTTTACGAAGGCATTTAGATTCACACAGCACTACAAGACCTGTAATATGTCCTTATTGTTTTAAGAACTTTAAAACTGTAGTCACCTGTCGTAAACATATTAAGACTCATCAAGGTGAAACTGCTGATGAAAGTAAAGAAAGTGATTTTCCACAAAAAATAAATGAATTACCATACCAACCTGATTTAGAAGATGCTTTAGCTGATGATACTTTTACTTTAACTCCAATGGATGCAGAATCTATTATAATTACTGAAGATAATGTTCAGTCACAAAATTTACAAACCCTACAAGCTGATGAAACTGGTACTGTTGTTTTACCAATAATACCATCACAAGAAAATTTAACTCAAGAAAATATTAGGGAAATTGAAGATACACTTAATACTCAAATGTTGAATATTATTGGCAATGAAAACTTTATTGATGCTTCTGTTTATTCTAATAAAGATCCTATTAGTAGTACAGATGAATTGGTTAATACATTGACTGGAAATGATGAAAATAATAAAATTATTGATGATAATCAGTTGCTGTATCAGACAGTTTTTGTGAATGTTGCTGAACCATTGCCAACTTTTGACAGCAATTTTGATATTAATCAGTTAGTTTTATCACAACTTAAATTGCAGGTATGTAAATATATCTTAAAAAATATTGAATTATACTACAATATTAAATGATCTTCAGACAAGTTTTTCCCGTATTTAATAAGGGAAGAAATAAAATATGCCAATATTTATTTACCCGATTTTTAACCAGCTTCGAATTTTAAATTAAATATTTTAGTAGATAAAGGATGATGCAAATTTTTTAAAATAATGCAGTGTGAATTTGCAGGATTTCGTAGCTTCATTAATAGTTTGAAGCTATTTAATAAGTGAAACAGGCGAACAGAATACTGGATAATATATTTTATCATAATCGCATCAAAATCAACTATTTTTCAATGTCATTTTTCGTCACTTAATCTGTGTGCTAAGCTTTCATTTAATACCTTAAGTCTGTTCTACATTATACTTTATTCTTCAATTTTCTAAACTTTTTTCTTTGAACTAGAAGTTGTCAAAGTTTTAATACAATTTATTTTTCAATTTTTTGGTAGAGAATGAAATTCTTACACGTGTTTCAGTTCATTTAAAGTACCAACATAAATATATAATTCATATCTTGTCAAGTGTTTATAACCTAGCTAGTAGATTTGTAAAATTACTGATTTACGTACAAAACACAATTTATATATTCGCCTATTCAAACCAATGATCAACAAAACACGATTAAACACGTGGTAATACAAAATATTTACAAGCGTAATTTTAATGTTGGTACCTTTGTTAAAAGTGTCTACTGCGCAGTTCTAACTTGAAAATATTTTCAAGAAAAATTTGTCCGATTCTAGTTCTGAATAAAGTTGACCTTGACTTCATAACGTGTTCTACACTCTACGATTTCACTGATTTATTTCTAGTACAAGTTCTAGTCAAAGAAATAAGTATGAAAATTTGACGAGAATTGTATAATATATAACACGCTTTAGATTAAATTAAAAAATACTACTATATTTTTTGGGCAACCATATAACAGTTCTTTTTTATCATCTAGTACCGGCCAAAAGTAAAACTTTTTTGGCCTAGACCGATTCGCTTATTTTTTTGGCCACTGGATGCTAGAGCCATCTATGTGTCGTTTCTTAAGTTACAAGATTACACTGAAACAACTGAAGTAAAACATTACTTTTGGTTGCCCAAAAAATATAATGTACACCTTGGCCAAAAACATCTTTTATCCTTATCTCTTTGAAGTCCTCGGCTGCGCTTCGGCCTTTAAATTCAGATGCGGCCGAAAAAGATCTACTTTTTGGCCATGGTACACAAATAACCATTTTTTATAAACAAAAAATTCGATATCTTTGGTAAGAATAAACTGACTAATTTGACCGTACTATTCCGGTTCACGTCATTATGCATTACTCAAAACATTGTGCAGATTTTTAAACCAGCCCATCTAGGAAATAGGGTGGAGAACAAAAGTTTTTTTACGTATTTTTGGGAAAATTCGCATCAAATTGAAAAGATTCAAAAAAAAATTTTTTTTTTTTCTTTGGTTAAAAGACCTGATGATGTCCCATACTAAAATTTTCGAGGAAACAAGAAATTCGATAACGTTCGAAAAAATAAATTGATAAAAATTTGGATCGTACTATTCCCGTTCATATTAATGTGCATTACTCTGCATTTTTAGATATTTTAAGATTTGAAGACAAATGAAATAAAGTGATACATTTTTGCGAAAACCGCGTTAAAATGAAAAGTCCAAAAAGAAACTGATTTTAACCATGTATCAAAATCGTGTAAAATATTTTAACATAATTTCTAACATATAGACAAACTAACAAACATGCAAGAAACGGTATAAGGATTTCTGGTTTATAATTATGAAATCCTAAACGGGTTTAAATAACAATATATAACAATAAATATTTTATATAGCAATAAATAACTAGTAAATTTAATTGCCTATAAAATATTCCTGTGTTATTTAATCTCCCAACATATTTTATTTTATATTGTGTTAATATTAAATATAAAATTCTTTTGTTTTAGAATGAATCATTATTTCTAACGGATTTAAGTTCAATAAATATAAACGATTCAAATGTTTTGCTTCCATTTCAACTCACAACACAAATAGATTCGCAGAATGGTGAAATGATGATGATACCGTCCGATTTAAACCAAAACTTGCCAATAAACATACAAAATGAAATAGATCCTCTTGAAACAAATATACAAAATGTATTTATGCCAGTTACTGATACAAATATGATACTGGACACTGAACAAATACAGGCTTCCCCAGATATACAAACAATTTTAAACCCTGATAGTAACATAGAAGAAAATTTAAATAATATTACAATCGTAACAAATAATAGCATCGTTCAGGAACCTGGTGAAATACCATTATTTACTAGTGTTAATGAAGTAACGACTATAACACCACAGATTTGTAATATTTGTAAAGTTCAGTTTACAACTGAGAGACAGTTAAAGACACATCAGTGCATAAATTTAGTGCAAGTGGAAAATATGCTTCAAAATCAAGAAGCGGAGAAGGAAGCAGAGAATATGAATGAAAATTCATTACTTATAAATAATGTAAAGACAACAATAGAAAAGGAAAGCAGTGTTGTGGATAAAAATGTTTCAAATAATTTACAGGTAAGAGATTTAATTTAAATATAAAAATGACTAATAGAATATATCAGCTGCTTTCCAGACGCGCGATTAAAGTGGGTTTTACACGATTCAATTTATTGATCAATTAATTGAAAAAGTTGATATAATCCGTCTCAATTTATAATACGAAACTAGATCTGGTTACTTTGGTTACTGTTGTGGTGTAAACAGACTTTGGCGTATCCGTGTGAACCAATACTATGACAATATTGTAAATGTATTGTCAATATAGGCGCAAATAGCCTTTGTTGCTGTACGCCAAAAATTTTAACGAACTGGATTGTCAATATACAACATAAAAAATGAACTTTCACTGTTAGTTCCGTAATACAAAATGAGACAGATAATATTCAATTAATTGATGTGTGTAAAGTGTAAAAATTTCGTCAATTAATTGATCAATTAATTGACAAAAAAGTTGATCAATTTATTTTTTCTTGAAGTCCACGAATAGGTGGTATGTATCAATTCCGAATTCAAGACCTTTCTCTAGTATTTGCCTCAAGGCAAAAATTTGGTCCGTTGTTGATCTCTCTTTTCGAAAACCGCATTGATACTCTCCGAAGATTTTTTCAGCGTACGGGAGTAGCCTGCTATATAAGATATTTGACAATACCTTGTAAGCTACATTAAGCAGGGTTATCCTCCTGTAGTTAGAGCATTCTAGCCGGTTACCTTTTTTGTGCAGTGGGCATATTATGCCTTGTTCCCACTATTTTGGAATACTTTCCTGTTCCCATATTTTTTTTTTTTTTACTAAAAGATGTAGTAAGTTGCTTAATCTTTCTTCTCCAGCTTTCAATAATTCCGCCATAATTTGATCTGTACCTGGTGACTTATAATTTTTTAATTTCGCTTTGGCATTTTCGAATTCTTCTATGGTGACGGTATCTACTGTGTCTGTATTTGAAGCAATGCAAAAAAATAGTATGAAATATATATTAATTAAATTATATATGTAACAGCCAAAGCCCGAAATCGGCCAAAGTGGGAAGTGGCCGGCCAATTCGGGAACTGGCCAATATCGGCACAATTTGACCGGCCACAAATTAGTTTATTATAGTAAATTATCAATCTCTATCATACGAAAAAAGTATTCCTAACCTTTGAACTGAAAAACATGTATATAGAATACCAGAGCCTATAAAATATTAAGGGTGAGGCAAGTGAGGCACTTGCCTCACCCTCACTCAACGAATCTACTTCATAAAAGGAGATTCGACTATATTTAATATTTATTTAAATAATTATATTTCTTTTATAATCAGCTGCTAATATTCTTCTAGTTCATAATAAAAACCTAAAAAATTTACGCACATAAAAGCAAGAGCATGAGAGGAAATGCCTTCGCAAAATGTTTATTATCTATTATCGTTTTCCTAATTCTGCTGTCCTAGATTTTTACTAACTATACCTAACCTAATTACCTAAATTGATTATATTTACTAGAGTTTATTACACTATTTTAATGGGTTAATGTGAGGAAAATAAAGTATTGTGTACCTAAAAACTAAGTAATTAGGTTAGGTTTAGTTAGTAAAAATCTAGGGCAGCAGAATTAAGAAAACGATAATAAATAATAAACATTTTGCGAAAGGATTTCCGGTCTTTCACTAGCAAAACTGGTGTGTATATGAACTTTTTCCATATGAAAAGTCTGCATTACATTATCCTGATTTTATTGTTAAAACTATTTGTTCCCAATATTCTTTCGTTGTAGCATACACCACTGTATTTGTTTTATCTGTTTTAGGAGACAGAAAAACAATCTGAACCTAAAGGATCAGTGCACAAAAACCAGTGTACATACTGTACTAAAAGTTTTAAGAAGCGTTCTGACCTAGAGCGGCATCTTCGGACACATACTGGTGAACGTCCTTATAAATGTGACGAGTGTGCGAAATGTTTCTCCTTGAAATCAACGCTCGAGGGACACCAGAAAATACATCAGGGCAAAAAGGAATTTTTATGCGTAGTGTGTAATTCAATGTTTGCTACCAAAGGCAGTTTAAAAGTACACATGAGATTGCATACAGGTAAATACTGAATTAGAATTTATACGATGGTCCAGAACTTGCCAGTAACTTGCACAAGTAAGAATTTGCACCAGTCACTGGCATCATGTAGACGTACATGCCAGTACTGATGCAAGTACTGGCACCAGTATTTCATGCTAGTCAAGTGAATAGAAGCCGATCCTATTTACTGGCACAAGTAGCCGTGCAAGTGACTGTTACAAATGGCTGCCATGAACAGCTGATTTGTTCTCGCTGGTACAAAAACGTTAAATATACTTAAAATGTCCATAACAAAGTGGTTGAGGACACCACAAGTAAATTTGTGATTTTATATTGGGAGCATGGGTGCTTGTAGGAATCAACGTTAAAAATTTATAGAAATAAGCATGCTCGGGATGCTGCATCAATCAAGTTAGCAAATGACATGAACATCGAGGGTTTTAATGCCGTGGAAGTACAAAATTAAATTAAATCCCTCCGCACAACCAACCACCAAGAAGTGGCATCCTTTGTGGCATGGTAATCCTTTTATTTGGTAGGTGCGCCACAATATCTTCTGCGTTATCAATTAATTTTTCTAAAATCATTTTGAAACAGATTTTTTTAATAAAGGCAGTTTTTGGCGGCGATTCATTTGTTTACCGGTGTGAAAGACGTACACAACATAAAATTTGATTAAACATCGAAAATTGGCGCGTTAAAAAGACGGTTTTACGCATAACAAATAATTGGAAGCATCTACATTTTGCAGTGTGTTTCGGGTTCTTTGCGAGGTAACTTAAATAAGTTACTGGCATACGTGTAAATGACAAAACGACTTGTGCAAGTACTGGCATCGTGTAACCAGGCCATTATACGAGGTATTATCACACTTGTTTCTTTGGAACACTCTTCGCTACGCTCGTCGTACTACAAACAACTCGTGTGACAATACATCTTATAAAACTCGTATAATAATACACTATTTAACAAAAGTAGACCTTAACTTGAACCTTTTTTTTTTTTATTTGATGCGAACCCGAGACCTTCGCAACGCAGAGCACATGTGTTACCACTACGCTACGCCGGTCGGCAACTTGAACCTTAAAATAGGGTGACCATTCGTCCCGCATTTTGCGGGACAGTCCCGCATTTTGACTCTGCGTCCCGCATTGTTACTTGCCCGCAAAATGTCCCGCCTTTTTATATTTGTCCCGCAACGTGTCCCGCATTTTTAATTCTAACTAACTTTACATCAATTTACCTGTCAGTGCTCTACTTTTCCTATAGTTTGATAATGATAATTTTTGAATTTTGATATTAAAATGTGTATATTTACATTATACCATGAGTTCTGAAAGAAATTACATAAGGGTTGGCTATGGAAAATAAAAGTAATGTCATCAGCAAGCTTTAGAATTAACTGTCATGACTTTTGTTGTTGTAATAAGTTTATATTGTTATATAAAGCCTGCAGTAGACATTATTTTATTTTTCCATAGCCAACCCTTATGTTATTTCTTTTTGAGCTCGTGGTATATGTAGTTATCAGTGTAATTTATTTTTTTGAGATATTTTTTATTCAATTGTTAATTTTTTTGTCGCGGTAATTAATTTATACTAGCCACAATTGTTAAATCGTTTAATACATTTTTGTTATCTTTTGTACTCCTTTCCTCTCATGTACGCAGAGCCGTGTTTTGGCGCCCTTAGCAAATAAAAACAAGGTTCTCACCTCCCAAAATCCAAGTGACGAGCAAAAAAAAAAAAAGGTCCTCACTTCCCAAAATCCAAGTGACGAGCAAAAAAAAAAAAAAAAAGGTCCTCACCCTGGACCGTCCCGCATTGCCTTCTCAAGAAAATGGTCAGCCTACCTTAAAAGCAAACTGTCATTCAAAAACTGAAGTACAGTCGACCCTTGACATTCGCGACAATATGTTTGCCTACATACATTTTTTGTCACTGCATCCATTGATCAGAAAGTCACACCACGCCACTATATGATCATTCTTTTCCTGGACTCTTCATTTGAGAAATTGAGGATATCAAAACGGTGTTGCCTCTAAAAAAAACTCTTATTTTTTCGTTTTTAATTTTTATTTATTTTTTAGGTTCCAAACCTTATAAATGCGATTTCTGTAATATGAAATTTCGTACTCCTGGCCACCGAAAGTCTCATCTTGATGTACACTACAAAGAAGCACTCAAAACTGGAAAGGTTCCAGAAGAGATCATTACACGAAAAGCTAAAATATTAACAATAGTAGATGCTTCTATCCAGGAATCAGTTAAAACTGCAAACACCGAAATATTAACCAATGAAATTAACCTTCAAAATGTACAAGAGTCTTTCGAACAATTCAGTAATTCCGAAACACTAATAATAGAATCTGATAACACAGTTATTCCGTTCAGTATTACGCAGGGTGAAGATATTATAAATATAAATCCTAATGTTTTAACTGATGAAAATGGTCAACAGAAAATAACAGTTTTAGATAGTAAATCAAAGGAACAATTTGAACAGATTTTCAGTAAAAATATTGTACAAATACAATCTATTCGAACAACTAAGAAAGAAAAACATCCTTGTTCTGTTTGTAATAAGGAATTTAGTAGCAAATATTTCTTAGAAAGACATATGAAAATTCATACAAGAGAGAAAAACTTTTGTTGTGATATCTGTACAAAGAAATTTAACCAGAAGAGTGCACTGAAAGAACACAAAAGAACCCATATTGGTCAAAGACCGTATAATTGCCCATATTGTTCAAATACGTTTAGTCAAAGAGGAAATCTAAAGACGCATATAAAAAGGTAAGATAGCCCACAAAACTTTTGCTTAAAGTAAAGTATAGGCAAAACTTTCTAAGTGCCCTGACATCTGGTGGAGATTTGCGGAAAATACGAAAGTGACATTGTATTGTTTGGTTCAATGGAGAAATTAATTTATTTTATTCATTTATTTATAACAATTTTGGCCACACAACAGGTAAAAACCCAATAACAGTGTGGCACTAGAAAAAACTTTACAAAATAATTAAAACAGTATCATAATGAAAAAAATATATACAAAACCTGTCAAACCAATATAGGGATTTGCAGCTAAGCACCCTACCATCTGGTGAGCGTTTCATGAACTTGTGTACATCAGATAACATTTCGTTTTGTATGAGTATTTTAGATGTTTACAAGTAATGTCACTTCACAAAATCAGAAAATCCCAAACAATTATTTATTTTTTGTCGTTTTTTGATACACTTTTCGCTATTATTTACTAGTAAATGTCAAGTGGTATCTGATTTAGAATGGTTTCAAAAATTCCGCGTGGCGCTACGATCTTAAAATTTTTCCCCTATACAAAAGGTTTATACTTATCCACTTAAAGAATTAATCACAAATTTTTTAATTGTTGCACAGGCACATGAGTATATGTCGAGAAAATTATTCATCTTAATAAATTTATTCAAATTTAATGATATACGATTAATCGGGGCATTATATGCAGAATTAGTTCTATTATTAGATAATATTAAAAATTCAGTATTTCTAATGTTGTAAGAGGGAACATGAATATTAAATTTACTTAAAAGATCAGAGCGATCAATTAAGTTATTGAAAATGTCGTAAGAAAAACTGATATCTAAAATAATTCTTCTATTTTCTAATGACAGAAGTATTAAGTTAATATTAGGGAATTTGAAATTGATAAATTTTAAAAATCTTTTTTGTACATTTTCAATGCGATTAATGTATACAAGATACTGTGGAGATCAACTAACAGAGCAAAATTCCAACTGACTTCTAAGTAAAGAAAAATAGAGAGAAATCAGTGTACTATGCGATTTAAATTTTTTTGAAATTCTGGTAACGAAGTCTAACATTTTGCAAGATTTTTTAATAATGTTGTCAATATATATGTCAAATATTAATTTCTGATCAAATGTTATTCCCAGATCTTTAACAAAAGTAACATTAGAGATGTAATCTACATTAATATTATAATTAAAATCTATTATGTTTTGTTTCTAGTAAATGATATTTTTGAACATTTTGAAATATTTATATTTAATTTATTTAGCTGTAAATACTCGGATAGTCTATTTAGATCAGATTGAATTTCATTACAATCATTGAGATTTAAAATTTGTAGAAATATTTTTAAATCGTCGGCATAAAGGAGAAAGTTGCATGTATTAAAGCACATATTTATATCATTTATAAAAATATTAAACAAAAGTGGGCCTAGGTGACTACCTTGGGTTACACCGGAAGTTATTTTTCTTACGTCAGATTTATAGCCATTAATGACAACACATTAAGTTTTATCTGCAAGGTACGTTTTAAACCAATTTAACAGGTTACCATGGATTTAGCTGGATTAAAAGGATCACAGACTTGATAGGTGCTTTCCTTTTAGAAGTAAAAATGCTTAGCTAAGCTCACAAGTTCGACAAATGCCTTAGCAAGGGACAGGAGGGAGCAAACAATCTTTTGTAGTATTATAAAGGATTGCTCTTACGACTTATATTAACTTAGCTAACCTAAATATTCTGGTAAAAGGAAAGCAACTGATACTTTTGGATAGGAAGAGTAGATGAGGAAGTCAAATGTAGAATGGGAAAACGTAAAAAATAAAGCTGGCAACCAATGGTCACGAGCATCAATTGACTCTTATAAGGCTTATTTTATTATTTATTTTTTTTTTTGTATTGTCTGTTCGTTAATTTTTATTTACTTATTTCAGGATTCATGCAGCGATGTTGGCTCCAGTCGAGAGTTTAGAAAATGGTGGATTAAACCCAGTATTTTTAAATATTATTTAGCCTGATATTTTATCTAGCAAATAATATGTGTATATTAGTTGGACGTGGATATTGTGTAAATTAAAATATTGTACTTATTTGATATTTATAAGAATGTTTTATATAATTAAATAAAGTTTTTATTGATTATAAATATTATGTTTACTCTTTTTTAATGTCATATTTCTTTCACTTGTTTAAGCTTTATTGGTAACTCTTAATAAAAATTAATAATCGCGTTAAATAGTATTAAATTTCTAGTATTTAAAAAATGTTGACCGCGGACGTAATAATCCTTGAAAGTCGTGTTGTAGGTTAACTTTCTGTCAAAATTGTAGAAAAATGGCTGCAAACCAAGCTGCGAGAACTGCTTTAAAACAAGTAAAACCATTATTATCTGTGGATGGTTTGGAAGCCAGAAAAAGGGTATTAAATCTATATAAAGCATGGTATCGGCAAATGCCATATATTGGTAAGATTTGTGAAAATTATACTTAACCTCAAAATGGTGAATCAAAATTAATATTTTCTTTAGTTATGGACTATGATATTCCTAAAACCGTCGGTCAATGTAGGAAGAAATTAAGAGAAGAATTTATGAAAAATGCTAAAGTTTCTGATATCCGTGTCATTGATATGTTGGTTATTAAGGTATGTTGCATAACTCTTCAAAACAAACTAATAAATTGTAATTTACGAGGTATAGTCAAAAAGGTACAGTGAATTTTTGAATGACAAAAAATTTATTTAAGTAAAATACATATTACACACTTATTCTAGAGTTTCTGCCATGTCTCATAACAACATCGAAAGTCTGTCGTAATCTATTTTAACTTTACTTTTGTGCTTACTTCGACTTCTGGAATGAACTAAGAATGTTTCCCTTTAGTTATCCCTATTTTAGGGAATAAACAAAAGTATTGGGATGTGAAATTTAATGGATATAGATACAGTAATTTTTTTTATCCCTTAAAAACAGCTGATTTAGAAGTGAGGTGTGGCAGGGCGCGTTGTAATGATGGAGGATGAAATCTCTGGTTTATTCTTCTGGCCTTTTTCTACACATTCTATAATCCCCCATATAATATATAATTTTTGATCAGATTAGTTTTCTGAAATATATAAGCTGAAGGGAATAAAATAAATTGTTAAAAATTGGGGTCATTCTTAATTTAAGGTAATAAATTTATGTGTTACTTAGATCAGTGTTTCTCAACTGAAAACGTATCGCGGACCAGTAAAATATTAAATTTTCTACCGTGGACCAGTAAAATATTTAATTTTCTACCGCGGACCCCTAATAATAAATGTACCTACCAATAAACAAATTGTATATGTAAACTCTTCATATATCTTAGTAATAAAAAATCACTGAAAAATGATCAAAATACACAGTAAATGAACAAAAAATCATAAAAAAATGAGCAAAAAATCTCAAAAATAATAATTTATAATCCTTTCGCGGACCACTAAAATTTTGCTAAAGACCACCAGTGGTCCGCGGACCACCTGTTGAGTAACACTGACTTAGGTCATTCTATTTAAATTCCTGTATTTCTCTTTATTGTATTTGTAATATTTTTGTTTAATTTCGCTTGGTAGTATAATTACATTTTTGTTTCAGGGTCAAATGGAATTGAAAGAAACAGTACAAGTTTGGAAACAGAAAGGTCATATTATGGATTATTTTAAAGAAACACATGAGCCGAAACCACAAGATTTCTTGTCAAAATTTTTGAGCGGCCATAATTAATATATTATGTCTCGTAGCATTTTTGAAGTAGACAAGTTATTTAATGTAAATATTGTAAGAAAAGTAATAAAAGTGAAATTGTTTTGAACAGTATATTTGAAAGTAGAACATTTTTGTTGTTACGGAAATAATAAGTGAGATATTTCAAAATAATTTGTTTTTTAGGTCGAGTCCATCATAGTTTTCCCAAATATCCATCCTATGAAAAAAAAAATATTTATTTTAAACAATATTTTTGTTGTATACATTTTTGCTATAAAGTAAATAATAAGTGAGATATTTCCAGTTTTTAAGGTGGCGTTCCCCAAATTCCTGAAATATTCATCCTATGAAAAAAATGCAGGATGCAAGATCAAAAAGTGTTGTCTATCTTAAACAATTTTTGTTTCTGTCCGCGAAACGCGCACCATTAAAAAAAACGTAATCTACGCATTTGATAAAATACGGATGTTTCAAATGGTCATGCGTCGTGCGAGTTTTCTTCGAACACTACAAGCCAATATTTTCACGTCTGATAATATTCACGAGCGGAATCTTAGGTGCTTTCCTTTTACAAGAATACTTATCTAAGTCGTACATAAATCTAAGTTCGACAAATACTTTAGATTTGTCGAACTTTGAGCTTAGCTAAGCATTTTTACTTAAAGGAAAGCACCTCTTGTTGACACATTGGGGGTTTCATTAGATTTTACGCGCCCTCTAGATATTTTTTTTTATAAAGAAGTAAGATATTTAACATTTATTTGTTAGTGTAACTCCCCAAATTTCCATCTAATTGAAAAAATGCATACAACAATAAAGATCTTTTCATATTTTGAACAATTTTTGTCATACATTTTTGCTGTTAAAGCCATAATAAGTGAAATATTTCAAGCTTTTTAGTAGCGTCCCTCCGACCCCATTAGAATAAAAAATTTGAGAAGCCACATTTTTTGAATCATATATGTTTGAATCCTGGTTTTAGTCTGACCATATAAAATTGTGAAAAAATATTCAGCTATTTTGCGTGAATCACAGATAAACAAGCAGAAATTATTTTTCTGTTTGATATCGTTTTATAATCACCTGAAACATGTAGAAACAAAGTATAACAAACGAAAGAATAATAAAAAAAACAGATAGTCTCCAATTTTATTTATATAGCCTTTACATATTACATTCAAAAATATTTATTTCTAATTAACTATTTGTTCATATTACAATATTCTCTTTTTGTTCTTCACATTTAACAATTGATCTCTAAATATCGGATTTTTTTTATCGAAAATAAGGTTTATTATGGGTAAACCTAGTGATCAAATCCAAAGCCCACTTTGGTTGATCACCCGGAACCATATGTCCAGCATTTCGAACTAAAATTTCAGTTAAATTCCCTGCTACTTTAGCATACCCTGCTAGTTCACCATCAACATACCAAATATGTCTCTGTGCAGTCTTGTATTCATTTGCAGAACTAAATTTCAGATTTTGTAAATAATTTAAAGTGAGAGGATAAGCTACAATAATATCTAATTGTCCATTATAAATTAAAACTCTATAATTACTTAACAATTCCGATATCCATGGAGCAACAGACTGCATTACATCTTCCATTAGGTTTAATTCTACTAATGGATTTACTCCGTTAAAAGAATTATTACCTACATGGATAGCAGCTCGAACATCACTTCTTTGGATATATGTACCCATGTATTCCATGCTTTTACTTGTATCGTTATTGATTAAATAGTTGAAATAGTTATCAAATCCAGTAACATTTCGAAAATATGAATTATGATTGTTGGTGTCACCATTCAATAATGTATCGAATAATTGGAACGCTTGTTTCCATTGTTTTTTCTGTATATAATCAACACCTTGTTTTTCGTACTTATGGAACTGGTCTCTAGTGTTGTAGTCGATTATTCCTAACTGGTATAAATAATCACCATATTTCAGTTGGTTTTCTGGGTCGCTTAATCCATTTCCAATTGCCATTCCTTTGTAATTTATCTTAAGTTTAGCAGTTGGATTATTTTTGTGTATCGTATAGGAAATTGCAGGTATGTATTTGCCAGCGTAAGATTCACCGGTAACGAAGAAATCATTGTTTTGCAATTCAGGAAATAATGTGAAAAACTGTTTCAGTGATTCATATAAATCTTTGCCTACGTCTACTTCATTTTTTGCATACCCATCAGTGTTATCAGTAAAACTATATCCCGTTCCAACAGGATTATCGATGTATATCACATTATGGTTTTCAGTCCATGTATATGGACGTAATTTTAATCCGTGTTTATGTTTGATAGAAAAAGGACCATTTTCTGTAAATAATCCTATTAATGATGTTGCTCCTGGGCCTCCTTGTAACCACAAAACTACAGGTGCGGTTTTAGCATTATTTTTTGCGGGGAAATACCAAAAGAACTGATTAGAATTGTATTTTTTATTTACAGTAAAATATCCTGAATAACTAGTTATATTTTTCATGCCATTGAATACAACCTGAGATAGTTTTTTTGCTTCTTCTATTTTGCCGGCCTCTAAAAGGGGCGTAATATACAATGCTTTCCCTGGATCTCCATCAATTTTTTCTTGTGTAAATTTTGGATATCGAAATAAAGTAAATCCATAGTTAAAATGCAAACATATTAGAAATACACACACAAAAATACTTAACGATGTCATTGCTAGTGTAGCAACGATTTACAGAGCACAAATCACAGTTTAAATTTATCAAGTTACATAAGATTTACAACCGAAATATATGTAATCATACAAGTGGCTTGACCCTTTAAGGTCAAGGATATAAATGAAAATAAAACAAGCGGGCTTCTTTTGTTTATTTTGGATTGTTTAAAACTTTTAGGCGGTATATTTTATCTGATGTTACATTACTGATTTTAAGAGCGGTTTATTTGAAATAAAATATTATAACGTTCTTTAGCATTTGTATTATTTTGTACGAAATGTATTTGTACAAGAAAATTATAAATTAAAAATAACTATTTTTCCAACAAGAAAGAAAAACCTACTTTTTTCCGTACCAGGCGTTAGATTTTTTTTCGAGGTATAGCCAGAAACACAAACATATGAAAAAAATATTTTCCATATGTGTTTCACACAAAGTTTTTTTATATTACCGTTTCAAAAAAAGACAGAAAAGGTATTTTTAGAAACTTTGGTAATTTGATATTTGTCATGTCATTATGACGATTTAGAAATTTTTTATATTCAAAATTGACTGGCACCTGAGTGGGATTATGGCATAGAGATCTCTATGCATTACGATGAATAGAATTTTATTCTATCATTGTCAATAAAGCGATCCTATGGCGGTTGCCAAGTAACTATTGTTTTTTAGTCAACTATATCAGTGCTTCTTAAAGGGTACATTCGATTTGACGCTCCGAGCGTTCCGAGCACGCTCTGTACACTCAAACGTGTTCGATTTGACGCTCGGAGTACACTCAATTGCATTCGTTTTGCGATCGAGCGAGCATTTAGAGTGCGCTCTATGTGTTCGGGGTTTTAAGACCGAGCATATGGAGTATGACGTTAAAAAGTGGGGGAAGTTTAAAATTAAATTATAAATAAAATAAAAATAATAGCCTTAGACAAATAATATTGTTATTTGTCTATGACTACATAGTACGGTTATTTTATGTATTTGTGACGTTCTGTAAACAGTAAAAAAATTATTAAAATACACCGTACATAAAATTAAAATGGAAAAAATTCATTAAATTAATTCAGTAATTATTATTTAGTTTTTAATTAATTTTATTTCTTCATTATTGAAAAAAAATCAAGGGAAAACCGAGGTACATATATAATTTTGATTCATGACTGACGTGAATTAATCTGACAGTAAAAACGCCGCCTAAAATTGTAGGGTTAGATTTTATAAACAATACGTCACAAGAACGCTCGCTCCGTTAGTTCTCTATTCATGACGTCACCATCAACTGTTCGCTCAGCGCTCGCTCTACTCTGTACAACTCGAATGCACCCAATGTGGTGGGCCGCGGCCCCCTAAGGGGTCGTGGTGATCCCACAAGGGGGCCGCCAAAAGTCGTAAATATAACACTTAGTTATTTTATTACTTAAAAAGGATGAGTAGCTTTAACTTTAATGCTACATAAATATTATTCTTCATTATACATAGATTGTTGAATGATCTGAGCGTAAAAAACTATATGTAGGTATATATTTTAACTAATCTTGGTTCCAAAAACAAAAATTAGGGGGGCCGTGGGTTATTGATTTGAGTTGCAGGGGAGCCGCGACATCAAAAAGTTTAAGAAGGACTGAACTATATAATAAAATTCTATTACTTGTAATCTCACCACAGGTTACTGATTTTATTTGTAATTTTACACACTTGCGCGGAAAAAATTACTTTTGACCACTTGTAATCAAAAATTTAATTTTTCTATCTCATATTGATTATAGACTTTTTCAAACGGTAGCAGAAGATACCTTTTGATTTTAGTTTTTGAATTATAATAATTTGAGAAACACGAATAAAATTAAACACGAATAAAATTTAAAACGAAATGTATTTAAAAGGTACCTATAGTGGAAGTAAACAATATACCAGTGATATTTATTTATTTATTTATTTAGACAATTTAGGTTCACAAAAGGGACATGCCCAGCACAGTGAACGCTATTGAGTTACAATAATTAATTTGCAGGTACAAATATGTGTACATAATAATATAAAATAACAAAATGAACTATATAAAAAATTATAAAAAAAAAATTAGTGATAAAAATTAAGAATTATGAAAAAAATACAAATTAAAATAATTTAAAAAAAATTTAAATTGAAAACTTAAAATTCAAAATTTAAAATTCACAATTTAAAATTTAAGTTTTAAAACTTAAAATTTTAAATTAAAAAAATTAATAATTATAAATTGAAAATTAGTGATAAAAATATATTCTTATTTTATTTCCATTTTAAAAAGTGCAGTTTAAACACATTTTTTTTCCGAAGCTGTGAAGTTAACATTATTTTTTCAATTTTCTAAATTTAGTTTAATGACTATAGTCCGTTCAAACGTTAGAATGCAGTACAGAGCAAATGGAGTAGTTCTTCTGCATACTCCCGAATGGATTCTTCCAATAACTCTATCCTTTTCTTTCTTGGCACCGTTGCCGGATGTAAAACACTCTGTATGTGTAGATATTCTTTATTTATTTATTTTTGGCAACACCGGTCCCATTTCCCATAAGCGCAATACTGCTTTTTAACATTTGAACGTACTATAGATTTAATGAGAGGATAAATCTGACGCTCGATTGACACGTATACGCATGCGTTCCAGTGTAGCGGGAAACGAGGATTTTAAAATAAGGTTATGTGTTTACTATATGCAGCGCACGCATTTTTAAATACATTGAATATGACTGTTATATGCTTAATTTGCAATTAAATATTTTCAAAACAATATAATTTAAATGTCCATTTAAAAAGTATTCATAAGAAAGTACTTTGTATAGTTTTTACAAATAACCCTTGAAGGATCAAAATTTATAGAAATGTTACCAAAAGCAATAAATTTTTTACTTTTAGATAATGACATGAAAAAAATTGGTGATTATTTGTTTACAAATTATTATAATAAGACCAATCTTTGGGCTTATAATTATAGAAAATATTTAAAAATTAACACTAATATTCACCTTGAATCCATGTATAAAACTTTAAAGTATTTTTATTTAGAAGCAAGAAAAGTACAACGTTTAGATAAGGTATTTTTGCATTTATGAATTTAATTCCAGATAAAATTACAAACAGAATTATCAAAAATATTAAGGGAAAAAATAATTCTCACTTTGGAAACATAATTAAAAGGCACCGAATTGCATTAACTTTGGAATATGATATAAGAATAACAGCATCAAATAAATTTCAAGTAATTGGATAAAAGAACTATGAAGTCACTAAACTTAAATCTTTATGCTGTATATTGATATGTAATTTTTGTGACATCTGCGTCCACTCATGCAGTTGTGAATGTCCTTATTATTACATTAAACATACAATATGTAAACATATTAATTTTGTTCATTTAAAATACGGAGATTCTTTGAAGTTTCCTGAACCAGTTGAAGAAATATGCAATAATGAAAATACGACAGATCTACAAACATTAAAGAAAAATAACAACACACCAAATGATACATATGTAAAAGTAAATGCAGTGTTGAAAGAAATACAAGATGATTGTTTAAAATTGATGTAAAATAATGATACGGAAACTTTAACAGAAGTGAATCACTATTAAAAAAAATTAAGAACTTGATGTAAATTGATAAAGAAAAGAAAAAACTGAAACGCCAACTAGATACGAGAAAATTTAAACCAAGTAATAAAAAAATTAATAAATAAATTTCTTTATTTAGTACCAGGAAAAAGTTGAGAAATTTAAGATTTTCGACAGTACTGTGATATTTGTTCCTTTTTGTTTTTTTTTTTTTTTTGTTATTGTTCATTAAAAAAAAAAGAAACGACAACACAAGAGTAAGAAAATATTATTGAAAAAATACAGAAGTAACTTTTTTTTTGTCTTAACTGTGTGAGCACTTACACGCACACACGTGTAATTTCATTCATTTTATCTCCTTTGTTTTAATTTAAGCAAATTATAACTTAAGAATGAATTATTTGTAGCTTAACAATAATTTTATGATTATGGACAATACTGTGATATTTGTTCCTTTTTGTTTTGTTCTTTTTTTGTTTTTTGTTTTTTCTTGTTGTATATTATTGTTCATATTGGCTACGTGCGGTTCTATTAAATAAATAATAAATTGATGATTATTATTGTGTTATTATTGATGTATTAATGATAATCTTAAATATATCTGCAATAAATCAGAATTTTATATTTTTAATCTCCGCGCAAGATCATTTTGAAGCATGCGCACATGTGTCAATCGAGCGTCAGATTTATCCTCTCATATAGATTTAGAGTATAATCAAATATATTGAAAAAGAAGAAATGCACAGATTGGTATGCTTTAGCCAAGGTACATTGTTTTATTTATAGTTATGACCTTATATCCACCCTTCATTTGTTTTGTTATTTTTGTTGAAAATTTATATTTTATTAGTAAAGTGGCAGGAAATAATGTTGATAAAAAATAAACATCCTATAAATGGTTCAATTTTGCTTAAATTTCCGTCGCCCGGAAGCGTGAAAGAATATAAAAGGTAAACATATCCTTTGGGTAAAAGCGGCAAATTGAATCAATTATTGCTGTTTAATCAAGCTAAAAGAGAATTAGATAAATAAAACAGATTATTTCGCAGTGTTTATTGTTGGTCTTGCATATTAAAAGAGTTCCTCATTATTAATGTAAATTACCGTCAGACTTGCTACTATAATATGCAGAGAATTGTCGAATCTAATCCGTGGAAATTATATTAACGCCGACCTGTGTATCCCTTATGTAATGTATTGTTCAATTTTACCGGTCAGATAGGACATCAAGCCTTTACCCAATGGGAATTTGGAAAACAGTTCGCATATATATTCGATTTACCAAATTTGATTTCCAAAGTTACTGTTACATCGCAATAAAACTCCAACCTTTTTAAGCTCAAACTGAATATTTTTAGAAAAAGTTCATCTTATTTTATAAAAAAATGAGATATAAGTAAAAGTTCTGGTCATGCAGGTGGACCAACTTAGTACTCGGTAATAACAATTCAAATATTAACAAACAAAATTCAAAATAAAAAAATTTTAACACACAAATTCAAATAACAATTCATAATTGCATTTGCAGTACCTGATAAATCCATTGAACAGGTAGCAGTTATAAATAATTGGGGCATAACATAGCCATAGCTGGAAATAAGCAAACTATCGAATTGTACAGAAGAACTGGTCTAGCATTAGTAGCATTTAGAAAACTTAAACACGTTAAGCGTATGCATTAGTGTGTTGGTAAAAACAGTAGTACCTCGGGTCCAGTGGCGGATCAAGCCTTCGCCGGGCCCAAGACATTTTTGATTTACAAGCCCTCAACCTAGAGGCGTTCAGAGTGAAGAGCAAAAAAAAAGGTCCTCACCTCCCAAATCCAAGTTAAGAGCAAAAAAAAAGGTCCGCACCTCCCAAATCCAAGTGAAGAGCAAAAAAAAAGGTTCTCATCTCCCAAATCCGGGCCCTTGAAAATTACGGGCCCAAGACAAATGTCTTTTTTATCTCTGCGAAAGTCCGCCACTGCTCGGGTCACGAACGCCCCTAGTCACGAACAAATCGGCCCACGAACACAATTTCCGAACAAATTTTGACTCGACCCGCGTACAGTGCCTCGGTGCACGAACGCACAAACCAAGCTTTGGATATTTTAAATGACAATGTGATGTCCCATTTTCGGAAAATTATCCAACTAAGAAAAAGATAAATATCTCTGGATCGTTATTTTCTGAAAACACCAGCCACCGAGCCAGTAATCGAACCACTTCCCAGGATTAGTGATTCTTCTCGAGAAAAAGTTTTAATTCTCATTTTTCATTTCTCGAGAAATGTAAAATTTGCTCGACGCCTTTACTTTAGTACTTTAAAGGTGATTATAATTTTAACATGTTTTTATCCTCTAAAACAGCGTTTCTCAACCGGGGGGCCGCGAAGTCACATAAAATCGAAGCATGAAACTATAATAGAAAAACGCTCAATTTTGCAAGATATATTCATAAATATATGACATTTATATTCGTTCCTATATAAAAAATCGAAGTTGTCCTTGATATCCTGTACTTCCGGTTTATTCCGAAAATTTAAATACTACCATCCAATTATTTGGGTAAACTCTGGTCACCAAATTTTTATCCCAACTTGCTCACACATCGTCTTTTCGAGAAAAATCGTGTTTCCTCTATCTTGATACACCTTAAGATCCCCCCTCGCCCCCCCTCTCTCTCTCGCTATATATATATCTACAGAACCGGCGGTTGGGAAACACTGCTCCAGGTAACTATCTGACAGATAAGGTTATATGATACTTTCTGTGTTGAATAAATGTCATCTCGTCAATCAATACAAATGTATCTATCGGATAGTTATCTAACGGATAATGAGAGATGTATTGCATTCACTGCTTGGTAATGACATTTATTCAGAAGATAAAGTTCCAGATAACATTATCTGTCGGATAGTTAATGAGTGGTTTAAATGAAGGTGGAAAGACCGGGCCTTAAGGTAATAAAGCGCGAGGGGGGACACCTTAGCCCTCCAAATGAACCCGTAAATAAAAAAATTAACCTGTATAAAATTCTCGAGAGATAACTCCATTATACTTCCAATAGTAATTTTCATCCCTTTCTGAGATCTCAGAATTATCATTGATAGCCCAAAAGTCATCCTATTATGACCTCTGTCCTCCCATTTTACCATATAGGCCGTGTCTCCAACGCTATAGCTCTGAAATTTTAATAAATCCTCAATCAAAATGTGTAACTATTTATAAAAAGATACGAAGTAACATAATATAAACTATTTTAGATCATGTAGTTCCAAGTAATTTCCAAATTTAACGTTATACCTCATCTTCAATAATAAAAAAATAGTGTATTGGGCCCGGTAGTTCAATTTCAACCACCTGTATACTATTGATAAAATATTAATATATGTGTTTATTCTCATAAAGATTATTTTAAGCAATTCTGTTCCTTATTTATTAATTGTTAATGACTATATTCCTTAATGAGCTTTATCGGGATTAGCCATCTTGATATGTAGTGACACGTGATTTTGCAAGTGGCGTCTTCATTTTTTTCTGACGTTTTTAGTTTTTTTAAGTGATAAAAGTGCAGAAAATACTTGAAATAGTGTGTTATAGTGTAGACTTTAGTGTTTGGACTCCATGCAGACCAAAATTGGAGCGACTGGAAAGGTATTTGTAATATTTGTTAATTTTATAATGTAAGTCATTGTTATGTAGAATGTCCTTCTATGGACAATATAGAAACACATACATGCATACACTATCGGCTATAACTAGAGAAACAAAACTATTTTTTAAACCATTTTCATAAATTCCGATTATTGACTAAATGAATATTGAATTATATTGGTATAGCAACAACAATTTATAAGTTAGAACCTACTCTTAAAAATATTTGTTGTACTGGTACAATAAATAATATAATTAACTTTCTGCTGCAGCAGACCATCTGCATATTTCTTTTGTAAGACTTAATAACAAATTAAAACAATTTTTTGTAGTTAAATTTTTACCTTTGCCCTAGCTCCCGTTCTTGTCCCGGTTTAGAGTTTCATAATTATGGTAAGCCTATATATATGGGGGGCCGCAGACAATATTTAAGTTATTTTGGGGGTCCCATGCCAGAAAAGGTTGAGAAACACTGCTCTACAATATTTTCAACATTAAAAAAAGATGTATATTCTAATAATTATATAATTATTTTTCTCGAGATTTCTCGAGAATTCTCGAGAAAATAAGTCTAATGTTGAGAAACCAGAAACACTACCCAGGATACAAACACGAGAAAAAGCACCAGAAATACCTACACAGTTGCCCGACGTTATTATAGAATCAGACTCTCCTTCGAAGGAGTAGTTTTCCTCTTCCTCCTTCTCTACCATCTATGTACCTGTGCCAGTAACTGTCAACCACAAAGGTAAAGTTATAGTACTGTATGTTTATTATTATAAATTTTTGTCACACATAAATCCATAAAAAGGTCAACAAACAATATGTTGCCGTGGGTGGGCGAACGGATTAATTGTATTTACATTAATTTCAATGGGAAAAATTGTTTTGGTTCGCGAACATTTCGGCTCGCGAACGGAGTCAAAGAACGAATTAAGTTTGTGACCCGAGGTACCACTGTAGTTAACAAACGGCTCACAAAAGAAAAAATGGCCTATACAAATTCATTTCACACTAGATAAGTTCGCGGGTGAAAAACCCCAGGCAGCTAACAATACGATACATGGGAGCATTATTCGACAAGCATCCAAACAGAATTGTGATAATAGAGAGAATCATCATGACCTTGTCTCCAAAACCTGTTAGATGTTATTCATCTGTTTCACTTGGCGTTTTGTTGTTGGTAAAAAAATGTAACGTTTTTTATATAATTTTTATGTATAAACAATTATATTTTGTGTGCTAATATAATTTGTAATGTTTTATTTGCATATTGTTACGAATACAGCACTTTTAAAGAATACCGTAGCCTTTAAACGGACAGCGGACCTTGAACATTATCCCGAATGTTCTCGACTTTTATAGAAGAAAATAAGGTTTTCCATAAAAGACGCGGTATTACTACTGTGGTTTAGTTAGATACCTGGACTAGTATGCATAGTTTTTATCAAAGCGATAGTTTATATTGTGATTTAGATACAATACAAATTAGTTAAAATGGTGAATTGTTCATTTGGATGTATAAATCGTAGCTATGCTAAAAGTAAGAATCAATTTGCAGCACAGGAAAAATTAATTGTTTTGTATCATTTCATGCGTAAGTATTTTACTGTATTTGTAATTTATTCAAGTTTACTAAAGATTTTACCTGTTGAAAAGCTTATTATTTTTGTTATAATCTAATTTTCTAAAATATACAACAAAGTATATTTACAGTATACCTGTAAATTAAATATACATATGTGTTAACATAAATGTGTTATTAAAATTGTAGAATATGGTGTTTTATTTTTTATTTTTGTTTATGTACAACATTATTTCAATCCTATTACCCCCCCCCAGTTCAAAAAAATAAGAACAAAAACAAATATAATGCAGATATTACATAGATATATGCTAATGTTTTGACCAGGTACAATATGGCTGAATGTTTCCTCCACCGGACTTTGCTACACTTGCTCGTTTCTCCCTCCGCACTTTTCTACAGTTACTTCGTTTATAAAGTCTGTTTACGTTCTCTCTATATCTCTGTGATATTAAGAAAACTGACAGAAAATGGCTATTGTTAGCCCAAGACGGAAAGGTTTGGAGAAACAATGGGAATGATTATGCTCAGCAGTGGTTGTATTTGGTTGGTAGATAATAATGATGCAATTTCACCCATTTAGTTAAGTATGGGCTTTTATACATATTTTCGTCTCGATTCATCTTAATTTTTAATAAAACATTAAATAAGAAATTTTATTTTATATTTTCCAGTAATCATGAAAAAAAAAGTAATAAAAACTTTTAATATTTTTATTAGATCATAAAGTAAGTTTTAATATAAAATTTAAAATGTCATAAACACCATGATACATTTAACGATGGCTACTTCATTTCATTTAATCATAAATTTAACTACTGTAGTTTCATTTAACATAAAAACTTGTTTTATACATATTATTTTACTTTTGTTAACATGTCCCATCCACATTTAGTTATTATTTTATAAATATGACATTCAGGTCAGCTGTAAAAAATGAGAAATAATGAAATTTTTAAAAATGTCAGTTACATATTGTTAATAAAACATATCAAAATTTTGATGCATATTGTTAAGCTTTTTTATACAACCAAAATACAAATAGTGGCTTTCAATATTACAAAAACGTAAACAACCTTTATTTTGGCCATAGTGTAATATAGTGGTCTCCAAATTTTTTGATTACGTACCCAGGGCTGTCTCGAAGTGGGTTCAAAGTGTTCTCCGGAACCCGGCGTTTTAGAGACTCCGTGGTATTATAGATTTCTCTTTTCTTTTTAACGTGAATAGGTCTTTAAAATCAGACCAATTGGACTCAACAATGGCCGATGGTGGCGTTGTGATCGCTGTGAAATAACTGATCGAAACAAGTAATGTGAAAGTTGTCCTTATTTGTTTACATTTTAGTACACTTTCACTATTTTTCCCGTATTTATAGCATTTTCCCATGCTTTTTTACCTATTTATCTCTTCCACAAAACCAAATATATTTATTATTGTTACAATTTTTTTTTTTTCATTTGGAAAAAATGGAACTGAACGTTTCTCTCACTTCTTTTCCCAGAGTGACAACCAATTACACAGCAGTTTGTGTTATGACAACTTATTATAACACAAAATAATATATAAAAGAATAATAGTTGCTATCAAAAGTTAATGTTACAAACAAACTGCAACATTAAAGTTTAAACGCGATACAAACAACATGAAGTAGCCAGTAGCCATTAGTAAACAATAAACAGTTTCTCGTTCGACTAGTTCAAATTCTGTCCGCTTGGTGTCACTTCATATCGCTGTTGCACGCGGGGAACAAAATGGTCAAATTGTAAATTAAATTATTAATTTTTTTATACCTAATTTTTATATGTGACTCTAGCTTTCCTTTGACTTTTATATAGATGTTGGTAAAAGTCTCTAATAGTTTAGTACAGGAACAGCTACGAGTTGCTCCAAGATCCATGGAAATTAGCGATGATTGCCGTTATACTTTTGAATCGAAAAACAAATTTATGAATCAGATAGCAAACAAAAGTTTGCGACATAACTAAAAATATGTTAGACGTTTTATTAAATTTTCCACTTTCCCGATACGCTAATATTTTCATGTCCCTTGGCTGTCTTTGGAATGAAAAAGGTTGAAAACTGCTGATGTGGCATCTTATTCCTTCAGTTTTCGAGTTAGGCAACCAACTTAACTCTTCTGTAGAACTTGTTGCTTGTTAGAGATCTTGTTCGAAGAGTTTCTATAGACATACAGCAACACACGTGTGTAGTGTTGGTTTAAATAGTTAATTTAGTTAGGTATCAGTACTTTGTATTGTGTGTATCACTTTGTAGTGTTGTCCCCAGTCTATTGATCGAGGTAATTTGCTCGAAGGCAAATAGATTCACTCACTCCTATCTAGGCCCTAAACAGTGTGGGATTATTAAATTTTAAACCTTCCACTAAATTATGTCTATAATTTTTATACATAATTAATTTCTTGATAAGGCAAAGCAATAATAAAACTAGTAAAATGAGATGGAGATTCAATTTAGTATAAAAATGTATTAAAAAGCTTTGGACAGCAATATGTAATTTAAACAAGTTATCTTTAGGCGATGTGTCAATAAAAATAAATGTATTTTAAATATTAGAATCTAAACAAAATAATTCTCAAATTTAACAGAACAGCCTGCACTATATATGGTAGTAGTCTTTTAGATACATATATATAAATTTAACAGAAACACATTAAATTAACATTTTTCTCTTTTTGGGTACCTTCAACCGGCTTGACTTTTGGCCCTACTTAGATCACCTAGATCTTCCATCTGGATTAGTTAGGTCTTTCCATATATCTTATACTAGCAAACGTGCCCGGAGTCTATTCCTCCCTTTACGTCTCCCTCTGCCGCTCTAACTCCCTTGCGTTTCAACGGCTGCCGTGATAATTAGGTACAGAGTTCTTGATGCTTTTAGGGATTTTTTCAATACAATTTTAACGTTTCCTAATTTATATATTAATATAGATTTTTTGCGTGTGAAGAATTATGGAAATATTAAAAAACTATCCTAAAAAAATATTCAGAACCAAGAAATATTCGCGTTTAAAACGTATGATACCTTTTCCTGCTATAATTTACCTTATACGAGGGCTATCTTTTAAGATTTTATAAAAACTAAGAATGAAAAAAAAAATTTTTGAACAACTGTTTTATTGATTTTCAAAATATTCACCTTTAAGATTTATGCACTTTTGCATGTGTTCAAACCAATTCTCGAAACATATTTTTCACTCTGAAGTTGGTGTCTAAAAAACATGGTTTTCGAAGGCTTCAACAGCTTCTTGAGGTGATGAAAAACGCTGTCCACGTATTTTCTGTTTGACATTGGGGAACAAAAAAAGTCGTTAGGGGATAAATAAGGTGAATACGGGCAATGAGACATTAATTCGATGTTTTTCTCCTTCAAATAATTAATTGTTTGACGTGCTGTGTGGGAGCTTCCATTGTCATGATGAAGAATGATGCTATGTTTTTGGTTGTTTTTCCTGATTTTGTCGATGACTTCTGGCAAACAAATTGTTGCATACCATTCAGAATTAACTGTTCTCCGATCCTCTTAAGGAATGGTTGCGACATGTCCAGTACAACCGAAGAAACAAGCGATCATTTTTTGTGCGATCATCTTTAAAGTGCTTCGTGTACGAACAACTTTTGTGGGTTTCGGTTTTTCTTGGAAGACCCAAACAGTGAATTGTTGCTTAGTCATATGAATAAATCCAAGTTTCGTCACCTGTAACGATGTTGTATACAGATTTTGCAGTGCCTAGGTCGATTTTTTTAGCATTCCCTTACACCAATCAACACGAGCCTTTTTCTGAGCTTGTGTCAAATTATGCGGAATCCATCGGGAACAGATCTTTTTCACAGCTAAATGTTCATCCAATATCAAATGTATTGCAGTATGCGATATGCCAAAGGATGCCTCTATCTCACGGTAAGTCACATGTCGATCTTCTTCAATCATTTTGCTTACAGCATCGATGTTTTTTTGAATCACAACCGATTCTGGTCGACCTTCACGAGATTCATCACTGACGGACGCATGACCACGACGAAATTCTGCAAACCAATTGTAAACAGTCTTTTCTGATGGTGCTTCATTACCATAAGTTAAAC
Organism: Liopterus haemorrhoidalis; assembly: GCA_963971575.1. Classification (NCBI taxonomy): domain Eukaryota; kingdom Metazoa; phylum Arthropoda; class Insecta; order Coleoptera; family Dytiscidae; genus Liopterus; species Liopterus haemorrhoidalis. The sequence continues at coordinate 52,672,680 of OZ020612.1, forward strand.
GAAGCAAATATATGCATTGATGTTGAATTAGGCCTTTACTAAAATCGTAAAAAATCATCCAACGAAAACCTTCACGAGTAATATCCATTTTTTCAAAAACTTTTAACGATGTTTGTCTTTAACGTTTTTTTTTTGTAACGATCACTGTCAACAAACTACTCGTCAATTTATAAGCCGACACTAATTTCACAATAACAAATGTATTAATTTTTACGAATATAGTAATGACACATTTCAATATTGCCATCTAGTGGTCGTTTGTAAAAACATAAAAGGTAACCCTCGTATTCGATAATAGATTGAAAAGGAATAGTATTGCACTTACTAAATTTAGTTAGATACAATTTCCAGTAAATTTTAATCTAATGCGCACGCAGGTATTCCTTTTAGTTTCGTATTTAATCCTGTCCTGATATTCTGCCAGCACGTCAATCTGTCCCTCTTTGTCTTTATCGATGGTTGTTGTATGCATGGGTTGTTGATATTATATTACGGTTAGTTTGCAGCTCAATGTTATTCGGAAATTAATAACATTTGAAATGGAGATTTTAATATAGATAATGGAGTTTCTGGTAATATAAGTTGTAAATGTTTGGAAAATGTGAAAATACGCACTTGGGGATGTTATCAAAGCATGTTTGTAAATTTGTAAATGTTATAATTATAACTTGATTACGTTGATGTAAATTTAAACTAGCGAAGAGCTCTTGTTTCCTGTTGAAACATGAAAATTTAAAGTTTGATTTTAATTGTTTATTCAGATTTATTTATATTTCTGTAATTAGTGCTGGTGTCTATGACAGACAGTCGACGACTGACCAAAATTCACTGAATGAGCGCAATTGTCGAACATTTTATAGCAATCGGTGGGGTCAGCGCACACTAGGCGTGCACCCAGTATTTTTTCTTGGGGAAGCTCAATTACAAGAAAAATATGTCCCTAAAAACGAGTTTTTAGTGTTTGAGGGGGGGGGGGGCTCAAAGCTCGTTAATAAACTAATGCTCGTCAATAAGGTCAAGATCGTCAATAAGGTCAAGCTCGTCAATAAGCTCAAGTTCGTGATAAATTTAATTCGTTTTTACATGCTAGCTTCGCGGTGAAAATGCTAGTGCCGATGTTGACACCACAAGCCGGAGTTTTACAACGCTCTTTCCAGCTCCGTGCTCGCCCATCACTGCTCAATGGTCTCTCATTTTGGTCGAGATTAAGTTTTCTTTGAACACATGAATATTATGTCGTTTTTTATATTTCATTTTTCGAATGATACGATATTTCGAAGCTGAAACGAAATTTTGATTACTTTTTCTACTTTTGCACTGTTATAGATATTATTTCGCTGTATTTGCGCTCTTTTATTATAGAACTCGTTATTATAGATCTTTTAAGCAGTCAACAAACAGGGATCGGCAATTTTTAATGCGTCGCGGGCCGCATTCATTATCAAAACTTTGCCAGCGGAGTGGCGGAACTCGTTAAATCATGTAATTTCTATTTTTTTACAATCTCGTTTACACGTATTATTTACGTCATCATAAATATGTCTAGATTCTTACTGGTGGGCATAACGTCGTTCGGCGGGCCGCATTCATCCAACAGGCTGCCGGTTGCCGACCCCTGGTATAGCCGATCCGACTGCTAGGTTATGACTTCCGCAGTGGCGCGTAATAGCGTCATTTTTGTCTCAGCTACCTACACGGGCTGCTGCCGTCTCATACTCAAAGTCCTTATAAGATGTAGTGATTATCACGCAACCATCTATAGTCTATCGCGTGATACGATTGCCATGTACCTTCAACTATTGTACGCGTAGCAGTAAGCGTTTAAAATCTATTTTTAATTATAATTTTGTTACGCTGGATTTCTGAGAATTACCTACATACCAGTAGCGAACAGAGACGTGTTCTACGTTAAAAAATACTAGCGTTTCATTTCTAATAAGTCGATCAGTAGAATCTCGCATATTGTGGTTTGGGTTTGAATCGTACATTAATGCTGTGGTATGTTTGCAACAAGTGTTTGTACAGCTCCCAGTTAAATTACTAATTATCTCTACAATTAAATGTTTATTTAATGTTAAATATGGGTTTAATTGAATTAATTGATAGTCTCATACAGTGTTGTAATAGATACATTTGAAAATATAGATACAGATACAAATACAGATACAAATACTTGAGGAAAAATGTATCTAGATGCAGATACAGATACAAATTTTAAAAAGTATCTAGATACAGATACATTTTTTTTACAATGTATCTAGATACTTCAAGATACTTTTAAGATACTTTCGGAAAAATGAAAACACCACAAAAAAAAAGAAATAACTAGAGCAAGGAATATATTTGTTCACAATAAAAAATAAGTTATGCATTATTATTACTCTTAAAATAAACACAAATAGCCTTTGAAGCTGTGTGTCAGAAATATTAACTAACTATATACCTCTGTAATCTTTAAAAAAATCACTTTTTTATTCCAATTTCAGCGGATATCTCGAACATTTTTTGTTCGCTAATAAATTACTGATTATTAAATGAGTATTTAGGATGACAAAAATAAAACAACAATTTTATTTATTATATTTTCTTTATTTAATTCACATTTATAAAATTAATTCTTATTCTTAGATTAGATAATTACTTAATGGTTGTTTTACTTAACGTTGTTAATAAAATTAATTTTTTTTTTATTTATTATTTTTTTAAATTTATTCTGAGCTGGAAATACAATTACACTTTATTAAAATTTTATAGATAAAAATAAATTAAATAAATAAATGAATTATAAGTTTGAGAATTATGATAAAATACAAGTTCTATATATAATTAATAAAATTTTGGAAAACATCCTTTTATTTTTTTCCTTTTTTTTTAAATAAAAAATAAAAAGAATAAAAAATAAAAGAATGTTTTCCAAAATTTAACTAATTACATATAGAACTTGTATTTTATCATAATTCTCATACTTATAATTTATTTATTTATTTTATTTTTATCTATAAAATTTTAATAAAATAAGCTCTGAAAATGGCTTACGCCGAAACTAGTTAGCTAATAATTTTTTTTTAAAATGAAATTATTTTATTAACAACGGTTACCCAAACAACCTTTAAATATAGTTACTAAACGTGTTTTTTTATTATTATTATTATAGTTTGCAAAGATAATTTTGCAAAGTAAATTGCCAGGCTGCAAAGGTTATAGACCGGGAGCACATGACATTTTTGGTCTCCGATTTCATACAGCATGCCTTTTGGAGGAGAGAATACCCTGCACGCTTTACGGTCATAGGGAAAATTGCATTTCCACTTGTACAAAATTTTTGTGTTTTTCTCTGATTTAATATTGCTTGGTCTTTTGTCAAAAGATAGTTATAACAAATTTAAAGTCTTTTAATTATAGGCATGCTGTATGAAAACGCGGAAAATCATATTTTTTTATTACAAGATCACATGACCGTTTGAGCCCTTTGGGACCCTCCGAATCGCATGCATATATTTAAAAGACTTTAAATTTGTTATAACTTTCTTTTGACAAAAGGGCAAGCAATATTAAATCAGAGAAAAGCACAAAAATTTTGTGTTTAAGTGGAAATGCAATTTTCCCTATGACCGGAAAGCGTGCAGGGGTTTAGTACCAGCTCTTTTTGTTTTCACAGGGTAAATATTCTCTCCTCCAAAAGGAATGTATGAAATCGGAGACCAAAAACTGTCATGAGCTCCCGGTCTATTATACGCATTTCAAATGCGAAACATGTGGTGTACATCTTTGTCTAACAAAGATAAAAACCTTCCATAAATTTCATTTAAATTAAACTCCTGTTAAAATTTGAGTTAACTTTCATAATGTTACAAATATGCAACATACTGTAGTTTTTCTTTTTTTATAAACAACAATAAAAAAAAATCCCTCCATAAATTGTTTTATTTTGATCACAGGTTTGAAAAATCGTAAGGACATATTTTGTAAAAAGACCTTGAAAAAGACAAAATAGGAAAGTATCTGAAAAAAGTACCTGAAATACAGATACTTAGATACTGATTTAAATATCTAGATACAGATACAGATACATATTTTAAAATGTACCTAGATACATTACAACACTGGTCTCATATTAGTTAATGTAAACTGGTAACTTGTCAAATATAAATGATTAGAGAAATATGTAATTTCAGGGTCTCTTTTCAGCGCTTCACTACAATTATTAACAAAGTTTTAAATAATCTTCCACCTCTTTGTATTTTTTAATGGTTGACATTGAAATTAAAACATCTTATATCATGATTCAATGATATATAGTCTATTCGGCTAAACTAGGAAATAGGTACCTACACCGTTATAAGATTTTTTTGTAGACGGCAACACATAGCTATTTCACTAAATAATTCAAGGATTATCAGTGGCTCAAAAACAATGGTTTCTGATTTACAAATTCATACACAATGATTCACAATTTTAATTGGGCTAATATGAGGGAAATAAAGTACTATGCACCTAAAAACATGATAATTAGGTTAGTTTTAGTTAGTAAAAGTCTAAAACCGAGCGGAGCGAGTTACCCATTTTCTAGTTCAGTGTTTCCCAAAGTGTTGACATCTGTGTATCCCTTTTAAAGTTTTCGTAACGCAAAGTACCCCCTCAATTAGGAAAAAAATTCTTTAAGAACAATCAAAAACATTTATTATTTAAATAGTTGTAATGGTTATAGTAATAAACTATATACAAGGTGTCTCAAAAGAAATTTTATATTTATTTAGCTTACTGCGTGAACGCAACGTATCCGAGGGGCGCGGGGGTTATGTCAATCGGTAGCCTGGCTCTTGGGAATTCAGTCGCTATGGAGCGTTTCTCGGGAGCAGACCGCGCGTTATGCGTGCGAGAGTTTTACAGAAACGGTGATTCGGCGACTGTAGCGCGTAGAAAATTCTGCAGTATTCGAGGTTTTCGCCACTTAAATGATGCGCCAAGCATTCCTCTCATTCGACATTGGGTTAAAAAGTTTGAAGAGACTGGTACAACGCTGGATAAATCAAAATCCGGGCGACCTAGGTCATCAAGAACGGTAGAAAATGTGGAGAATGTTAATCAGTCTGTTCGTGACGACCCGAACCTTTCAATTCGGAAGCGCGCAAGTGCTTGAAATGTGCATAGATCATCATTACATCGCATTATGCACAAAGGCCTAAAGCTGCACCCCTACAAAATTCAATTGGTGCAAGAATTAAAGCCCCAAGATGCCAGTCAGAGGCTTAATTCTCAGGCAAATTGATCTCCCGGAGAGGTGACATAAATTGGCCTCCACGCAGTCCAGATTTAACCCCTATGGACTTTTTCCTATGGGGTTATCTTAAATCTAAAGTTTACGCCAATAAACCGACTTCACTGGCGCATTTGAAAGAAAATATCCGTCACGAAATGGCAGCCATCCCTGAGTCCACCTGCCGAGACGTCATAAGTAATTTTACTGTTCGATTAAATGAGTGCCGAGAACGCGAGGGTCTACATTTAGACGATATTATTTTTAAGAAATAAATCCCCAAAAAGTGTATTTTAATAATTAATAAACATATTTTCTATATACGGGTTACTTTTTTTTTAATCGATCCACTAAATATAAAATTTCTTTTGAGACACCTTGTATAACAAATTATATTATATAACAACATTAATTATATTAGTTAATGAGAGTAATGGCATTGTTTATGGCTATCACTGTAAAGCGTAAATCAACACTTACTCGTCATTCATTGGCAACGTACCCCCTACAAATCGTTCCGTACCCCCAGGGGTACGCGTACCACACTTTGGGAAACACTGTTCTAGTTTAATGAGAAAACACTATCTTAGGTTAGGTTAGTAAGGGTTTGATTAGAAGAAGCCGAGCAAAGCGAGCTACCCATCTTCTAGTTTAATGACAAAACTCACACTAACATAACAATACCACAGTTGCGTAGGTACCTATTCCCTAGTTATACCATATTAAAATTACAAAATTATCAATATCGAAAGTCCAGTCCTTTTAACTGCAAACGTGTGCAGCGCCAAAAATAGGTATTCTACCGTTATTCTACCTCACTTAATGCCAATCGTCTCAATACAATAGTAGTTCGATCTGCGAATGCATCTAGTACATTGAGTCATTGTGTATCATAACTTGGAGACTAAATATTTATGTTACGCACGACAGTAGGATTTTAATTAAAAATTAATAAAATTGAGAGAAGAGAGAGAGAGAGAGAGAGAGAGAGAGAGAGAGTGAGAGAGAGTGAGAGAGAGAGAGAGAGAGAGAGAGAGAGAGAGAGAGAGAGAGAGATAGAGAGGGAGAGAGCAAAAGAAATCATAAAGGTCTGTAATGTTTAAATTAATTTAATTTTGGGAGTTCTGCAACTTTGCAGCTCTTATACTTATGATAACATTCTGTCGAAGGTGTTTTTAAACACAAAGCCAATGTGAAATATATGATTTTATCTTTCCTTTTATTTAGTTTTGATGTGTTTTTCACGTAGTTCACACTTCTAAATGTAATTACGGGACAGAGGTTAGTTACCAGACAGTGAGTACATTTACCCCAATGTAAACACTTTCATTTAATAGATTCAAACCATTTTAACTCTAATAGTTACGTCTTGAATTTACAAGTTGTAGTTTGAAAGAAAAATACATATTATAAAAACGTAAGATAAGTCGTAAAGTAAATTTTATTTTTCATTCTTAACTTTTTATTAGAATTAATTGTATGTTACTAAATTTATTGCTTTCTGTCTGTACTTTATTCAGTGGGCAGCAATCCTGACTATTTGTTTCAATCCAAGATTTATTGATATATTTTACATTGGAGTGTAAAAATTCTTTTTCTTCCAGTCAGTGCCCTCTCCGGGTTGAAGATTGATAACGGACATGGAAATGCTAATTTTGAATACATTATCATTACTAATAAAAGAATTAAAAAAATACATTGTGGTCCATATGGTGAAACATTTTGGAAATGATGAAAAGTTTTAAAAAATATTTAAAAAATATTTAAGTAAAAACAGCTTACTTTAAATGCAGCAAAATCGAAAATCATTATCTTTTGGAAGAGAGGTGGGCGGGAAAAATTAAAAAAATGGATGTGGGGAGAAGAAGGAATAGAGAAAGTGAAAGAAAATATCTAGGGTACTTATATAGAAGCAACGGAGGATCAGAGGCACATACGACACTATAAACAAAAAGGCCATTAGGGCAATGCAAGTATGGAGTATAGGAAAAAAAAATCAAAGGAGCTATAGAATAAAGTCTATTCCAAACAATTAGGCGGAACTAGATTTTCAAATCTAGTAATTTTTACATATTGATTGATTATAATAAAGCACTGGGAGTCTAGTAGGCCCATGACTTGGATTGATTGTTTTTCTCAACTCGTTCTTATTTAAAGTTCTATCTTTCCATTTAGTGATCTACAGCTTTTCTAGATCTTTCTCCACCTATTTCCACCATCTCGTCCTCGGTCTTCCTCTCCTTTTCTTGTCACTAATTGTTCTCTGCATCACGGACTTAGGCAATCTAGTTTCTGGCATTCTCTCCACATGCCCCAGCCAGCGGAGACGTTGAGATTTTATGACTGCTTCGATATTAGCTTCTCCATACATTTCTTCTATTTCCTGGTTTTTCCTTCGTAGCCATATCCCTTCCACCAATTTTCCTCCAAAAATCTTACATAACACTTTTGATATGATATGTTTAGAGTCCACGCCTCGCTTCCATATGTCACTATTGGTCGTATCACTGTCTTATAGATTCTCACCTTTGTTTTTCTTGAAATATTCTTATTTCTTAGTAGTTTACGTAGTGCGTGGATACATTTATATCCTGCCCTTAATCTTGTCTGTAGCTTAGTCCTTATCTACTTCTACTTCTTCAAAATTATATATTGATTGAAGCTTTTGATAATTTTGTTCAGGAAAAGCCAACTTCAATATATAAAAAAATAGCTAATGACAACTTACAAAAATGAAAATCGTTAGGAATAGTCTAAGCACGAAGCATTGATTAAAAATATAATAATGTATCGAGTAGTATGGGGATGGGCGGAAATAGAACAGGTGGAAAAATACAAATAAAATACCTAAAATGGATGTTGGGGTTAGACATGAATACATCAACCATACATTGCGCTGGAGGAAAGAAAAATAAATAAACTAAAAATAGAGGCAGTTAGAAAGCCATAAAATATAAAGAGAATATAGTGAGACAACCGGAAAAAGAAATTCTGTATGAGTATGTGAGGGAAATGGAAAAAAGGATCAACAAGGAAAGCCACTATTGAGATGGGAAAAGGAAAGGAAGGAAATGTATGAATATTGTGGTCACTCAACAACAGCGGAGAGGCTACAAAGAAGAAATGAACAAGAACTGGGACACGAAGTAACAGAACGCACGATCGACATTGAACAAACAGAGCAGGAAACAAAAATAAAAGAGTCAAGGTACAACAGTAAATATAAAAAGACCTAAACGCTGAGGAGATCACAATATTTGACAGAAAAGGGAAGTATAGATTTAGATATGGAAATAGAGAGACAAAAAGTTTTGGGTGAAACAGGTGAAAGAATTTGTAAAATGTGTAGAGAAGGTAAAGAGACGATCGAACATTTGTTGGAAGTATGTGGAGACCGGAAACGATAAGGGAAATTTTGCAGAAAACAGGAAGAGGGTATGAATGAACGAAAGAGGTGAAAAACAAAAGAGAGGAAATAAAGGAAATGTGTCAACGACATTAATAAAAAGAGAAGGAGAGTAGATTTTAAGCCGAAAGGTGAAAATGATAATTATTATTAATATATACTAATATTCTGTAGGGTATTGGAAAATGAATAAGGTTACCATCTCAGAGCTGTGCTATGCAGACGCCAAGGTCCTAATTGCCAACAATGAGGAAAGTCTATAAGGTAACCTTGGTATTTATAATTACTGGCTAGGCATGATCAACATGAAAATAAGTTGCGAGAAAACCAAAAGTATGGTCATAAGTACAAGACCGGCGAAACAGCACATTAAATTAGAAGGAAAACCCATAGAACAAGTCGAGCATTTCAAATATCTCGGATCCGTTTTTTCAGCAGACGGAAAAATAGACCGAGAAATAACGGAACGAGTTGGATCTGCTGGCAGGCTATTTAATAGCATTAAGAACTGTTTCTTGACAAAACGGGAAATGATTGAAGCAAAAGTCCAGATATTTAAGAAAGTGGCCATACCAGTGCTGACATATGGGTCAGAGGCTTGGACAGCAACGGAGAAGCTAAGAAGCAGAATAAGAAGTAGTGAAATGAGGTTCCTACGAAAGATCAAGGGAAAGACAAAATTGGACAGAATAAGGAACACTGAATATAGAGAAGAACTGAGAACCAAACCACTAGAAGAAGGGCAACTTAGGTGGTACGGTCAGATTCAAAGAATGGAAGATAGTAGAGACACGAAGAAAGTTTACGAGGCCAAAGTAACTAAAAAAAGAGGCCGAGGAAGACCGAGAAAGGAGTGGAGTGACGAAATCAAAAGTGCAATAGAGAGAAGAGACATCACTTGGAATGGAGCGAAAAGTAGGACGAAGAATAGGAGTGAATGGAAAAAGCTGTGGCACCGTTCTCCCACAAAAGAAGAGAACAAGTACAAGTAGCAATCAAACTCTACATACAAAGCCCGACACCAGTGATGGTAAAAGGGCTCAACGATTAAGTAAGTAAGTAAGTAATATACCAGGTCTACAAGTATGAAATGCGTTTTTTTTTTTTTTTTTAATAAAACACATTAAACTCAAAAGAACAGTAAAAGTTTATTTATTCAAAGTATGCTCCATTAGAAGTTATACATTTTTCCCATATTTCAGGCAATTTGTGAATACCTCGCCAGTAGAACTCTTCCCCTTTCCTCGCAAACCATTCATTTAGCCATTCTTTCACATTTTCATATGAACAAAAGTGCTGCTCGGCAAGTGCGTGACCCATCGATGCGTACATGTGGTAATCTGAAAGGGCCAAGTCTGGTGAGTAAGCGGCATGGGGTAGCACTTCCCACTTGAGTGCCTCCAATGTGTTGCAAACTGCTTTTGCCTTATGTGATTTTTTGCGTTTGGGATTTTCAAAATAAATCCATTTTTCATCGCCAGTAATGATACGATGCAAAAAAGACTTTCTTTTGTATCATGCAAGCAAAATTTCACAAGTGTTTTTGCGTTTTGCCATCTGCCTCTCATTCAATGCATGTGGAGCCCATCTGCCGACTTTCTGGATCTTATCCATCTCTCGTAAGCGATTGGAAACAGCTTGTTGACTAACGCCTAACTGCTCTGCTAGTTGTTTTTGTGATTGACTATCGTCTTCCTGTAGCAATGTTTCCAATTTTGTATCTTCATATTTTTTTGGAGGTTTTCCATGTTCTTTGTCTTTAAGATCAAAGTCACCACTTTTGAAACGCCGAAACCATTGTTCACACGTATCTTGCGATGGAGCATATTCACCATAAGCTCCTCGAAGCTGTCGGTATGATTCAGCAGCAGTTTTTTTCAAATGAAAACAAAACAGTAGTACTGTCTGCGAATGTTCTTTATTTGGCACAAAATTTGACATTTTTAACACAGTAAAACAAAACTATATGATCACTTTTCAAATTATAACCTATACGCATTTGACACTTAATGATAACTTAACAAAACGCCATATGTGTTGAAACTTGGAACTATACACTCTGTTTGCGCGGCAAGTTTGAAAAAAATCCGCATTTCATACTTGTAGACCTGGTATACAAATATCTAAGACATTATGTAAATAAAAAATATTTAATAATAAAAATATCGATCTAGTAACGAATAGTACCTAGTTGACAGTTTGTTCTATTTTAAAAGAAACACATTTTACATTGCTGTCAATTAATGGTAATTATGGTAATGAAAACTGTTTATTGCACGATAAAAAAACTCACATTTTATAAATGAAGCATATACCTAATATTTGATGGAATATTACTAATGGTAATGATGATGATGATGATATAGCCAAATATTTAAAGGTAGTCTCTTAAAGGTAATTAACTAGAAATTTTATATAAGCGGTAATTTGGTTGTTAAACAAGGAGTGGAGGATAATAAAGTGTTAAACACAATTTTTGTCCTCGTAATCTAAAATTAACTCGATCAACTGTACCGTGGGTAAACATTGGTTTTGGTTATTGCTGTGTGGTGAATAAATCCACATTTTTATTGTTGTACTCTTTTAATAGCTTGTTTATCATGATACATTCCAAATATTATCATTTAATATGTTTTTTATATTTCCGTTTTAAAGGATGACAAGCTATTTCATGATTATTAGCTGATCGTTTGGTTCAGATTTTAGTTTAATTTGCAAACATAAAAGTGTTTTTATTATCTTGGATTAAATATTTTTATTATCTGTAATAACATTTTAAGATTTTATTTTTCTGGTTTTCAAATTAATACGGGAGATAAACATACCGAAATTTTTAAATATTTAAATTTTTAAATTACATCTTGTTGGCTATTATTAATAATAATAATATTTATTGAACAGCATGAATGCCAAATAAATATATTAGGGCTTAGCTACCTTAGATACAGCTGCACAGAACAGGGAAATTGTGCTTTCATACTAAAAAAAGTAATGTTAAAGGGACTTCATAGTACACCAAAAAATGAACTTTTAGTGCTATGAAGTCCTTCACTTTTTGTGGTAATTATTTACACTTCTTTTTTGGTTAAATTTAGTGTAAAGTTTACACTTACATACTGGTTAAATTATAGAGTTAAAAAATAAATAGTGTTAAAGTAATGTTAATTTTAACACTGAAAAGGTTTTATTAAAACATTTTATTAAAATTACACTATCTGAATAAATGAAGATTTACATGGTGATTTGGTTAAAAATAGAGAACTTTTACTTTTTTTAAATGAAAATTTTAACACTAAAACTTTAACAAAACTGAGAATGTACTTTTAGACTTATGCATTTTTTTGCTGTAAATCATACCAGTCTCGTAGATTTTCAAAAAAGATGTTTTTCTTCCTTTAGGTCCTCTATTTCTTCCCTTATATTGTTAATGCAAACAGTTTGTGTCTAGGACAGCGTTTCCCAACCTTTTTTCATAGCGGACCGGCAAGTTTAGAAAGTACTGTGTATCGCAAAAGTTTTATATTTTTTATTGCACTGATTACAAACACAAAAAAACAACAAATAAAAAATCACATATAATTAGTGAAAAAATCAGCTGTGGCCACCACAGGACCGAGCGCCATCACAAAATCCTTATATAAAATACATTCTAGCAGCAGAGTAGAAATAACTTGGCCTAATATTTTCTAACAGAGATATTATTTATCATGACCACGGAAACGTTACACATGTATGAAAAAAATTGAAAAATTATTCAAAATTTTTCGATTTATCAAAAAACTTTTCAAATAAAAGTTATTAATTATTGCTTTTATAGCAACTTTTTTTCAATAAATATTTTCGAAATATTTTTCTGTTGTGAAATATTCACAAAAATCTTAAAATCGACACGAGTAAACTCCCATTTTTAGTCAACCGATTTTTACCAAAAGTTGATAAACTCGTGCCATTGATAGCAGAAGCTTAAATATGAAGTTTCATAAAAATACTTTCAGACGGACGGACAGACAGACCGACAGACATCATGCTAAAAATAGTCAAAACGTTATGTAGGGACCTCAATTCGTGGAGATCCATCGAAATCTCGAAAGGTCAAAATCGGTATGATCACAATACCTCCTTTATATATGTTGGCGGTCGGTAAAAAGAAACAAATTATTACTTAAGCAATTAACAGATTAAGGACCGAGATTTTAATCTAAAAATTAAGTGAGTTATAACTTATTAGGCAAATAGTTGCATAGTAAAAAAAAAATTCCAAACGATTTCTTTCCAGATTCTCAAGTTTGGACCTTAAGTCGACAAACACTTGAGACCAGATGCGTTCACTGTTCTTGGCCGAAGACCGTCCGTAAACGATGCGTGTCACCCAAAATGTATTGACGTGTCACCCGTGACATGCGTGTCATAGGTTCGCCATCACTGGTCTAACAATTACAACAATATATATTTGTATTAATTATGTTATTAGTAATAATCTGTATTAACAAAAATTGTAAAGAAAATTATAAGAAATTCTATATTTTTCTGTTCAAAATAAAAGTCACATTTTTTCCACATAAGAGCTTCACATGTATCTGCTGCCATCGTTTTCCAATCCATTTTCTAGATCAAATTCTAACTTGTGAAATAAACTGTATATTATACAGTTTTCATTAAAAAAAAACATTTTTTTTTTCTGTCAACTAAAGTAAAATATGTGATCCATTTGGCCTTGTTATTCGTTACTTGGCTCTGTACTTTCCGTAGATCGTGTGCAAATTCTACCACGTGTGTCACATAAACGAAGTCTCCCATAAAACTCCGATATATTTCTAGTTTTATACGGTGGACGAACAGCAATATCGTTGTTGAAGTTTTATCGACTTTTCATGTAGTATACTCTTCCCTAACGCTTTTTATTCTTCTGTTTCATTGCATTCCTAAGTAGTATTATTGTAAACAGACGGATTTTCTGTAGGGGAGAACAGTCAAAAACCTGCTAGACTATGTTTCGATTTAATGAAAATTGTAAAATTAAATAAAAAATTATATATGTACGAGACATATCTAATACTTATAGTAAATTAACAACTGTTTATTTATGATTATTATTTATTTTCTTCTTATTCTTATTTTTAAACCATTCAGGTCCATCTCTATATACAGGGTGTTTGTTTGAAACGGGGCACCCCGAAAATCTCCTTTATTTGTAAAGATACAAAAAATCTTCAGAACAAAAGTTAAACTAGATAAAAAGGCCCATCTAAAGGATACTATAAGAATTCTGAGGCACTTCCGGTTTCACCGGAAATGATGTCAACTTTTGATCTAGCATAGGGAATCGATAATTTTATATTTTTTTCCTAAAAGTACATTAAATTAGCTTTACAATGACACCCGAAAGTCATATTTTTAGGTCAACCATTTCAAAATGGCGACCATTTATTTACAAAATAATAATCAACATAAGTTTTACAAAGTTGAACGTAGCAAGCTTTGAAAATAATAATAAAAAAAGAATAAAATATCTCTAAAATAAACTATTTGACTATTTAGAAAAAAAAAAACTATTACTTTTTACAATTATATTACAAAAAAAAAAACAAATGTTCAATCAAACCACCAATTAATACAATTTTTTTTCAAACAAAAATAAGCAAAATATTCTATTAAACTCTTGTTATTTATAAAACATTTAATTGAAAAATTAAAATTCAAGTTATTTCATGTTATTTCATATAATATCTAGTTATAACAGTTTATTTTAGAGATATTTTGTTTCTTTTTTTATTGTTTTCAAAGTTTGCTTGTTTTTTTACGGATCTAAAAAATAAGAAAGATAAACAAAAAGATGGAGGCCAAAATCCTTCAAGATAGCGACTGGCTGGACAAAATCGCCTGACGAAAAGGAAGCCATAAATGGCGCCGAATGACGGAGAAGTCCAAATTTAATATACCATAAAGTTAGGCTGGAACAAATCGTATAAATCACCAGATAATCAACCAAGAGCATGCCTCAAAAATTTAGAGCTCCTGTATGCTCTTCATGAAACGAATCGAAGCCTTTTAGGTCCATTTCTGAATATAGGTTTTCATCAACTAATTCAATTGAACACTATTTCCTACTATACAGAACTAAACTTGCCCAGTAGTTCGGAATTAATGAACAAAAGAAATATACGATAGATACATCTTGTTTCTTTGGTTTAGGCGGAACTAGATTTTCAATTCTCGTAACTTTGGCCGAGAAGTGAATTTTTTGATCATATTGTTTAGGAAAAACCCACTTCAACCATAAAAAGTGAGACCATGACAACTTAAAAAATGAAAATTCCAGTTAATTCCGCCTAAACGTTTGGAATAGCCTTTAGGCCTTTGTGAGTATTCAGTTTTCTGCACCATAAAATATAGCCATATTACATAAATTAATAACGTGTTACCAAAGTATAAATAAATAGTATTAGTTTATGCATTAAACACAAATCATGCGATTGGTTTTTAGAGATGCAATAAATTTTTAATTTTAATATTTGTGGGCATGTGTCGTCATATTTAGTTTTATTTTGTATAATTGACCGTGTATTCTCGGTGAAACATATTTAAAATAAGATTAATAAATAAAACATTTATTAACATATTTTTAACCCCCAAGTATACCTGATACAAAAATTTATAAAAAAATACCCTTTCACGGCCAGGTTAGTTTCAAAATAGGATCAAAATTAAAGAAATCAAATATAACCCCAGCCTTTTATAATAAACATACAATTAAACATTTACTCGTTAATAATAAACTAGATAAAACTGATTTACACAACAAAAGTGGAGTTTATCAAGCATCGTTCCAAGTTTGCTCAACAACATATATAGGCCAAACTGGTCGAAAATTTGCTACAAGATTTGGTGAACATTTGAAAGCCATCCAAAATAAAAAAGTAGAACAGTCCAATATAGCAGAACATATGATCTCCAATAATCATAACCTTTCCGTCAATGACTTCAAAATCCTACACATACACAATAAAAGCCTTAAACTGAACCTTTTAGAATACCGAGAAATTCACAAAAATATTAACTCTGGAATTCCCTTAATGAATGACCAGATTGACGTTTACAACTCACCCCTAATAAATCGGTAAATAACTTTTTTCCCTTTTTCCCCTTATCTGCTAATATGGTTTACACTTGTATTCCCTACCATAATATTTGTTCCCACTGAATGTATTGGTTAAAAAATAAGTTTAGTTTGTAATTTGAACTCCTGTATATGGCGTCACTGCCGAAATACGTATAGAGTATATTAAACTGATATTTGTGAAACTTACCGAGTGTTTTATTTATTAATCTTATTTTATTTTGTCTTTTCACCACTGAAAAGTAGTACTGGCAACCCTTTAGTTCCAGTCACACCAACTATTCGCTACTTTTTTTTATCTAGAGACTTTAGTGTGAACTTATCAAAATCATCAACTACAAAATTCTAATAAAATATTGATTATTTGTTAGAATTTTTATAGCAAAAATTTAGTTTTTATCATGATTTCGTTACGAATTTCGTAGGTAAACAAATGCAGCAAAATTATTTCTAGATTGAATCTTTGATAAAGTGCCTACTCAATGTATACATAATGAATTATATAGAGTGATGACAACCTTCTCTCTAATTTGATTAATTTTCGGTAATTTACACAGCTGTTTTCCCGGAAGTCCCCCATCTTGAAAGAGAAGGTCTCAATCTAGTACTACATGAAATGGGAATAGCCGAATTAATGTTTCTGTAACATTATAATATTAAATGTTTGCAACTCATAACTTTCCACCTACAATTCAAATTTAACTTATTGACATTAAGTCAACTAAATTAAGTGGTTCATGAAATTACACCCCAAAATTATGAACCGAGTTTGTTATGTTTATTGGCAAGAACATTATACCCAGACTTACCATAAATATTGTTACATATTTTCAAATATGATTTATTCTGTCCATATTCCATAGTAAATCAAGATACAATTTTTTGTAATACAAGTAGCCCTCGGTTTACGCCGCAGTTCCGTTCCTACAAAAGCTGGCGCAAATCGAATCTGTGTAAAACGAACCCATATTTACAGTTAGGTATAGGGTTAAGTTCTGCATAAGTGAAAAATAAGCAAATAATTTTGTTTATTAATACATTATAATACAAAATACATATATTATAAATTTAATTTTTAAAACGTATTTTATGAGAAAATAAAGTGAAATGTTTTTATTAAAAAATCTTAAGAAAAACAAATGATATTTCAAAGTTTCGGATCTCTTAAATTTTTCGGAAGAAAGTATCCAGCTTATTAATTGTTTAGATTTTTGTTTTATTTCATTAAGAATTTCGGAATATGGTGGAATGGATGCGATGATGCTCCTTTTTACATTTGTACTTCGCTCCCAATCGTTGTCTAACTCACAAAGTTCATCCGTCAAACTTTCCATAGTTGAAAGTATACGCTGTATCTCCACACTATTGTTAGCCTTCTTGTCGGACGGATTGAGCTTGTAACCCAGAGTCCAAAGACAATTTTATATCAAAGCCAAAACCAACAAGTAAAATAATAATTTCATATTAAAGTAAGATTTCTTCCACTAGTCTCTAGTATGACGCGGCTCAAAAGGTTGCTGAAGTTTGAGATTAGTGGACGCTTGTCAAGACCTGACAAACCCCATCATAATAATAATAATACATTTATTGACCACATTACATAAAATATGTTTACAGTCAGTCTAAGTAACATAATGAAATAATATAAATTAAAAATGAACATTATTAAAGTCATCAATTTCATATATGGGATTTGTCAATAAATATTCTTTAAAGTTGTTTGAAAATGTCTTGATTGGTAGGGATCTTATTTCCTCAGGTATTATATTGAAAAATTTAATAGCGTAGTAGTTTGCGCTATTTCTTGATTTTTGAAGACGAAGGAAATTACTACGTATATTATTTTTTTGTCGTGTGTCATGCCCGTGTTTGGAAGAGGGGAAGTGACATAAGTTCCTGTGCATGAACATTAGGCATTGGTAGATAAATAGGGCAGGTAAAGTCATTATTTTTAATTTCATGAAGATCTCACGACAGTCAGCTCTAAAAGGAGCACCAGCTATGACCCTAACAACTTTGCGTTGAACAGCGACAATTCTATGGGTTTCTGGTGAGTGTTCCCAAACAAGAATGCCGTAGTTCAGGTGTGTCTGAAATAACAAAAAGTAGGTCATTATCACGACTTTCTGGCAAACTTCTGCTTTAAAATTGCGAATTAAAAATACTGTAGGCCTTAGTTTTCGGCTTAAGAATTCACAGCGATGATCCCAGCGAAGTTGTGGGTCGATGTGGATACCAAGAAACTTGACGTACGGGGGGTTTGAAAAATCGTGTTTATTGGTGAAGATATATTTACGTACTTACCAGTTGAAAGTTGGGCCATCTTGTAGTCAATTTGATTTAGTTTACACCTGGGACGTCTATAAAAGACTAAAGAACTACACTACGTTCAATAAAAGTCGATTTAGAATTAAGTTTGCGTATATTGATACAAAATGTACAGTTTATATATATTTAAAAAAAGAGAGAAAAAAAATGGAGGCCAGAGGTCTACAAGATAGCGACTGGCTGGACAGGATCACTTGGCGAAAAGGAAGCGAGAAACAGAACCGAATGACGGAGAAGTTCAAATTTAATATACTTTAAAGTTAGGCTAGAACAAATCGTATAGATCACCAGATAATCACCGAGAGTATGCATAAAAAATTCAGAGCTTCCGTATGCTATTCGTGAAACAAATCGAAACTATCTCCCCCGTTCTAAGTTGAAAGAACGTTTATATTTAATATTCCAGGAAAAATTCTATTAAAATTAAAAATTTATTGTTATTATTTTTCTTTCTATTATTATGAGATATACAAACTTTTAACATTATGCGTTAAATATTTTCTTACGCTTATCCACTAAATTGGAGCTATGAATGCTTATACGGATTTGTGTAGAACTAACATTCTTATGCGTTAACATTAACATTATGAATTACGTACTATCTATTAAAACATGAGCTGTGAATGATACTTTACTTTAATTTAACCAAGAAACTTTGAACAATGCACAATCATAATAATTTTTAAACCATAAATTATTTTCTGCGTTACAAATGAAATTAAATGCATAATGGATGGATTTTTGAATATTTAAACCTATTCTCAAGGTGATCTAAGGGATTCGTTACATTTTCAGGTACCAGGATAACGCATTAAAATTGTGGCTCCTAAAATTTACGTTTTTATACGGTTTTTGTTGGAATGGCTTTTTTTCAAAAAGGATCCCAACCTCTGGTGTACATGATTATTTATAAGTGGAAAGGTTGTACGGGTATCGGACATAAAATAAAGCACAACTATCTACAGCTGACCAGTTTCGGAATAATTTGTTCCTTCATCAGAGCTGCTGAGATATTAGTAGTGAGTGATATAATGAGATTGATAAAAAAAGGGTCATATATATATGTCAATGGTCAAGTGTGTTTAAATTGTAAATAAATAAATAAATAAATAATGTAAAACGAAGTAAGAAATTAAAATAAACAATACAACAAATTAAAAATAACAAATATTGATATAAAAATAAATATGCAATACAATTTTACTCTACTTACACGCAATAAATAGAAATTTGTAATTCATTATGCTGGCGGAATGGCCAATAAACATGGAAGAAGAAGAAAAATATCCAAATTAGTCTCCAATGTGACATCTCCACACTATTGTCAGCCTTCTTGCTGGACGGATTGAGCTTGTAAACCGGAAGCCAGAGTCCAAAGACAATTTTATGTCGACATTATCCATACAATCGCTTCATGACACACTTGTGTTCGTATATATTTATATTTATTTATTTTTATATCAGTTTTTGTTATCTTTAATTTGTTGTATTGTTTATTTTAATTTCTGACTTCGTTTTACATTATTTATTTATTTATTTATAATTCTAACACACTGTTTTTAGAAAAAGGGTCATGGTATACCCTTTTTTTATCAATCTCATTATATCACTCACTACTAATATCTCAGCAAGAGCTGCTTCATCAGAGCGATGAAGGAATAAATTATTCCGAAACTGGTCAGCTGTAGATAGTTGTGCTTTATTTTATGTCCGATACCTGTAAAACCTTTGCATTTTTACTCATTACGGACACGACCATCTCAACATTATTTATCTTATCGTATTTTTTTCCACCATATAGTACGTAAGCATATAAGTTGGATATTCAGATCTTGCGTTTACAACATGGAATGGGTATTCGAGCTGTATAACATGTGCCATTATCGACCGACTATTTTTGAGACAGTGAAGTCATTATCTATCAGCAGGAGGCTGGACTAGTACAAAAAATCGTCTGCGAGTCTGAAAATATTTCTTTTAAATGCCGGATGTTGTCGACCTCTGACGTGATTATACAAAAATATATTAAATGCGATAAAAGAATAGCTGAATTAGTGTTTTGATAATATTGAAAGAGAAAGAAATCTCTGTAAATATCGTTTATATATTGACAGTTTTATCTATCAGAAAACCAAACATAAAAAGACATAGCCAGATTTCTTAAAGAAAATAACATTTTTTGCGCGACAAACACGATTATCCTTTGGGA
Organism: Liopterus haemorrhoidalis; assembly: GCA_963971575.1. NCBI lineage: Eukaryota > Metazoa > Arthropoda > Insecta > Coleoptera > Dytiscidae > Liopterus > Liopterus haemorrhoidalis. Next base: position 52,692,997 of record OZ020612.1, read on the forward strand.
TATTTGGGTCAATAAATTTTTACGATAGTTCCAAAATTGTTTAGGAAGTTTTGTCCGGAAAATATGTTATTTCAATCATCAAAGAAAAACAAAGAACTGCTGCGAATCATTTCAAAAGTTTTATTATACGTTTTCGTAGGTGTATATTGTGACAAAAGGGAGACAACTAATTTTTTAGAAAGAAATAAATTTTACCAAATGATCAACAAAACGAGTTGAAGGTTTTATTAAATCAATATTTTTTATAGCATCGTTAGAAAAATAAACTTCTCTAGCAAGTTCAAGATCAACATAAGAAATATTAAGTTCATTTACAGCTTCCGTTTCTTTGAAATTAATTTTCCCTTTTCACTTTTAAATGTAATTAAATTTTATAAAACTAAAAACTTTTTTGGCATATGCGAAGTAGAGATTTAATTAATATTCGAAACGCAGATGAAGCACTTTACATTCTATGTTCTTCAAACACATCAGAGACTTAGACATTACTCCAGAGATAACGTTCTCCTGTTCGAGGGCAGCCGGCCTCAGGAGTGCGACAGAAGGATTCTCTTTAGCATGCCAGGACGACGTCATAAACACATTAGCCAAATATTTAAATTATGCTACCCTGCTTAAGTAATTGGACTAACGATTATTTTTGTCGTAAGATTTTTGCCTCGATTAACAAATTTGAATTCGGCTAACGAACCGCTTGGACACACGCGGCCGTTTGTACGCCAAAATTGATACTGCGAAATATGTAATTGTTAGGATATCCAAAAATACTTCAACACACCAAACACTTGTAAGTACCCAAACCACTTCAAGCTAATCTTAAAGAAGAGAGGAATTTAGCCAATATGCTAGTGCAGTGTTTCCCAACCTTTTTCTCCTCGCGAACCCCTTATAAAATCCGAACGAATTTAGCGAACCCCCTATGTCAGTGTTTCTCAAACTTTTTAAGTTCGAGGCACACATTTAACGTGTAAACATTTTTTTGCGGCACAGCTATGAGTTATTAAATATAATTTTAAATGGAAAATTGTAAAATTTCGCAGCACACTCATAGTATTTCACGGCACACTAAAGTGCCGCGGCACACCGATTGGGAAACACTGACCTATGTAGTCGTTAATGACAGGGAAAAAAACAATAAAATTTGGTAGAACATTTATTTTCTATATTTTCCATGTACAAACATTAATAAGACTAAAATGGTAGCTATAAAAAATGAATACAAAATTCAACTGGTTCTTAGTTAAGCATACGTTCAATTTGAAAAAAGGTCGGGCAAGTAAAAAATGATAAATACATAATAATATTAAAAAAAGAATAAGTAAAATAATGTAAACCTATGTTTGTTAATAATAATAATAATAATAATAGTTTATTTATTTAGTTAATGCTAGTAAGATCCATATTAACAAACATACACATATAAACATTATAATAAACATTCAAATCAAATCTAATCCTTATTTTGTCAATTTAAACCATTATTTGTCCACTTAGTTCATGCAAAACGTGATTTTTGTCAAATTTAAATATCGATTTTTCGTAATTTAGCGTTTTAATATTTTAGTAACATATTTGAATTAATTGTTTGGGACCTTAAAAATAAGTAGGTCCTAAAATTAGGATCCAAACTTGTTGCAAATTGGTTTGTAATGTTTTCTACAATAATTCCAAAACTGTATTACTGTGATAAATCATATTTTGAATGTTATCTTCTCAAATATTTTTAATATTAGCCCTGCCTACGAAATCCTGTAAACTATGAAAATCCACAGTTTATATATTTTTTCAAATAAACAGGTTTCATCGCATAAATGTTTACGTAATTCCTGCTAATGATATAAAAATAAAATTTCCTTATCAACTTATTTAAGAGGATTAATTATTTTTTTAATCCCATACTAATTCATTTGTGGTTAACAAAACATCGAGATAACATTAAAATGTCTTTCTTATAAATTATAAGTTATTTTTTGTACGTATTTTAACATTGAATATATTGGGTCTTGTGAAAGTGTAGTTATTTTTGGAAATTAGGGTATTAAATCAAAAACTATATCTCAAAAATGGTAAGAAATAGAGACCTAAGGTTTAAATCTTTAAAAAATTTAGTTTTACAATGTTTTTTCTGTAATATTTGGTCCGTAATGACCTAAAACTAATTGGTAAAATTTTGATTTTATTTTGTAAATTTCAAAAATTCATATCTCAAAAATGGTAAGAGAGAGACTTGAGGTTTGAATTTTTGGAATTCTTACACCTTGTTTTGTCGAGAAAAAATTAATGTTTGGTCCGTAATGACCTAAAACTATTGAAAATTTAGATTTTTTTGTAATTTTAAAAATTCATATCTCAAAAAAGGTAAAACATAGAGATTTTAGGTTTGAATTTTTGAAATTCTCATACCTTGTTTTGTCTAGAAAAAATTAATGTTTGGTCTGTAATGACCTAAAACTGTTGAAAGTTTTGATTTTTTTGTAATTTTAAAAATTCATATTTCAAAAAAGGTAAGACATAGTGATTTGAGGTTTGAATTTTTGAAATTCTCACACCTTGTTTTGTCTAGAAAAAATTAATGTTTGGTCCGTAATGACCTAAAACAGTTGAAAGTTTTGATTTTTTTGTAATTTTAAAAATTCATATCTCAAAAAAGGTAAGACATAGAGATTTGAGGTTTGAATTTTTGGAGTTCTCACACCTTGTTTTGTTTAGAAAAAATTAATGTTTAGTCCGTAATGACCTAAAACTATTGAAAATTTTGATTTTTTTGCAATTTTAAAAATTCATATCTCAAAAAAGGTAAGAAATAGAGACTTGAGGTTTGAATTTTTGGAATTCTCACATCTTGTTTTGTGTAGAAAAATATAATGTTTGGTCCGTTATGACCTAAAACTATTAGGGAAAATTTTGAAACTTTTTGTAATTTTAAAAATTCATATCTCAAAAAAGGTAAGACATAGAGATTTGAGGTTTGAATTTTTGGATTTATCACATCTTGTTTTGTCTAGAAAAATATAATCTTGGGTCCGTAATGACCTAAAACTATTAGGGAAAATTTTGAAACTTTTTGTAATTTTAAAAATTCATATCTCAAAAAAGGTAAGAAATAGAGACTTGAGGTTTGAATTTTTGGAATTTTCACATCTTGTTTTGTTTAGAAAAATATAATGTTGGGTCCGTAATGACCTAAAACTATTAGGGAAAATTTTGAAACTTTTTGTAATTTTAAAAATTCATATCTCAAAAAAGGTAAGAAATAGACACTTGAGGTTTGAATTTTTAGAATTCTCACACCTTGTTTTGTCTAGAAAAATATAATGTTTGGTCCGTAATGACCTAAAACTATTAGGGACAATTTTGATTCTTTTTGGAATTTTAAAAAATTCATATCATAAAAGGTAAGAAATAGAGACTTGAGGTTTGAATTTTTGGAATTTTCACACCTTGTTTTGTCTAGAAAAAATTTAATGTTTGGTCCGTAATGACCTAAAACTATTAGGGAAAATTTTGATTTTAATGGAATTTAAAAAAAAAATCTTATCTCAAAAAAGGTAAGAGATAGAGACTTGAGGTTTAAATTTTTGGAATTCTCATATCTTATTTTGTCTAGAAAAAATTAATGTTTGGTCCGTAATGACCTAAAACTGTTAAAAAACTGAAAAATTTGGAAAAATGTTTCAATTTTTTTTCGTTTTATCAAAAAATGTCTCAAATAAAAGTTGTTAGTTATTGCTTTTGTAGCAACTTTTGTTCAATAATTTTTTCGAAATATTTTTCTGTTGTGAAATATTTGCAAAAATCTTAAAATCGACAAGAGTAAACTCCCATTTTTAGTCAACCGATTTTTACTAAAAGTTGATCAACTCGTGCCATTGATGGCAGAAGCTTAAATATGAAGTTTCATAAAAATCCTTTCAGCCGAATTTGCTCTGCACGTGTACACAGACAGACAGACAGACGGACGAACGGTCAGACAGACAGACGGACGGTCGGACAGACAGACCGACAGACATCATGCTAAAAATAGTCGAAACGTTATGTAGGGACCTCAATTCGTGGAGATCCATCGAAATCTCGAAACGTCAAAATCGGTATGATCACAATACCTCCCTTATAGGCGGTCGGTAAAAAGGGAAAACACTAGCAATTATTAAGCCACGCCAATTACCTAACACTGTAAGCACAAGGGGGTAAGGAGGTAAGAAGGGGGGCGAAGGGGGCGGAAGGGGCGGAAGGGGGCGGAAGGGGCGGAAGGGGCGGAAGGGGCGGAAGGGGCGGAAGGGGCGACTTCCCTGGGTGCACTAAGGAAAAGGGCGCTGATGGGCTTGACTAAGGGGCGCCATTGTGAAGGTGAGGACCTTTTTTTTTTTTACTTGTCACTTGGATATTGGGAGGTGAGGAACTTTTTTTTGCCCATCACTTAAATTTTGAGAGAACCTTGTTTTTATTTGCTAAGGGCGCCAAAACACGGCTCTGCCCCTAGCGCAAGTTTTCCTTACTGCGGCTCTGGGCCGAGTTATATATAACGGCCAAGTCGAATCGACGACAGCACTTTGCCGCACATAGCGCAAAGATAATTAAAGGCAAAATCAGGCAACAGCGTCTGGAGTCTGGATTTGCGTTTATTGCGTACTAGTGTGGCACGCTCTATACGTGTCCATTCGTACTGCTGTATACCGTTTGTCACTAGGTTGCGCCATGTACTTCGACAGAGAGGCTTTTCTTCCCAATCTGGGCTGAGCAGCCGACATGACTTGATCGATATTACTTATCGTAAAATTAAATTGTATTGGGAAAAGTTAATACCCATAAATACTTGTCAAACCAGAATTGGTAAAAATAAGGATGTGTATTTTTAAAAAGTGATTGCATAAGAATGCATTACTGTCTTTCAAATATATATTTATGTCATGTATTATCTGTTTGACGACGTTTTAAAACGGAATGATAGGTAATTGATAAACTATAGAATTTTATTTTATGTTCTATATCGGGTAACAATTTATCCATTACATTTTACGGACTTTATCTCACATACATTGTATTTCATACTACACTGTAAAGATAAATGTAATCTTTCACATTTTTATATCTACAATTACAGTGTACGTGGACAAGAGTGATCAAAAAATATGAAACTAATCACGTATTATCGAGAATTAGAGTGAAGCTTTTGAAACTGGGCTTTAGTTTCAAAATATCGACTTTGACACATACAATATTTTGAGTGATCCATGCTCATGAAAGTACCTACCTGTAGCTTTGACAAAAGCTCTAGTTCATATGATTATTTTTGATCTCTGTTTCAAATGGACCATTGAAATTTTGTTAAATATTTCATGATTTATGAGTTCTGGAAGTTATTAGCTATATTTAACCTAGTTTTACAGAACCCGTGATTTTGAAAAATTAATCAAAATTTTTATTTACACCATGAGTTCAAAAAGAAATTATATAAGGGTTGGCTGCGGAAAAATAAAATAACGTCTATTGCAAGTTTTATATAACAATTGACTAACGTTTAGGCACAGCCTTTGTAATCATTAAAATTGGAAATTATTTTTTATTTTTTTAAATTATATTATTTATTGGCTATTAGTCTATACAACCATATTAGCCAGCTAAATACAAATTTATACATCATATACAATAAATACAAAATTATACATTATATACAATATATTTTTTGATTTCACAGGTACAGAAAAATAAACATAAAAACTAAAGACGCTGTTCAAAATGACCACTGTTTTCCTGCAAATATAAATTTACTCGTCTTTTTATACTATTAAAAACATTTCTAAGAATTTGAGGAGTTATATTGGCACACTGATCGGTAATTCTCTTTTGCAGTTCCTCGATATTGTTAGGAGTCTTGTATACATTATTTTCCAGATAAGAGAATATAAAGTAATCTAAAATAGTCAAGTCTGGTGATCTAGATGGAAATTCTGGATTTGAACGTAAACTAATTATTCGATCGTCAAAAAAATTCACGAAAGTAATTGATGGTCTCTTGAGCGGTAAGGGCAGTCGCGCCATCCTGTTGGAAGTAGCCTTACTGGAGCTCATCCTCATGAAGCTGATTAATAAATTCACAATATTCCGGTATCCCTGAGCAGTAACAGTTTCGTGGAAAAATATAGGTCCGATAATACGCCTTCGAGACAAAGCAATCCAAACACCAATTTTTAACGGATGAAGGGGAGTTTCACGAAAAGTATGAGGATTTTGAGCACTCCATAACCTCATATTTTGTGAATTAATATACCCCAAAAGAGTAAACCAGGCCTCGTCAGAAAAAAACGTTAAATTTAACAAATCATCATTATTAATTAAATTTTGTTGGAACCAGTGGCAATACACAATTCGCCTATTGTGATCTGCTGGCAGCAACTCATGTAAAGCAAGAATTTTGTATGGGAACAGCTTTAAATCTTTTCTGACAATTCGCGACTGAAACTAACGTTGGCGGCGCTGCGTACAACAGCTGATGGCGGACGAGAAGCGTATATATCAGAAGTTTTTTCTTAATATTTATCTGTTCAAACAATATTTCGGCAAAAAAGCACTGTATTTAAGTCACTATATTTTAAAATACTTCTTAATTCACATAAACTGCAGCACAACACGCTACAAATATTATCCAAATATACGCTTCTGTTTAATTTAGCCAGTCACCACCAGATGTCTCACTGTTATTTGCAGTCGCGAATAGTATGGCAAGTTCCTAATGATAAACCAGTCTCTTGCGATAGTGTACGTAGTGACGTAGTGGGTTACTCGTTCATTCTAAAGTCACTATATTATACAATGTAGCGCAACGGCGGCCATGCTGGGGCTAAAAATGTCGCCAACACAAATGATGTTCAGTGATTCCAACAATACAAAAATAAGAAACTAGTACTACCAATAATTTTATTTTAAACATTGTAATCACGATTTTTTTAATCAACGATGCACTATAACAAAATTGTGGTACAATTTCAATTATTTTTTTTATTTCTATTAAATAAAATGGATATAATATATAAATTTAAATGAAACTTAACCTTAAATATGCAAACAGCTGACAAAGGAGGTTATTAAATTAGAGCGAGAAAGAGAGATGTGACAGCACAGACGCAAACTTAAGAACGTAAAAATTGCTGCTTTAGTTTGCTTAATAGGGTAACCAGTGTTGCCAATCAAACCTTGGGGTCTGTCGGCTTCTTCAAAGGCTTGCGCTACTTTGTATAATATAGTGACTTTAGTTCATACGTTGACGAACATCATCAACTGTATTTTGAGAACGAACTCTTGGCCTTCCAGTTCTATTTCCATGAGTAATGCTCGCTGTATCTTGGAATAAATCAACGCATCTTCTAAGTGCGCTGTAAAAATCTTCTTCAAGGAAAGCAATATCTGGAAATTGTAGCCGAAATTCCTCTAAACATGACACCGCACTGTAAATCCATTCGCCGCTCACTCGAACACCATTTCGGAAATATGATTCAATCATAAATTTTTTGTGTTCTATTGTTAAAACCATTATAATTGTAACTTAAATGAATTTTCAATAGAAACTTATGACAACAACAGTGATGACAGTTAATTAATTGACAGTTAAAGCTTGCAGTACACATTATTTTATTTTTCCACAGCCAACCGTTATGTCATTAAGAATAGCTGTGAACTCGTTATACACGTGCTCGTTATAACTAAGTGCGACTGTAGTTTTTAAACTTTTTATGTCGAATGTCAATACTGCCATAAATGCCTGACAGGAGAATTTTGTTGAATTAATTTTGTTTTTCTTGTTTTAAATTTCCTTGAAGATTTATAATACTAAAAAAAATCTTTAAGTGAATTATTTATTTTTCTACCTTAAAAGTTTATGAATGCAAAATCAGCGATTTAAATCTGTTACGAAAATAAGTCAAGGTAAGTGCTAAGGCGAGCGAAAAAATGTTAGGAATATTGAAATTTATACTTGAATGCACATTCGACTTCAAGTCTACTTTAACGATATGTGATCCATCTTCTTTTATGCGGCTATTTGCGTAGAACAAGTTCAAGACCTATAAAACTAACATAAATATCGATATAAAGGCAATTCTGTGAAACCTCAACACTAAAACTTAAACTTGACTTTATAAAAAGAAATTTATTACAGTGTAGTGTTGCTGCCAGAATATTAACAGAGAGATTTTAAAGTTTAAAGTGGGAAAAAGTAGAATTCAAATGCGTTATTGTTTTCTACATTTATAGAAACACATACAGTATTGGCCATAAAGATTGCAACTTTTAACATCTTTCAATTTTTCAAATTTTAATAATAATATTGGAAAATAAATAAACTCTTAATTCTATAATTTAATCATATTTTGTTTGTTACATCAATCAATAATCAAATAATCTGACTTACAGATTAATAATAAATTATTTCTTCATTTTTGCTTGGACAAAAATATTGCAACTACTTGAATTTTCTTGTTATATGCAGATTTTATCCATAAATAATATTTTGAGCACAAGTAATATTTCAGTTTATATTTGTCAATCATGGGTCGTAGTAAAACTGTTTCAAGTGAAATTAGAAACTTCATAATTTCTGGTTTTAAAGACGAGCTGCTGCAAAATGTGATTTCACAAAATTTAAATGTTCATAAATCTACTGTGTCGCGAAATAAAAAACGATTTCAAGAAGAAGGTACGTCTGAAGTTTCAAAAATTCCAGGACGGCCACGAAAAACTACAAAACGAACTGATAAAAAAATTATTTATTTATCTACCAATAACCCCTTTCTGTCATCGGAGAAAATTTTGGGCCTTTTGCCACAAATGGATCAAGAACTATTCGCAGAAGATTAGTTAGTGAGGATCTTTTTAGTCGCCTTCCTGCTAAAAAACCACTTCTATCCAAAAAGAATGTGAAGGCCCGATTAAAATTTGCTAAAAATCATATTGACTGGACTGTGGATCAATGGAAAAAAGTTATTTTTAGTGATGAATCTAAGTTCAATTTGTTTAAAAGTGATGGTGTAAGTTACGTTAGGAGGCCTGCTAATAAAAGATTAGTTCAAAAATACACCTTGCCAACAGTTAAACATGGCGGAGGCGGTGTGATGGTATGGGGCTGTTTCTCGGGATATGGTATGGGTCCTCTATACCACATTGAAGGAATAATGGATCGATTTAAATACATAGACATCCTTCAAAATGTTATGGAACCTTATTCTGATGAGTTCATGCCTTTAAAACATATTTTTCAGCATGATAATGACATAAAACATTCTTCGAAGTTGGTAAAAAAATGGTTCGAGGATTCAAAAATTAACGTATTGACTTGGCCGTCACAGTCACCCGATTTAAATCCAATAAAAAACCTTTGGGAGATTGTCAACAGAAAGATTAGAAATAAAACACATTCAAATATTGAAGAATTGTTTAAAGCTTTGCAGGGTGCCTGGTCTAATATTGATAATGAAATGATCACGAAATTATTAGAATCAATGGCGAAAAGATGTCGGGAAGTTATAAATACTGGTGGTTACTATACAACATCGGCCCGATTCTGTAAAAAGTTATTACGTTAGTTGCTACTGAGTAACGTTGCTACAAAATAATTTTTGTAGTAACTTTCTTAGCAATCGCCAAACAATTGGTATTCTCTAAGGGTGTGCACAAGCAACGTTTTTATAATAAGTTATCTTCAGTAACTTTGCTACAAAGAACCGTGAAGCTAGAAGCAGATTACGTTCTGCACAGGCGAGATATTCGTTTTTACTTGAGTTTGACATGTTGTGAGTTTCTGAGGTTAAACGAAAAATGTTTTATAAACGAAATCAGAAAAAGAATTGCGAATAGATGAAAATTCTGTTGAACTTCCTGGAAAATAATTCGGTCATGATCGGTGATACGTGAGTTTAAAAAATAATTGACAAGAACGAGTGGTGGTGCTGTGGTGATGTGCTATGTGGTTACTGTTTTCTATGTGATGGTGCAAGTTATAGTCCAAATTTAAATGAATTGGGTGGAATACAGTTAAAGAAGTTCAGATAGCCATTGAACAGGCGCGCACATAGAACAATGATCTGGGAAGGGCCCATTTCGAAAAAATATCTATAAAATAATACAAATGTATTGTTGTGTTTTTATGGAGAGAGGTGGGTTTATACAGAGGCGAATTAAGCGGTGGGTGGACTGGGCGGCCGCCCAGGGCCCACGAAGCTAGGGGGCATACCGAAGCCTATATACAAATATTTCCAGTCTATTTAAAATAATAGAGGGCCCATTTTAATTTTACCGCTCAGGGCCCCCAAGCAAATTAATTCGCCACTGGGTTTATATATTAATTTAATTTTTAATAATAAAAAAGGTGATTTTTATTTTCAATAGCTTAGTTTCTATTAAATTACGATTTTTCAATTCCTGGGGGGTTCTAAACTCGTCGACCCCCCTTGTGTGCGCGCCTTCCATTGACAGTCGTAGGTCATATATTTAAAAAATATTGTACTATTTATACTATCATAAAACAAATGTAAAGAAACAAAAAAAAAAAAAAAAAAATCAACTAGAAAATTGTTTCAAACATTAAACTACAGTCAAATAAAGAACTCGAAGAATTTCAATTGACCGGTAATGTAATTGTCTAAAGACTATGTCCTAAATGTATATTAAATAAAATTATTTACACAGCATATTGTTTATGATTTATATTTCTCTTATGTGTTATACAGAAAATAAAATTAAAATCTTTCTATAATTGTTGTCTCTATGTTGCTCTTCATTGTCAAATGCTTGAAATAATTCATTATTAAACAGAAAAATTGTGATTTTTCACGATTTTAGTTCCTGTTATTCAAGTTATTTTGAAGTTACTAATGTCGGGTTGCTAACGTAAGAGTTTTCTCTAACTCATGTTAAAATCATTTGTTTTCATATGTTACAACATACAAAAACAAATGATTTTAACTTGAGTAAGGGATAATTCTTACTTTAGCAACCGGCCATAAGTGTAGCAACTGCTTTCTGTTAGTTGTTATCCATAATAACTTTCTTAGAAACTAGTTGCTAATTTCATGGTAACTTTTTTCTTACGGAATACGGATTTCGTGAAAGTTGCTAGAAAAGTTACTGACCTTGTATTTAGCAACTTTTATTGTAACTTTTTCGTAGTAACATGCTTACAGAATTGGACCGAATATTAAAAATGATCTGTTAATAATAATTCATTTTCTTAATTAATAAAAAAAAAAGATTTTTTTAAGAGTAGTTGCTATCTTTATGTCCAGGTAAAAATAATAAATACTATAAAAAAAAATAGAATTTACTATTAAAATTTAATTTTTTACTATAATATATGTAGAGGATTGTTAAAGGTAAAAATTAAATTTTTTTAATTTTAAAAATATTGAATAGAATAAAAATAAAATAGGATTATCAAAAGTTGCTATCTTTATGGCCAATACTGTAGATACACAATTTCAACAATGTTTGAATAGTTATTTATGAAACAATTGCATAAAGAGGTACTTTTTTCACGAATGGAAAGTTTTATTGCCTACGGCTGGTGCAGCAACTCTGTGAATAAAAAAAATACGCTTTACGCATGAGTTTCATACAGTATTTTTCTGTCCGCAATTAGAAAACTGTCCGCAATTAAAAAAAATAAATACAAATTTTTCAGCCTCCGTTTATTATTAAAACCAGTGGAGAAGGAAAACCTGCGACAGATTTCCCGATCATAAAAAAAAAAAGTAAATCAAATTATTTTGTATACAAATATTTGTTTAAGGCTTGGTTTACTATTTACGATTTTTTTTTTGTTTAAAGTTTAATAGCTTCCGTTTCCGGTTTTGGATTTTCATAAAAAACGATAGGGTTTTTGTCAGTTAATAGGAGAATTTTTTAATACTAGAACGAATTGTCTATACTGAACCGTTCTTGAGTTATCGTGTATACGACACAGCCAAACATACGCACACACTTACACACACACGTACACACACATACGGACGGCACGTCGAAAAAATGTTTTTTATTTCCTGGACCATGAAACGTGGCCATCAGTCAAAATCTTGGCATCGAAAACTTTCGCGATTACAATACTTGCCTCTTATATATTAAGGTCGGGCAATTGATTTTAATTGTTTTTAAAGCACTCTTTGATTCTTTTTCGAACTGCACGGATATACCTGCAGTTCTTAGAGATGGTTCTGTTGTCCCCATGAGCTCATTCAGTCCGCGGAGATAGTGGTGTAGCCCTCATTAGCCAATGTATTATACTTATGGAAAGTGTGAAATAATGAAACGCTTATGAGACTTTTTTTTATCACTTTTTACATTTTTTAACAGTCACAATAAACACATTTTATGCACAAAAATAAGTGGAATATAGTACAGTTTTTTAAATAAAAAAAAGATATTGGGACGTTGAAAAAGATATTGGGACTCTTATACAGGGTGTTTGTTTGAAACGGGGCACCCAGAAAATCTCCTTTATTTGTAAAAATACAAAAAATCTTCAGAACAAAAGTTAAACTAGACAAAAAGGCCCATCTAAAGGTTACTATAAGAATTCTGAGGCACTTCCGGTTTCACCGGAAATGATATCAACTTTTGATCTAGCATAGGGAATCGATAATTTTATATTTTTTTCCTAAAAGTACATTAAATTAGCTTTACAATGACACCAAAAAATCATATTTTTATGTTAACCGTTTCAAAATGGCGACCATTTATTTACAAAATAATAATCAACATACGTTTTACAAAGTTGAACGTAGCAAGCTTTGAAAACGGCGATGGAAGAGTTTTTATTCAGAATGAGAAAATGTGTGGACAATAATGGTGGTTTGATCGAACATTTGTTTTTTTTTTTTTTTTTTTGTAAAATAATTGTAAAAAGTAATAATTTTTTTTTTTCTAAATAGTCAAATAGTTTATTTTAGAGATAATTTGTTTCTTTTTTTATTGTTTTCAAAGCTTGCTACGTTCAACTTTGTAAAACTTATGTTGATTATTATTTTGTAAATATATGGTCGCCATTTTGAAATGGTTAACATAAAAATATGACTTTTTGGTGTCATTGTAAAGCTAATTTAATGTACTTTTAGGAAAAAATATAGAATTATCGATTCCCTATGCTAGATCAAAAGTTGACATCATTTCCGGTGAAACCGGAAGTGCCTCAGAATTCTTATAGTAACCTTTAGATGGGCCTTTTTGTCTAGTTTAACTTTTGTTCTGAAGATTTTTTGTATCTTCACAAATAAGGGAGATTTTCGGGGTGCCCCCTTTCAAACAAACACCCTGTATATACTTTTTTTCTGTATGATATGAAGTTACAAGATTTTAATAATATATAGGATGGACAAAATATACTTTACATCTTCTATTTCTAATAATGCCTAGAATGTTCCTATTATAAATAAAAATCACTATCTTTTTAGGGTTTTGCAGGTATGACCACAAAACTCTTATAACGTCACTCATGTCTCTGTTTGCCTGTCTGTTTGTTTGGTATAAATTTAGGTTAAACGGTTATAGAAATTTGAATTTTGCTCTATTTAACCTACATATAAGAAAACTATGGACAGTTTAAAAAACACGTGGGAAAAATAAAAACTAATATGTAATTTTGGGTGGTGTATCAAATGAAACTTCTGTATGCGTGGATATACCAAAAGAAAAAGAAATGCAAAAGATTTTTGCTAAAAATGTGTCAAAAAACTTTTGTTCCCACCATATTTCCCAGAGGGGTTGATTTAAAAATCTGAAAAAAAATCCCAATAATGTACATTAATGGGAACCGGAATAGTTCAACAAGAATTTTTGATCTGTCATTGACAAAAATAATTATTATTTAAAAATTGATTGTAATGTATCAAAAGAAACAAAATGTAGTTTTTTTTTTTATTTATTTTTTTTTATTTTAATACTTTTGCCAAAATGTGTTAAAAATCTCCTGTCTCACACCCTATAACACAGGGGGTATTAAAGTAAAAAATTCTGAGTTATGCACATTAATGTGAACCGGAATAGTACAACAGATGATGTGACAAAAAGTTTTCAATCATGTTACCCGGAACATCTTTGAAAAATTAAGGTTCATTTACACCTCCTGACAAAATTCCCCAACACATTGTCACTCTGCGAGGCTGTAATTGTCGCTGATGAACCACTTGAATTATCAAAAAAAAAAAGAAAAAAAAAATAATGGGGTTCTTCCTGCAGGATTAACCGCAGGGAGGAAACCGCCATCACACGCCTCCGTATAGGTCACTGTTGGTGGACCCATGGACACCTCCTTCGAGGTGAAGAGTCTCCTATCTGTTAGACGTGTAACACAGATTTGTCTGTATTACACTTTTTAACTGAGTGTATACAGTTCGAGGATGTCAGGGAGAGGTTAGGCTTGTGCTATGACCTGTCAGTTGCTTTAGGTGACGACAGGGTACTCATGGACAGGCTGATACTCTTCCTAAGAGAATCGAACTTTTTGTTTTGTGTGTGAAGTCTTGCACCTTATTATAATGTGTTTCTAGTTATTGACTGTGATATTCGATGGTAATTGGCCCCTTTACAACCTCTTACCATCACACTGAGTCTGTTCATATATATATTTTTTTTTCCATAAGTTTTATTTAACGACGCTTCAACTACATGGTTTTTAGCGTCGGTATAAGTTTACAATAATTAGTTTATAATTACATGTCATTTGTTACATATTGTGTTTATAAAAATTTGAAATAGAATGTTTATTATAAGTTATGAGTGATGTGGTTTTGGGTTTAAATGTTGCTGACTAGTTGGGCATCTTTGATGAAGTTTATTATGTTCGTGTTAGCTGTGGTGGTGTTCTGTAGGGTGTGTTTAAGGGAATGTATTATGTTGTGTTTGGCTCTCAGATCTGCATATGTTCGGCATTCTAATAGGAGGTGTTCTATTGTGAGGATTTCGCAGCACTCATCGCAGATCTTCGCGTTATCTCTCTGCAGTAGATGCTCGTGGGTTAATTTTGTATGCCCTATTCGTAACCTTGTGCGGATGGTTTGTGTTCTTCTATCCGTGTTTAGATTCCAAACTTGTATATCAGGTTTGATGGATCTTAATTTGTTATTTTTTATTGCAGTCCATTTGGCTTGTTTTGCTTTTTGTGAGTTCTGTGAAATGATTATTGTTCATATTTTCGAACAGACTTTTTATATTATTTATTTGTGTTTGTCAGTGCAAGATTTCTTTTATTGAGTACGTGTATTTTCAATTATTTTATTTATTTATTTATTGTCTAATTTATTGTTTTTAATATATAGTCTTAATAGTCATTTAGATGGGCTGCGTTAGGCGCAAATAGTCTTTGTTGCTGTGCGCCAAAAAAATTTTTAACGTATATGGTATAACTTTTATTATAAATAAATACGTAATGGTTGTACATTAACTCCTGCATATTTGATGATTGCTAAATGGCATAGTAAATTCATAAATATGCTAAGTTTACATATCCTAATGCATGCTAGTGTGAGGGTAACGAATACTAATTAAAATCAATTTTCAATTAAGTTTCATTTATGCTCATCAGCGCCACTAAATATAATCCTGCGTAGTTACCAAAGCAAATAGTGTGAACTCTAGTTTCAGATACATATTACTCAACTCAAATATGAATGTTAAAACATCGACCTTTATACTCGGTTAAATGTTGGTTTACTTAAGTTAATATTTACTTATTCTTGCTATTTTCATAAGGGCTTATTACAAAATGAGCAGAAAATACCGCAAGTAATTAGTTGTGGGTAAATATGGTAAATTTGACGAATATATTATAAATACATACATTAAATATTTTCATTATTTATTAAACCTCAGAACTACTCGACTGCACTGCTGAATACATGCTTGGGCAGAGGTGGGGAAAGCCACTTCTAATTTCGGAAGTAGAGTGCATTTCTCAGCAGTTGATACTAGCAGTGTTTATTTATTTATTTTATTTATTTATTTTATTTATTTGGGTGACAAACAGAGTTAAGATAACTCCTAATATGTCACCACGTAGATAATTTATACATACAATCGTAAAAGTTTGCAGTTACTAAGATTCACAAATATATGATATTTAAAATAAAACAAATTACAATACAGTATATAACACTTTACAATTAATTAAATCACATAATTGAACCATTGTTAGATTCTAAGTTGTATTTTGATCCTGCAATATTCTGTCAATTTCTGACTTATATTGTGAAAATCGCAAGAAGAATATATCGGAGGTATCAAAAAATGAATTAAAAGATAACATAATTCTATTGAAAGGAGATTTGTGACCAGAACTTGTCAATCTGTTACTACAGTAGAAAGTAGAGATTTTCCTAGTTATTATTTGAGGTACGTTAAAATTAATCAATTCAATAGCAGCGGGACAGTCAATCAAATTATTTACAATTTTAAAAACGGTATTAAGATCTATTTTTAATCTGCGGTTAGAAAGACTAGTTAGGTTGAAGGTTTGGAGGCTAATATTATAATTATTTGTATAGTGACTAATTTTGAAAAATTTGTAATTTAAATATGACATAAAACGATTTTGAATCGACTCAATTCTGTGTATTATCGTAAAGTTAGCTCCAAACAATGACGTAAAACCAATCAAAGTGCAGTTTACAGCCGGTTCTACGTCCGTTGCTTAGCAACCAAGCGACTGTACGAATTCTGGTTTCTGCGCAGGTGACGTACGGGCCTCAACTCCTAAGAAAAGCATTCTAATTTCCATAAGTCTCCGTCATATAAGTTGGCGTATGGTCCTGCAAATCGGTTGAGACTACAGGAGTGCATTAAGTAAGTTAGGGAGAATGGAGGTATTGACAGCTCCAGCGAAATGGCAATTCAGTCACTATCTGTCATTATTGATAAGCCAAAGGCCGTTAACCCAATGTAGAGGTACTGAGAGTAGAAGGGCGGGTGGTACAACGATACTTATAACCTGCACAGCCAATAATTTGTATAAGAAGCCAGCCATTTTTCATCTGATTGACACGAATTTGGAAGAAACGAATTTTCCCTAGGGGCATATAAAATTTAACTATCTATGATCTAGAGATCTAAAAATCTGAAAAAAATTCTTAATAATGTACACTGATGGGAACCGGATAGTTCAACAGGTATTTTTGTTTAGGTTAGTTTTTCTAAAAATATCGAATTTTTTAATCGTTGAAAAAAAAGTTTCTTTAATTTATTGTCTGACATCAAAAGAAAGCTCGTAAGACGTAGATGAAGGAGCGAAAAGTAGATTTTTTTAAATTCTTTATTTTAACACGACTTTCGCTAAAAATGTGTTAAATAAAATTCTTATCCCGCACCCCATAGCTCAGGGGAGGGAGTCCAACAAGAATTTTTGGTCTGAGTAATTTTTCGAAAAATATTGATTTTTTGTCATTGAATAAAAATAAAACATTTTTTTAAAATGATCAGAAGGAAACTCTTAAAATTAAGGAAACACATCACCGTGTTTTCAGTATTTATCTGACTGACTGTAGAACTGAGTGTAGGTAGGTCTTGATGCTATCTCGTAATTAAAACGCTTGTAAGATTCTAGATGGAAGCACGTGAAAAAAGAAACTTATCGAAATTTATAATTTTAATATGCACTCAAAATTTGTTATCTGGTAAGTACCAAATATCTACAAAATCCTGAAATGAGTGAAAATTCACACTTCACATCAATTTTTTATTTAGACTGCACAAATAAGATACAAATCTGTTCCAAAAACAGATGTAGGAATGTGCAGAAGGCTGTAAAGGGACCAATTACTATCTCGTATCATAGGTATATTATTAATAGTGGCGGTACTAACTGGGGGTCCGAGGGGCGTCAGCTCCCCCGCCCTAAAAAATGTTGTGGTCCCCAGTTGTCTTCTCAGATTCAAATATTAGATAAAATGTCCGTTTCTTTTGTTTTGCCCAGCACAAAGAACAGCCTAGGCATTCGTAGTTTGGGAATATTTCAAATTGTAAAAGATGAAAGCGGGACAAGGCGCTTTGTTTTTTCAAAATTATCATATTTTCATAATGACGATTTTTGTTATTTCAGTAATCGAATATCTAAATAGATAAAATAATAAAATTAACCCCACTAAATATTTCCTGGTACCCGCTGCCCCCCTCAAATTTTAAAAACTAACTCCGTCATTGATTATTAACATGTTATAACAAGTTATAAACATACAACACATACAACATACACCAGATTATAAACATATTAAAATAAAATGAAAGCCTTCAAACATGAAACAAGACGTTTCTCACAAAAAAAAAAACTATTTCTCCATGAGGACTCTGTCGGCGCCTAAGGCGACAGTCGCATCATAGCACAGTCTAATACCCTTTTCACACTAGAACTTTAAGATCGGATGTTAAAGTGAATGTATCTTTAAACGCTAATGTGAAACCGTATGGCCTCGTCTAAATACAAGCGATGTTTAAGACAGAGATCTGCGTCTTAAACTTCGTCCGCATTGCCAACTTAATTTCTATTATAAAAAATACTCCTTGAATTTGTGCTGTCAACATTTTATATTATCATAAACAAGAATACTGTATTATATCGACGTTATAAGAAGTTTATACTTATTGTTATAATAAAATTATTTATTTTAATAATGTGTTTAATAAAATACAGAGCTACAATAATTGAGATAAAATGTATCGACTTACATGTTAATACAGGTGTAATATATTCTTTATTATAGTGTCTTTATTGTAAAATGAAATGAAATATCCTTATTTGTTTATAATAATTCAAAATGTGCGTTTGCGCAGACAGTTCAAAACTGGTAATTTCATGACGGTTACTTAAGGAAAAAATTACTGTAGCTGATGACAGCACCAGAGATTTAAACATCAAGTGTGAAAGCAAACCGATCTTAAACATCGGTGAACTTTAAGTTCACTCGTCTTAAAGATCTAGTGTGAAAAGGGTATGAGCCTCTTCCTAGGGGTCTATTTTGTAACTTGTCGACAGTCACTTTCATACTGTCAAGGTCACTTTTATGCATACTGTACTGTAAGAAGTTTCAACAGGACACTGTAATAAGAAATATTGAAAACCTTCGAATTTGATGCATCGACTAATATATGTGACGCAGATAAATTTGTTTTTTATTAGAAATTCGATGTATTTTAATTGCCATTCCACCAGTGGCGTAGCGTAGCGGGGGCCGTGAGGGCGGCACTTTTTTGGGGCGGCACATTCTGTAAATTTTGGAGCCTTTTGGATGTAAATACCTAAATAAGGGGGCGGCAAATTTGGCCTACGCTCCAGGCGGCTGAAATGCACGCTTCGCCACTGCATGCCGCATTAGTATTACTGTTTACTGATGAAGTACTAATATAAGGGCACTTACGTTAAACATAAACGAATTCCTACGTGCCAAATTGCAGTATTTTCCGGTAAAAAATTATATGAATTTTTTATCATATGCTATATTTTTTAATAAAACTTTAATGTGTATACATGTGGATATTAACAATTATGAACAATAATAATTTATGTTCAAATTTATTATGATAATGTTAGTAGAGATAAAAAATGACACGTCATATAAATTTTGTTTCTCTATTGAACTATTTTATAGAAAATGCAGTAAATGAATATTCATAATAGCGTACAAAAGTTACATACTTTCATATGCGATGGTAAAACGGGAGTCAAAAAAATTAAATAACAATAATCGAGAAAAAAACCAAACAGAGAGAACCAAATAGAGAGCGGAACAAATGGTAGTCGGAGCATATTGACCAGACATCGCACCATGAGACTATCATTTGTTCTGCTTTCTACAAAATTCCCTTAACGGAAAAAATTTCACATCTGTGGACGATATCAAAATTCACCTGGACAGATTTTTCGAGAGCAAAGACAGAACCTTCTGGAGAGATGGTATTATAAAATTGCTTGAGCGTTTGTCCAAAGTGATAGAAAATAATGGACAGTACATTTGATAATAAAAGTTTTTTTTAGAATGTATAAGATCTATTTTGCAATTGAATAAAAGGTGAAAAAAAAAGAACGGACTTATGTAACAACCTAATATTTTTAACAAATATAAGCACGATTTACAATAGCTTAAATAAAATGACTAAAAGCCCAAGTAAATCGATAAAAGTTACTATATTTCAAAATGTAACTTCCACTTAAAAGTTTAGAATAGACTATTTGTAACTATATATCATGACTAACCTTTCAGAGATTGCTACAAATAATTTTGGTTTAAATCGCAGCTAATTCCAAACTTTTGAGCTCTAGTTAGTCAAAAATCCTTCAACAAGAACATGATTTATAATGCAATGTCTCTCATGTCATACAACTGCTCGTAATATTAATTCAAATTCAGGATGAACCTTGGATTCTGCGAGATCGATTTAAATTATAAATAATTTATATTGCTTCCTACAGAAATGTGCCGAGTTTGAATTAAATCTTAATTAATTTTTACTGAAATAATTTTGGTTCCTCGAAACTTGAATTATTTATCACCTTTCTTGGATTTTTATACCATGTAACATTCGTTTTAAATTTTTAAAATGATATACGAGTTTTAGTTGCAATATTTCATTTTAAAATATGGCTTTTTTTTGTTAAATCGGTTTGATACACAAAAAATTTATATTTTTTGAATATATCACTTGATTTCTGGAAAAGATTGTAAATTACGAGTTATCCGGTATGCGTTTATAAAATGTATTAAAGCTGATATTCCAACATAGTCCCCTTGCTTCTCAACTAGGGAATGCAATGGTATCTCGGGATTCGAGATCCCGGGATCCCGGTTGATTTTTTGTTTCGAAAATCCCGGGATTTTAAAAGCTGAATCCCCGGAATATCGGGATTATAACAATATTGAAATAATTAACTTGTGATGTTTTATATAAAAAAATGCCGTCTCCGAAGCACCGTTAGAAGAAACTGATATAGATACTTCAAATGAGGACGAGAATGAAGAGATAGATATGGGACTTAGTTTTATTCTTCCAACAGATGATAAGACTGCAATACTCTTTGATGAACAAAATATCGAAAATTTGGTGAAAAAAGTTCGCAAAGTAATTGTTTTATTTAAACGATCTCCTACAAAAAATGATTCAGACTTACAGAAATATGTTAAAGCAGAAAGAGGTAAGGAGCTTGCGCTTATTCTAGATTGCAAAACAAGATGGAATTCCCTATTATCGATGTTGAAACGTTTTTTGATTTAAAAGCATGTATACTAAAAGCTTTAATTGACTTAAACTGCCCAATTTCCTTAAACGAAAATGATTTTGCCATTTTTCGGAAACAATAGAAGTACTTGAGCCAATTAAATTAGCTGTAGATTCGTTGTTTAGACGAGACGCCAATTTATGTACGGCAGATGCTGTAATTATATTTGTATTTTGGCAAATTTTTGAAAAACAGTCTAATTTTGCTAATAAAATGCTCCAAGCACTAAAAGCTCGTATGAAAAAAAGACACCATGTAGAAATTTCTGGTGTATTAAAATACCTTCAAATGTTTGTAAAATTTTTGGAATTCCTTCTCGATCCGTTATTGCGAAGCAGATAAAAAAACTTATTGAAAGACTAACAGTTTTAAACAAAGATAATTTAGAAAAATGTTGCGATAAAGATATTTAGAAAATATGGATGTGGATCAAAACGAAAAATCACCAATTCGAGCACCCTTATCATTAAAATAAAGCTGAAAGAAGAAATTGAAAAGAGCATAAAGGCCTTTGAACCAAAAACACAAACTTCGAATTAAATGGCAATAATAAGGAAGCAAATTAATCTGTTTGAAAATGGTGGAAACCGAGGACATAACTTAGAATTAGTGTATCAATATTTGTTGTCAATTCCACCAGCAAGCGTTGAACCTGACCGGGCGGTTTCTGCTGCTGCATATTTAGGAAATAAAATAAGAAGTAGGTTAAATTATGTAACCTTGGATGCACTAGTATTCCTCCGTGCACATTCTTCATAAATAAAAATAAATTAAAAATAAATAAATAATTTATAATAAGTTGCATAATAAATATAATTTTGTTTTCTTATTGTTTATAGCGTATCTTATTTAATCTGTAGTGGCAGTCGGCTCTGGGGTGGCCACAGCTGTTTTTTTTTTTTTGTCGTCATTTCGATCCGTCTTTCTTTATTTTTTGGTTATCACTTCCTATATGTCTTCCTTTTTTGTTGACCAAGGTGGAATACATTTGTGGAGACGCCAAAAATCCATTACAAAAAGCTGGAGCAGCCTTTAATTTCAGAAATCAATGTTTTAATTGAAATTAGTATGGTAGTGTATCGTAATTATTCTCCAGAATGTTACGGCGGTAGCTGAGTTTGACCTTATTAATTTTGTAAATTAATAGCTTCGATAATATATTTTGAAATATCATAGCATGTAACTTTCATGTAAGTTTGTCCTATAGTGTAACCGCTACTCACAACTACCTGTCAGAACTCTCAAAGGCTGACGATGTCCTGTGGTTGGTAAATAATCTCAAGTTTGATAGGGAACCAAAAAGAAATATAGGATCGAAGAACAACGTCTAACTTTGATAAACAAGGTATTATCAAAGTGGAAAGGGTTGAACCCGAACGGGTTTCGGACATAAATAGTGCAACTAGATCTAGCTGACCAGTTTCTAAATTTTTTCATCAGCGCTACACAAATAAAAATCTCAATTTAAAATAAAATGCTGATTATAAGGTTTAAAAACAGACCTGATCTAGTAACGTAAGAATATCGTTCGGTAGTTTGCTCAGATTGATCTGGTGACTTCACAAGATTAGATCAGATTTTGTTAACAATTTCGTAAGCAATATTAAATCTGAGGTTAAGTAGGGACGTCTGGTGGTGGTGTCGCTAAATGAAACTGTCAAATTTCTGTCGTTACTTGCCAATATTGCCACGTTTTCCTATAATTGTTACCAATAATAGAATGGACAAAAAGATTTTTTGTTGAAGAAGTTGACATTATATAATTTAATGTAGACAAATTAACATTATGAAAATGTTATATAATAAATAATTGTTGAAATAAAGAACATTGTAATTTTTCACTATTTATTTTTAGTGTTTTGTAGGTATGACCAAAAAACCCTTTTACGGTCATTTTGTCGTCTGTCTGTCTGTCTGTCTGTCTGTCTGTTCGGTAAAAATTGTAGCCAAACGGCTAAACCTAGAGAGTTGAAATTTGGCATGCTTATACAACTCTTTGACCCGCACATAGGAAAAATACTAAAATATCTAAAAAACATATCCCCCTAAAAATATAAACAAAAATATATTTTTTTAATTCTGAGTAGGGTATCAAATGAAAGCCCTTAGTACGTGGAACAACGATCAAATTTTTATTTTTGCAAAATAAATTATTTTGATGCGATTTTTGCCAAAATTGTGCAAAAAAAAAAATTGTCCCACACCCTGTAGCCCAGATGGTTTAAACTAAAAATCTAAAAAAATTCTAAGTAATGTATATTGGTGTGAACCGAAATAGTACAACAGGAATTTTTGATCAGATTATGTTTTCGGAAAATAACGCATTTTTTGTGGTTTTTGGTTCACAAAGTACAAAAGTTATACCAATGTAAGACACCCACATGCAAGGCGTATGATAGCGTAGTGGTTAGAGCACTGGTGTCGTAAGCTAAAATTTGCTGGAAACGAAGGGTTTCGAGTACGGAGTGAATTTTTTTTTTTTTTGCATTATTATGTTCAAATTATTTTGTCAAAATTCTAGTTATATTTTGACAAATGTTGCATTTAATTTTTAAGAGCGTAAATTTAATAACCAGTCTTATTATATGATTAAGAGACGATAAATTATTTTAAAAATATCATTCATTTTGCCGTGATTACTACAAAGTAAAATTTGTCCTACACACTCAGCATGCCGCCTTCACTTATTATATACCTGCGAAACCCTGAAATGTGTGAATATTCACACTTCACATCAATTTTTTAATAACTGCTCACTAGTAGTGTTCTTATCGAGAATTCTTTCTCGAGAATATCTCGAGAAAAAGTTATAATTCTCATTTTTCATTCATTAATTCGTATTTTAAAAGTGAGGCCCTTTTTGTTGCTCTTCACTTGGATTTGGGAGGTGAGGACCTTTTTCTTTTTTTTTTGCTCTTCACTTGGATTTGGGAGGTGAGGACCTTTTTTTTGCTCTTCACTTGGATTTGGGAGGTGACGACCTTTTTTTTTCTCTTCACTTGGATCTGGGAGGTGAAGACCTTCTTTTTTGGGTGGCAAAAAAATCTTTTCCGGGGCTTCAGTCTTGCTAAGGCCGGCTCTGATTATAATCAATTACATTTCATTTTTTGTTCAGTTTATAACTGTTATGTAAAAGATTACCTACAATTTAAATAAAATAATTTATTTTTATTATTATTAATTTCTTAATTTTTTGAAAATTTCTCTGTATATATGTAGATATTTTCAAATAATATGCAATTACGTGCCGTTTTCATAATCATTTTTAAAGCCCCGTTATCCATTTGTTCTAATGTTATTTAAATGAATACTTTAGTACTTTAAAGTTGACTATAATTTTAAAATATTTTTATCCTCTACAATACTTTCTACATTAGAAAAAGATATATATTCTAATAATTATTTATCTCGAGATTTTTCGAGAATTCTCGAGAAAATAAGTCTAATTTTTCATTTCTCGAGAAATGAAAAATGTCGAGAAATCAGAAACAATATTCACTAGTTTCGGCTTTCGCCATTTTCAAAGCAATGAAATGAGATACAAACATTACAACTTAAATACTGTTTACAGGTATAGTAAAGGAGACTTTAGTTGACAGATGACGGTTAATTAAAGCATATGGTTCAATGGGAGAGAACTATAGCAATAAAATTCCATTTTTGAATAGAGCAATATCATTTGTTCACAGACAGAGCTAGAAATAGAGAAAGAGATACAATTTGTTTCACTCATAGGAAAGACCATTAGCGACCGCCCAGAGATGAAAGCGCGCGCTTGTATACAAAGGGTCATACGTTGAAGTTACCATATTATAATATAACAAAAAAGACAAAAATTATGAACGTACGTTACAGTAAGAAGCAGAAATACGTTCTTGACAATTTACATAAAACTGTGTGAAATAGATATATATTTCTTTATCGGTTCTCAATCGATCAATCTGTCAAGTAAATTCTCCTTTACTATAAGAATTTAATAATGTTAATTCTATGAGAGGGTAGGTACACAAGTCGGTCATCTCATTAAGAGTTTTTCCTTGTTTGGTCAATTTATTTATCTCGTGAGCTTCCTGAAAACAACGATTACAATCCTCAATTAATTGACATCCTGTTAGCCAAAAAAATCAAATTAGCCCTTAACAAAATCTATCCTAAAATTAATGAAACAAATCCTATCAGTACCAAAATAGTTAACAAAATAAACTCTAGCAACGTCGAAGTTTCATTTATAACTATTAACAATACTAAAATCTTTAATAAATAATAAACACAAAGCAAATATACTGGACAAGAGTGGTCAGTATATTTGCCCACAACAAAATTAATCCCAGCAAACCCGCTAGATCATCGAATTGTTTTGGTATGCTCTGAGAGCTCTGACAGATCACTCAGGTGGACTAAAAATAAGCTATTATGTACGATCCTACTTTACGAACGGGTCGGGAGCGCTTAGATCGCTCGGATTAATCTGACTGACTAAACGAAAACGCCTAGTTAATGTTAGTCATGGTTGTAAAACAATAAATTAGGAGTCAGTAGATACAAATATATATAATGAATAAGGTAACAATAAATAAATAACTCTGAGCCATTTTTTGCATTTTAACTTAAAGTTAGCTGTCTTTAGTTAGAGTAAAAAATGTACTCTGCATTAAATTCATTTAACCAAAAAAGTTCCGGGACATATTCCGGTTGACATTCTTTTGAAGATGAATTTCCGGACTTGGTCTTTAATACGTTCTAGTTTAAAATGGCTTATTATAAGATGAATGAAAGTAGCAGTAAAATGGTCAAATGTAACAAAACCAGTAGGTCGTAAAAAAACATTGTTTAAGAAAGCTTCCTGCAGCAGTGAATATAAATCTAATTTTAGTCGCTAGCGTGTCACTGGATGATAAAGACGAGCTTTATTATGATAGAAAACGTTTACTTAGAACATAGTTAATAAGAAAAAGCTAAAAGAAAATCTATATTTTCATCTTTTACTTCATATTAAGAACCATTGATAATGCATTTCTTTTAAATTTTAATTTTAAAGTCAATGTCTAATTTCATTTCTTTTCTATATTAGAAAATAATAAAGTATAATAGTATTCAATTCAATTCAAATTTAAATTCAATGCAAATTTAAATTTATTTTCCAAATTCAAAAATATATAGATACATATATACATAAACAATGCTTCCTATAATTACGAAAAACAAGACATGTATAACAATATCTCTATCAAAAAATGTATGTGAAGTGTGAATTTTCACACATTTCAGGGTTTCGCAGGTATATAATAAGTGAAGGCGGCATGCTGAGTTTGTAAGACAAATTTTGCTTTGTAGTAATGACGGCAAAATGAACGATCTTTTTAAAATAATTTATCGTCTGTTAATCTAAGAGCTTTAAAAACAAATTTTATGTTAAAATATTTTTTTTTAAATTTTAATTCGAATACTAATACCATTAGTTAGGTTTCTAAATATGTGCAGTATTTTTTTTATATAGCAAGGTTCATTAAGATTTTGAAAATTGCGCTTATGGCTTCCTGTGGTTGTTTTAAATCATACGCTCCTCTGCTTTCGTATACATGACACATAGAATGAAAATATAATTCGAAAAATTCCAATTGGTTATTAAATTTACGCTCTTAAAAATTAAATGCAACATTTACCAAAATATAACTTGAATATTGACTTAAACAAAATAAAAATGGAAAAAAAAACAAAAATTAAATTGTTTTCTCTGGCCGGGAAAGAAACCTAGAAATCTGGGTAGCTAGCGAGCAACGTAACCATTAGACCAGGATATGCCTTACAATATACTGTTATATAACTATAACTTTTGTGCATCGTCAACAAAAAAACACAAAAAATGCGTTATTTTCCGAAAACATAATCTGTTTAAAAATTCCTGTTGTACTATTCCGGTTCACACCAAGGTACATTACTTTGATTTTTTCAGATTTTTAGTTTATACCATCTGGGCTACAGGGTGTGGAACAAATTTCTTTTTTGCACAATTTTGGCAAAAATCGCATGAAAATAATTTATTTTGCAAAAATAAAATTTTGATCCTTAATCCACGTATTAAGGGCTTTCATTTGATACCCTACTCAGAATTTAAAAAAATATATTTATTTTTTCGAAGAGCACATATTTGTTTATATTTTTAGGGGGATATGTTTTGTAGATGTTTTAGTATTTTTCCTATGTGCGGGTCAAAGAGTTGTATAAGCGTACCAAATTTCAACAGACAGACAGAGAGACAGACAGACAGACGACAAAATGACGGTATAAGGGTTTACTGGTCATATCTACAAAACCCTAATAAGAGACAATGATGATGGGATATATTGAATGCAGTCCGACCTGACTCCTCGTTGCTGTATTACAAAAATTTTAATTAACCAACTTGAGTGTGTAAAGTCACAAAAACTGTTTATATTCAAAAAAATAATTTGTCTCTCAAGTTGCCGTAGTAATTTTATTATTTAATAAAGACCAATGTGTATTTAGTCCTCGTTTTTGATGTCCCAGGATGAGAAAAGAAGTGAAAAAGCACAAATTTATTTTATGAGAAAATATGGTAGAATCACCAACGAACATAAGTGGATTACTGAAATGGCCGAGAAAAAACATAAGTTCCTACAGGAGTAGGTATTTCAACAGGAAGAGCAGGATTAATAGTGTGGAGGGTTCACAATGGCAAACCGGATTACAACTATTGAAAGTTACTTTTAAAGCTAACCGATTCCGGGAACATGTGAAAATTCTTAGAATTCCACTGAAATAATTGTCGTTCAATCACTTACAAAAGAATTGTTGGCTTTTAAAAAAAATTTAATTACTTTTAAAGTAGTTACTCTGTTTATTTATTTATTTATTTATTTTACATTTTAAGAACACAAACAGGACGAACCCACAGCAGTGTTCAAGAATTTTTTTAACAATCACGTGCATACAGTTTACATATTACACTATGCTACAGGAAGGCAACGATTTTATTTTTTATTTGAAAAATTTTAACATTTAGAACTACAAGGTGTCTCAAAAGAAATTTTATATTTATTTAGCTTACTGCGTGAACGCAACGTATCCGAGGGGCGCGGGGGTTATGTCAATAGGTAGCCTGGCTCTTGGGAATTCAATCGCTATGGAGCGTTTCTCGGGAGCAGACCGCGCGTTATGCGTGCGAGAGTTTTACAAAAACGGTGATTCGGCGACTGTAGCGCGTAGAAAATTCTGCAGTATTCGAGGTTTTCGCCACTTAAATGATGCGCCAAGCATTCCTCTCATTCGACCTTGGGTTAAAAAGTTTGAAGAGACTGGTACAACGCTGGATAAATCAAAATCCGGGCGACCTAGGTCATCAAGAACGGTAGAAAACGTGGAGAATGTTAATCAGTCTGTTCGTGACGACTCGAACCTTTCAATTCGGAAGCGCGCAAGTGCTTTAAAGGTGCATAGATCATCATTACATCGCATTATGCACAAAGACCTAAAGCTGCACCCCTACAAAATTCAATTGGTGCAAGAATTAAAGCCCCAAGATGCCAGTCAGAGGCTAAATTTCGTTTTAAATTGATCTCCCGGAGAGGTGACATAAATTGGCCTCCACGCAGTCCAGATTTAACCCCTATGGACTTTTTCCTATGGGGTTATCTTAAATCTAAAGTTTACGCCAATAAACCGACTTCACTGGCGCATTTGAAAGAAAATATCCGTCACGAAATGGCAGCCATCCCTGAGTCCACCTGCCGAGACGTCATAAGTAATTTTACTGTTCGATTAAATGAGTGCCGAGAACGCGAGGGTGTACATTTAGACGATATTATTTTTAAGAAATAAATCCCCAAAAAGTGTATTTTAATAATTAATAAACATTTTTTCTATATACGGCTTACTTTTTTGTTTAATCGATCCACTAAATATAAAATTTCTTTTGAGACACCTTGTATTATACAGGGTGAGTGGGGAGGAATGTGCCGAACTTCAGGGATGTATTGTACATGTAAAAATAAGTAAAAAATCTCTTGTTGTGCGATTGTCGAATAAAAAATACTGCAGTCGATATAAAAGAAAGGCATGAAACAATCAGGAGAGCAACGGGCGCTCTTCGTAGGCGAAGTAGACTATGTTTACAAGTTAACGGTGATATATATATATTTAAATCAAGGCACTTCGACCGTTAGGTCATTTGTGCAGTTACATAGTTTATAGTTACATAGTTTACATAGTAATATGTAAAATTAATTGATTTTATATTTTGTTTATTAACTCGGTGTCGGTTAGGTAATGGATAAGATTTGTACGGTGTGTGTGATTGTCTGAGAATGCGTCTTTTAAATTATTTGGAATGTTGTGTGTTCTGCGGTGTGTGATGTATTTTTGACAATCGATTATGATATGTTGTACGTTTAACTGTGTATTACATGTGTTACATTTTGCAGGTTCGGTTTTTTCTAGTATATATTTGTGAGTGAGATTTGTGTGTCCTATTCTGAGCCTAGTAAGTCCTATTTATTTTCTTCTATTTTCGTGTGTTGTCCATATTCTTGTTTCTTCTTTTATGTTTCGCAGGTGATTTTGGGTAGTGTTTCTCCATTCTTCTTGGAACGCTTGTTCTAATATTCTTTGTAAGTGGCTTTTTAGGTCTTCCGGGGAAACTTTCATGTTTGTAAGATTCAACTCTTCTGTGGCTTGTTTGGCTGCTCTGTCGGCTTCTTCATTTCCTTCTATTCCTTAATGAGACGGTATCCAGATAAATTTTATATATTTTCAGGTGATATTTTTTAAAACTTGTTAGCACACCGAAATTAAAACGATGTTCGATAATCGCAATATCATTAATAATCGCATAATAACATTAGAGTTTTTTTAACTTATTTTTACATGTACAATGCATTCCTGAAGTTCGGCCCATTCCTGCGGCTTTAGAGAGATGTATGTAGTTTTTAATAAATGGTTTTAACCCCGAAACCCCCCGCTAGAATAAAAGTTTTAAAATGCTTCATAACCTATGTACGAACCCTGGTTTTAATAATAGATCCATAGGTCCAGCCGTTTTTGTGCGAATCTCGGACAGACAAAAATTGATTTTTTTGGGGATATCGTGTCTTAATCATCTGAATCATGTAGAAAACAAATGGGACCTAAAAATAATTTAAAAAATCACATATATAGCCTTCAATTTTATTAATGTAGATGATGTTTTACGATTATCAGAACTGGAGCTCTTATCATTTATATTTTCAAGTAATTAAGTAATCCGTGTTTCATAGTAGATCGGGTAGAAAATTTAGTTTTGTTATTGGATAATAGATGGATACACTCTTTATATATTTTTTCCAGTTATATTGGAATCTCTGTATATTATTAACTGTGATTTTTTATTAAGTTTCTTTAGCCCACTTAAGTTCGGTTCTTCGCGAAATTTCATTTAAATCTAAAATATCACGTTACCCTCTTCAGTGCCTACTTATTACTGAATTGACAAGAGTATAAGCGAAACTCTTATATTAAAAACAGAAGGTTCTTTTAACTCTCCTTGGAACGGGATGTCTAATGGATACATTCAAAATTTCATTCTGTAGCAAATTCAATTTATGCGATATACTTAGATGTCAAAAACATTAGATATAAGATAAATTTTAAATTTAATACAAAAATCTAAAAAATCTAGTGATAAACACAAAGAAATGTTTGAAATCTCGATAACAAAAAAGTTAATATACTGTCAGTTTCTGTTTTTATTTAGTTTGGCAAGAATATGATTAGAGAAATGATTTAATTCAATGCTTTCGTAGACGCTAGTCAATAAAAAATTGACGTGAAGTGTGAATTTTTACACATTTCAGGGTTTTGTAGGTATTTAGTCAGTGAATGGTGATTATTAGAAGGCCAAACGATGAATGCCTGTCACTACATAACACAATTACAAGTGTTGGTTTTAAATCCTTTAAATCAATAGGCACAACAATAAGGTTGCATTTAAAGAACTTCTATTTAATATCCCAACAATATATATATATATATTTTTTTTTTCAATAACGAAAACTGTAATATTTTCCAAAAATGAAATCGTTTCCCGTTCATAGCAATATACATTGCTTAGAATTTTTTCAGATTTTTGATTTAACCTCTTAGGGTTAAAAGGTCCGGAACACTGATTATTTAGTACTTTTTTGGAAAAAATCGTATTAATATAAAAAAAATAATAATAAAAAGCTACTTTCCGTTCCTTTATCTACGTTTTAAGAGCTTTCTTTTGATACCACACAATATATTTAATTTTTTTTTTCGACGACACTAAAATATCAATATTTTGCGAAAAACCAATTTGATCAAAATTTCCTGTTGAGCTTTTCCGGTTCTCATCAATGTACATTATAGAGATTTTTTTTTCAGATTTTTAGTTCAACCCCTCTGGGAGATACGGTGGGGGATAAAAGTTTTTTGCCATTATATTGACAAAAAACAAGATTTTTCAAAAATAAAAATCTCAAAGTACTGTACTTACTCTGTACATACCTAAAACCACTATTTCTCCCCCATAATAGGTTCAAAATCCGCGAGCGGTTTCGGACATGAACTCCCCGTGTTCGCTTACTGGTTGCTATGATTCTTAAGGGTTAAGGGGTTGTTAGAATCAAGTTATAATTTTAAGTAACCTCCTTTAATTAACGATTACGGTTTAATATTTACATGGTATATGAACTATGACTTACAATTATGATGATACAACTAATCCAAAAAAGACACACATTCAAAACACTGAAAATATGTAAGGCACAAATTTCTCCACAAGCCACCAAATCCCTCATTACCATCCACGAATACCAATTGTTCAAATAGGTTCAAAATCCGCGAGCGGTTTCGGACATGAACTCCCCGTGTTCGCTACTGGTTGCTATGATTCTTAAGGGTTAAGGGGTTGTTAGAATCAAGTTATAATTTTAAGTAACATCCTTTAGTTAACGATTACGGTTTAATATTTACATGGTATATGAACTATGACTTACAATTATGATGATACAGCTAATCCAAAAAAGACACACATTCAAAACACTGAAAATAAGTAAGGCACAAATTTCTCCACAAGACACCAAATCCCTCATTACCATCCACGAATACCAATTGTTTCTTATACGTCTTGGAATTTTGTCTCTCCACTAAGCGTTGTATGCTCCTGCAGAAGTAAAAAGAATAAGATCTAGATTATATATATGTACGTATATGTGGAAGTAAAAACGGGATTAGTAAATAAATCGTCAAATCAATATCTGCTTAACTAAACAAGGAAATGTGAAGGGTGTATTGTGCAGGCTGCTGGGTACAGGGCTTTAATTTATGCATTTTCCAATAAAAGACTGCATACTTGACTACTAATTGAGTAGTCCACTTACATATTTCATGAGAAATACGAATGCACGGGATTGGCTCTTTAATTTCATTAAAATAAATTTGTAAAATAATTTTCACGATGTTCTTCGTGCTAAATATTTACAGCTTTATATGTATATTAAAGATGATTAACAGATTGCGAAAAATAAAGGATGTATCTAAAAAGACATACAAAATGTTTTGAAGTATCAGAATGCAGTAAAATACTTTTAAAGTAAATGCAGTAAAATACTTTTAAAGTAAAAAGTTTTACTTCGTATAGTTAAGGTTCGATGGGATTAAGATTCTCTTGGTATTTTAATTTTCAAATTTTTTCACTGTGGTATAGTAAAGGTGGGATAGATGCCCCAGTTATAGAAAAACAATCGTGTTGCATCAATCTTAATTATTAAACTTTATCTGTTACTTTGCTATAATTCTTAGATAATCTTACTACACAATAACATAAGATTAAAACACTTATAATTATTCTAAATATATAAAATTAATGATTTAAAATAGTACTGTAATTGGCCATATATCCCATATCGATGGGATTTTTGCCCCCTATGGTGATATTTATGCCTCACTAAAATAATACATATGATTTTGATCAACAATTTTAATATTTTTTAAAAATAACAATTAAAAATTACAATTTAATCAAAATTACAATTTATTATTTTCTTTTTTACCGACTGACAACATATATACGGAGTGGTCATACCGATTTTGACTATTTTTAGCATGATGTCTGTTGGTCTGTGTGTCTGTCGGCCCATGGAGATGTGTAGAGCAATTTTGGCGAAACGGATTTATAAGAAACTTCATATTTAAGTTTTTGACATCAATGGCACCAGTTGTTCAACTTTTGGTACAAATCGGTCAACTAACTATAAATGTAAGTTTACTCGTGTCGATTTTAAGATTTTTGCGAATATTTCGCAACAGAGAAAATTTTCTAAAACATCTATTCTATAAAAATTACTATACAAGTAATAATTAACAACTCTTATTTGTAACATTTTTTGATAGGACTTAATACATTTTTAAAACTTTTCATATTTTTGCGATATTTTTTCCAAGTATCTATTTTGGCGTATATGTTCTTGCGTGTCCTTGGGAAAATGTTAGTATAAGATTATATATATATTTATATATATTTTATTATAAGATTATATATACAATGCCTGAGCTATATATCCCACATTTATTGCGGCCTTGTATCCTTTTTCTATAGGATAGATGCCCC
Organism: Liopterus haemorrhoidalis; assembly: GCA_963971575.1. NCBI lineage: Eukaryota > Metazoa > Arthropoda > Insecta > Coleoptera > Dytiscidae > Liopterus > Liopterus haemorrhoidalis. The sequence continues at coordinate 52,726,860 of OZ020612.1, forward strand.
ATCTGTTTATTTCGAATGTATACAATATTGAGCATTATTTTCTACTTTATAATGTGAGGTAAAGTGTCTTATGATACCTAGTAATGAAACTAATTTTGTTAAAGTTATAGTTACGTCATAAAACCTTAAGACAAAATGTCGTAACTATTGAAATACAACCACTCATATGAGCACCTACCTTTACAATTTAATTTTTCATAAGCTATTAACATTGATGATAATTTAACATATTTATTTCAGAAGACTGTGTTTCTCGTACAAACTGTCAGTACTGAAATGATACAAACACACACCGTTATGGATATATGCGAAGTGGGGCGTTTATCCCACTGGGGCATCTATACCAACTTTACCCTATTTGTATTTGATACTTTTGTCTGAAAAAGTCAGAATTTCAAATATTTCTCTAGTACTAAAATATTACTTAGTATTTCACATACTTCACTAGTATTTCAGATCTACCCTAGTATTTTAATCTCTAGTGTTTGAACTGCCATGGAACTCAAATGGTAATTTACGAGTTTAATTTTCATGAGTGATATCAATAATATTTTAATGATTGTCACTCTAATGGCAGGTTGCTAAAGAACGAGTTAAATGTTTTAATTTGAATTATCCCTAACTCAATTTAAATTGATTTGTATATATAAATATTTGTATGTTGTTTTAACTCATTGACATGACTTAAAATATATAATACGTTCTTTAGCAACAGGCTATAAATTGATGGACACAAAGCAATATATTTCCCCCAATGAAAACTTCTCCTGAAACAGTTTCCTTAATGCCATATATAATTTACCAGAATTGTAGCCCTTTTTTTTGTTCTGAAGTAAACATTTTTTAATTTTCCTTCAGATTATTTTATTTATTTACTAAATTACAGTCTTTATAATTCTTAATGTCTGTATTTCGGTTTTAAATTGTAGTAGACAGTGGCGGACTGGCCCTCCGGGACACTAGGCAATTTCCCGGTGGGCCGGTCCCAATAGGACCGATTCTTGGATCAATGAGGCCGGTCCTTAATTCAATAAGGCCGTCTCTTGACCCTATGGGGCCGATTTATTCCAATTTTCGAGGGCCGGAAAATTTTGCCAGTCCGCTACTGGCAGTAGATGTTAAAATATTTCTTTTTCGATATTTCAAATATTTTAGATACGTATTTCGTATACTTTTCGTACTTTAAATACTTTCCATGTTTCTAATGCTTGAGCAATTAAAGCAATTATCAGTATTTGGAGTACTTCTAGTTTTTCAACTACATTTAAAGATATTTGATATTTCAAATATATTGATTGGTATTTGAAATACTTTTCTCCACGACCACTATAGAATTTACCAATTCTAAAACCAATTTTGACTACAGAAAGTTAATATTCTAACACAGTAGTTGAAATGTTATTCTAAAGCACTTATCTTCTTATGCATTTTGCATGTATTTCATTCCATCACTTCATAGAATAACTATTTCATACTTGTTGTCTTTTTTTTTGTAGGGTTACATTAAGATATATGCAACGTTTACATTAAATAAATGCAACATAACTTCCTAACCTAAAATTGTGGCCGATGTGCGGCAAAGTAAATTAAAATAAAATAAATAATTAATAAAAAATATATTTTAATTAATTGATTAATTTGTTATGTAATATTAATTATGTGTTACGATAAAATGTTTGTTAAAATAATTATTTGTTAATTTTTTTTCTTGGTCTGGTGGTCGTGGAGAAAGTAGGGTCTGTGACTCGGTTGGAAGAGAATATACTATTCTCCACGACCACTATAGAATTTACCAATTCTAAAACCAATTTTGACTACAGAAAGTTAATATTCTAACACAAGAGTTGGAATGTTATTCTAAAGCACTTATCTTCTTATGCATTTTGCGTGTATTTCATTCCATCACTTGTTATGGAATAACTATTCCATTCTTGTTGTCTTTTGTTTTTGTAGGGTTACATTAAGATATATGCAACGTTTACATTAAATAAATGCAACATAACTTCCTAACCTAAAATAGTGGCCGATGTGCGGCAAATTAAATTAAAATTAAACAAATAATAAATAAAAAAAATAGTTTAATTAATTGATTAATTTGTTATGTAATATAAATTATTTGTTAAGATAAAATGTTTGTTAAAATAATTATTTGTTAATTTTTTTTTCTTTCTGGTGATCGTGGAGAAAGAAGGGTCTGTGACTCGGTTGGAAGAGAAAATTCGTTGCTCGTGGTTCCTCACGCTCGCCTGCGGCTCGCGCTCGGAATGTTCCACTCGCATCGAATTTTCTTATTCCAACCTTGTTACCGAATATACTATTATATTTGGCACAGCTCTGCACCTGCGAAAGTAGTGTATTTATCTAACATACGCAGAAACGCTCGCGGCAACAGTAAGCGCTCTCAGTGGCCATATTGGCTACTACAGTTACCGACAATTAAGTGCATCAAATGCGTAGCAAACTTGAAGTGAATGCGGACCATATTCTATCCGATAGAACTAGCCGCGAGAAAATAAACAAAAAAAGTCTACCAAAAGATCCGACGCGCATAAAATATTAATCCAAAACATTAATGAGAAAAAAAAAGTGACGAGAAAGAAAAAGGAAATGGGAACACCGGTAACAAAAAAAGTACTTCCTAGGCTGGGCATATCCCACGGGCCGTAGTTTGGTTGTGCCTGTTGGCTATAAGCCATGATTCGTGAATTAGGTTTTTAAATGTAATTTATACTAAAACTTTTATTTCGTTCTCATAAGTGGCATCTCCTCGGGCAGAGCAAGACATTACTTATAAAATTGAATAGATCACAAGATAAATTAAATGTGATAAAATATTATTACTTGAATTAGGGAAAGAGAATTATTTAAAATTTAAATCAAAAGTTATGTCTTAAAATATATTATGTTTTTATCTCCGTATTCATGTATGAAGCTATGTCATATTTGAATTACAGTTTAAGTATGCATAAGTTTTCTACCACAGGCGTACATAGTGAAACGATAAATTCTTTAAATATTTAATAAGTTTTGAAGTGCATAAAATTGTGAATTATTCTCAAGATATATGAGGAGGTTAAAACCAAAGTGGTGTAAGTTACACATAAAACAAAGTAATCACGTACCTCTATTTTAAAACAAATATGTTAAGTTTACTGGTGGCGATAAAATAAAATAAATCAGATTTTATCCCATTTTATACCTAGTTTTGTCATAAATACTGTTACAAAAATTTTAGTGGATTTTCACAAGCAACTTATAGATATTTTAATTTTCTTTCAGTACCTACACAATACATAGATGTATCTTAAACAAGAAATACCAGGGCTTCGAACCGGAACTGAACCGAAAACCGAAAAAAACCGTTATTTTTGTCGGAACGAAAACCGGAGCTGAACCGAAAAAAATATTGGTTTATTTCGGTTCAGTGAAGATGGGCGTGAACCAAAATAAAAAATACATTTTATTTAAGATTATTTTTTAAATTGATGAGCAGAAAAAAATCGTAATTTTTTAACTGATAAGTAAAAAAAAAAAAATCCGCTTCTATTATTTCGAGGGAGGGAGTGAACCCCTAGAAACCTTCCCCCTGGCAGCGGCCTTGGTATGATTATTACAAATTAAGGAATAAAATGTTCTTCTAAATTATTGTAGAAAATAAATGTCTAATACAAATAAAAGCATTTAAAAATTATCACTCGGAACTGAACCGAAAACCGAAAAAAAAACGTTATTTTTGCAGGAACGAAAACCGGAACCGAACTGATATTTTTTTTTTCAATTGAACCGGAACGTAAACCGAAACGAAAAAAATAACGGTTCGAAGCCTTGAGAAATACCAATCACTTTTCAAAATGATCACTTCTGGCTTTCTTCTTTTTAAGTGTGGTGTAACTACACAACACTTGTCTTTGCGACCACACGTCAATAGAATCACGAAGGGTTTTTACAGCAAATCCCTCTGCTGCCTTCATCAAGGAGTGCCTCAGAATAGCGATTTAGGGCGACTCTTCTTGCACATGTCTTGAAGCATGGACCAAAACTTGTTGTCCAGGGGACATTAAGAGGGGGTTGAGGTTAGAGCTATAAGGCGGCCAATCAGCAGAAGAAATAAAGTCTGGTACATTGCTTTCAAGCCACTACTGCGCAGCCTTTGCATTGTCTTCACATTATTAGTCTGCATAGCAGCTGTCAATTTCTTTTCCACTTCGGGTAGCAGTTCTTGTAAACTCTTGGGATTGCTCTATTAGATCAGCTTACGATTTCTCTTTTTTTCTCTTCCACCTTTTGACATTTTAGTTTGTGCGATATTGATATTGAGAATCAGAATTTTGAAAAGTTTTTATTTTTCATTTAATTGAAAATGTGTTTTGGCTATGGGTTGTGGAGCATGAAAAAAATATTTGAAATATTTTACGGAATGAGGATGACTTTGTTCTTCACCAAAATCTGCCATACCAAAAAATAAACGTGAATTGGTGCATTATAGTGATGTATGATCCAATTTTCAGGTCTCGTCCGATCACCTAAGTTTAGCAACAACGGGCGCGGTTAGTACTTGGGTGGGTGACCGTTTGGGAACACCGCGTGCCGTTGGCTTCCTTTGGCCGACCGGCGTAGCGTAATGGTAACACATCTGCTCTGCGTTGCTAAGGTCTCGGGTTCAAATCCCGTTTCGACATGGAATTTTTCACAAATAAAAATTGTCCTGGCTAATTACCCCAGAAGCAGAGGCAATTAAATAATAAAAAAAAAAATCAGGTCGTCTTTTTAACATATCTGTTTTTTTTTCATTACTGAATATCATTTTGAACAAAATCTGTTTTCAGTGACGGACTAAGGAAAATCGGGGCCCTAGGCAAGGTTCTCATTCCGGGCCTTACTAATTAAAAAAATCATAAACTACAAGGTGTCTCAAAAGAAATTTTATATTTAGTGGATCGATTAAAAAAAAAGTAAGCCGTATATAGAAAAAATGTTTATTAATTATTAAAATACACTTTTTGGGGATTTATTTCTTAAAAATAATATCGTCTAAATGTAGACCCTCGCGTTCTCGGCACTCATTTAATCGAACAGTAAAATTACTTATGACGTCTCGGCAGGTGGACTCAGGGATGGCTGCCATTTCGTGACGGATATTTTCTTTCAAATGCGCCAGTGAAGTCGGTTTATTGGCGTAAACTTTAGATTTAAGATAACCCCATAGGAAAAAGTCCATAGGGGTTAAATCTGGACTGCGTGGAGGCCAATTTATGTCACCTCTCCGGGAGATCAATTTGCCTGAGAATTAAGCCTCTGACTGGCATCTTGGGGCTTTAATTCTTGCACCAATTGAATTTTGTAGGGGTGCAGCTTTAGGTCTTTGTGCATAATGCGATGTAATGATGATCTATGCACATTTAAAGCACTTGCGCGCTTCCGAATTGAAAGGTTCGGGTCGTCACGAACAGACTGATTAACATTCTCCACGTTTTCTACCGTTCTTGATGACCTAGGTCGCCCGGATTTTGATTTATCCAGCGTTGTACCAGTCTCTTCAAACTTTTTAACCCAATGTCGAATGAGAGGAATGCTTGACGCATCATTTAAGTGGCGAAAACCTCGAATACTGCAGAATTTTCTACGCGCTACAGTCGCCGAATCACCGTTCTTGTAAAACTCTCGCACGCATAACGCGCGGTCTACTCCCGAGAAACGCTCCATAGCGACTGCATTCCCAAGAGCCAGGCTACCGATTGACATAACCCCCGCGCCCCTCGGATACGTTGCGTTCACGCAGTAAGCTAAATAAGTATAAAATTTCTTTTGAGACACCTTGTAATAGAAAAAATGTATAATAAAACCATCTTGCGGGCCCTAAAAAAATACGGGCCCTAGGCAGTTGCCTAGTTTGCCTAGGCTAAAGTCCGCCCCTGACTGTTTGCGATCAATTGAAGATAAAAAGAAAATGCTGATCTAAAAACGATTTCCATACAAGTATACATTATGTATACAAGGCGTGCTTCCAGATGTGGAAAAGGCGTTGGCATTGGGCGACAGCTGCAAGATTATTTCAAAAAGTACCAGTTTAATTTTAATATTTTTCTGTAAATAAAGTTTTAGAACGCTACTGAGGGAAATTTTTTATCTAACCTCATATCTACCTATATAATGTCTTAAATATATGCGAGTTAACACATGTGTATAGTTAACTATTATACCATGAGTTCAAAAAGAAATTACATAAGGGTTGGATGTGGAAAAATAAAATAATGTCTATTGCAAGCTTTATATAACAATTGACTAACGTTTAGGCACAGCGTTTTCAATAGAAACTTATGATAACAACAGTGATAACAGTTATTTAATTGACAGTTAAAGCTTGCAATACACATTATTTTATTTTTCCACAGCCAACTCTTATGTCATTTCTTTTTGAACACATGTATAAAGAACACAGAACTCTTTGTACGTCTATGACAGTTTTATAGACACAAAAAATGAATATTTTTCTGCACGAAAGAGCTTCATAAAATTTAAATATTATCTACTTGATTTCCTTATATTAATGCATATAATAAAAATGTCATAAAAATATAAAATAACCTACAAGGGTTCTGGATTAGATTATGAATATAATTTAACAGCTTCGTTGAATCGACAAGACATGACATGCTCATGACTGAATAAGTCAATTCTGGGTGTAAATTATAAACATTACCGACCGACGACCATTTTAGTTAGTCGCCAAAATTTTAAGTAGGAAATGTACAGTAATTTTATTTTGCTATATTGGTATTATATAGTGTTGGATTTTGTTGGCATTACAAAAGAAAAAATAAACATTGTCTTTTATATATAATTAATTATTTGTATTTGTGTAATAAGTTAACAACTCTAAATATATTAAAACAAGCAGTGACTTTAGCTGTCGCTAATTAGCTTTCCCACCTTTGGGAACCATATAGATACTCGACAAGATGCTACCTCTAAAGCGTCACAGTATAGGTAATATCACAGTTGCGGGTAGTGTCCCAATATATTCTTACGGAGAACATAGAACTAGAGCAACAATGGTGAACCTTTCCCTCAGACAGGGTCGTTGAATTTGAAATTTTGTAGATTGAAATCGCGGGGCAAATATTTAATGCGTAAATAAAAATCTGCCTCTTTAGGGTGTAAATATTTGTGTGGAATCCCGTATTAATCTCGTCAACTCTACTTGAGCTAGTGGCCTTGTATTTGAATTATAACACAGGTATATAACAGGTAATAACTGAATTCCATTTCGTTATTATTGTAAAGGGCAAGGTTTCTCAGTGGTGAATTAACGAATGTCCACACAAAGAAAGATGATTATATCTATTTATATACAATCCGAGCGGTATTTATTAATTTATTTATTATTTATCTTCATACTATTTATTTTGTATTATTTATGTTATACTATTTATATTATAATATTTATGTTATACACTTATCTAACTATTTATATTAACTGTCAAACATATTACTAACTTTTTTCTCATCTCCATAATTTTTCCAAGTTTTCCGAAGTTGGCAACCCGCATGACTTAAACATTTTGCTGCCTGCCTACTTAAGGTCCATTGATCGTTACATTATCATATTTGTCGATTATCCTACCCAGTTTCGTGAATGCGCTCGCTTAGATCCAACTTAAGCTATCTTAGAATCTCTCTTTAGAATTTTTAGAACCACAAAGATCTTGTACGGGTCATTTGAAATCGTCATACGGGTCACTGTGCCCCGCGGGTCATACGTTCGCTATTACTGAACTGGGGTATCCGTTACGGTGCGAAGCAAGGAGAGTTTACATATAGATATAAGCATATAGGTGTCTATATACATAGGTGACTGGGACAAAAAGTTACATGCCCGAAAAGTGGAAGCGCTGCTATCTGAACAATCGCGAGAAGTCAAATTGAGCGGAGCGTATAAAAACAAGCAAGCTGTTAAGCCTCGTATACATTTCGCGCGGCTGCCACGCGAACATGCTTCGCGAGACGTGTCTCAGCGGTGCCTCGCAATGTGTAGACGTGCCGCGCGAGGCGTTCCTCATCCTGATGCTGCTTCGAGGTGAGCTGTTCCAAGTCGGTTTTTCGGCGTGCTCACACGCGCCTCGCGTCTCTTGCCTCGCTCTGTTTATACCCTTTTCACACTAGATCTTTAAGACGAGTGAACTTAAAGTTTACCGATATTTAAGATCGGTATGCTTTCACACTTGATGTTTAAATCTCTGGTGCTGTCATCAGCTACAGTAATTTTGTCCTTAAGTTACCGTCATGAAATTACCAGTTTTGAACTGTCTGCGCAGACACACATTTTGAATTATTATAAACAAATAAGGATGTTTCATTTCATTCTACAATAAAGACACTACAATAAAGAATATATTACACCTGTATTAACATGTAAGTCGATACATTTTATCTCAATTATTGTAGCTCTGTATTTTATTAAACACATTATTAAAATAAATAATTTTATTATAACAATAAGTATAAACTTCTTATAACGTCGATATAATACAGTATTCTTGTTTATGATAATATAAAATGTTCACAGCACAAATTCAAGGAGTATTTTTTTATAATATAAATTAAGTTGGCAATGCGGATGAAGTTTAAGACGCAGATCTCTGTCTTAAACATCGCTTGTATTTAACCGAGGCCATACGGTTTCACATTAGCGTTTAAAGATACATTCACTTTAACATCCGATCTTAAAGATCTAGTGTGAAAAGGGTATTAGACTGCTTAACGGCGTGCCTGAGCGCCTCGGCCGCCCACGCGCTATTTGTTAGTGCATTTGTACGGCAATCGACAACATACAGCCTGAACAACGATACATGCCAATTTTTAATTGATTTATATAAAGAAAAAAGGGTATTGTGGGACCCAAAAATAAAGGACTATCGTAATAAGAGAGTCAGAGAAGACTGCTGGTTAAATATCAGTGAGGTTATGGGTTTGCCTAAAACTACTATTAAACAAATTAAACTGTTTCCATAATCAAATCTTTTATTGCACAATTCCTTAATCCACCAACGCGATTTCCGTCGATGTTTCCTCTTCTTCGTAATAATTCTGTGAAACGCAATGAAGCAAAAGGCAACAGTAGTACTTGGTAATGGCAGCATGTTTGGTTGCCTCGCAGCTACTGACACATGCTTGCCTCGCAGCATGATAGCGTGATCCACGCTGCCTCGCGAAGCAGCCACGCTTGCCAAATGATAGCCCAGGCAGCCAGTGGCACACCCAGGGGATGGGCCCGGGGGCCCGTGCCCTCCCTAAGAAGGAAGAAAATAAAAATAAAAACACACTACAAAATTTAAAAAATAGAGATGGGGATCTTTTTTTTAGGTCGTCACTTGTATTTTAGAAGCGAGGACCTTTTTTTTAGGTCATCACTTTGTATTTCTGAAGTGAGGATCTTTTTTTAGCTCATCACTTGTATTTTTAGAAGTGAGGAGCTTTTTTGTTTAGTTCATCATTTGAAATTTAGAAGTGTGAACCTTATTCATAATTTAAATAATTTTGTCTTCCGGGCCCTCCTTAACAAAAATTCCTGGGTGCCCACTGCAGGCAGCAGTCCCGAGAGGAATCCGCGCGCGAAATGTATACGATACTTTATGATTTAAATATTTAAAAGATTTGAGTTAAAAATGAAATAAGAATCTTAACATCTTTATTTCTTTGGAATTATAATAAATGAGTTACCTATTATTTTTAATAAATAAAATTTAAAAATGTTAAGATTTAAAAATATAAAAATAAACAGTTTTCTTGGGGGGGGGGCATAGTTCATTTGCCTTTACATAAAAGCCGCCCTTACTTATGATGTGTCGCGAATTTTTGGGAAGAGTTTTGGTGCCGTGGATGAAAAAAGGTTACTGATATATGGAGTACGACCGCCTTATAAATTTCTTTGATTATGAATGTCAATGATCATTAAGAAGAAAATTTCCAGATTATATCATATATAACGTCAATTTGTCTATAAAAATAGCTATACATGTTGTAGTAAAATTTTAAACTACTAGGAATAAATTATACGGATTTTATTAGCACTATTTTCAATGATAGCTATAAATAATAACGTTGATAATGAAGCGTAGTCTACATTCAGTTGTGAAGGACTATAAATCCGAGAGCTTTGCATAGTGTAGCGAAGATTTAACGATATTTGTCGGTAGGTTTCACGCTAACGTTATTATATTTGTACCGCTAACCCCGCCGTTCACATGTTCATTAACTCAATTAATATGAGAAGCGATGGCTTTATGAACTTTATGTGACATATTGTTATATCAACACTTACCTAACAGATTCACGGTTGCTACTTTCAACACCTTCCATCGATATTTCGAGCTTATAGCTTTATAAAATTTGACAGGCTAAACCGTAGCGTAACTTTTAATAACTGTCTACTTCTTTGGAAATTACAAGCTTGTCAGTGTTCCCGTTTTTCAAATGAAGGCCGAGCTGGAACAGGGTTTGGAGCTTAAAATAAATCATGAAACAAACAGGAAAAATTTTAAATCCCTTAAACAGCTATTTGGCATTTTGGCTTTATGGTATGGAACTGAAATTTGGTCAACCACGTCAAAACAACGAGGAAAACTCAAAGAAAGATGGAAAGAACTATATCGAATATAAAAACAAATTTGTTAGGACATTTCAGGCACAAACTAATATTTTTGCCAGAAATTCAGAAGACTGAAATTCATAACTTCAGAAAATGTCGTTGCATCATTTGATCAGTATTTTCCATCACATGATATAAAATAATATGAGCGGGTTGTCAATCCTTTCGCGAGTTACGACGATTGAAATCTGTTATTGATAGAAAAAGAAAACTCATTAGTTTGACGAACGATGCGGTGCATAAAGTTTTATTTGCGGAGCAAGAATTGTCAGCATTCTGAATTGTTGAAACTAAATCAGAAACTAAAGGAAAAACGTCCAAATTTATTTAACCGAAAAGGAATAATTTTTCATTATAAGAATGCACGTCCTCACTCAGCAAAAATAACCCGCAAAAAAATTCAAGACTTAAACTAGGAATTTATTCCATAACCACCGTATTCCCCCGATCTCGCGCCTTTCGATTTTCACCTATTTAGGTCTATGGAACAAACAATCAGAGATAAAAAATTTCGAAATATCCCCGATGTAAAAAATCTCCTGATCAGTTATTTTAAGACAAACTCAGAAAACTTCTATTGAGAAGGTATCGAAAAAATAGTACAACGTGGGTAAGTCGTAATAAATAATGATGGAAATTATAATTTGTAATTATAAATAAGAAAAATTTCAGAAAAAAATAGTATATTATGCAATGAGCCTGGATTGATGGTCATTTCACACGAGTATGAAAGTTCGATATGTTCGGTATGCGAGTAGCACAATTCATACGGGTGAGAAATGACTATTCCATGCAAGTTTCATACTATTTCTTTTTCCACAACTATAACTTTATTACTTATTTCATTTTTATTCAGTTCTCTTTAAAAACTAACAATAATTTGACAGTTGCTTTCAACTTATTTATTACGTTGTCTAGCAACGGTCATGTTCATGTCATACGGAATGTAAATTCAGTTAAAATAACTATACTTGCGTCAGCTGATTAACTGACTGACCAAGAAAAATTCTATCAATAAATATAACTGCAAAATTCGACAACTTTAACTATATTATTTAATCCGGTTTCCTTTGACATATATGCTTTCAACCTATGTATTACGTTGCCTAGGAACGGTCGGCCATTGCTGCTTGAACCTGTTATGTAATGAACTCATTACGTAACACATCAGCGCTGTGTATAAAAAGGAGTGTGGAACGTGCTACATTTAATAATCACTGACACGCCTGTAATGAACGTATATCTATATAGTTGTGGAAGAATAATATATAATAGATTATATAATACAAAGTATAAAATTATATTTTATTGTATATATTAATGTTTTTAAATATGCTATGCCGTTATTTAGTGAATGTGGGTTGTTGCCTAAAATGTATTTTATTGAGTGGTCTGCAATTTTGTTGTCTGTCCGTCGTGTGATGTATTTTGGGCATTCTGCTAGGATGTGTTTATCTGTAAGTGTCTTTTCACATGTGTCGCATTTTGTTGGTTCGGTATATTCAAATAGATGTTTGTAGCAGTGGCGGTCGGTGAAGCATGTTTGGGAGGGCAATTGGTATGATCGGACAAGCTCGTACTATATCGCTCAACAGTAGTATAGCAACGACAAAGCACGAGCGTGTCCGATCATGCTGATTGCCCTCCCAAACATGCTTCACCGACTGCCGCTGGTTTGTAGTAAGGTGTGACTAATCCTAAGTCGCGTAATGACTACTCTTTCTTTTATATTCTTTCTTCAGAGTCCTAGGATGGTGTCGTCTTTTATTTGCCGGAGGTCATTTTTGGTTTCATCCATTTCTGGCCATTAACTATTCCAACTGTTTCTTACAATGTTTTTAAATCTCTAGTGGAAACAGATATATCTATCAGGTTTGTATTTTTGGTGGATTCTTTGGCTGCAATATCATTTAGTTACAATATCGTAGTTAGATGCAGTATCATAGTTTTTCCGCAGAAATTCGAGTGAGGGTGAGATTCTCAGCACTATAGTTAGAGACTGGTAATACACATTGATCAAATACCTTTCCCTCGATAAAAGGCTTTTATTTTCTAATTTAGGACATAATTAATGCCAAGAAACAACATATTTTTGCTGCATTGTGTTTTTCCACCTACTACATTTAGAACAAACTGCTACTTCTTTCTTATATATAAAAACTTCTACTACAACCTCTACTATAAAATCTAAAATAGTTTTTAGAAAAACCGTCTCGAAATAATCGTTTCTAATTATTATTAATTTTAGTTACTAGTTTCTCCTCCAGAACTGCTGCTCTTAATATTAAAAATATCTGATGAAAAAGTATTAATATGCTGTCAAATAAAATTTTGCGCGATATTTATTTAATTTATACCATCGTCTTCATTGCCACTTTCATAAAGTTAATTTTCTGCTCGTAATGATAGGCCCATATTTTCTCATTAAAAATGTCTACAGCAGCTAATTCTTTATTACTTAAATAACAATTATTCATGTTTATTTTTTTAAAGGGTAAATTATAAAAACAAGCAATACACATGCAAGTTATGTGTAACGATACGCAGATATTGACGTCACATGGAAACAACACCCGTCAGCACAATATAACCATACATATGTCCATGAAAACGGAGACACATGCTTTTTGTATAATTTTTATCTTGTTGTAACATGTTGAATTAAATTTGAATTAAAAAGACTTTGCAACTGTTGAAGTGTGTTTAAATAAAATATTTTTTTTTTTAAATATCTAAGCCAGGGGTCGGAAACCCGCGGCTCTTAAATTTTCAATAAAAATCTGACCGACACAGAACCTATAGTTACCAAAAAAAAATCTCGTGGTTAAGTAAATTTAAAAAAATGTAGATGTGTGTAGAAAATACCGCTAACACTGTCGGTTTCGTGACACTAGCACTAGAAAAAAAATGAGACAACTATGGAGGAAACACCACAGGACATTATATTTAAATATTGGAACTCCTTTCCAGCTAACTATTCTAATGCCAGAAGATTAGTTTTTGGGATTTATCCTTATTTGGGTCAACATATGAGGTCTGTTCAAAAAGTATCGCGAATTTTGTGTTTTTTCAAAAATTATTTATTTATTCATGAATATCTATTTTGTCCTCTTCAAAGTAATCTCCACCAGATATTATACACTTGTGCCAACGTTTTTTTTCCAAGCCTCGAAACACTTGAAAAAATCATTTTTTGTGATCTTGTTCAGCCCCTCCTTCGATGCCGTCTTTATCTCCTCACTCGTAGCGTAGCGTCGTCCTTTCATGGGCCTCTTCAGTTTCGGGAACAAGAAAAAGTCACAGGGGGCCAGATCTGGGGAATACGGTGGCTGCGGCATTATTAGTGGTTTGTTTTTGGCCAAAAAAACACGACGAATTTTGGTACGAATTTCGCGGCGACCCGTCTCATGCCCAAATCATTGGTAAAAATCGAATGGCACGAGCTAATCGATATTGTTTAGGTCCTCGGCAACTTCTCTAAGGGTGATTAGACGATTGGCCAATACTATTTTCTTCACTTCATCAATGTTTTCGTCTGTTGTTGACGTGCTCGGGCGTCCGGCACGCTCTTCGTCGTTCACATCTTCTCGGCCCTCTGAGAACATTTTACCACCGGTAAACGTTGCTTCGGTCCAAGATAGCTTCACCATATGCCAGAGTCAACATTCGGAATGCGTCCGCGCACTTAATTTTGTTTTTTTATACTAAATTTGATACAGATTCTTTGATCTATTTTTTGGTATAGGCAAAAATTGAAGACGAGCCAAAACACGTGCAAGCAAAGCAAAAATTAACTGAACAATCAAAATGGCCGAACTTGTCGGCATAAGTGAGAGACATAAGTACCAACATAACGCCACAAAAAAACTGAAAATCGAATGTACGTAACCCGCGGAAATTCAAAATTCGCGATACTTTTTGAACAGACCTCGTACAATTGCAAACAATTTTTCTATACGATGAACTACATGAAAAACAAACATAGAAGCAGACTGCAACATAGAACGGATGCAAGTCTAAAAGCGGAACTGCTTCTGAAATGCACGAATTACACTCCAAATTTGACAAAATTGGCAGAAAAATGTCCAAAAATCGCATTAAATATAAAAATTAATAATGGTCATATTATTTGTGCAACACTTTGTTGTATTTACGTTTACATAAATAAAATAAATATTTATAAAAAACATAAATTTATTTAGGGAAATATTAAAGGCACATTAAGATAGATTCTCCGCACGGTAAAATAGGTCTTTCGAACGGTATGTTTAATCACAGTGAAAAAAGGTTTTTGCACGATAAAATTGGTCTATGAACGATAAGTTACTCAAGATGCAAAAAGGTTGATGCACGGTAAAATTGGGTCTTTCGAACAGTACTGTATGGACGGTTGAAAAGATCTATCAAACTGCAATATAAGTACGGTAAAAATGTTCTTTCACGGTTCAAAAGATCTTTCGAATAATAAGTTACGCATGTCGAAAAATGGTGCAATTTTTTTTAATGGGATTTTCATTTTGTTCCGTTAAGAGGAACTCTTTTAACGTTATGAGAACCTTGTTAAAGGAGCTGAAAATTTATACCCTTTTATTTACTTAGAGAAAACAATAACTATTTTTTTTAAGTTCCATTTTTATATGTGTATCAGTTGTTAATACTTGTTAAAACTGCGGCACCCTAAATTTTATTTTTTGTACGTTTTTTTGCTAAAATGGCTCTTCGTTTCCAAAAAGTTCCCGACCCCTGATCTAAGCAAATCTCACTCAGTTATTTTGCACAATTGCTTCGATACTCTAGTATACTGAGGTATAATGATAAGTTTCAGGTAAACATAATTTGGATGTCGCTACTGGTTATTGTAATGGCCCTATTTAATAACATTTACTTATGCTGGGAGCGGTTAAAGGGTTAAATCAATCCTGGCAAGGGTAGGACATCCTTACATCAATATATTAGTAAGTTATTTAAAATATAATTATTTTATATCACTTGTCAGGTTATTTATAAATTTTTGTTGTTGGATTTTCATCACTTTTTTAAAGTACAATACAAAAAAGTATGTGATGGATGCTTTTCTGAAATTAATATCAATTTCCTCCTTTATTGTGTGGTACACAATTATCTTCGCCATCTTGGCAATTTTTTAAAGAGTGATATCTGATAACAAAGTAATTTGTCTAAGTGAAAAAAATTACAAAAGTAAAGTAACACATAACATAGAAGATACCCTACATTTCATTTAAAAATAATCAGTTTCCTTTTCACAATATATTGATTTTGTAATAAACAATAATTGAAAATAGAGGATATGTTCCTGACATAAAAAGTACAGAACCACAAAATGTAATCAAGTTGGATAAAATTTTATTACATTCTTCTGTAAGGGTTCTATTGATTGAAAAAAATTGCAGTTGAAACTGTAAATTGATTAGTTTCAAAGAGCTTATGATGGGCAATTTAAAAACAAATACCATTTAAACTGTTTTCTAGAAAAAAATATATTTTTGTAGAATGGCAGAAAATTTATTTGTTCTTGTCGTAAAACTTATCCTCTAAATGGGACTCCAAGGAGTAATATATGTAGTACACAAAATTTTATCTCGTCCTTGAAAAGACAAAAATAAAAAGTTTGTGACACGATTGATGTAGTCGTAAATAATGAAAAAAGAGGTGAAAAAAAAAATGGATTTTATTTCATATATATCCATTTATAATAAAGATTTGGTCAGTTTATGATAGAAAACCTGAAATAAGGTAATCCGAGTGCATAAGAATAAAATTGAAAATTATGTGATCTAACCTAGAGGAAAGAGCCCTAAACCGGATTCCACCCCCTAAAGCGAACCCTCGGTCTCCTGGCTCTGCATTCCCTTGAACTTTAGCGGAACCAAGTGTAAATAGTAGTTTAGGCTTCTAGCACTCTGTAACGGAGCGTACACGTCGCCCGCTTCACTAGTTTTTTGTCAGTCCGCCATTATGTACTTTGACAGAGAATATTTTTTTACATTGTGCTGTATTTTTCGTTATTTCTCAGAGATATTGGCAGGTAAGCCTTTCGACCTATATATATTCTTAAATGGTAAGGTTTAAGGTTAATTTTTACCATTAAACCTTACCATTTAGATATTTGGTTAAAAATTTATTGGGTTAATAAAAAGTTAGCTATAGTCGCGCAAACCGGACCCCCTTCAGTTGCCTAAACCGGACACCTCATTCTCTCTTATTCTTAGAATATTGGGGAAGGTTGATCAAAGAAAGTGGAGTCCATTTAAAATGACTAAAGCTATTGACGCAGTTCGGAAAAAGAAGATGGGTACATTTTTGTCGCTAAATGATTTATTTTTGATGTATAACAGAATTAAATCGTTCAACAACAAAAATCGCTTCTGTATCTTTGTTGAATACATTCTGTATCTTTTTTTAAAAACTAAAACCTGTACTTGTTATATTATACTTATACTTTGAAACTAGATTATGTTTTCTCTGATTTAATACCTTTTTCTAATTTTGTTTAGTATTATTTTGATTATTTATACAAGGGGTTCGATTTCGACAACTATCCTTCAAATCGTCAAAGTAACAAAATAACAAAAATAATTTTTTGTTATACTAATTTTTAATTATATTTTCTAAAAGTAAAATGTAAATGGTGCATAAAATTATAAAGTAAATATTACATGCTTTTAAAACATAATTTTTTACTATTTTCTATTTTTTTTTTTTTTTTTTTAATCAAAAACAAAATGGGAGTCCGGTTTTGGACACTTTCCTCTATAAATGTATTTACATTTCTTGAACTATTCGACTTAATTTAATGATACCACCCAGCAAACATTTTTATACGGGCCAGTACTGGTAAAGCACATACTCCCCGGCATTGAAAGTAATGGGCCAGTACCCCGGGGTCCCCGGGGCCGTTACTGGCCCATTGATGTATCAGTTGCTGGCCCAGCAACGGTAAAGTGCAAAATAATCGCTTTAGTTGCAAGATTTATTTCTGATGGTTTTAAGTAAAAAGTATGAGTGAAGAAGAGTGCTTATAAAATGCTGGTAAAGTACTTCGTATAGGCGGAATGCGAAATACAAATGTGAAGTACATTATTAATACTGGCGTTGCACTTACTTTTGGTGCCAGTAATTTGCCAGCATAAAAGCAGTTTGCCAGCATTCGGCCGTTAGTCGAATGTTTGCTGGGCAACTTTGGAAAATATGGATAGAAATGGATAACGCTTCAACATCCCGGTCACTAAGTACCTACATGAAAATAATAATGGTGTGGTAAGTATAAATAATGTAATAGCTGAAGAAATTACTAAGGCCTGAGATAAAAATTTCCTTATAGCCGATGCCCTTTAATATATACCATTTGTAGGGTTTCAGTAGGATGCAAAAGGATTAATAATCTGTCGATGTATAAGATCCCTTTAGCGTCGCAAAAATTGGATACCATGAACTTTCCGGCTGATAGGACCATTTTTGCATCGTTTGTGCTGGGGGAACGCGATCATCTTACTTTACGGACTATTTCTTATTACACGCCAGAGACCAAGGAATAGCCGAAAAAGTTATGGAACCACATCACATGCCTGGTCATGAAGCGCTGCAAAAAAACCAATTAATATATAAACCTATCCAAACTAGCCTAATATCCAACGAGTTTGTTCTCAGCAGAGAGCAAACGCAGCACTCATCTTGCGAATATCTTCCGCATATTCAATTCCTCGGTTAAGATAAAATGTACTCGTTTCTTCAATATTCCAACTACCTCTGACATCTTAAGTTGTCAGCTATGTCAACAATTTGGGGTGTTGTGGTTGTTTTCGAACATCTGCTACGGCAATCATCATTAATGCTGGTTCTTCATCTCTTCAAAAAATTCAACCAGCAATAAATTGTTGCATACAAAGTGGCATCTTCACCCAATATATTAACTAAACCACCTTGAATTTCCTTCGCCGACAACTCTTTTTTAAAAGATACTTAATGAATGCGCGATATTCTTAATTTTCCATTTCTTAAACCAAATCACACTGATTGATTCTCGCTACTGTCAAAACTAAACTAAATATTAGAACGGAATAAAATACAACTGACCTTATACTGGCATGTGACAGAATATAACATCATGTATCAAATTTTCCCAGCGCCATCAATGGTTAGGAGTTTGCAGCATTTTTGATTCCACTCTCGTACATTATCAAACTTAACTACCTAGTTGTTGGCTGCTTAGAAGAATAAAGAGACGCCTTGGAATAGCAAGAACAGCAATTATAAAATTAGTAAATGGATGGAGAGATACGGTAATCATGAAACGAATACGTAGGTATGCAGCCAGGATAACAAAAGAGATAAAATTACGAAAAGATGTGTTTGAAATGTGGGTCTACCGTCACGTTCTACGTATACCCTGGAGAGTTAGCCGTACAAATGTCTCAGGTTTGGAAGAACTGAACAGCACAAATAGACAGTGGCGTGCGGACTGGGTATTAAGAACTTGCACCACATACCTTGCTCGCGTACCTCACTATAGCACTATATTTACTTTATTGCAATATTATATACAATTATTGTACAATTCTACAACTATACAACTCTATTACAATTACTGTATAACAAATAATTTGATATTTATGAAAATAAAAATGCATTATTTGCTGCATTTTTTAATTAGATAGAGTAATTTGTACCAATTGTATTGTGTAAGTAGTTCCGTGCTGAAAATATGCACCTCAATGCGAGTACTGTCGTTGCCTATATATAAAAGCCATGTCTAGTGGTGTTACCGTCGCTAGCCTTATCTGTATTCATTCTGCGTGAGAAACAGAATGCAACGAGTTCTACGGCACGTTGAAGGCGTTCGTACGGTGCTATCTGTCAGAAGAAAGTTAAAACCAAGCTATCGTACGCAAGTGCACAGAATGGACAACGTCCTACGGCGTTCGAACGCCGTTGATACTGAATGTTCGTCAACTTCCAACTTTTGACGCCGTTGAACGTTGACGCAGAACACCTAACCTCAGTTTTTACTGAATGGTAAAGTGTTTGTATGTATACATAACTGGCATACAACATAAATAAGATCACACACAAGTCTTCATCATCCATTATACTTTTAATAAAAGAAAGCGCACGTATAAACAAAGATATAGGTTGTCACATGACACTTGACGGCGTTAAAAATTATTGCATTGTGTGCAGGCGAAAATTCTCAACGGCGCTACACAACGCCGTCGCAAATGACGGCGCGCTGACGGCGTAGCGCGCTGTGCATTCTGTTCCAGGCTTTATGACATCGGTTGTCCAAAGGATCAGCGTTCAGGGCCATACAGTCCGAAATGCTGACAAGGTAGTAAGGTACTCCCTGGGCCGCTACCCAACAGTGGTACGGATACAGAAGAGCATCAGTTCTATGTATGTGCATTACAAAAGGAATAAAATTTTAATCCTAATATGATAGCCGAATTTTGCTATGAAAAGAGAAGAAGACTAGAAGACGTTTAAATAAGATTTTATACTAATAGATTTTTGTTCTCTTAGTAAATTACGAATCAAATAATTGCATTCAACCACTCGATCGAAATACTTACATTTTATATTAAATCTTTCTTTACTAAGTTGGAAAATTATAAATCATGGAATGAAAGTCCGCAATTTTGTGTTGAAAACCATGACCCAACTCAAATATAATATATTTTTTAGTGCTAGTTTGTTTACGATTAGCATCAAATACTAATTTGCTATTATTTCTTAATATAATTTCCAAATTCAGGTGCGATGAGTTGGGCACGTCATACGAATGCTAAATATTACGTTACCCATGAGATTACTGTACTCAGAGTTGGAAGGAGAGGCTGCAGAGGTGTGGGAGCTTCTAAGCAACGCAACAAAGACAAGCTAAAAAATAACCTAAGTTAGGTCAGTTGCCCAGCCCAGACTGGGAAGAAAGAACTTCTTTGTCGAAGTACATGGCGCAATCTAGTGACAAACGGTACAGAGCAGTACGAACGGACACGTATAGAGCGTGCCACACTAGTACGCAATAAGCGCAAATACAGACTCTAGACACTGCTGCCTGATTATGCCTATATTATCTGTGAATTATTTCTGGCAAAATGTTCGTATCCAGAATTGACCTTTTCAGTTATGAACCCCCATTTCTCGAAATTTGTGAAATATCTGTCATTTAGTAGCGAAGTGCTACCGTCGATTCGACGTAGCCACTATATATATTATTTCTTATTATTAAGATGTCAAGAAAGGGGAGCATGGTATCTTTTTCAGTTTTATGGTCGAATTTAATGGTGTCAAATATAGAATTAATTTCATTCAAAAAATCATTAATAATGTTATTAGAAGTATCAAAAATAGCGAAAATAATTTACAATAATGTTTAAAGTTATTGTAGGGTAATAAAATGTTAAAAAAATAATTAAAACATATTTTAAAAAAACAATTTACTTAAATATAGGTGTAATATATACAAATATAGCGCATACCCACTAAAAAATTCACTGCACGCCACTGTAAATATATACGAGGTCTGTTCAAAAAGAATCGCGAATTTTGTGTTTTTTCAAAAAATATTTATTTATTCATGAATATCTATTTTGTCCCCTTCAAAGTAATCCCCACCAGATATTATACACTTGTGCCAACGTTTTTTCCAATCTTCGAAGCACTTGAAAAAATCATTTTTTGTGATCATGTTCAGCTCCTCCTTTGGACGAAGCCGTCTTTATCTCCTCACTCGTAGCGTAGCGTCGTCCTTTCATGGGCCTCTTCAGTTTCGAGAACAAGAAAAAGTCACAGGGGGGCAGATCTGGGGAATACGGTGGCTGCGGCATTATTAGTGTGTTGTTTTTGGCCAAAAAGTCGCGCACAAGCAACGATGTGTGGGCAGGGGCGACCCGTCTCATGCCCAAATCTTTGGTAAAAATCGAATGGCACGAGCCAATCGATATGTTTAGGTCCTCAGCAACTTCTCTAATGGTGATTCGATGATTGGCCAATACTATTTTCTTCACTTCATCAATGTTTTCGTCTGTTGTTGACGTGCTCGGGCGTCCGGCACGCTCTTCGTCGTTCACATCTTCTCGGCCCTCTGAGAACATTTTGTACCACCGATAAACGTTGCTTCGGTCCAAGGTAGCTTCACCATATGCCACAGTCAACATTCGGAATGCGTCCGAGCACTTAATTTTGTTTTTTTACACAAAATTTGATACAGATTCTTTGATCTATTTTTTGGTATAGGCAAAAATTGAAGACGAGCCAAAACACGTGCAAGCAAAGCAACGGTCAAAAATTAACTGAACATTCAAAATGGCCGAACTTGTCGGCATAAGTGAGAGACATGAGTACCAACATAACGCCACAAAAGAATCGAAAATCGAATATATGTAACCCGCGGAAATTCAAAATTCGCGATACTTTTTGGACAGACCTCGTATATATAAATATAGTGCTAACATGTTATTTGTTGTTTCTTAGCTTGCGGAACCAGATTTTGGAAGCTAGTAATTTTCAACAACTAATTGAGACTTTTGATCAATTTGTTTAACAAAAGCCCACTTCAATCGTTAAGCAGGTAAAACTTGAAAAAATAAAATTTTTCTTTAGTTCCGCACGAAGCACGAATTATACCAACAAACACTCTTGTAAGGGTCAGGCATTACCTGATAATAATATTAATATTTTATTTAAATAATAATTTCAAACAACAACAAAGTATAAAACAACAGTCAAGTGTATTATAAACTTTTTACTCTAGGTAATTTATCTTGTTCCGTGACAAATGTATCTTGAAACAGTTGTAAAACATTTAACATATGAACTTTACTTTTAACACTGTCAACATCGTGTTTTACTTTAACGTTGAAAATAAAAGTGTAGGCCGTAAAAAGTTTTATTTCTTCAATGTTTTCATTTGTCAAGTAAAATTGAAAATCTTAAATGTTAAAAAAACAAATATAACAAAGTAATAAAACAATAAAGTATTACACCACCTTTTTGATACTACGAGGTGCGTAAATTAAGTAACCGAACTGGTTTATTTAAATATTTTTATTCAAATAGAATTACAATTCAATATTGTCTCCTTCAAAATAAATTCCTTGGGAAACCACACAGCGCTGAACACGGTTCTTCCAATCCTCATATCAGTGGAACTCGAAAACTGGAATAGCTTTCAACTAGTCTGTTACGGACGTTTGAATGTTTTCGAGTGTCCCAAAATGACGTCCCTTGAGGTGATTTTTCAATCTTGGGAAGAGGAAAACGTCACAAGGACTCAAATCTGGCGAATAAGGATATTAAGGAGCCACAGGAATGTTTTTATTGGCCAAAAACCCGTTTATTGAAATTACTGTGTGACAAGTGATTCATCTCCAATCAATTCTCTTGCTTCTGAAAATGCCTTAAACCACCAAAAAACCTGGGCCTTGATAAAACACTGTCTCCGTAGGCCTGCTGAAATTTGCCTGCTGAAACTGTTGCTCGAAATGAATGTCACTCATTTTTAGAACGCACTAGAAAAAACTGTTTCACGAAATAAATCGCTACGGACAACAAAATTACTCTAGCGAGTTCAAACTCGTACTGAAGGCGTATTACATGTTTACCTGTCACCAAGTCCCGCGTCCCAAATGTTGCCAGATCAAACGCTATGTTACCCGTCTGGTTACTTAATTTACACATTTCGTATATCTGAGTCTGTACTCGTAATAGTACATCGAACGATAAAAATTGAAGAGTAAATTCTAAGGATGAAACAGTGTCGTAATTAGGAATTTTGGGCGCCTATGGCAAGAATAAAAACCCAGCTGTGACCACTACAGGGCCGACTGCCACTACAGAATACGTAATCAAATAAGATTCCTTAAACATGTTTTTAAACCGTGGTTCAATTAATATAACTCTCCCAGAACTTTTACAATAATGTATTCAAGGCTAAGACTGGGACATGCGAGAACTCCAGAGTATCTATATAAAATAAAACTAAAAGTCGACCCTTATTGCAGTTGCGACAATCTCACTATCAGTGATCTAAAACACGTATTCTTAGAATGTAAAACTTATGAAAGATTTAGAATACTTCTTTGTAATAAACTACTAGAAAATAATATCCCACTTCCCACTAATACAGAGTCTATATTAATAATAAATAAAATCTAAATATGCGAAGCAATTAAAGAATTCATATTAAACAGCAATTTAATATTATAAAAAGTTTAGCGATTTCACACAGCCGAGGGTAGGTAGGCATTACTAGAGTTCGTTCAACACAAGAAAAACACAGGCAGATGTTAGCAGCTCACAAATGCAGAAACCAAATTTCGTCCATTACGTTATCAACAGTTAATTTAACACATTTCAGTGGCGTCACTTACTTTGATTTGTTTTTGATTACGCGTATTGTGCGATGTTGTTTGTTTATTTCCGTTTATATTATTTATTAATCGTACGTTTCAAGGTTAACCGTGTACTAAAATGAGTAAAAATGTGTTTGAAATACATGATTTTGTTTGTTTGGTATCCACAACAATTATTTAAAGCTCTTATGTACGTCAATGTGATCAGTTGTTTTCTCGCGCAGAATTGATGACGTCATTTATGATACCTTGTGTTTTTCTTATGTTGAACGAAGTCTAAATGCCCAACTCTAGTGTGAATCTAACAAGGGCACACTTCCATGTCTGAGGTATTCCCGCTCTCTCTAGCAAATTCACAAATCTTCATATTCTCTCCTAAAAATAGTATTTCATCGAGTTACAATGGCGTGTGACGAAAGTTTGAGCCAATAAATGAATAAAATTTAAAAAAAGCATGTTTTAAAACTTTGAAATTAAATTAAGAATTTCAGTTGGCGTTTCCACACGTCGAGTGCTTATCCGTATGGTAAATTTAGTAAATATAATATTTCACTAAGGGCTGGTTCTTTCACCTCTAGATAAACTTCTGAATAGGTATCTAGAGCAGTGTTTCTCAACCTTTTCTGGCATGGCCCCCCCCCACAATAACGTAAATATTGTCTGCGGATATATATATATATATATATATATATATATATATATATATAGAGAGAGAGAGAGAGAGAGAGGGAGGAATCACAAGGTGTATCAAGAGAGAGAAAACACGATTTTTCTCGAAAATAAATTTTTACAGAAATAAAGTAAATAAATATGAAAAGTAATATTTAAATTTTCCGGAATAAACCGGAAGTACATGATATCAAGGACAACTTCGATTTTTTATATAGTGTTTGGTATATTTGGATAAAGCTTTTGAAAAGAAACAACTTTTATATAAACATGTTTTTAATATCTGTTATGGCTACTTATAATGGCTTGCAAGTATTTTTATTTACAAGTGTTCAAAGTTGCTTTCCATTTTGAACACTTTCGCATAACTAAAGAGTAAGTAGTTAACAGTAGCTCGGAGCATAACAAAAAATATTGCACGTTCAAGTCGTACCTACTTGAAAGTACTTGAAGTACCTCCAACGCGAACCGTTTTAATTAGTCTAAATTAGTTCTCAAAATAAGTATAATTTATTTTATTTATGTTAAAAATGTATATTTTAATGAATATAAATGTCATATATTTATGAATATATCTTGCAAAATTGAGTGTTTTACTATTATACTTTCATGCTTCGATCTTATATGACTTCGCGGCCCCCCGAAGAAGCTTTCACGGCCACCCAGGGGGCCGCGGCCATCCGGTTGAGAAACGCTGATCTAGAGGGAAGATTTATTCTACCCATTTTTTTTAATGGACTATAGAAGTGAACAGGCGGCCCTAAGTAAAAAATAAATAAATAAATAAATAAATAAAATAAGTTGTCACTCTCATGGTCTACAGCAAATTTCTTCAAATATATTTTTTCTAAATATTTCTCTGTTACGAAATATTCGCAAAATACTGAAAAAAGACACGAGTCACTTCTAGTTGACCGATTTTTACCAAATGGTGACATTGATGTCAAAAATATGAAATTTCATAAAATTCCGTTTAGCCAAATTTGCTCTACACGTGTCAACAAACCGACCGTCAGACAGACATCACACGGACAGACAGATAGACACTCAGACAGACCTCGTGCTAAAAAAAAGTCAAAACCAAAAGTATACACTTTAAAAAAGTAGTGTTAAAGGGACTTCATGGCACACTAAAAAATGAACTTTTAGTGTACCATGAAGTCCCTCGCTTTTCGTGTTAATTATTTACACTTTTTTGGTTAAATTTAGTGTAAAGTTTACACTTACATACTGGTTAAATTATATTGTTATATAATATTTAATATATTATAGTAATATTTCATAAAAATAACACTCTGAATAAATGAAGATTACAGGATGATTTGGTGAAAAATAGTGAACTTTTACTCTTATGATTTTTAATAATGATAAAAACCCCTTTTTTATTTTTGTAAAACCTAGCAATTGTGGTATAAGTTTAATATATTTGCACAGATGATATGGATAAAATATAGAATCTTTCAAGTTGAGAAAGAGAGAGAACATACATAGTTTAACAGAACTTAGAAGTCAGATCCTTCCAGAACAGGAGGAAGGAAACCAAGGGTTGCTCTTAAATTATCTTAAGCCTTAGCTAATTGGGAAATAAATTACTAAACTCTAATTTTGCCTTTAACTTACTGTTTCTCCGTAAACCGTAATAGCCCTTCTCGAAACTTGAAGAATTTTATGGTCATACGTTATATAGTTTTTTGGTCATACTTACAAAACCCTAAAAATAGGTATTTTAAAAATATAACCAATATAGGTATTATAGCTGCAGTATCAGGTCATAACTTGAATAGAATATAGAAGCTTTAGTTGAAAGCAGGTACCTGGTTTATGCACATGAATAGAAGAGCATGTATGAATTATAATCTTATGTCCGTTATCAGACAAGAGGATATTGTGAACCTATAATCCTCTACATATAGCCAGAGAGTTATTAAATAAATGGTATATTGATCCAGCAATATGCAAGGACAATTTTAACATGCACGTTTAATTAAACAGCAACATGTTAATTCTGCACAAACTTCATGACGTCGATTAAAGTTGTTAAATATAATTAAGTTGGTTTTTGTACCTATTTAGTTAAGGACAGTACAAACATTGCAGTTCACAGAAGGTTCTCATGCAAAACTAACAATCTAAAATAAAATTAGTAACAATCTACCTAGTCTAAAGATGTCTACAGACGGTGCGGCAAGTGATAGCCAATATTAACGCAGCCAACATACGAGGGGTGGTCAAAAAGTTCGCGGAATAGAGGGGAAGAAGAGTAAAAAAAGCCATAATATTATTTTTCTTTTTCAATATAAAATACTCTCCCTTAACCCTATACATTTGTCCGATATTTCAATTAATTTATTTACACCCTCGAAAAAAAAAATTGATGTGAAGTGTGAATTTTCACACATTTCAGGGTTTTGCAGGTATTTAGTAAGTGAATGATTTAGTAAGTGAAATTTGGGGTACCAAAACAAATTTTATGTTAAATTTTTTGTTAATTTTGTTATTTTTTTTGTTAATTTTAATTCGAATGCCTAATACCATTATTTAGGTTTCTAAATATGTGCAGTATTTTTTTTTTTATATAGCAAGCTTCATTAATATTTTGCAAATTGCGCCTATGGCTTCCATTGGTTGTTTTAAATCATAACCCCCGCCCCTCTGATTTCGTGTATTCAATTTCAACAATTTCCACTGGTTATTAAATTTACGCTTTTTAAAATTAAATGCAACATTTGCCTAAATATAACTAGGATTTTGAAAAAATACTTTAAACAAAATAAAAATGCAAAAAAAACAGAAAAAATAAAATTGCCTAGAGAGCGGATCGAACTTTAGTATGCAAATTAGAACGCGAGTATGTTAGCCATTGAACTATCAAAGCACGCTGATTCACAGGCTTAGATAAGCTATTAGATATTTTACGTAGTGAAGCAAAAAACACAAAAAATGCGTTATTTTCCTAAAACATAATCTGATAAAAAATTCCTGTTGTACTATTCCGGTTCACACAAATGTACATTACTTAGAATTTTTTTAGATTTTTACTTTAAACCATCTGGGATACAGGTTGTGAGACAAAAAAATTTTGGCACAATTTTGGCAAAAAACGCGTTTAAATAATTTATTTTGCAATAATAAAATTTTGATCGTTAATCCATGTAATAAGGGCTTTCATTTGATACACTACTCAGAATTTTAAAAAAATATTTATTTTTTCGATGAACAGATATTTGTTTATATTTTTAGGGGGATATGTTTTTTAGATGTTTTAGTATTTTTGCTATATGCGAGTGAAAGAGTTGTATAAGCATGCCAAATTTCAACTCTCCAAGTTTAGCCGTTTGGCTACAATTTTTACCGAACAGACAGACAGACAGACGACAAAATGACGGAATAAGGGTTTTTTGGTCATACCTATAAAATCCTAAAAATGACGAAATTTGTCTTCGTCCTCAAAATAGGTTGAAATTGCATCTTGTTCGTCTCTCGTTAATTTCTTCCCTCAAAGCTCTTTTTCAGTTTCAAATTATAGTCAGACGGGGCCAGGTCTGGACTGTAGGGAGGGTGGTTTAAAGTTTGAAAGCCACAGTCATAAATAGCAGCCACCGCAACATTTCTCTTGTGCACGGGTGCGTTGTCTTGCAAAAGCAGCATTCCTTTGGTCCATTTCCTCTCCTTTTCTTCTTCACAGCTTCTTTTAACTGTTTCAGCAGATCAGCATAGTACTGTCCAGTTATTGTGACACCCTTATTTTTATAGTCGATAACCAGGATACCCTTCATATCCCAAAAAAACATCCTAAGCTGATGGAGGATATTCAAAACAGTTGTAGTTGATACTCCAACCATTTCCGCAAACTGTTTCTTCTTCAAACGGGCATCTTCCAATACAAGTTTTGTGAATTTTTTGTGACCTAATCGGGCTGTCCTGAGCGAGGATGGTCTTCAATCGATTCATTGCCTTGCTTAAAAAGACTATGCCATTTGTAAATCATGGATTTTCCAGGGCAACAGTCCTTATAAACCATTGACATCTTTTCCAAAATGGTTTGAGGTGTTTTTCCTTGTTTTCTGAGTAACTTAATAACGGCGGGAAACTCAATTTTGTCCATAGTTGGGGTGCTCTACACGTTTTTACTTGTTTATTCGGCAATATCTCACAACTTAATGAAGCAATCAAGTTGAAACTTGTTACAGTTGCTAATGATGAGTCATTCAATTGAACTACCTGCACAGTTTTGCACAAATCCGCCGATAACCCTTTCATTCCGCGAACTTTTTGACCTCCCTTCGAACGTTGGGCTTGTCGCTTATCGATGTTTGTTTCCGAGATCCTTTATGAAGCAATGGAAAACAGGCTATGTCAGAAAAAATGATCTAGGAGACTGGATTGATCAATAAGTGACTACTAGCTGGCAAAGGATGTCGAAAATCCATTAAAATCAGCATATAATAATGAAATCAGACCAAGATGTAGGATTCTTGTTTCCAGTATACAGTATGTTAAAATTACAAACAGCTACCTTACCTTACCTAACTGTTTAAGTATTCTCCCTTTCTGTGCATGTCAACATTACATCCTTTTCGTCACAAAATGTCAACCCTTAAACATAATACAAAGCCTTTAGAAAACATTATTATTTATTTACGTCACAAATAACAATAAGAGAGTATTTGTTCAATAAGCAAGAGACAATTGACAGATTATCTGACACTTCTTTAGACAATAATTAATGAATGCTTTTCCATTTTTCCAACAACTAACTTTATAAGAGACACAAACTTTTTAAAATAAAATAAGAAACTTTTAAAACTGTCACATGTCGCCATGTATTTTTAAAACATTATCCAGAAGTTTAATTTTGATCATATAAAATATGTATTTAGGTCAAATTGTATTATTGAAGCTGTTTTTAGTAATAAATGGATAGTTAATGAGTACTTGCATGGATTAATCAAAAATTCGTAGGATCAAAAAGAACATAATAGCTTTATAGAGATTATTGTACATAATTAAATCCAATTCTAATGTACTTTTATATGAGTGGCAGGATGTCGATATAAAATGGAATTATCGCTACAAAATGATAATATGAAAATTTTCATTGACAATATTCATCAAAAGGGAAATTAAATGAAAAAAATAAATAAATAAAGCAAGATAATAAAATAAATAATAGCATCCCAGTGCCTAGATAGGCGTATATGGGACAGATAAGATAAGTTCTCTGTTTCTAGACCGCCGGCCATAGATATGAAAGCCGACATTTCAATATGACATTTCGACCAGTCCTGTTATCCTTGTATAAACAGGTACTCATTTTAAGTACTACCAGTTCTACAAGTATGAAATGCGGATTTTTTTTTTAAATAAAACACATTAAACTCAAAAGAACAGTAAAAGTTTATTTATTCAAAGTATGCTCCATTAGAAGTTATACATTTTTCCCATCTTTCAGGCAATTTGTGAATACCTCGCCAGTAGAATTCTTCCCCTTACCCCACAAACCATTCATCTAGCCATTCTTTCACATTTTCATATGAACAAAAGTGCTGCTCGGCAAGTGCGTGACCCATCGATGCGAACAAGTGTTAATCTGAAGGGGCCAAGTCTGGTGAGTAAGCGGCATGGGGTAGCACTTCCCACTTGAGTGCCTCCAATGTGTTGTAAACTGCTTTTGCCTTATGTGATGGAACGTTATCGTGAAGAAAGATTACCTTGTGCTGTTTTCTTTCGTATTCTGGTCGTTTTATGAGCAGTAAATGGTTCAATTCGATCAGTTGTTGTTGGTAGCGTTGAGTATTAACTATTTCACCAGGTTTTAACAATTCATAATAGACCACACCCTTTTAGTCCCACCAAGTACAGAGCATTGTCTTTTTGCCAAAGCGATTCGGTCTTGCAGTTGATGTGGATGGTGAGCCTGGGTTCACCCATGATTTTTTGCTTTTGGGATTTTCAAAATAAATCCATTTTTTATCGCCAGTAATGATACGATGCAAAAAAGACTTTATTTTGTATCGTGCAAGCAAAGTGTTTTTGTGTTTTTCCATCTGCCTGTCATCAATGCATGTGGAACCCATCTGCCGACTTTCTGGATCTTACCCATCTCTCGTAGGCGATTGGAAATAGCTTGTTGACTAACGCCTAGCTGCTCTGCTACTTGTTTTTGTGATTGACTATCGTCTTCCTGTAGCAATGTTTCCAATTTTGTATCTTCATATTTTTTTGGAGGTTTTCCATGTTCTTTATCTGTAAGATCAAACTCACCACTTTTGAAACGTCGAAACCATCGTTCACACGTATCTTGCGATGGAGCATATTCACCATAAGCTTCTCGAAGCAGTCGGTATGATTCAGCAGCAGTTTTTTTCAAATGAAAACAAAACAGTAGTATTGTCCGCGAATGCTCTTTATTTGGCACAAAATTTGACATTTTTAACACAGTAAAACAAAACTATATGGTAACTTTTCAAATTATAACCTATACGCATTTGACACTTAATGATAACTTAACAAAACGCCATATGTGTTGAAATTTTGAACTATACACTCTGTTAGCGCGTTTTGTCAAGTTTGAAAAAAATCCGCATTTCATACTTGTAGATCTGGTAAATACTTGAAGCTTTCTCTTTCTGTCTCTACTGTAAGTCAGGGTGAGAAAGTCGGGGAGAGAACGAATATAGAGAGAACGTAAACATGGTTTATAGACGAGGTAAGCGTAACGGAGTGCGGCGAGGGAAGTAGGAAGCCGCCATATTCAACCAAGTCAAAACATTAGCTTATATCCATGTAATATCAGCATTATGTTTGGTTTTTGTTCTTCTTTTGTTGGAACTAGGAGGGAAATAGGTTAGAAATATTATTTCTTCAGTCATGAATTCACGAAATTCATGAAATTTGTTGAAAATGGAAAGGTCGGAAATTCGCAATATTATGAAGTATGAGTTCTTACGTGGAACTACTGCATCACAGACCGCACGAAATATTAATAGTGTATTTGGCTCTAGTGTTACTACGCAGCAGACAATATCAAATTGGTTCGCCAAATTTCGTACAGGTAACTTAAAAACCAAACAAAAAAAAAAAAACCTGGCTCATCGATCACAGCAGAAATATACTGCAACCAACTCTACGCAATTATGCAAAAGCGTAAAACAGCCTAGATTGGTAAACAGATCGACTCCTATCTTATTGCATGATAACGCTAGACCACACACTGCACAAATGACTGTGGCAAAACTACAGGAATTGGAGTTGGAACTTCTTCATCATCCTCCATTCTCACCAAACCTAGCCCCCACTGACTACCACTTCTTCCGCAATATGGACAACTTTTTAATAGGAAAATAGTTTAATTCCGACAATGCTGTAAAACTGGCCTTCCAGGACTTCATTGACTCTCGTCCATCAGAGTTTTATACCACCGGTCTGAACAACCTGCCGCTTCAATGGCAAAAGTATATAGACAATATGGGTGTATACTTTGATGAATAAAATAATTGCTTATATTTGTAAGTTATCAACCAACTTTGCCTTTTTTTTCTACAAATTTCATCCTTGACGATGTAATATATTGGTTTATTATATTGTAAATTACGTCTTCAACCTTATTTAAAATAATATCCAGGTCATCTACATACCCTAAAATCTTGAGGTACCCATTGATTTGTAGATCACGGTAGTTGGTATCTTGGGATTTTCGTAGAACAATCTTCAGCACAAGGTTAAACAGCAAAGGTGAAGTAGAATCTCCTTTTATGACTCCAGTATGAATTTCGTGTGTTCTTTATTTTATCTTTATTTATTATTAAATAGAGTAAAACAGATTTACATTATTGCATAAAGTTGTTACTATATTATTTACTAATTGTACAACTTTGTACTATCTGTATGCACCATGAGTTCAAAAAGAAATTACATAAGGGTTGGCTATGAAAAATAAAAGTAATGTCAACAGCAAGCTTTAGAATTAATTGTCATCACTGTTGTTGTCATAAGTTTATATTGAAATATAAAGTTTGCAGTAGACATTATTTTATTTTTCCATATCCAACCCTTATGTAATTTCTTTTTTAACTCATGGTATATTTTAAAAAATATAAAAGTTGTTATTATTGAAATTTTCTGTACATCATGAAACTAAAAAATATTTTATGATTTTGTAGGCATAAACACATTTATTCATATTTAAAAATTAATATTTGTTTATTTGTTAGTACGAAATTTTCGGGTTTATATTTATCACTAGTTATGTTTTATTAACTAACCCATTCATACTAATTTTAATTTGCAAATTAATCCTTTTAAAGGTATTTTTTATACAAATTATATAAAATAAGTATAGAACAAATAAGGTTTTTTATTATAAACAATTATTGTTACATTGATTTTTTTGTTGTCAATAATAAGGGAGATATTTTAAGTTTTTTGGTAAATAGTTTTAACCACGAAACACTCCCTTACAATAAAAATTTTGAGATACCATATATCCTATGTTTGAATCCTGGTTCTGCTCTATCATCATACCAAATTTCGTTAAAATATGGACTATTCCAAGCGTTTAAATGGAACTAAATAGAATTTTTATTTTTGAAAATTGTCTCACCTTATAACGATTGAAGTGGTTTTTGTTAAACAAAATGATTAAAAGCCTCATTTAAACGTTAAAAGTGACTAGTTTTGAAAGTCTAGTTCTGCTTGAATCAAAGAAACAGACGATCTATGTCGAGCAGTTTTTGCGTGAATCTTGGAAAAACAGACCGTCAGAATTAGATTGCTTGTGGATATTGTCTTATAATCATCTGAAACCCGTAGTAACTAAATATGGGGTCGAAAACAAAAAATAAATAAACATATATAGTGTCCAGTTTTATTCAATGTTGATTATTGATCGACCTGTATTTTTAATAAATACCTCGATCTACAACTTAATTAATTCCGACTTATCATAAGTGATGTATTTATGTAAATATTACTCCATTAGTAGTCCTAAAAATATTGTTATACAAAAACAATTTTGTAGAGGAATTCGTAATATAGGTCGTAATATCTGCGGCTAGAATTATATCCCCACTGATCGGCTTATAGGTTATCGTTTCCACAATATTGAGGGAATTGATGAAGGTCCTATAAGATATTGTTATTATTATTAATGACTTAACGGTCTCTAATGATCTATTAGTGGTAACCTTTAATCAACCATACGGTATCTTTTCCCGATTAATGAGTAAAAACTAAGTAATTATAAAAAATTATTATAGTATCCCTTTTTTAGTGTTGCTACTTTTTCTTTACATAAATCTTTAGAACACATTAGTTCACAAAAATTTGATTAGATGGATTCGGACTAGGGGTCGGCCGGATCATAAAAAATTCGTAGAATATCCTCGGATACCGACACTGATACGGCTAAAAATGTTAAGCTTCATTAATTAAATTTGTTTTAAAATTATAGTTTGCAAAATAATACGACTTTTTTCATATTAAGGTTAGTTTAAATAATTTTTAAACAATTTCGGGAAAAGTTTTGGGTTTAAAAATAATATAAACAATAAAAAAATATATAAAATTTTACTACAGAAATACAAACAATGGGCCGTATGAATAAAAATAAGCATAACTTTTTACTTGCAAATTATGAAGCAAATCCTCCCAACAATATGAATAAAAATGCAAGCAAAACCTTCTACTTATGAGTAAGAAGCAAATGCTTTTTTGTTGATCTTTTGCTCAAGACAGAAGTAAATAGTTATGAATAAAACAGACCTTTTACTTTAAATTATAAGCGAATGCTTCGAAAAACATGCATCTATATATTCATATACTCACTTGTGAAAAAGTGTTGTAGTGAACTAATTGCCATGGCGGATATTGTGCATGTAAGAAATATGAAACGTTATAGGCATCGTTCTTCATCACGTCGTACTGACATAAAAGTTAATTTCGTTTTGAACAGGAGAACATGGAGTGTTTAGCTAATAATTTTTAGGTAACTTTATTTTTTGTTGAGATATCTAGATGATCTTGGATTTCAAAGAGGTATCGGTGAGGAACTTGGGGTGGAACAATCCACAGTATCACTGACTTTCAGCAGTATTTTTGATCAAATAGTTGCACAAGCTGGCAATTGGATTAAATTTCTTACTTCCCAAAATTTATTAGTGGAGGCGAAAAAAAGTGGCAAAGAAAATACCGTTTTCCAACCGCAGTTGGTGTCATTAACTGTACACATATAGGGATAAAAAAAACCGAAGATCCATGAAGATGAATATGTCAATCGTAAAGGAAAACCTATGCTAAATGTATTGGCAATTTGTGATGCCAGTGAAATGTCCACAAGTGTAGGTGTAAAGTGCCCTGAATCTGTACATGACTTTACACCAATAAAAATAAACTGATATGTCAAACATAGAACTCAGTACAGCACTAGTACAGTTTTGATAGTGTTTATAGACTAATTTCAAGTTGACAGCAATCAGAAAGAAATAGTACGATTTTGATAAATACTGATTTTCAGGTTTCAACATAAACACATCCTCTTGACCTTTTACTCACCGGTAGAAACATTGACTTGCAAGTAAAAGGTAATCATTATTCATATAAAAAGAAGCAAATGCTTTTACTCCGACCTTTTACTCGAAGCAAATGCTTTTACTTCTACCTTCTACTTAAGAGCATTTACTTCAACTTTATTCATACGGCTGAATGTTTATAGAAATATTTATTTGAAAATCAATTATTGCAAAACAGTTTAATTTTTTTTTTGATCAGTTTTAATATAAAAAAAAATCGTATTTGTTTTATAAACTATAATTTTAACATAAGCTTTATTAATAAAGGTTAACAGAACATTTTTATTCATAATACATTATTATTAATAAAAATATCCGTATTATATACTCAATTAAATCAGTGGATACGAATTCTTTTGTTGCCGATATCCGTAGACACGATACAGATCTGGATACAGATACGGATATCTGACACATCTCTAATTCGGACACTGTGCTATGTGGAAAACTATTGGTCTCTGTCTTGAAAATAGTAGTTTGGTTACTTTTGTAGAGAGGCCAGCCTTTTTGTCGTGACTACTGTATTCGCATGATTTTATATTTCTTTATCATTGTATTAGTTATATTTGTGGATAAAACACATACCATCTACCTCCACAATGTAAGAGTGAAATCCGCCGAAGGTGGACTGACCCCTAGTAATAACTACATTACCAACTAAATAAAATATTGTGTTTTACGAACACTATGTTTTATTAACGAAACTCTAATATTCCCATTTATTTCGTCAGCTCAAAATATTATTGGTGAACCACCGTGGCTCTTCTCTAAATTTAAATAAAATCTTCTCGTCTATATTAAAAATATGTAGGTATTTAATATTATAAAATAAATTTTTAATTTAAAGCATAAAAATCTCGTGAAGCTACTGGTTCGTATTTTAATAGGGACTGTGAAGTGTTTACGCCGCAACATCGCTAGTGACAAACATCATTGAAAACTTTATCCATGTTATTCAGTTACTGTTTAAATAAATCGGTTAGTATATCGAATTCAAACGGTGTGAAAACTCTAAAATAATCGAAATGTTGAAAAGAGAGATGACTAAAATAGAATGATCCTGCTAAATAAAGAACTAAAAATAGCAATTAAAACCATATTTCTTATGCACTTGAATATTTTAATTTGATGCTAACATTTCATTTAGAAAATTCCCAGAGGAATTTTGAAATATTTATTTTTTTTCGCCACTTGGGGGTTTAGGTCTTAAACTATCCATCACCTGGTACTGCACTTTAGGGTTATCACAACGTAGCACGTCATACGTAAATACCTGAAGGGAAAAATATTATTATTATTATTATTATTATTACAATCAGAGCAGAAGCCCAGGGCTTGTTATGCTCAATTGAACCATACATTTTATACTTACAAACTAGTTACATGATGTACTAATATAAACAAATAATTACATAATTACTTAAATTAAGAAATGAAGATTTTACAATTAAATTAAATATAGAACTAAAATTACATTGCTCGGGGAAATAAATGACTTATTCTGGCTTTAAAGGTGTTTATGCTTGGGGCAGACACAGCTTCTTCCGGGAGAGAATTCCACAGGTTGAAGACACGGTTGGTGACGAAAAACTGCCTTGGCTGTCGTTTAAACTTCTCGTGCTTCAACTTCAGGTGGTGGCCACGGAGCCTCTGGTCGGTATTAAGGTGGAATAGTGACGATATATCGGTAGAGAACTTGCCCGTTACAATCCTATATATTTGGATTAAGTCTCCACGTTTTCGGCGCTCTGACAGAGGTTGAATGTCGAGAATTCTTAAGCGCTCTTCATACGGCATACGGCGGAGACCTCTTGGCAATCTGGTGGCGCGTCTCTGAACCCCCTCCAGAAGTTGAATGTCCTTTTGTAAGTAAGGCGACCAAACTACAAATGCAAATTCAAGAAGGGGACGGATATACGATAGGTAGATTGTGCGGAATAAGGTAGAAGTTAAGTGAGGAAAGGATTTGAAAATCAGATAGAGGATTTTGTTAGCTTTTCTTGCTAGCGTGACTACGTGCGGTGACCAGTCTAGTGTAGTTGTCACAGTAAGTCCAAGATCTACTACACGTTCGACATGTTGGATTGCGTGTCCCGCGATGCAGTATGTGTGCCTTGGGTTGGTAGACCCCAGGTGCAGAATATTGCATTTGGACGTGTTTAATGGTAGAAGCCACCTACTACACCATTCTTGAATCCTGTTGATATCGGCTTGTATATCGGCTTGGTTTTCTGACTTATTGTAAATTTTTAAGTCGTCTGCAAACATCTGGTGCTGGGATATTAGATGGACTACCAAGTCAGAGACGAATAGCAGAAACAGGATAGGGTAAATATACACTGCCGCATCTCAGACCTAGGAGAAGTGCAGTATCGGGTACTGCACTACGCCGTACTTCTTCAAAGTACGTAGAGAACCAAGTAAACATGATTTTTGCACTCTGCAGACCAAAGAGTTCGCAACTGTTCGGCAGGCAGGACTGACGTTGTTCATATCTGAAGGACGCCTTCGTTCCTTCTAGAACGCCCATGATGAGCACCACAACCTTAATTTTGTGTTCCGGGTACATCTGTCGAAGTTCAAACAGAAGGTCGGAGTATTTCCCTTGTATACCGTGTGTGCAGTGAAACGCGGAACATATCATTTTAACATGGGATTTTAAATAAGTGCGGAAATTAGCTCTCATGTATATTTTAGAGCAAAATTACAAAAATAAAATATTATTTAAAATTAGTTTTTATTTTTAGTGTCAATTTGATGCCATAGAATGTGTGTGATACTAGATATTTGAAAAATAAAGTATGACGTTTTCGTCAAAATACAGATAGCCCTGGAAATAAAACACAGTAAATTACATAAATCAAACAAAAGATTATTTTATCATATTGATACCGATGAAATAGAAGAGTTTCAATGTAATTTATATTAAATGTTTAAAAATGTCTCTCCCTGCCAAACAATAACCTAATCTATCATAAAAAGAATATGGGCTATTCCAAACGATTAGGTGGAACTAAATGGGAATTTCGTTCTTTTTAGGTTGTCACGAAAAGGGACCTTGCTTGGGTTATTTCGTGTTTAAGGTTTGGTATGGGCATGTTTTTAAATTCAGCTAACAATTTAGTGCTAACTTCTAGCGCTAGATGTTCGCTGTGATGCTAGATTAAGGCGCTAAATACAAAATTTCAATAATAAAGACGACTTGCTAACGACTTGCTAGATTGTTGCTAGGTTTTAAGGGGGTTATTTAGTTGTTAGTAAAGATGACATTTTATGTAATTTATAAACAGGGCGTGACAGCAGAAAACTATTACGTCAAATGTCAAATTGTGATGTTAACCTCTCTAGCTCTAGCAGCTAGCAGCCTTATTAACCGCTAGATTCGTTGTCTAACGCTAGTATCTAGCGGACATTTAGTGCTGTAATAAGAAACAGCCTGCTAGAATTTTACGCTGAATTAAGAAATGGTTTGCTAGATTTGTGCATTATGCGCTAGATCTAGCGCTGAATTAAGAAACGTGCCCTATGTGAAAATTTAAAATTCCAACAGTGAAACCATGGAAACAAATGACATATGTCAAAAATTTAAATACATTTTTTTAAAAATTATTATTTTAATGGCCTTTGCTGCTTTGGCAACTAGCCAAGACAGTTTTTATTTGTGAAAAATTCCATGCCTGAACGGGATTCGAACCCGAGACCTTAGCAACGCAGAGCAGATGTGTTATCACTACGCTACGCCGGTCGGCAAATACATTTTTCCATATTTTGAAAACAAAACAATAATTAAATGGGAAATTTTTATTAAGAATGACAAGAAATTAAAATGCAATGAAAAGGACATTATATAATGACAATCAATTTAATCTAGAATTTGCAAGATGAATATGATTTACAAAGCTTAAACAAAATAATCAAAATTTCGACTTAATAGATAAAAATTACTAGATTTCAAAATCTAGTTGCGCCTAAACGTTTGGAATAGCCTATATTTAAGTTTTGTTTTTTCACAACCTACTCTCACGATGTTTTTTTTTTTGAAGTAAGTTATAAAATGTCTTTCTGAAATATTTTATAGTTTTATAATTGTTACAATATTACGTTTTTTATAATTTAACTAGGTTATTACCCGTCAACAATGATGGATTTATAATATAAAAATTTCAATTGTTTGTATGTGTATTTGGTTTTATTTTTTAACGTATCCAAATTTCGTCGCCAGTCTGCGAATCATGGGACAGGATATCACCAGTTAGCTAATCACGGGAGAGGGCGTCACCTGTCAGCCAATCAACAAACAGGGTGTCCCCAGTTAGCCAATCACGAGAACTTTAGAATAATGTTACCGACACTGCATACAGACACTGGCTAATTATATAGTTAGATTATTTATTCATTAACTTTTTAAGATGAGAAAACGATTCATTTTTACTTAGTACATTACATTTATATTGTTAAAACTAAAAATAATTTGAGACGTTAATTTATGCCGACGAAACCCTAGACCTTTCTATATTTAATTATATTCGTAGATACTTAGAGAATAAATCTGCAAAATATTGTTCATATCGGTTAAAGGATATAGGCTTGTCTAGAGTTTCTCGTTTATGCCTGCGAAACCCAAAACATTTATAAATAAAATTTTATCCGCAGTTTTTTAGAGAATAAATCTGAAAAATATTGTTTATATCGGTCAAAGGAAACAGGAGTATCTAGAGTCTCTTGTTTATGCCTACAAAACTCTAGACATTTATGCATATAAATATATTCGTAGATTCTTAAAAAATAAATCTGAAAAATACTGTTCATATCGGTCAAACGATATAGGAGTACTCTAGGGTTTCTTGTTTATGCCCACGAAAGCCTATACATTTCTATTGGTTATTTTATCCGCAGATTTTTAAAGAATAAATCTGCAAAATATTGTTCATATCGGTCAAAGGATATAGGGGTCTCTTGTTTATGCCTACCAAATCCTAGACATTTATGTATGTAATTATATTTGTAGATTCTTAGAGAATATATCTGCAAAATATTGTTTATATTGGTCAAAGGATATAGCAGTGTCTAGAGTTTCTTGTTTATGCCTACGAAATCCTAGATATTTCTGTAAATAATTATATTTGTAGATTCTAAAAAAATAAATCTGCAAAATATTATCCATATTGGTCGAAGGACATAGCAGTGTATATAGTTTCTTGTTTATGCCTACGAAATCCTAGACATTTCTATATGTTATTTTATTTGCAGTTTCTTAGAGAATAAATCTGCAAAATATTGTTGATATCAGTCAAATGATATAGGAGTATCTAGAGTTTCTTGTTTATGCCTACGAAATCCTACAAATTTCTATATGTAATTATATTCGTAGATTCTTAGAGAATAAATCTGCAAAATACCTGTCAATCAAGTCAAACTGGGAACACTCTGTTTCCCAGTTAGCCAATCACGAGAACCTTAGGAAAAATGACGTCACAGTGTTACGAAATCACTAACACACGATAGCTAATTATATATGTACGATATTTTTAATTAAATGTATTGTAAGCAAGTAATAATAGAAATTGTTTAAAGTATAAAATATCTGTTGTTTATAAAATAAAAGTTGTTAAGTAAATCCTATCCAAATAATATTTCTCTCATAAGCTCTTAATGATCAGATGAATGACATATGTTTAGGTTGCTTCTACATAAATACGTACATAAATATTTTCTCAACTTTGATTTAGTGAAGATGTTTCTGCCGTATTTACACTTCAAAATAAGAGTTGTAACCTAACTGAAAGTGTTTATTTTGCATTTATAGCATCTTGCTTTAATTGATATGAAAACCATAACATGATATAACTTTAGAAAAAATACCACATAAAACTTTTATATCAGTTATGTTGGATAATTATCACCATAGATAAAGAAGGAAATAGATGCGAAACTGCCGTTATATTTTTTTAAACCAAATTAGCGCTGTAGTTGTTGGGTTATGGAACTAAAATTGGTAGGGGAGGAAAGGGTTGGGTTTTCGCGGGTATTTCAAATGCTTCAATGGATATAGTTGTAAGCATAATTAAATGTTATTATTAAGGCCCGGTTTTTCCACCTTCAGATAAAGTCCCAGGTAACTATCTGACAGATAAGGTTATTTGTAACTTCATCTGCTGAGCAAATGTCATCCCTTCTTTCTATACAAATGTATCTATCGGATAGTTATCTAACGGATAATGAGACTGACGTATTGGATTCACTGACTGGTATTGACATTTATTCAGCAGATGAAGTTACAAATAACCTTATCTGTCAGATAGTTACCTGGGACTTAAACTGAAGGTGGAAAGACCGGGCCTAAATGAAACAATTGTTATGATTGATTTTGTCTATTTTTAATATTATTAACGACAACAATATTAAAAATAGACAAAATATATCATAACAATTGTATCATTTAATAATAACATTTAACTATGTTTACAATTAAGAACAAGCAGTTAGGAATTATACAGAAACAGAAAAACAATAACTAGCAGAAATAATTATTTATTAAGTAGACTAACATATTTACTAATACTTAATATTTATGGACACTTCCATGGACAAGCCATCCAATTTTGGATTTCCAATGTTCTTCATCCACGTTTTATACAATTCTGGAGCCACACGTGTCTTCGGGTTTGGAAAGCGATATCTTGTAGGTTCACTACTATCACACCCCAAAACAAAGCATTTAACACCCATTTTCCGAATTAAACAATGAAATTACAAAATTACAGAAGACGATTTTGATACTAATTACAAATTTTGATGCTAATGACAGAAACCGTAACAGGCAACATCCTGTCATGCACGTAGCTATAGCGACTGGCAACGACTGGGGCGCTATTCGTGTTGGGTTATGGAACGTAATATGGTTTTCGTTTTGCCATTAGAGTTTCACCCCCCTGATTATCACAAAAAAATAAGGAAACCTAGATTTTATTTTTTATCAATTGAAGGAAGTTTATAAAACCAGTTGTCAGCAAATTATGACACGATATTATTTAGTCAAACAAAAGAACTAATTATTAGGTTGGCGCTGCCACCAAAAGACAGTAATGTTTTAAAATTTTAATATTTCCCAGTTCGTTTAGAGCCATGACCTGTCACTGACATCAAAATTGGTTTTTGAACGTCTAGAATGATCCATCGTCATCTTTGTGATACAAGTAACGTTTTTAAGTTACCAGACGCCAGTTTAAGAAATTGTATAGAAAGGAAGTAAATGGAGTATTGAAGAGTAAATTTGTTTTTTTGTTGGACGCAGATCTTAAAATTATAATCCTATGAAAGCTACAAAAATGCCTGTACCGTACTTCACAATATCGCAATACATTTTAATGATATATTATTTGAAGAAATAATTGAGGACAATGATAATGAAAATCACAACAATTTTATTTCACATAATCCAGGTTATAACAATTAGTTTATGTTTTGAATTTCGTATATTTTCTTTCAGATATTTCAATAAATGGTAACTGGTTAGAAGAAATAATACGAATTGGAAATAGCGTAATACATAAATTATTTAATAATTAATGTAACAGAACACCTTTATATAAATACAATAAATTCATATTTTATTAAAAAATTAGATAAATTGTTAAAATTGTTACAAATAATTCTAAACTTTTAAAGTGAACTAACTGGAATTTTCATTTTTGTAAGTTGTCATGAGCTCTTCTTTTAAAGTTTGAAGTGGGCTTTTGCTAAACAAAGTGATTAAACTGTAAAATTTACTAGAATTTAAAATCTAGGTCCGCTTAAAACAAAAATACAGGCTATAGTATAGAAAAGTGACTAAATAAAAGTTGAATATAGTTGTATAGGTTTTATTAAATAGTGGAAACCAATTATAATAAGTATCACAAGACTAAACATTTTTGTACCATTTTTAAAACAAATATGGCCACAGTGAATATTTAATTTTACACCGAAATATATGGCTAAGGTTTTCTAGATATTTGACACTTGTCAAAAACGTTAAAACTCAACGTAATAGGACATGTGCGTGCAAATTTGTGGCCTGTTCACAAGGAAAATTAACGTAACCGTGTGTAAATAAAGTAACCGAAATTTTTTTGTTCGAATAAAATTACAATTCAATATTGTTTCCCTCAAAATAACTTCCTTGGGACACCACACAGTGCTGGATACGGTTCTTCCAATCCTCATAGCAGTACTGGAACTCGGATACTGGAATAGCTTTCAGCTGGTCGGTTACAGACGTTTGAATGTTTTCGAGTGTGCCAAAATGACGTTCCTTGACGTTATTTTCCAATCTTGGGAAAAGGAAAAGTCACAAGGAGTCAAGTCAGACGAATAAGGAAGCTGAGAAGACACAGGAATGTTTTTACTTTATCAGTTCTTGAAGATGAAGGCCTTCCGCTGCGTGATTCATCTTCAACCAACTCTCTTCCTTCTGAAAATGTCTTAAACCACAAAAAAACCTGGGTCCTTGACAAAACACTGTCTCCGTAGGTCTGCTGAAATTTTGCAAAAGTTTCCATTGAACTGTGCCCAAGTCTGAAGCAAAACCTGATAGCACACCGTTGCTCGAAATGAATGTCACTCATTTTTAGAACGCAATAGAAAAAACTGTTTCACGAAAAAAATCGCTACGGACAATTAAATTACTCTAGCGAGTTCAAACTCATACTGAAGGCGTATAACATGTTCACTTGCCGCCCAAAATGACGTTCCTTGACGTTATTTTCCAATCTTGGGAAAAGGGAAAGTCACAAGGACTCAAGTCAGACGAATAAGGAAGCTGAGAAAACACAGGAATGTTTTTACTTTATCAGTTCTTGAAGATGAAGGCCTTCCGCTGCGTGATTCATCTTCAACCATCT
Organism: Liopterus haemorrhoidalis; assembly: GCA_963971575.1. Lineage (NCBI taxonomy): Eukaryota > Metazoa > Arthropoda > Insecta > Coleoptera > Dytiscidae > Liopterus > Liopterus haemorrhoidalis. The sequence goes on from OZ020612.1 coordinate 52,770,997, forward strand.
CTTCCTTTTGAAAATGCCTTAAACCACAAAAAAACCTGGGTCCTTGACAAAACACTGTCTCCGTAGGCCTGCTGAAATTTTGCAAAAGTTTCCATTGAACTGTGCCCAAGTCTGAAGCAAAACCTGATAGCACACCGTTGCTCGAAATTAATGTCACTCATTTTTAGAACGCAATAGAAAAAACTGTTTCACGAAAAAAATCGCTACGGACAATTAAATTACTCTAGAGAGTTCAAACTCGTACTGAAGGCGTATAACATGTTCACTTGCCGCCCCTCCAGGTCCCGCGTCCCGAATGTTGCCAAAACAAGCCAGTCCGGTTACTTAATTTACACACCTCGTATATATTAACGCATACCTTAACAAATGCTATTACAGAATAAAAAGGCTTTATAAGTTGTTTCATTTTGTAATACGTAACTAGATCTCATGATTTTGGTGACTTTTGTGGTGTAAACGGACTTTGACGTATCCATGTGATATAATCTGTCTCAATTTGTAATACGAAACTAGATATGGTTACTTTGGTGACTGTTGTGGTGTAAACAGACTTTGGCGTATCCGTGTGAACTAATACTATGACAATATTATAAATGTATTGTCAATATACAACATAAAAAATGAACTGTTACCAGGCCCGGATTGGCCATCTGGCCATTCTGGCAAATGCCAGAAGGGCCGGTGCCCGAATGGGCCGATTTGGGCCGGTTACGAGTTGCGTTATATCAATAGGGAAAAATTGCTAAGCGATATGACATCTGGTGGGATTTTAGGAACTACAGAAATAGACATTGTATCGCGCTTTTTTTTTATAAAAAATGTTTGCATAAAAATATAATTGCATAAAAACAAGTATTAATATTGTAGCAAAATTACAAAAACCACCAGTAAACATTAAAATTCACGTTGTTTATATGTAACGAATGTCTATTTTGAAGGTTCCAAGTTTGCCGAAATAGCGCTGCGATCTTAAAATACTTCCCCTATAGATGTTTGTATGCTATCTAAAAATGCGTCATGTCAATAGAATGTGGTCGACGTAAAGTCGTAAACGTAACGCGAAGCCGATGTTAGCTCTTTCTTCCAATTAGAACACAAGTGTCGTGTGCTGTAGATTAATATTCAGACAATATTTACATGGATTTTACAGACACGTTGGATTAATTAGGTAATAATGTAATTAAAAGTTTTAATTGCAGACAAATGTCGGTTTCAAACACTAGCAAGCATTTTTTATTAATAAACAGTGATGGGCGCGTAAGTTACATGATGTAAGTTAACTCATTGTTGACGCGTAAACAATTGCTGTAAAGTAAACACAAAAACTCTTGTAAACAACGTAAACAATGTAAACAATGGTTTAGATATGCGCACTTGTTTTGAATTACAGAACCTTTTTCATATCAATACATTTTTATAAAGAATAAAATTTTAATGAAATGATTTTAAATGAAAAAGTAAGTATATAAAATTAGGACAAGCCAATATACATATTAATAAAAATCGAATTTGCATCATTATACAGGTGTTACATACAAATTAGTAAATATGAATATGAAAAATAAAAAACTTTTTTCTTTAAAAAATTCAGTCTAATTTTTTTAATAACAAAATACATTAAATTTAACCTTTAAGAAAATCAGCCTATATTTTTTAATAACGAAAAGATTCATTGCAAATTTTGCATAATGCCCTATATTTTCTTTCATTTTCTTTAATTAAAACACAACCTAGTTCTTCAGAACTATACCTTCGGTTTCTTCCCACCATTTTTTAAATAAATTTATTGTTTTGAACTGAATATACTTGTTCATTAACTCTCTATTATTCGTATTAAATAACTAAAACTAACCTCATTATTTAATAATAATAATAATAATAATAATAATAAGTTTATTGACTTAATTACATAGTATATCATGTTTTAGGTCAGTCATACAGGATTATAGTTACAAATAATATCAGAATTGATACATAAGAAATTCCTCTGTGGAGTAAAATGCAATTTCAGCAAAGAATTTTTTTATTGTAGATTTAAAATTGTTGTAATCTAAATTCTTTATATTGCTTGGAAGTTTATTCATAAATTTAATTCCGAAATAGTTCTCACAATTTCTTGATTTACTCAGTCTTAAAAAATTCGGATATATGTTGGAATTATTTCTTGTGTGATAGTTATGAACACTACTGTAAGTGGGAAGATTGCTTATTTGTTTTTTGTGCATGTGTAGCAGAGAGTTATAAATATATAAAGATGGTAGCGTCATAATATTAAGTATTTTAAATTGGTGTCGACAGTCTGTTCTGTAAGGAGTCGAAGTCAGAACTCTAATGGCTCGCCTTTGTAGAGCGAATATTCTGTCAGCAGCTGGAGAATGTCCCCATGCTAAGAGTGCGTAGGATATGTGAGAGTGAAATAATGCATAATACGCCACCATTAGAACATCCCTGGTTACAGACTGTACTAAGTTTCGGAATAGGAATATAACTGAGCACAGTCTGCTTGATAAGCAGGTTACATGCTGATGCCAAGTTAGGTTGGGATCAACATGCAAACCTAGGAATTTTACGTGGTCCTGGTTAGCGAAATCATTTCTGCGTAGTGTTATTAATATTTGTTGGGTCTTATCTAGGTTTAGTGATAGTTTATTGGTATCAAACCAGTATTTAGCTTTATCTAACGTAGATACACTGCGTGATAGGGCGTTAGTCAGGGAGCGTGATTTGAAAACCAAAGTTGTGTCGTCGGCATAGAGTATACTGGTTTGATCCGTATAAGTCGGGAAGTCGTTGATATATATGAGGAACAGTAAGGGACCAAGAATGGAACCCTGTGGGACCCCTATATTAACGGTCAGGAGATCTGATTTATGGTCTTTAGCTAACACTTGCTGTTTCCTTTCCCGTAGGTAGGATTCTACTAGTTTGCCACTGCGATCATCAAAGCCATAATATGCAAGTTTTTTTAATAGAATCTGGTGAGATACACAGTCGGAAGCTTTCGTTAGGTCTAAAAAAGTTGACAAACAAAACTCACCAGATTCGATACCGTTTGATATTTCATCAAGAAAAGATAGAATGGCGCAAGTAGTAGACCTGTTGGATCTGAATCCGTACTGTCTGTCGTGGAATAAGCTATTATTTTCAAAATAGGAGAAAATTTGTTTGGACAGGATTTTTTCAAAAATTTTTGAGAACACGGGTAATAAGGATATGGGCCGATAATTTCCCGGATCATTATTATCACCTTTTTTATGGATAGGGGTAATAGTGGCTATTTTTAGTGCATCAGGGAATTTATTGGAGGAAATACCGCAATTAATGATTTTTGTTAAGGGTCTAATAATGGTGTCCTTTACCGATTTTAGTACCTGGGTATTAATTCCAAGATAATCTTTTGCTTTGCTATTATTAAGACCATCAATTGCATCCCTGACCGCTATGCAGGACACATGGGTAAAGGAAAAGGTTGATTCTAAATTTGGAAAAAGCATTAGATCTATGGGATTGGTATTAGATGGGGTTATCTTATTCAAGATGTCATGAGGTGTATTTGTAAAGAAAATATTCAAGTCATTGGCTGTTAGTGATGATGATGATAGAGGGGAATGATGTTTTGGTCTGTTGGAGTTTATTACTTCCCAGGAAGTTTTCGAAATATTTTTAGAAGTTCTTATAAGGTGAGAGTTGGCTGTCAGTTTAGCTTTGCAAATTAATTATTTGACAGTTTACAAAGTTTACATTGTTGACAAGTTTACCAATTGTTTACATAAGTTTACACGTAAACGTAAACAATTAAAATTTACGTGTAAACGCCCATCACTGTTAATAAAAATGCACAAAAAGAAATCTTAAAAAATTATAAATACTTAAATTTTAATTAAGTTGTTTGACAGTTAGTACTTATTTGAAATTGTATTATGTAGTAAATAAAAAACTGTTACCATTAAAGACATAAATAAGCTGATGCTAATTCACATATAACATCTTTTATTAAAAATTTTGTTTGTTTATTACATTTAAAACAATGAACCGATTGTCCATTGTTCAAAATTCGTTGGAACTCGTAAAAGTCGCTTTATGATTTGTTTTGGCAATTGTTCAATATATTTTGATAAATACATACCAGTATCTTACAATATTTTGTACTATAAACTTCGTTTTTGTTTTCATTTGAAAAAAGTGTGTGCGAGTTTTAATTTTTTGGATTTTAATATTTAAGGTAAGTATTTATAAAATTTTCAAACAGTTTTTTTGTAAATTGTATAGTTATTTTGTCATTTTGTTTTATTAATTTTTACTAACATGATTCTGAGAGATTCTTATATGTTTCCAGGGCCGGTTGGAAGTTTTGCGGGGCCTCGGGAAAATTAAATTTGCGGGGCCCTTAGGACAATAATTTTTACATAATTTCTGTAAAAAAAAATTTTTCGATTAAAAATATATTACCCTGAGCAAAACAATTGTGCGGGGCCGTAAAATTACGCGTATGGGGCCTTTACAAGCGCGGGGTCTCGGGAAAAGTCCCGAATATCCGAGGTCTGAGCCGGCCCTGCATGTATGTAGGTAAATCTGCATCTATGTAAGCCAATCTGCATCTCATTAGTCTTTAAATATGTCTAAAATGCAAATAATCTGAGATAACGGTACACTTTTTAGAAAAAATGTTTCAAATAAAAGTTGCAGAACTTATTGAAATCTTTAATTTTTATTTGAAAATTTTTTCTATATAGTGTACCGCTATTTAAGAAATAGAATTTTTTTCATTTTAAGAGATATAAATACTAGTTAGGTGCAAGGTAATCATTAACTCAGCTTTGTATAACTCTTCACTTAAAAATTCATAGCCTTGCAGAAAAACTGTTACCAGGGCCGGATTTTAGCCGATTGGACCAGTTTGTTAGTATAAACATTTTTTATTAAAGTTTAAAGTTAATATTAACTAAAAGTATCAATTTGACTCAATGATAAAATAGCAGTAATTTCAGCTTTTTGTTTATTAACTTGTAAACGAATTTTGCAATTTTTTTAAAATTTACCTGCGATTCTCTGTTAAAATTAGTGCTTTAATTTGTTAGTTCTTTTTTTGTTGTAAAAATTAATAGTTAAGAAAAGCTTTATCGACAATATCTAATTTAGTTTCTCCAGTATTAAGCTTAAAGTTAGTGTTTTAGTGAAAAAATTTTCGTACAATCAAATATAAAGTCTGCCAGCGGCAGCACATTTGAAGGGATGGTCAAAAACGTTTTAATGTGTAAAAAATTGTAGTCGACAAAAAAATTTTTTTTTGGAGCCCCGCAAAAAAAATCCAATCGGGGCTCGCACTTGTTGGATTCGGCCCTGAGTGCAAATATAAAATATTGTGCTATTTTAACCCTGTTTCAGAAAAATGGATATTGGAGCGACGGTTAAAGGAAATAAAAGAAAAGGCGGTGCAGAGAAAATACGAATTAAAAAACAAAAAAAATTAGAAGCCAACGCAGAGAAATGCAGGAAACTAACTGATTTATTCAGCTGTTCTTTGTCAGCAAATGAGAATCTGCCAGGACCTAGTGGGACACAAATATACAAAGAAGAACCTGCTCAAAAATATGCGGTGCTAGAAGAAAAGAGTATTGAGGAAGAAGAAAAAGCAAAAAAGGAAAATAAACTAGAAGATGAAAAAAAAGCAGCTGAGGGGAAAGCAACCAAATAGAAAAAACAGAACACACAGCTATTTTAGAGCACGAATAAGTTTGCAAGTTAGCTAATAATAATAAAATAGAAAGCACTAACGAACTGTCTGGATTGAACTATTTTGTAAAGCCAAATAAAAAGGATCTTGATATTTTCTTCGCATATCACCGAAATCAAGACATTAGTGATCCTGTACTGCAAAGAACAGTAAATCGAAGAGATGGAACTAATCGCAAATGGCTAACATATTGCCAGGATAAAAATTCTTTGTTTTGTTCAGTTTGCCTAGCATTTTCGAAGTCTAATGATATAAATCCTTTTGTTGACGGAATGACAGATAAGAGACACATACATCAACGAATTGAAGAACACGAAAAAAGTCTCAAACATATGTCTTGCGCTGAAGCTTATTTTTTAAGATCCAGCAGTCTAAATATCAACAATTTGATGTTTAATAATCAAATGTCTCTACGCCGCGAACAAATACGACGCAGGCGGCAGATACTTCAAAGAATTGTTGACATTATAAAGTTAATAGGCAAAAGAGGACTCAGTTAAAGAGGAAATAAATTAGAAGCAGCATACTGCTTAGAGGATATTTCTGTGGACCCTGGTAACTTTTTGGAGTTTGTTTTGCTTTTAAGTAAGTATGATGTTTGTATGAAGGAGCATGTAACTGATTGTATTGAAAAAAGCAAGATGTTGAAATTTTCGGGAGGAAAAGGCCGGGGATCACTAGTAACGTTTCTCTCTAAAACAACTGTTAATAAAGTTATAGAAATAATTAGTCGACTCATTCGGGAGACAATAGTAAAAGAAATAAAGGTTGCTGGAATGTTTTCAGTTCAGATTGATACAACTCAGGATATTACAACTAAAGATCAATGTTCTGTTATTGTGCGGTATGTAACAGATCGCATTCATGAGAAACTTCTTACATTGGTGAAGTGTGAATCTTCTACTGGGGAATACATGTTTAAGTTACTAACCGACATTTTTAATTCTAACAAAATAGACATAAAAAGATGCGTTGGTAGTTCAACTGACGGCGCCGCTAATATGCAAGGCCAATATAAAGGTTTTTCAACTTGGCTGTCAGCAGAAGCTCCAAATCAGGTGCATGTATGGTGTTATGCACATGTCCTTAACTTAGTGTTGTCAGATACCACCAAAGTCGTCATTACAAGTGCGTCGTTATTTAGTTTAATTAACGACATTGCTGTATTTATTAAAGATTCGTACCAACGTATGAATATATGGGAAAATGTTAACCAGGACGTTCACCATCGAAGACTATCTACTATTGGTGAAACACGCTGGTGGTCTAAAGATGCAGCGCTCAGTAAAATTTTTGGATAATTTTCAAATCCGGAATCTGCACTGTATATTGAACTTATTATTACATTAACAAAAATTCAAGATAACCCAAAAACCAAACCAGAGGTTCGCGTAAAAGCAAAATCTTATACAGAAGCCTTACTGAAATACGAGACCATACTAATGGCTCAAATAATTTTAAGGATATTTAGTCTCACTTCACCGCTATCAAAATATCTACAAACAAGTGGATTGGATATATTAAAAGCATTTCAAATGGTATCTGAAACACAAGGAGTTCTCAAGAAATATGTCAGAGACTTCGATGCAGTTCAGAAAGCTGCAGATAATTTTGTAATTTGGGCAAATAGCAAACTACAGGATATAGAAGAGTTTGAGATTGAAGTACAGACTTCTCTTCCTGAAAAAAGAATAAGGAAGAAAAAAATTATGCCTGGCGAGTTCGCCCAAGATGAAGTGATTTCTGATGCCACTACCACCTACAAGATACATATCCACAACGTAATTCTAGATACAATTAGTGAAAGTATTCATTGCCGCTTTCTTGCCGGCAAAACACTTTATGCTGATTTGGCTTGTCTAGATCCTAGAAACTTCCCAGATATAAGAATCCAAGGACTACCTTCTACGGCATTAGAAGAATTAAGCGTTCGTTTGATAAAATTTGATGAAAGAGCTACACCAGACAACTTACGGTGTGAACTTAAAAGTCTCGCGTTACATTGGGAAAAATTGAAAACATCAGCACTTGAGGAATACACAATTGAAATTGAAACTGCAGAATCTGAGCAAGAGGAAAAGAAAGAATTTGAAGATACGGACGTTATAAGTAAGTCATGTGCAGCTTGTAAAAACTGCGCAATTTGCTGCTTTCAAATTCTCCGACGGTATAATTTATTAACTGATGCATATAATATAATTGGACTCGGTTATAAGTTTCTATTGACCCTTTCTTTCACGCAAGTTGCATGTGAGCGAAGCTTTTCAACTCTCAAATTGATCAAGAACCGCTTGAGAAGCACTATGTCCCAAGATCACTTGGAATCGTTCATGTTGATGGCAACAGAAAAAGATATTCTGATGAATCTAGATTTGGATGAAATTATCGACAAAACTGCAGAATCAAGTGAACTTTTACAAAGACTTCTAATTGCTTAAACCAATATAAATATATATAATTTATAATAAATAAATAAATTTATTTCGTTAGGAGTGTGATAAATAAATTAACACTTTATTAACCAAAATAAAATAAAGTGAAACAACAAAATAAATAATTTTAAAATGAAAATTGTGAGAATTATTTAATGTTAGTGGTGTAGTGATGATAAATTGATTTCCTCTCCTACCACAGTGCAAAGCTACCGGAATGCGGTAGCAAGGTAAATAAGATTTAAAGAGGCGAATCGTAAGAAACAGAAATCACTTCTTTTTGAATACGAATTCAGTTTCTTGATTTTTTTAAATTTAATTATCAACGGAGTAAATATATATATATATATATATATAACTGTGGGCCGCTATAATCTAAATGCCAGGGCCGGTTTTTCTTCCCAGTCCGTCACTGACTGTTACTGTTAGTTCCGTATTACAAAATGAGACAGATAATAAGGTCAAGGAGGGTAATAAGGCCCACCTAACACTTTCTATTTTTTTTAAATTTATACAATAACAATTTTGTTATAAATTTATTTTTAAATAATAATTTGAACATATTTTTATAATATAATAATTTATTACATATGTATTTGATAAACGAATCACTAAGTTATGCAATTAAAAAAATGTCTGCATCGGGCCTTATTTATAGAAAAGTCGTTAATTAAGGCCCATATAGCAAATATAAATTAGGGTATAAAAAAGCGTATAAAACACCGGAATATTGGTCTGATTGTTTTATTTTTAAATTATTTTGAAAAATTATGGCAAAACAATTATTTAATTCATGCAATTAGGGCAAATAAATTGAAAATTAGACAACAAAAATTATTAAATAATGGACAAATAAAAATAAGACAAACAATTATTTAATTCATGCAATTTGGACAAATAAATTCATCTTTGTCCTCCTTCGTCAGTCCAACACAGTCTTCGTGGGCCCAAAGACGGCAATTTATGCAGCAACGCATGTCGGCCCGACGATTTTACACTGTGGGCCTTATTATCAGCTTGGCGGTTAAATATTTACACCATAGTTTTATTGACTAATTTGTAGGTTATGAAAAATAAAATAATATAGAATGTACTATTATGTACTAGCAAGTTATTGCAATAAACATGCATGATATTTAAATAATGGCATATAAGTAAAAAACATACAGTTAAATTCACTTACAGTAGGGAAGCAAACACCGCCAACAAAGTACTGCCACCTGTTAATATATAGCAATAGCACATACTAATATACTGTGAACATGTGAATTCTGAATTTCACTGCTAAGGCGCCAAATTCAAAAGTGGGTCTTATTTCCGCCCGGGCCTTATTACCCTCCTTGACCTTACTAATAATATTATAAATTTATTTTAAATTATGACATTAAAAATGAACTTTCCCTGTTAGTTACGTATTACAAAATGATACATATAATAGTCATGGTGTTAATATAAAAAATTTAACATGATGCTAAAGTTAATGCATTTTTTAGATAATACGCCAGAATTATCTACCAGTAGTTTTTTTAGATAAATGTAAAAATAGCTCATTCGATCGTTTTCCTTCCTCAATTTGTTTATGACGTCCCTGTGAGCCACTTAGATACGCCGCTGTAATGATAACAAATGATGTCATAATTTCCTAACCGCAGCTTTGATCTCTACGACAAATGATTATTAATTTGCATCAGCGTTGAAAAAAATTAATTGTTGTCAAACAAGGGCATAGGACGATATAACATTATATGATTATTAGGTTTTGAAACGATAATGAGTAAATATATTATAATAATAGTAAATTCAATTTATTATGCATTGTATAGTTAAATGAAGTTATTAGTAATTAATCATAACTACCTATTATATCGGGGTGTTCATTTTAATAGGGTTCATGGGAGAATATCATGCTAAAAATATATAGGTTTTTAGGTCAATGCCTACAGTAAAAAATTGATGTGAAGTGTGAATTTTCACATATTTCAGGGTTTCGCAGGTATTTATTAACTGTGTGATGATTATTTGGGATGCCAAAACAAATTTTATGTCAAAATATTTTTTTATGAATTTTAATTAGAATGCCTAATACCATTATTTAAGTTTCTAAATATGTGCAGTATTTTTTTTATATAGCAAGGTTCATTAAGATTTTGAAAATTGCGCCTATGGCTTCCATTGGTTGCTTAAATCATAAGCCTTGCACTCTGATACCTTCAAATATAGAATTAAATTATAATTTCAACACTTCCCACTAGTTATTAAATTTACGCTTTTAAAAATTAAATGCAACATTTACCAAAATATAACTTTGACAAAATAATTTAAACAAAATAAAAATGCAAAAAAAAAACTGAAAAAATAAAAATTGACGGGATTCGAACACAGTTTCTTACAGTAGTTTCAAACTCACTAAGCGAGAACGTTACCACTCTGCTATACAGGATCATTCGTTTACTATGTTAAATAGCGGATTAAATATATTACATATTTGACTTAAAAACACTAAAAATGCGTTATTTTCCGAAAACATAATCTGATCAAAAATTCCTGTTGTACTATTCCGGTTCACACTAATGTACATTACTGAGAACTTTTTCAGATTTTTAGTTTAAACCATCGGGGCTACAGGGTGTGGGACAACAAGTTTTTTTTTGCACAATTTTGGCAAAAATCGCCTCAAAATAATTTATTTTGCAAAAATAAAATTTTGATCGTTAATCCACGTACCAAGGGATTTCATTTGATACCCTACACAGAATTGTAAAAAAAAATATTTTTTTTCGATGAGCATATATTTGTTTATATTTTTAGGGGGATATGTTTTTTAGATGTTTTAGTATTTTTCCTGTGTGCGGGTCAAAGAGTTGTATAAGCATGCCAAATTTCAACTCTCTAGGTTTAGCCGTTTGGCTACAATTTTTACCGAACAGACAGACAGACAGACAGACAGACAGACAGACAGACAGACAGACAGACAGACAGACGACAAAATGACGGTATAAGGGTTTTTTGGTCATACCTACAAAACCCTAAAAAGCAGACTTTGCAGCTTGTTAGATATGCACAGGGATGCGGAGTCGGAATCGGACTCGGAGTCGAGGAGTCGAAAATTTTTGGAGGAAATGGGAGTCGGAGTCGAGAGTCGGAATAACTATTGACTCCCGATTCACTGATTTAATTTTTATCAAAGATGATAAACACATCTACAACGAAAACAAAATAATGGTGTTAAATGCGGAACCATTGATGTCATACAAATAGACACAGCACGCTCTATGCCTTAGCATTGTTTGTTATGAAGCCAAGACCCTGCGTAGACGAAAGGGGGATTTGCCCCGAGGAGTATAACAAGTTGCTTCATTTACATTTATTTTATTCAGCTATTGCTAAGAAAAACGCCGGCGCTGTATTGTGTTTATGATTGTTTTGTTGTGTTATTTTTCCTGTATTTCCATTTTACCTTTTCATCATCTTTCAACTTTTAATAATATTGCCGTAAATAGCATTACGAACTGTATTTCAACTACATATTATTATACTTTAAATACTAAAAAGTACTGTTTATTTAAAATGTTACATATAGTTTTTCCTTTAAAAAAAGTATTTGTATTCAGTACTTCGAATACATCAGAAAAGTATTTTACCTAGCATTGATTATAAATATACATCTTTATAATTTGTCAAATATATTTTAATTTATCATGGAATAAATGATGTAATATATGCCCGTTTTAAATATAGAAAGTGTCTGAAGCATTGCTATACAATATGATCGAGAAAAAAAGTGTCTAGATAGAAATAGAATTAATTTATTTTTATATTAACAGAATTGTCCACTTAACATGTTTTTAAATTCAGGGCCTACTAAACTTTTTTTCGATCATATTGTATTTTAAATGTATTTAATTTAGAAACCAACTAATTGTCTTCAATACATACTAATCAATTCAGGTTAATTTAATATTATTTATGAAATTTATTTTATTAAAATTTGCAGTTTACAGTATTAAAAAAATATAAAGAGGTGTTGGCTTCATAACAACTCGTCCTCGTTCAGTCTCTATGTTATACTACCTCAATGTGCGGAACCCTACTATGTTCCCAGACGGAGACATTGACCAGGTACGAGGATTACCTTTTAAGTTTTTACAAAAACTAAGAAAGAAATTAATTTTTTTTTAGAAAAAAACTGAATATCAATCAAAATATGCGTGGACAGCGATTTTCATCACCTCAAGAAGCTGTTGAAGCCTTCGAAAATCATGTTTTTGAGATACCAAATTCAGAGTAGAAAATATGTTTCGAGAATTGGTTGGAACGCATGCAAATTTGTATAAATCTTAAAGGCGAATATTTTGAAAAGCAATAAAATAGTTTGTTCCAAAAACAATTTTTCTTTCTTAGTTTTTGTAAAAACTTAAAAGATAGCCCTCGTGTAAACGAGGCCTTAGTGTTTACCAACATTTTACAGTTCTTTGGCATATAACTCGAAGAACTGAGAATTTCAAGAAGATAATTTATTTTTTTGGCAGACCATCTTATGATTCACATTTGATCTGAGTTCCAGGTTTCGGCTCTGCTTCTACTCAAAGGATAGTTGGTAACCTTCTTAAAAGAGACCACTTAACTAAGTTAAAATATATATCATTAATCATTATAAAAATAATTGAATTTTGCCACAAAGTAAAACTGGGTAACAAAGTTTTTATTGTTATAAAATTTCTATTATTTTAAAATCCTCCTTACTTTTATTAATGATTTTGGACACAGGATGCATTCATTATGATTTGTATTTTATCCAATTACCCTTTTATGTGGACTTTAGAATTTAATTCATTTTCAAAAGTTTTTCTTTATGTATCAGAAAACAATAGAGATGTTTTTTGTGTATAAGTAATATAATAAATATAAGCATGGTTTATAATAACTCCATAACATAACGCATAAGAATTGAACAATGGGTTTGACCCTTCAAAACAACTGTTTGTAATAAACAGAACAAAGAAAGTAGTGTAATTTTTATGTTTATGTATCCATAACATATCTATTATAAGCCAGGCTTTACACTTACTTTGATACAGAAGTCTTTATTCCTAATGCTTTATCGACCAGACACTTTTCCGAATTCATTGTTTTTCGGATTTCGCAATGGTAGTGCATTTATACTCAATAAGTTGGTAAACAAATGAAACAGTCTACCATGTGTACAGTAGTAAGTGCCACTTATGTAGACATATTTTCTGCAGTGAACCTTGTAAATATTAACATTGAGTGCGGTAAATGAAGACAATAAATAGTACAGTTTATTTGTACAGTGTAAACGAAGTGGGGTAAAGATAGACCATAGAATTACCAGCATGCTTTATATTTTTAAGAAAAACTTCAAACATAAACAACCTCAAACTAAGCTAAACAGCTGAAAATACTTGTATACCTGCATACTATGTGCAGAAGACATCCACGGAAAATTTGTTTTTCAGAGCTTTACGGCTTCAGAATTTCGGATGAAAGATTGTATATCTGTAAACTGTTTTTTATTTTATAAATTAATCTTAATTAGTCCATATATTAAACAAAAATGGACTTTTAATGATTGTAATAATACAATTCTTACTTACTTACTTACTTACTTAATCCTGAAGCCTTTCTACCTTGTGGTGTAAGGCTATGGTCGAGTTACTTATTTTCTGGTGTTGTTCTCCATACTTCTTTCCAATGTGTTCTGTCCTTTGTATATTTTCTTATCTCCTCCCACTTTACTCCTCTCTTCGTTGCAGCCTCTTTTGTTTCTTGGTGCCTTTTCTCGGTCTTCCTGGTCTAACTTTCTTCACTGTTCTTGCTTCATAAACTCTTTTTACTATTTTGTCTTCACTCATTCTGTGTATATGTCCCAGCCATCTTAGCTGTCCTTCTTCTATTATAGTCTCTACTGGTTTTGTGCCTAGTTTTTCCCTAAATACTTCATTTCTTATTCTATCCAATTTTGTTTTACCTTCGATTTTCCTCAAAAATCTCATTTCGGAGCTTCTTATTTTAGACCTGTGCGTCTCTGTAGTGGTACATGATTCTGAGGCGTATGTCAAAATTGGTACTGCCACTTTTTTGAAGATCTCAACCTTGATTTCTTTTTTAGTTAAGAACGGTGCTTTGATGCTGTTGAACATTCTTCCTGCTGCGCCTACTCTTTCCATAATTTCTTCATCCATTTTTCCATCTTCCGCGAAAACTGTGCCTAGGTATTTAATTTTCCTACCTGTTCTATTATTTTGTCATCTATTTTTATCTTCTGTTGCATTTTTGTCCTGCTTATTACCATTGTTTTTGTTTTTAATAATACAATTCATGTTATAAAATGACTGGCTCAGCGAAAAAGTAGTATAAGTGACACAAATGTGAATTTATACTAGTGATGTGCCGGATCACATAAAAGCTAAATCCGCGGATGCAGATACGGATACGGATTATATGAGTCCTGACCCACGGATTAGGATACGGATCATGCATTCAAGTACAAAAACGAAGAACTTTGAAGCGATTTTGATGTGTCGCATGGTTCCTTAAAACAAAAACATGCCAACTGTGAGGCTCAAGTTGAAATATGCTTTTTGTCATCACTTCGATTTTCCTTCTTTTTGTCATGCCTCGCAAAATGGCGCTTTCTTTTTGTATGAACCCGTCGTTAAACTACGTGCTGATCCTGCCAATTGAGACACAATTTAGTTGAGTTCATAATCACTCACTCATTGTCTTTGATTAAATGTATTTTAATCTAATATGAAATGTAATTATACTAGACCGTTCGAAAAGCACCAGCATGTAATGTGATGCCCGACTAAACATCAAGTTAGCTGATCGGCGTAGCGTAGTGGTAACACAAGTGCCCTGCGTTGAGCATTTTCAACGCAAGCTTATATGAAAACTAATTCAAATTTATTTATATGATATCCGTTTAAAATCCGCCGTGAAAAAACGGTTACGGACCCGGCTACGGTTTTTTAATTTTGCAGATCATCCGCGGATATGGATATCCAATACAGTGGCGCACCCAGGAATTTTGGGAAGGGGTGGAAGACAAAAAAAAAGTGATGATAAAAACGTTATGATCTAAAAAAAAAGCTCTTCGCTTCTGAAATACAAGTGATGACAAAAAAAAGGTCCTCACTTGTAAAGTACAAGTGACGACCAAAAAAAAGGTCCTCATCTCTCTACTTTTAAATCCTTATCCATATATTTACCTAAGACCATGGTGATAAAAAATTAAAAAACTTGGCATTTCCCTCCTTCTTTCTAACGCCAAACACTTTTTCTATTTGAGTCTTGTTGACACTTTCCCAGTTGTTATTCAAAATCCAGGGATTGGAGCCTGGATTTTTGTAAGTTGTCATTAGCTATTTACATTTAGCTACAACGAAAACAAAATAATGGTGTTAAATGCGGAACCATTGATGTCATACAAATAGACACAGCACGCTCTATGCCTTAGCATTGTTTGTTATGAAGCCAAGACCCTGCGTAGACGAAAGGGGGATTTGCCCCGAGGAGTATAACAAGTTGCTTCATTTACATTTATTTTATTCAGCTATTGCTAAGAAAAACGCCGGCGCTGTATTGTGTTTATGATTGTTTTGTTGTGTTATTTTTCCTGTATTTCCATTTTACCTTTTCATCATCTTTCAACTTTTAATAATATTGCCGTAAATAGCATTACGAACTGTATTTCAACTACATATTATTATACTTTAAATACTAAAAAGTACTGTTTATTTAAAATGTTACATATAGTTTTTCCTTTAAAAAAAGTATTTGTATTCAGTACTTCGAATACATCAGAAAAGTATTTTACCTAGCATTGATTATAAATATACATCTTTATAATTTGTCAAATATATTTTAATTTATCATGGAATAAATGATGTAATATATGCCCGTTTTAAATATAGAAAGTGTCTGAAGCATTGCTATACAATATGATCGAGAAAAAAAGTGTCTAGATAGAAATAGAATTAATTTATTTTTATATTAACAGAATTGTCCACTTAACATGTTTTTAAATTCAGGGCCTACTAAACTTTTTTTCGATCATATTGTATTTTAAATGTATTTAATTTAGAAACCAACTAATTGTCTTCAATACATACTAATCAATTCAGGTTAATTTAATATTATTTATGAAATTTATTTTATTAAAATTTGCAGTTTACAGTATTAAAAAAATATAAAGAGGTGTTGGCTTCATAACAACTCGTCCTCGTTCAGTCTCTATGTTATACTACCTCAATGTGCGGAACCCTACTATGTTCCCAGACGGAGACATTGACCAGGTACGAGGATTACCTTTTAAGTTTTTACAAAAACTAAGAAAGAAATTAATTTTTTTTTAGAAAAAAACTGAATATCAATCAAAATATGCGTGGACAGCGATTTTCATCACCTCAAGAAGCTGTTGAAGCCTTCGAAAATCATGTTTTTGAGATACCAAATTCAGAGTAGAAAATATGTTTCGAGAATTGGTTGGAACGCATGCAAATTTGTATAAATCTTAAAGGCGAATATTTTGAAAAGCAATAAAATAGTTTGTTCCAAAAACAATTTTTCTTTCTTAGTTTTTGTAAAAACTTAAAAGATAGCCCTCGTGTAAACGAGGCCTTAGTGTTTACCAACATTTTACAGTTCTTTGGCATATAACTCGAAGAACTGAGAATTTCAAGAAGATAATTTATTTTTTTGGCAGACCATCTTATGATTCACATTTGATCTGAGTTCCAGGTTTCGGCTCTGCTTCTACTCAAAGGATAGTTGGTAACCTTCTTAAAAGAGACCACTTAACTAAGTTAAAATATATATCATTAATCATTATAAAAATAATTGAATTTTGCCACAAAGTAAAACTGGGTAACAAAGTTTTTATTGTTATAAAATTTCTATTATTTTAAAATCCTCCTTACTTTTATTAATGATTTTGGACACAGGATGCATTCATTATGATTTGTATTTTATCCAATTACCCTTTTATGTGGACTTTAGAATTTAATTCATTTTCAAAAGTTTTTCTTTATGTATCAGAAAACAATAGAGATGTTTTTTGTGTATAAGATGGTAAAAATTATAGGCTTTAAGTATAAAATTGTTTATTTGTTAACGTCGCGCTTGCGTTCTATATACGTTGAGGCGGTGTTACGCATTTGCGGGCTTCAGTCAGTTGTTGAATGTCTAGTTTCAAGGAAAGTCGCGAAGTGCTTCAATTTCCGCCGTGTCCAGAGTCCGAAAATTGGTTTTCTGATTTAGTTTACTTATCAACGCTTTGATATATATGTGAGTATATGTTAATTTAATTTACTTGTAAAGGATTTAATTACATTTGAGTTCTAACTGACTTTTTATTAAGAAATTTAAAAGTTTTATAACTTTTTTAGAAGTGAAGCAGATAATTAAATTGTAAATTTCACTTAAGTTTTTAGTTTAGTAATAAATATAAATATATAATAATAATAATAAAATATAACAATTTGATTGATTAATTTAAAAATCGATAAAGTTTTGTACGGTAAAAGTTGTGACCAAACGGCTAGTGCTAGAGAGTTGAAATTTAGCATGCATGTACAGTTTTTGACCCACATATTGGAAAAATACACGGATTTAAAAAAAAAACACATCGACTGATAAATATATACATAGTTAGATGTATATAGTTTCCGTAAAAATAAATGTTTTTTAAAATTTAAAATCATATTATTAATTGTAAAAAATAATATTTTGGTGTGATTTTTGCGAAAATTGTGTTATAATACTTTTTTTCCTCACATTTTCTCTTAGAGGGGCTTGTTGAAAAATCTATCGAGTTTAGCAAATTAATATGAACTGGATCAGGAATTCACCTCTAATTTTTCTTGGAGGGGGGGGGGGGGGCGCTCAGAAACCAAATTTGTATTGCGGTAGGCGCACGTTCAATTACAAGACAAAGGTGTCCTTTAAAAACATGTTTTTTAGAGTGCTTGGGGGGGGGCTCAAGATACAGGTGCGCTAGGGTGACCAGACGTACTCTTTTTTGGAGTATTATACTCTTTTTTAAGTAATATTCTCTATACTCTTACTTTTTATAAAAAAAACCTGAAAAAACTCTGTTTTCTTTTTTTTGCTGACTTGCTTTTTTGTAGAAAATAATGACTTCTATTTTGGGAGTGACGACTTTTGTTTTTGCTCATAATTTCTATTTTGGGAATGAGGACCTTTTTTATTTTGCTCATCACTTCTATTTTGGAAGCGAGGACCTTTTTTTTGCTCATCACTTGTAGTTTTGGAAGGAGGACCTTTTTTAGGGTTTTGTAGGTATGACCAAAAAACCCTTATACCGTCATTTTGTCGTCTGTCTGTCTGTCTGTTCGGTAAAAATTGTAGCCAAACAGCTAAACCTAGAGAGTTGAAATTTGGCATGCTTATACAACTCTTTGACCCGCACATAGGAAAAATACTAAAACATCTAAAAAACATACCACCCCAAAAAATATAAACAAATATGTGCTCATCGAAAACAAAAATATTTTTTTTAAATTCTGAGTAGGGTATCAAATGAAAGCCCTTAGTACGTGGATTAACGATCAAATTTTTATTTTGGCAAAATAAATTATTTTTATGCGATTTTTGCCAAAATTGTGCAATTTTGTCCCACACCCTGTAGCCCAGATGGTTTAAACTAAAAATCTAAAAAGGTTCTAAGTAATGTATATTGGTGTGAACCCAAATAGTACAACAGGAATTTTTGATCGGATTATGTTTTCGGAAAATAACGCATTTTTTGTGGTTTTTGGTTCACAAAGTACAAAAGTTATACCAATGTAAGACACTCACATGCAAGGCGTGCGATAGCTTAATGGGTTAGAGCACTGGTGTCGTAAGCTGGAAAACGAAGGGTTTCGAGTTCGAGTACGGAGCGAATTTTATTTTTTCTGTTTTTTTTTTTGCATTTTTATTATGTTGAAATTATTTTGTCAAAATTCTAGTTATATTTTGACAAATGTTGTCTTTAATTTTTAAGAGCGGAAATTTAATAACCAGTCTTATTATATGATTAACAGACGATAAATTATTTTAAAAATATCGTTCATTTTGCCGTGATTACTACAAAGTAAAATTTGTCCTACACACTCAGCATACCGCCTTCACTTATTATATACCTGCGAAACCCTGAAATGTGTGAATATTCACACTTCACATCAATTTTTTTAGTATACTCTTTTTCTGTAAAAAAAATCTGGTCAGCCTAAGGTGCGCCAAATAGAAATGCAAGGTACGCTTCTTAAATATCTAAAAAAATCAATATCTTTTGAAAAAATAACTTGTTTAAAAACTCCGTTTATAAAATTTTGGTTTTTTTTTTTTGAAAAATCGTCAATTATTTAAAGTAAAATTTCTGTTAAAGGGGTTTAAGAGCTTTCATTTGATATCTCACAAATTTAAATTAATAAATGAATAGTATATATTTCAAAGGATACAAAAAAAAATAGGAATTAATCTGAAAAAGGGTGTATATTGTTAGATGGGGTGGAATAAAGGAAATAAAAGCGAATAAACAAACATTTGTGGCAAATAATCAAATTACTTTATCTCATTTATTCCACTTAATGACCTAACTCGGGCAATAAGTAGAATGAGAACATAGTTAGGTCGGGCGGAATAACTGCAATAAAATCGGCAAAATATATTTGTTACTTATTCCGCCTGACCTAGCAATGTCCTCACTCTGGTAATGAGTAATAATCAGATAGTTTTTGTTAAGCAGATCAAAGATTTGCTCATCACACACATAAATAATAGCTAGTGGCGGCGCTAGCTTTAAAAATCCTGGGGAGCCAAGAAATATTTGAGGGGGGGCACCAATTTTTTTATTGTTATAAATATTAAAAAGATGAAAACGGGCATACAACCTTTGGTCCGCTTCCATTTTTCACAATTCGAAATATTCCCGAAAATCTAGGGCCGCTGGAGGCCACAATATTTTTAGGGAGGTCTGGCGCCACCTCTGCTAATGGCTTAAGATAAAAATGTGGGTACTATTTTTTTAAAGTCCGTAGAATACACACAAAATACAATTAGATCACACTATTCTCATTTTTATCTAACAGAGGAAAAGAATAAATATCAATAATTTTCGCGCTCTTATGCAACAAGGCGCCTCTGACTGGACCATATCGGCCATAGGGTGTTTACGCCTCTGATAGGATTTAACCCTGGTTTATAATAAGCCCATAGCATAAACGCATATGCATGGAAAAATGGATTTGACCTTTCAAAACATCTGTTTGTAATAAACAGAACAAAGAAAATAGTGTAATTTTTATGCATATGTTCCATAACATCTCTTATAAACCAGGCTTTAAGCATGGTTTATAATAACTCCATAACATAACGCATAAGAATTGAACAATGGGTTTGACCCTTCAAAACAACTGTTTGTAATAAACAGAACAAAGAAAGTAGTGTAATTTTTATGTTTATGTATCCATAACATATCTATTATAAGCCAGGCTTTACACTTACTTTGATACAGAAGTCTTTATTCCTAATGCTTTATCGACCAGACACTTTTCCGAATTCATTGTTTTTCGGATTTCGCAATGGTAGTGCATTTATACTCAATAAGTTGGTAAACAAATGAAACAGTCTACCATGTGTACAGTAGTAAGTGCCACTTATGTAGACATATTTTCTGCAGTGAACCTTGTAAATATTAACATTGAGTGCGGTAAATGAAGACAATAAATAGTACAGTTTATTTGTACAGTGTAAACGAAGTGGGGTAAAGATAGACCATAGAATTACCAGCATGCTTTATATTTTTAAGAAAAACTTCAAACATAAACAACCTCAAACTAAGCTAAACAGCTGAAAATACTTGTATACCTGCATACTATGTGCAGAAGACATCCACGGAAAATTTGTTTTTCAGAGCTTTACGGCTTCAGAATTTCGGATGAAAGATTGTATATCTGTAAACTGTTTTTTATTTTATAAATTAATCTTAATTAGTCCATATATTAAACAAAAATGGACTTTTAATGATTGTAATAATACAATTCTTACTTACTTACTTACTTACTTAATCCTGAAGCCTTTCTACCTTGTGGTGTAAGGCTATGGTCGAGTTACTTATTTTCTGGTGTTGTTCTCCATACTTCTTTCCAATGTGTTCTGTCCTTTGTATATTTTCTTATCTCCTCCCACTTTACTCCTCTCTTCGTTGCAGCCTCTTTTGTTTCTTGGTGCCTTTTCTCGGTCTTCCTGGTCTAACTTTCTTCACTGTTCTTGCTTCATAAACTCTTTTTACTATTTTGTCTTCACTCATTCTGTGTATATGTCCCAGCCATCTTAGCTGTCCTTCTTCTATTATAGTCTCTACTGGTTTTGTGCCTAGTTTTTCCCTAAATACTTCATTTCTTATTCTATCCAATTTTGTTTTACCTTCGATTTTCCTCAAAAATCTCATTTCGGAGCTTCTTATTTTAGACCTGTGCGTCTCTGTAGTGGTACATGATTCTGAGGCGTATGTCAAAATTGGTACTGCCACTTTTTTGAAGATCTCAACCTTGATTTCTTTTTTAGTTAAGAACGGTGCTTTGATGCTGTTGAACATTCTTCCTGCTGCGCCTACTCTTTCCATAATTTCTTCATCCATTTTTCCATCTTCCGCGAAAACTGTGCCTAGGTATTTAATTTTCCTACCTGTTCTATTATTTTGTCATCTATTTTTATCTTCTGTTGCATTTTTGTCCTGCTTATTACCATTGTTTTTGTTTTTAATAATACAATTCATGTTATAAAATGACTGGCTCAGCGAAAAAGTAGTATAAGTGACACAAATGTGAATTTATACTAGTGATGTGCCGGATCACATAAAAGCTAAATCCGCGGATGCAGATACGGATACGGATTATATGAGTCCTGACCCACGGATTAGGATACGGATCATGCATTCAAGTACAAAAACGAAGAACTTTGAAGCGATTTTGATGTGTCGCATGGTTCCTTAAAACAAAAACATGCCAACTGTGAGG
This sequence comes from Liopterus haemorrhoidalis, assembly GCA_963971575.1. Taxonomy (NCBI): domain Eukaryota; kingdom Metazoa; phylum Arthropoda; class Insecta; order Coleoptera; family Dytiscidae; genus Liopterus; species Liopterus haemorrhoidalis. The sequence goes on from OZ020612.1 coordinate 52,793,208, forward strand.
CTCAAGTTGAAATATGCTTTTTGTCATCACTTCGATTTTCCTTCTTTTTGTCATGCCTCGCAAAATGGCGCTTTCTTTTTGTATGAACCCGTCGTTAAACTACGTGCTGATCCTGCCAATTGAGACACAATTTAGTTGAGTTCATAATCACTCACTCATTGTCTTTGATTAAATGTATTTTAATCTAATATGAAATGTAATTATACTAGACCGTTCGAAAAGCACCAGCATGTAATGTGATGCCCGACTAAACATCAAGTTAGCTGATCGGCGTAGCGTAGTGGTAACACAAGTGCCCTGCGTTGAGCATTTTCAACGCAAGCTTATATGAAAACTAATTCAAATTTATTTATATGATATCCGTTTAAAATCCGCCGTGAAAAAACGGTTACGGACCCGGCTACGGTTTTTTAATTTTGCAGATCATCCGCGGATATGGATATCCAATACAGTGGCGCACCCAGGAATTTTGGGAAGGGGTGGAAGACAAAAAAAAAGTGATGATAAAAACGTTATGATCTAAAAAAAAAGCTCTTCGCTTCTGAAATACAAGTGATGACAAAAAAAAGGTCCTCACTTGTAAAGTACAAGTGACGACCAAAAAAAAGGTCCTCATCTCTCTACTTTTAAATCCTTATCCATATATTTACCTAAGACCATGGTGATAAAAAATTAAAAAACTTGGCATTTCCCTCCTTCTTTCTAACGCCAAACACTTTTTCTATTTGAGTCTTGTTGACACTTTCCCAGTTGTTATTCCTCCAATCCCTGGATTTTTGTAAGTTGTCATTAGCTATTTTTTTATATATTGAAGTTGGCTTTTCCTGAACAAAATGATCAAAAGCTTCAATTAATCGGTAAAAGTAACTAGACTTGAAAATCTAGTTCCGCCTAAACCAAAGGAACAGACTTTATTTCAACTTAAAAAAGTATAAAAATAATTGTGTATGACAGTGTTATTTTTATGTTAAATAATATAAAATTAACATTAAGATTACTATATTAGTATTGTAATAAAATCCAATATTTCATTTTAGAAATGTAAAAATAGTAAGGTCTAAAACATCGATGTTTTGCCTTTGATGTACAACCCTACCATACACACGACGCGCACACCCTTGTCATCACATCAGTCAAGAGTGTTGTGCTCAAAAGGAAGATTATAACTATGTTTGTTTAATTATGAAGTCTACTTAAAGTAGAAAGTAATTTTTTATAGTTTCAATCTAACTTAAATATCAGAAGCAAGATCGAAGCTGCAACCATAACCTCACTTTCACTGTCAGCCGCCATTTTACAAACGTTGGCCCGTGTTCGCTATTTTTGTACTAGGCCAACACTGACGCTTCAACACATTGTCTGTATGGTACGCAAGTACAAGTGTCCACCAGTGCTACAAGTTACGGCCAGCTCAGTACCAACGCTGGCGAACATTCGCACACCGTGTGTAGGCGCCTTAACCAGATTATACACTTTCAAATTATACACTTATCTGAGTCACGTATACTTCTTTTCCATTGAATCCGTCAATCAGGGCAATACGTTATAATAAACTTACAATAGCGAAAAAAATAGCCATCAAAGTAAAAAGTAAGATATTAGGTCTCAAAATCGGGTCTTTCTTGATTTTGAAAGATAAAAAGGTCGAACCTTGGATTTTAAAAGATGAAAATGTCGATCCTTCAGATTTCGAAAGATGAAAATCTGCCATCTTTTAATTCCCTATTTAAAACACTGTTTATTTTATGTTGCAGAATCATCTAATTGTTAAAATGTTTTTAAAAATGCAAATAATTATATAAAAACATTCTGTTTGTTTATGACAAGTTAATTGGAAAACTTTTAAAGATTTTATTTAGATGTATAAGAGTTTGTAAATATATTTAACGAACGAGGAAGAATATATGTATTTCGCTCGATCCACAGCGAAAAAAAGTTATTTAAAGTACTTAGTAAATATTGAAGAAAAATAAACATTTATTTTATAAAAGATACTCACACTTTTTTACTATTTATCTGGGTTAAATTATATTATAGGCTGTTTCTTTAGTTTAATAGAACTAGATTTTGAAATCTAGTAAGTTTTTGGGATTGAGTGGAGCTTTTGATCATTTTGTTTAACAAAAACCCCATTCAATCACTAATGTGTGAGCTCGTGATAACTTATGAAATAATAACTCTGTTTAGTTTCGCGTAAACATTCGGGGTAAAGTATCGTAGAGTGCTTTTCCCACGAGAATTGTCCAGTGACGTGACACGCGCAGAAACCAGATTTGTATAGCCGCTTTGCTGCTAAACAATGGGTGTAGAACCAATTTCAAGTCGTATTTCTATCGGTTTGACGTCATTACTTTGCACATATACTATGATGATAAAACTGGCCAGTTTTAGTGAAAAAAAAAAAACACTAATAGAATACATAATTTGATAATGAGGGTTCGGAGATATTTTAAGGGTTTCTTCATCCATCACTCATGCCACTAATATATCTATCTGTCTAAAGCAGCAGTTCTTAACCTTTTTATACTCGGGACCCCCCAATTAGCCTAAAATATTTTCTGGACCCACAAGAAAATTTTTGAAATAATATGTTCTTAATAATTTGTTGTTTAATAATTAAGTTTATTGTAATTTTAAAAGCAAAAACTGGTAAAAATTAATGTTTTTCTTTTAATTTTGGAACCCCCTAAGATCTTTTCGGGACCCTCTGGGGATCGGGACCCCTCGATTAAGAACCGCTCGTCTAAAAGAAAGTAGGCGCAAACAGCCATCGTTTCTGTGTGCCAAAAATATCTATCTAACTGTCTAAAAGAAAATAGTTTTTAATATTTTAAATGAACAATCTAATGAAAGCCATCTATAATTTCGAACAAAAACTCATCTTTAAAAATAATTTTATTTAGGAGCGATTTTTAACAATAAAGTTTTGTCCCACACCCTATTTTCCAGTGGCTTTGGTTTAAAAATGTAGAAAAAAATACTGTTGCTAATTGATGTGAACCGGATTAGTATGCCCGGAATTTTTGATCAAATTATTCTTCGAGTTTTTTGAATTATAGAGTAAAAAATAATGTGGGGCGTCAAATGAAAGGCGTTAAAGCAAAAATTTACCAGCAAACATTATTTTTTTAGGCGACCATATCAAAAACAGTTCTTTTTACCGACCGCCAACATATATAAGGGAGGTATTGTGATCATACCGATTTTGACATTTCAAAATTTCGATGGATCTCCACGAATTGAGGCGTTTTGACTATTTTTAGCATGATGTCTGCCGGTCGGTCTGTCTGTCTGTCTGTCTGTCGGTCTGTGTACACGTGCAGAGCAAATTCGGCTGAAAGGATTTTTATGAAACTTCATATTTAAGCTTTTGACATCAATGGCACGAGTTGATTAACTTTTGGTAAAAATCGGTTAACTAGTAATGGGAGTTTACTCATGTCGGTTTTATGGTTTTTGCGAATATTTCAGAGAAATATTTCGGAAAAAAAAAACAAAAGTTGCTATAAAAGCAATAACTAACAACTTTTATTTGACACATTTATATTTATTTTTTATTTTCTATTTTTTTTTGTCTGTGTCCTGTGTCCGGTGGCCACAGCTGATTTTTTATCATCTAGTACTAGACAAAAAGTAAATCTTTTTCGGCCTAGGCCGATTCGCTTACTTTTTAGGCCGCTGTATGCCAACGCCATCTAGGATAGGAATTTTGTTCAATAACAAGCGAATATTTAAAATGATGTAGCTAATTAAAATAAATTAGTTACTTTTTCTAATTAAAATTACTTTTGATCACCCAAAAAATATAATGTGCACCTTTGCCAAAAAGTTTTTTTCCGTCCTCATCTGTTTGAAGGCCTCGGCTCTGCCTCGGCCAATAAATTCAGATGCGGACGAAAAAGATCCACTTTTTGGCCATGGTACACAAATAACTATTGTGCGATTTTTGCGTATTAAATTTCTGCGAAACCCTGAAATGTTTATAAACTCACATTTCACATAATTTTTTGTAATAAAACACTTGTATACTTTAAATATTGAATATAGTATGTTGAGCGAATATAACATTTTGAAAATAGAAAAGAAAATACTTTCATATATATTGAAATATTGACGATAAAATTTAAATATGATACATATAAATTATTTTTGACATGATATAAATAAAAATAGCTTTATTAGAAGAGTTTATTTACCAAAAAAATAAAAATGAGTGGCATTATTAAAAGCTGTTAATATATGTATTAGATTTGATAAAATAAAAATTGAGTGGCAGTATTAATAAGCATATGTAGCAGATCTGATAAAATAAAAATTGATGTCAAGTGTGAATTTTCACACATTTCAGGGTTTTGCAGGTATATAATAAGTGAAGGCGGTGCAGAAAAATTTGTCCTACACATTTTGCTTTGTAGTAATGACGGCAAAATGAACGATATTTTTAAAATAATTTATCGTCTGTTAATCTAAGAGCTTTAAAAACAAATTTTATGTTAAAATATTTTTTTGTTAATTTTAATTCTAATACCTAATACCATTATTTAGATTTCTAAATATGTGCAGTATTTTTTTATATAGCAAGGTTCATTAAGATTTTGAAAATTGCGCCTAAGGCTTCCATTGGTTGATTTAAGTCATATGCATGACACGTAGAATGAAAATTAAATGCAACATTTACCAAAATATAACTAGAATTAAAGACAAAATAATGTAAAGAAAATAAAATTGGAAAAATAAATTGTCTCCTCTGCCCGGGAGTGAACCCTAGTTTGCTGCGTAGCAAGCGATCAAGCTAATCATTAGACCAGGATACGCCTTCTAGTATAATGTGTTGCATAACTATAACTTTTATACATCGTCAACCAAAAAACACAAAAAATGCGTTATTTTCCGAAAACACAATCTGATCAAAAATTCCTGTTGTACTATTCCGGTTCACACCAATGTACATTACTTAGAATTTTGTTCAGATTTTTAGTTTAAACCATCTGGGCTACAGGGTGTGGGACAAACATTTTTTTGCACAATTTTGGCAAAAATCGCATAAAAATAATTTATTTTGCAATAATAAAATTTTGATCGTTAATCCACGTACTATAAGGGCTTTCATTTGATACCGTAGTCAGAATTTTAAAAAAATATTTTTTTTTTTTTCGTTGAGCACATATTTGTTTTTATTATTAGGGGGATATGTTTTTTAGATGTTTTAGTATTTTTCCTATGTGCGGGTCACAGAGTTGTATAAGCATGCCAAATTTCAACTCTCTAGTTTTAGCCGTTTGGCTACAATTTTTACCGAACAGACAGACAGACGACAAAATGACGTTATAAGGGTTTTTGGGTCATACCTACAAAACCCTAAAAATGAGTGAAGAACGACAGAGATTGCCAAAATAAAATTTGTTAAAAGCAGTGATGAGATTCAATTTGCTCAACAACCGGTTCGCAGGGGTATTTGTTTAAAAACACAAAATTTTCACAAAATTCAGAATAGTATATTTATTTAAATTAAACTTTAAGATATGTAATTATTTTAAATATTGCCAAATAGCCCTCTGGTTTTCAGTCACTTCTACTTTTTTTGTTTTTACACGAGGATCATCCGAACTGTGGTTGCTTCTTAACCAATTTAGCACTATCGGTACTGGATCCCAATCTATTAAAGGCAAACCATTCAAATTAATAACCATTATATTAGAATTAGAACCAATAATTAGAACCAGTCCTGCTGGACATTATCAGTATTGTTCTTTCAGTATCGGCGAGTTATGCTTTTGTCAAAAAGTCATTCCCTGTATCTAAAGTATTTTAACAAGCGGTTCGCCGAACTTAAAATTTCTTAACAAACGGTTTGAGCGAACCGGGTGAATCCCATCACTGGTTAAAAGGTAATGAAAAACAAAACTTATCTAACCTAGCCCTGGATTTATGTACATTGTTAAGCAAGTTTAAAGTTTCAACATTAAGGAAAAACAATTGAATATGTTTTAGAATTATTTCTTCAGTAAGATCTTAATATATTTATCAAAATCACAAGAAATTATTTTGTCGACTGCAATTAATCATTGATGACGTGTCTAAACTATGCAGTTGCAACCCAATTTTTTGCACCTTTATGTCTCAGCTTTTTGTTCTAAAGCCGGGTGGATTTCCAATGACGACGCAATTGACTTGATTTGAAGAATAATGTAAAGGATTCGATTACGTTTGATCTTTTATAACAAGTGTCTTGTTACAAATTTGATATCATTTGTGTTGAATATAAAGAAACATTTTATTGGGAAGAATACCAGTTTCTAGAGCGGAAAAAGTTTTGAAAAAGATAAAATAAACGACGTATTATAGTTTATTTCTTTCAAATTTAGAATGCTGCGTAATAATCGCATGGAGGTTTACCATTATTCTTCTTTCAGACTTACATTTTTGTTCATTGCTGAACTTAGGCTTCTCCTCTTTTCTTCTATAATTTCTTGTCCTTATCCAGTTGATGCCAATTTCTACCTGACAGTTTTTTGTACCATCCAACAACTTTTTTGAGGTCTGCTAGCACTATGTTTGGAAATTCCAGGGAACTATTTTGTTTGTCCATAGATTATTTTTTCTAGCTACATGACCCCTGTTCCATTTAAGGGACGCAATTCTGTTTATCGGTGATAATGTTTTTTGTTAATATCTTCGTTCCTTAGTTTATTTCTTAAGCTTACACCAAGCATGGCTCGAGAAAATGTAATTTTGCTTTTAATTTATAGGTACTTAAAACTGCGTATTTAATATTGTACAATAATATTAGCCGTCAAGAGCAGCGATAGCATTTTTTCCCCAGACAGGTCAAAATTTAATTTGAAATTTGGTAGATTCAAATCGTGTCTCATATATATAAATTGTAAATCTACCACTTTAGGGTACAAATATTTGGGTGGACTTTCCTGCCAATCTCATTAACTCAACCTAAGCTAGCGGCATTGTATTGACTTGTATAATATAGGTACATAACAGGTAACAGCTGAATTTCATTTCGCTATTATTATCATATTTGTCGATTTCCCTCAAGATTATTAAAGTAAACTTTGTTTCGTAACTTTTAGTGGTGGGGGTAAATAGCGAAGCTACGCGTCATCTGTATGCTAACGGGACGTCAGTCTTTGTTTATCGTATATGTTATATACACGTGAAGTTTGATTTTTGGCTATAAATATCAATTGTTTAATTTTCTGATTTTCTACTTGTTTTAATGTCTTTCTAGGGTTTTGTAGGTATGACCAAAAAACCCTTATACCGTCATTTTGTCGTTTGTCTGTCTGTCTGTCTGTCTGTTCGGTAAAAATTGTAGCCAAACGGCTAAACCTAGAGAGTTGAAATTTGGCATGCTTATACAACTCTTTGACCCGCACATAGGAAAAATACTAAAACATCTAAAAAACATATCCCCCTAAAAATATAAACAAATATGTGCTCCTCGATAAAAAAAATATTTTTTTATAATTCTGAGTAGGGTATCAAATGAAAGCCCTTGGTACGTGGATTAACGATCAAATTTTTATTTTTGCCAAATAAATTATTTTGAAACGATTTTTGCCAAAATTGTGCAAAACAAATTTTGTCCCACACCCTGTAGCCCAGATGGTTTAAGCTAAAAATCTGAAAAAATTCTAAGTAATGTACATTGGTGTGAACCGGAATAGTACAACAGGAATTTTTGATCATATTTTGTTTTTGGAAAAAAAGCATTTATGTGATTTTTAGCTAATAATGTACACAAGTAATAGCTTTGTAACACGCTACACTGGAACGTGTATGCTGGTGTAGTGGTTTTTGACGCTGGTTTTTCAGCCAAGTAACTCGATCCGAAAGGGATCGAACCATGCGAGAAGAGACAATATTATTTTTTGTTTCTTTTTTTAAAATTTTTATATTGTTTAAATTATTTTTTCAAAATTCTAGTTATATTTTGACAAATGTTGCATTTAATTTTTAAAAGCGTAAATTTAATAACCAGTGGAAATTGTTATAATTGTTAAATTATAATTTAATTCTGTTTGAATGTACACGAAATCAGAGGGGCGAAACTTATAACAACCAATGGAAGCCATAGGCGCAATTTTTAAAATTCTTAATGAACCTTGCTATATATATAAAAATACTGCACATATTTAGAAACCTAAATAATGGTATTAGGCGTTCGAATTAAAATTAACAAAAAAAATATTTTAATATAAAATTTGTTTTCGCATCCCAAATAATCATCATTCACTTACTAAATACCTGCAAAATCCTGAAATGTGTGAAAATTCACACTTCACATCAATTTTTTCTTTCTAAGGATTGTAAAATGGTTTAAAATACAGGCCTGTGTAATCCATAACATATGGTTGTTGACGGGAGAGTAATCTATATGGTATAAACACAATTGCTCACAAGTGGGAGGGGTGGATGATAATTCATCATAAATAGTTGATGTACGGTTTATGAGCATGAGGGGTAATTTATTCTACGAAGTTCGTAGCACCTTGGTTGAGAACCACTGAGATACTGTTTATTTGTATAGTTGATCTTGGATTCTTCTATTTCGAGAGCCATTGTTACTATGTTTTCTTTCTTCTAGGATTCTGTCTAAATCTTGTGTTTTTTTCAACAACGCAGGGACAACAATGTAGGGTTGCCCTGATTAATCGGCAGATAATCGGTAGTCGGCTATATTGGCCATTTTTCCGATGAATCGGTTTTGATAATCGGCCATTCTTATTTTTATTATTATTGTTAGACACGTATGCTAGAGCAAGAAAACCATGGGTAACAGAGAAATTTGAAAAGCATTGAAATCAGCTTGTAATATTATTCGTTTCTTCCGAGTTAAGTTGTTACGAGCTAACTTTTTACCGATTGAAGGGGGATTTTGCTAAACATAATTATCAAAAGCTTCTATCACTAAATATCACCACTTTATTGGTAAGGCGTTCAGTGTTATAATAGATACATTTAAAAAAATATTTAGATGCAGATAAAGATATCTAAGGAAAATTGTATCTAGATACAGACACAGAATTATAAAAAATATCTAGATACAGATACATACCAAAAATATTTGTATCTAGATACAGCTCGATACTTTTTACAAAACACTAAAAAATGAAAATACCATATTTTTTACCAAACATTGCATCAGTATTATACAAGCTATTCAAAAATGACCGTGACGTCACAAAAAGCCCACTAAATTCAAGGTAAAACACTATTCTATGGAATAAATTTGTACTAAATAACGTATGTATTATGTTAGCCATATGTGCTAACGTAAGAGTTGCGTATTTATAAGACTAATGTTAGTCTTATACATACGCAGCTATGTTCTTGTTAAGGGGATGTTTCAATCAAATTTTAGCCCTAATTAAAGTGGAATTCGTGTAATGTCACGATCTTTTTTGATCACTAATAAAAAATTACTAATAAGAAATATGTGATTATTTTTTTCCCATTCCATACAAATTTAATTTATAAACAAAATTTCAGTTGACATTCTCACACTGACAAATTAAATTTATTTGAACGTTTTTTCAATTTTACGTCCTTTAGGAAACAGCCTTACTTATCTTATTGATTTCACTTAGGAAATGAACTTAATATCTGCACTAGCATGGCCGGCTTCAAGTGATGAAATGCCTAAAAAAAATTATTAAAGTGTATTTTCAATCACTGGATATTTTTGAAGGACCTTAATTTATCTTGCCCAAGGCTTCACAAAGCCACGGTCTACTCCCAAACTACTTGTGTGGATATAATTTGTCATATGTTTTTAGTAAATTGCTCATCAAAATAGCAACAATAGTTATTCAAAAACTTAGTTTTCATTAATAATGACCCATTTTCCTTCAGTGTTATACCAACTATTGTGGTACCTAAATACCTAATATTTTTACGGCCTTTCAAAAGCTATGAAAAACGAGTGATCAACACTGAAGGCGTTAGATATCTTATTTCATTCCTAAACCATTTTCACGAGCTAGTTGCTAAAAATGTACGCCAGTAGTACTTTTGCATATAGGTACCATATATTTGACAGAAAATTGAAATAGATGATATCTAACGAATCAATTGTTTCAACACTTTATAAACTATAAATTTGCGGTTTAAATGTTAACTGCATGATATTGTATTTTCAACAGGGTTGGAGCTTTAGATTTAAATCTGTAGATTAAACTTTGACCCTAAAATACTAGGTTAATCCCAACGAAGAGATTAAGTCGTAAATCTCGTTCCTAAATAAATATGTAAAATATATGCATTTTAAAGCACAAATTCAACTCGTTGTCTCGTTCTGCAACGTAACAAAACTTAAAACTCAATCATATTTTACGACAATCTTTAAAATTCATATTCAGTAGAGTGAAAACGCGGAGATACGCTAGAAATCCATATGTGTATATGGAGAAGAAAAAAATTTCTTAGGAAAATATTAATCCACGTATTTTGGAAACTAAGCATTTTTTGTGCGAATTCTGTAGACATTGGTATGCCACCCTAGTAGTTGACCGACATGTTTAACAACTAGTTGGACATTCCATTTACGTGCCTTAAATGGACCAATGCTGCCAAATAAATCCATGTTGGAACTAGCAAATAGTTTGCGGTTACGAAGAACTTTTGCACTATTCTGTGACTAATATTTTCATGACAGGTACTTATTACCATACTGCATACACAGGGCTGTCTTAAGACATTTTAATACCCTGGGTTACCAAAATTTAACGTCTTTCTAACAAACAAATTATCCAAAAAATGCATTGCTAAGGATACAAAATATCTTAACTGAACGTAAATTTCAATTAGTTATAATAATTCAATATGAAATATACGTCAGATATCAGTTGGAGTTCCCCAAGGCGCTATTCTTGGTCCAGTTCTTTTTATTATTGCCTTACATGATTTACCTAATCAATATTAACATTTGTTGGAAGAATGCGGAGAAATAAGAAGTAGACCGAAAACGAGAACTGAAATTTTGTGGGAAACAGGAAGAGGGTATGAATGGATGAAAGAAGTGAAAAACAGAAGAGAGGAAATTAAGGAAAGGTGTCAAAGACAGCAATAAATAGAGCCGGAAAGTAGATTTTAAGCCGAAAGGCGAAAATTACATAATTATTATTAAGTTAATATAAACTAGTTCCTGAACATAATGTAAATATAAAATATTTAATAATAATAATAATAATAATAATAATATATATCTACATGGTTTGCCTGTATCTAAAAATATTGAAATGGCGCTATTTGCTGATGATGTTGCCATATCTGCATCTAGAAAGCAGCCTAGAGTTGTTATTAATAAATTGTAAACAGCTCTAAATCAACTTAATAAATATTACAATAAATGGAAGATAAAAATAAATACTAGCAAGCGTCTAGCAAATTTATTTCACTAATCTAAAAATAATTATGTAAATCGTTTGTACTATAGCAAAAAACTAATTGCATGGAACAAAAATGCTAAATATTTAGGCTTAATTTTTGATAGTAAATTAATTTGGAAGGAACACATATTACTAAAAAGTAAAAATAGCAATATATAATATCTACAGTCTAATTAATATGAAGAGTTCTTTCAGTAATGCAAATAAATTACTATTATATATTAAAGTGATCGGACGAATATTGAGTTATGGATCAACAGCCTGGGCTAGTGTATCGAAAAATTATTTATAACTTATCAGGTTATTCAAAATAAATGCCTGCGTGTGGCTTTAAAATTAAAAAAAAAAATCAAATTTCTTACATGACGTAGCAGAACAACCATTGAAGAATATATATATTTTACAAATTATGCTTCAATGCTTTACAAATAAATAATAATAATAACAATAATAATAATAATATTCACTTTTCACATTGTAGACGTCAGGTTAGTGTGCCGCATCTTGAACGCGAGAGAAAAAACACGTAATAATAATAATAATAATATATTAGCTGTAACTAGTACGAGTCGATCGTGCAAACACTCCAGATTAAGTATATATATTAAATATATTGTATTTAATTATATCATAATATATTAAAAAATGCAAAAAATTCTATGAAATCTGCAGCATTCATATGAACCCATTAATAAATACAATTGGTCTATATCAGTGTTTCCCAACCTTTTTCTCCTCGCGAACCCCTTATAAAATCCGAACGAATTTGGCGAACCCCCTGTGTCAGTGTTTCTCAAACTTTTTAAGTTCGTGGCACACTTATGGCACAGCTATGAGTTATTGAATATAGGTTTAAATGGAAAATTGTAAAATTTCGCAGCACACTCCTAAGATTTCACGGCACGCTAAAGTGCCGCGGCACACCGGTTGGGAACCACTGCCCTATGTAGTCGTTAATGACAGGGAAAAAAACAATAACATTTGGTAGAACATTTATTTTCCACATTTTCCATGCACAAACATTAATAAGACTAAAATGATAGCTATAAAAAATGAATAAAAAATCAATTCAACAAACCAACTGGTTCTTAGTTAAGCATACGTTAAATTTGAAAAAACTCTTAGTTAAATGGGATATTTGTGGCTGTTTGATGGAACAAAGCAATTCAAAGTTTGGCTCAATATCCAACAATTTCAGTATAACCATATATCAGGTTCTGCATTTAACCTGTGTCTGTATTTATCTTTCAGATATGTATATGTTGTGCAAAAGGGTAATAGAACTTCAATGGCTTTTTTTGATTTTTTGACAGAACAGGAAATTCATTTTTATTTGTTTTTCTGCGTTAATTTTCTTTGGCGATTTAAAATTCCGCCTTTACAATATTATTTTCGCGAACCCCATTTGTACACTCTGCGAACCCCCAGGGGTTCGCGAACTACCGCTTGGGAAACGCTGGTCTATATAATCTAGAAGAATTATCAAAACGACACAAGAGTAGGTTTCCTTCAACATTTAAAGACGCCTCTCTCTCATTATTATCACATATTTCTCACATTTTTTTAAATTAAACGCAATCACTTTTAAAACTGATAAACAATGCATACAACAACATTTCTAAATAAATATTTTGTTACTTTTGTTACAGGTGCTGTGTATTAACAATTTAATTTTATGTATTTTAACTATTTACTGAATAAACTTATTTATGTATACATATATATATATAAATATCTATATAATACATACAAATAGATGACTCATTCGGCACTGGTTAGAGTATTTAATTTTTTTGGAAGACATTTAAATAAATAACCAAATATACAGGATGCAAACAGGCTGTTGTATGATGATAATGTGCCATTCGCAATTTGGGAGACGTTGACTGAGTCAGGAGGGGGAGAGGGCTCACGGGCTTGAGCCACCCCCAAGAATTCGAAAAATACGTGGTTTTAGTGTTTTTAACGAATCCACTATTGAATTCTAGAGCTCATCGTAATTTCGTAATTAGAAAGTGATGATTTAAAAACATCATCAGGTCATCACTTGCAGTTTAGAAGCGAGGATCTTAGTTTTAGGTCTTCACTCGTATTTTAGAAGTGAGGACCTTTTTTTAGGGTTTTGTAGGTATGACCAAAAAACCCTTATACTGTCATTTTGTCGTCTGTCTGTCTGTCTGTCTGTTCGGAAAAATTGTAGCCAGACGGCTAAACCTAGAGAGTTGAAATTTGGCATGCTTATACAACTCTTTGACCCGCACATAGGAAAAATACTAAAACATCTAAAAAACATATCCCACTAAAAATATAAACAAATATGTGCTCATGGAAAAAAAAATATTTTTTTTAAATTCTGAGTAGGGTATTAAATGAAAGCCCTTGGTACGTGGATTAACTATCAAAATTTTATTTTTGCAAAATAAATTATTTTGACGCGATTTTTGCCAAAATTGTGCAGAAAAAAATTTGTCCCACACCCTGTAGCCTAGATGGTTTAAACTAAAAATATGAAAAAATTCTAAGTAATGTACATTGGTGTGAACCGGAATAAGACAACAGGAATTTTTGATCAGATTATGTTTTCGGAAAATAACGCATTTTTTGTGTTTTTAATTAAAATATGTAAAATATTTAATCCGCTATTTAACACAGAAAACGAGTGAACGTCCGTAGTCCAGTGGTAACGTTCTTGCTTCGTAAGTTGCAAACTACTGTTCGATTCCCGTCATTTTTATTTTTTCTGTTTTTTTTTTTGCATTTTTATTTTGTTTAAATTATTTTGTCAAAATTCTAGTTATATTTTGGCAAATGTTGCATTTAATTTTTAAAAGCGTAAATTTAATAACCAGTGGGAAGTGTTGAAATTATAATTTAATTCTATGTTTGAATGTATACGAAATCATAGGGGCGGAGTTTATGACTTAAACAACTAATGGAAGCCGTAGGCGCAATTTTCAAAATATTAATGAACGTTGCTATATAAAAAAAATACTGCAAATATTTAGAAACCCAAATAATGGTATTAGGCATTCGAATTAAAATTCATAAAAAAATATTTTCACATAAAATTTGTTTAAGCATCCCAAATAATTATCATTCACTTACTAAATACCTGCGAAACCCTGAAATGTGTGAAAATTCACACTTCACATAAAAAAAATTTAAGTCACCACTTGTGTTTTGAAAAGTAAAGTGTTTTTGGTCAGCACTAATTTTCAAGTTATTTCTCTATCCCTACCCTTATTTAAACAGTTTTGTCTTCTGAGCCTTTAGATTTCTGATGTTTATTTAAAAAAATATATATTTATGATGTTATACAACTATGTTTTCCAAAAATTCTGATTCAATTGATAAAAAACTTAAATCATTCAGTTTAGGCAGCCCTAATGATAACCAAAAATCTTCTTAAAAATGTGCGAGAAATACTTATAAATGAATGATTCTTTGGTGAGAAAATTGGTATTGCTGTATGTTATCATGCAGCAATACCAATGTGCTCATCTGCACGTTGCGGTCTTGACTCAAACTCAACTTGATGAATTTCACTGGAACATTCTCCACAAGCCTCTTTTTAAATAAAATTATTAAAGTTATTAAATGAAAATGAAAAATATTACGCATGAAGAAATTATTTGTCAAAACTCAAGATTATTTAATATCCATTTCATTTTTAATATCCTAAAAATGATTTAAACTGTATTAATTTTAAATTTCTTATTCACAAAAATATTTTTGTTACAGATTCTGTCATCTCAGCATCTTTAGGTAAGCAATTTTATGATAATTAATATATTCTCATTGAAAATAATCACCGCTCCAAGAAACTGAAAATTAAATTTACATATTTAAGAATTACAATCGTGACTTTTTCATTTGAAAAAATTTAGGTTATTTAATAATGATAACAAGTACTGTAAATTGAAATCAAAAACACACACGAATGTTAAAAAATTTACACATCCTATATAATTTTGGTGACCATACGTCCTTTATTTTAGAGCATTGTCCTTAGTTTTTTTACTTTTAACTGCACTTTTGTCTTACAGTTATTTATTATTTTTATATTAAGTACAAAAATTATGTTTTCGACCTGTGTGCCAATAGCTGGTGAGTCGTGGCGAGGAGTGAATCATCGATAAAACTCAAAATAAAACTCAAAATTTAATTTGAAACAATAGATGCATGTATATATGTTACGGCCAATGACCAAATGGCGGGCAGTGTTAACAACGACCGTTTTTTTAGTTTTAATGGGTACATTCGAGTTGTAAAGGGTAGAGCGGGCGCTGACCGAACAGTTGATGATGACGTCATGAATAGAACACTGACGGAGCGCAGCAACTCGAACACGGAGCGGGTTTAGATTGTTACGTAAAATCTAACCCTACAATTCTAGTCAGATTAGTTCACGTCAGTCATGCATCAAAATTATGTACTTCGGTTTGCTGTTGAATTATTTTTCAATGATGAAGATGATGAATCTGAATAAGTAATTTTAGAAAAAGTGTGAGTTTGTAGAAAATTCGGTATCAAATTTTACAGATCGTCAATTCAAATCACATTTTCGAGTCTTCTACAGTTTTCGAAAATGTTCTTGGAAAACTGCAAGCAGTGCCAGACGAAGTTCATCTGAGACCAGGGGGGAAATCCCGAAACAAAACTCGAGAAACAGCTTATGATATGCATTAGGGTCCCTTTCCAACATTGAGAGCTATAAATTTACAAATAGAACATAACCCTGTTTCTTCCATGTTAATTTTAAGCACGGTGTATTTAATTATTTTTATGTTGTGTTTACAAGCACATTACAGCTTTCGAAGTTAATAAAAAGTCACAAATAGAAAAAATTGATGTGAAGTGTGAATTTTCACACATTTCTGGGTTTTGCAGGTATTTAGTAACTGAATTATGATTATTTGGGATGCCAAAACAAATTTTATGTCAAAATACTTTTTTATGAATTTTAATTCGAATGCCTAATACCATTATTTAAGTTTCTAAATATGTGCAGTATTTTTTTTTATATAGTAAGGTTCATTAAGATTTTGAAAATTGCGCCTATAGCTTCCATTGGTTGATTAAATCATAAGCCCCGCCCTATGATTTCGTCAAACATAGAATTAAATTATAATTTCAACACTTCCCACTGGTTATTAAATTTACGCTTTTTAAAAATTAAATGCAACATTTACGAAAATATAACTAGAATTTTGACAAATGAATTTAAACCAAATAAAAATGCAAAAAGAAAACAGAAAAAATAAAATTAACAGGTTTCGAACTCTATATAGTTTGCAAATTACAAAGCGCACGACAAAACTAACTACGCTACTAGATCTACTGACTTGGTGTGTTACATAGCGAATTAAATATTTAACATATTTTAGTTAAAAACACAAAAAATGCGTTATTTTCCGAAAACATAATCTGATCAAAAACTCCTGTTGTACTATTCCGGTTCACACCAATGTATATTACTTAGAATTTTTTCAGGTTTTTAGTTTAAACCATCCGGGCTACAGGGTGTGGGACAAAGGGTTTTTTGGTCATACCTACAAAACCCTAAAAATGGTAATACTTTTACAGCCGTTCCCCCACCTTTTTTCGTCATAACCCATATGCCCGGTCCCAAAGCCCCAGACACATAGAGCGCACTCTGAATACACCCTCGACCGCAAAACGAATGTAATTGGGTGTACTCCGTGCGTCAATTCGAACAAGTTTGAGTGTACAGAACGTTCTCGGAGCACTCTGAGCGTCAAATCGAATGTGAGATAGGAATCGAGTGTGGTACGATTCGATTTTTATTTATTTTTTCTTAAGGGTCACAGAAGTCAAAGTTTTTTCTTGGGCGGGGCTTGCGATCAACGACAAGAAAAATGCATTATTTCATAACTTGTTTTTGAATGTTGGGGGGGTGGCTCAAACTACCGAGTTCCCTCTTTGAATATGCGGCTGCTGTGGGATTATACCTTCGTTAAAGGACGAAATTAACTAATTTGTTGTCAAGTATTTTAATTACTAATTACCGCGGAAGTGGTTAGTGACTTGAAGGACGTATAGATTTTTGTCTCCAGATTTTCCCATACTTTTAAAAATTCTATTTAAAATCAAAAATATTTTATAAAGTCTGGTTATTGAAATAAGGTTTTAAATCTCAAGAGAAAACAAAAGTTATTTCAAATCAAAGTATCCCATCGGAATTTACGCTTAGTTGGAAGAATTTTTACCATTCTAAGGCACTTCCTTAAAATGAAAACGCGTCTAGAGAACCCAGACATACACGAACTTTATAAATCTTTATACATATTGACAGGAAAGGTAACTTTACCACATATGCTACAGAAAGTAATGCCAACATAACATAAATGTCATACTTTGTTATTTATACAATATCTTATATCTGTAACATCTATAACATTAAAAAAATTGCTACGTTTTTTTTTTGTATGTTTTTATTGTTTACGTATATTTAAAAACATCTGCGACATAAGATATATTGTGAAAAAATGTAAATCAATATTTTATTATGCAGGGTGTTTACGGTCTTCTTATTTCGTTTTTAATGGGTGATACTAGAGGTCAAAAAAGGCGAAAAACATTAAAACACCTTAGTAAAAGTGTTATAATAAAAGAGATATAAATTTTTTAATTTTTGGGGCTTTTCCGCCATAGCTCTCCAAATATTTATCCAATAAAAAAATGCATTTAGATAAAAGATTTGTCTTTTTATTCTTAACAATATTTGTAATATAAGTTTTTGATGTTAAGTCAATAATAAGGGATTAATTAAAATTTTTGATTTTTGGGAATTTTCCGCCAAAACTCTCCAAATATTATCCAATCAAAAAAAAAAATGCATTTGTCTTTTATTCTTAACAATATTCGTAATATAAGTTTTTGCTGTTAAGTCAATAATAAGGGAGTAATTTTAATATTTAATTTTTTCGGGTTTTCCGCCAAAACTCTCCAAATATTTATTTATCCAATCAAAAAAATGCATTTAGATAAAATATTTGTCTTCTTATTCTTAACAATATTCGTAACATAAGTTTTTGCTGTTAAGTCAATAATAAGGGAGTAATTATAATTTTTAATTTTTGTGTTTTTTCCGCCATATCTCTCCAAATATTTATCCAATCAAAAAATGAATTAAGATAAAAGATTTGTCTTCTTATTCTTCACAATATTTGTTATATACATTTTTGCTGTTATGTCAATAATAAGGGAGTAAATTAAATTTTTAATTTTTAGGGCTAACAACGAACGGCCAGTGACAGGCATAAAAAAAATAGCAAATTCCTTTAAGCTTACTTCGAGCCTTTCAGATTGTGATGTTTTAGATTTTTACTAACTAAACCTAACCTGTCATTGGTCGGTTACAAGTTTTTTATACAAAAGTAACGATTAGAAATAAAATTAGTATCAACCGAAATTTGCTGCAATTTTTTTACACTAAGATATTTTTAATTGTAAAAATATATTGTAAAATTGTTATTGTTCAATGACCTGACATATATTTGGACGTTGCATTTTGATTTTCAACTTTATTTCATTTTATTTATTGACTATTTAACTAAGCTCTGATGAAGATTTTAAATATAAATTGAAACGTTAGCGAAGTTAAAATATTTTAAAATTCTTATAAAAAGTGACGTCATTGTTTTAGTAACTTTTATTGATGATTTTTCTTTACATAATACGTGTCAAGAATTCAATACTCCTACATTTTCTTATCTTGTGAAAGCTTTGTTTTTTTTTCATATCCAAAATTCGTCTCTTGAACAAACTTAATCTTGTAACACCTTCTCATATCGTGAAAGAGCAGTAATTAGAATAATAATATTTTTTCCATGTTTATGAAATGTAATTTCGAATATTTTGATTCGGTTTAAATAAAATTGATATCGACAGAAAGTTATGAATAAATAAAATTTAACCGTGGGAAATTGCATAAATAATTACAAAACAATATAATTTAAAAATTTTTATCTACCAATTTTTTTATAACAATTAAATATTTACAAAGCAATATCAATTTACTAATTTAATTTATTCTATTTCAGAATTAAATAGAGCCATAAATTTAATGAAATTTCATAGAAAAACCTTTCAGAATTTTATGTGAATAGTTCTTTATGTGATGGGATTTCACTGTTACCAAAGTGTTAGTTCAGATTAGCTTTTTCAAAGATATAAATTATTAGCGAGTGGTTTTGTAATAATTACAACTCATTTCAGAGCGCCGCTAGACATTATGGTAACTTTTTGTACTAATAATTCAAGAAAATGCAGAGAAAAACTATTTAACAAGATAATCTGCATAATTTTCTTTAATTTAACAAGATTAAGCAAGTAATTAATTTAGACATGAAGCTACACAATTCGGTCAAGTTTTAGGATAAAAATTTTAAAAAGTCAAAAATATGAAATGGAAGAATAAAATATTTTTTCTACCACAGCGCCTAAAGTGGGTACTTTACGCAAGCCTAAAGTATGTAAAGCTGAAAAAAGCTGGAATATTTTCACAAAATTGTATTCAAAGATTGGTTTAAAGCTTTTTACCGACCGCCAACATATATAAGTGAGGTATTGTGATCATACCGATTTCGAAATTTCGATGGATCTCTACGAATTGAGGTCCCTACATAACGTTTTGACTATTTTTAACATGATGTCCGTCGGTCTGTCGGTCCGTGTACACGTGCAGAGCAAATTCGGCTAAAAGGATTTTTATGAAACATCATATTTAAGCGTCTGACAATGGCACGAGTTGATCATCTTTTGGTAAAAATCGGTTAACAATGAATGGAAGTTTACTCGTGTCGGTTTTAAGATTTATACGAATATTTCACAACAGAGAAATATTTCGAAAACATTTATTTAACAAAAGTTGCTACAAAAGCAATAATAACAACTTTTATTTGAGACATTTTTTGTTAAAGCTGCATAAATTAAACAAGTACTTTGTGATGGTAGTCGGTCCTGTGGTGGCCACAGCTGATTTTTTTAATGTTGTAAATATTGTAGAGGATAAAAACATGTTAAAATGATAGTCAACTTTAAAGTACTAAAGTATTCATTTAAATAACATTAGAACAAATGAATAACGGGGCTTTAAAAATGATTATGAAAACGGCACGTAATTTCAAATTAATTGAAAATACATATGTAAAGAGAAATTTTCAAAAAATTAAAAAATTAATAATAATAGTAATAATTATTTTATTTAACTTGTAGGTAATCTTTTACATAACAGTTTTAGACTGAACAAAAAATGAAATGTAATTGAGTATAATAAATAATACACTAAATTAAAATAAAATATTGTAAAAGTAAATGCTAATTAGTAGAGACCGGTAAAAATATGCAACGGTACTTTTGCCATAGGCGTGCTATTTTAAACTTTATTTTAACGAAAAACCAACAAAAAACAAAAGAATAAAACACTTGTACCGCAATGAATTCTTATCTTAATAACGACACCTCATTATTTTCGGATTATATCCGAGATAGGTAATTCCGGTCACTCCTTTGCTATTGGTCAGTTTTTGATAAGATATTAAATTTTTATACGATACACTATTTGTCAGCAGGGCACATTACAAATATATATAATTACATTTTATTTCTACAGATAACAAATGTGCCGCTTTTTATCGAAAAACACCTAACTAAAGTACCGTTGCATATTTTTGCCGGACTCTACTAATTAGCTAAATATTATAAATCTCTTCTTATCTGTTGCCACCGTTGCGTTGCGGGAGACAGAAGACAAATTTTATCAAAATTAAATTATAATCAATGACTCACTTAACATTATATATTTGTTTAAATAGTTTTTTTAAAGCACAATGCGTTTAATGTGGCGTCGAGGAAATTTTATATTTTTGAAGAAATGAAAAATGACAATTATAACTACATATTTCTCGAGAAATTCTCGAGAAAGAATTCTCGAGAAGAAACACTAGCTATAAGGCATTTCAACATTTTTATTCTAGGGGGGTATTTACTCATGAGATCAAGTAGGCTTAGGTTTAGAGCTCCCGCGTATTTCGGGCTCCGAAGGGGTCTGTTCTTCTCGTTTTTAGGGTTTTGTAGGTATGACCAAAAAACCCTTATACCGTCATTTTGTCGTCTGTCTGTTTGTCTGTCTGTCTGTCTGTTTGTCTGTCTGTCTGTCTGTCTGTCTGTCTGTCTGTCTGTCTGTCTGTCTGTTCGGTAAAAATTGTAGCCAAACGGCTAAACCTAGAGAGTTGAAATTTGGCATGCTTATACAACTCTTTGACCCGCACATAGGAAAAATACTAAAACATCTAAAAAACATACCCCCCTAAAAATATAAACAAATATGTGCTCATCGAAAACAAAAATATTTTTTTTAAATTCTGAGTAGGGTATCAAATGAAAGCCCTTAGTACGTGGATTAACGATCAAATTTTTATTTTTGCAAAATAAATTATTTTGATGCGATTTTTGCCAAAAATGTGCAAAAAAAATTTTGTCCCACACCCTGTAGCACAGATGGTTTAAACTAAAAATCTAAAAAAATTCTAAGTAATGTATATTGGTGTGAACCGAAATAGTACAACAGGAATTTTTGATCAGATTATGTTTTTGGAAAATAACGCATTTTTTGTGGTTTTTGGTTCACAAAGTACAAAAGTTATACCAATGTAAGACACTCACATGCATGGCGTGCGATGGCTACATGCGTTAGAGCACTCTTAAACTGGCTGGAAAACGAAGGGTTTCGAGTTCGAGTACGGAGTGAATTTTATTTTTTCTGTTTTTTTTTTTTTTGCATTTTTATTATGTTGAAATTATTTTGTCAAAATTCTAGTTATATTTTGACAAATGTTGTATTTAATTTTTATGAGCGTAAATTTAATAACCAGTCTTATTATATGATTAACAGACGATAAATTATTTTAAAAATATCGTTCATTTTGCCGTGATTACTACAAAGTAAAATTTGTCCTACACACTCAGCATACTGCCTTCACTTATTATATACCTGCGAAACCCTGAAATGTGTGAATATTCACACTTCACATCAATTTTTTGCTCATCACTTTGATTCGACTTCCTTTAGGTGCCTATTCTATCTAAACCCTAATTCGGTACACTGGTTGAAAATTCACTATTCCATACAGTTGTAAAACCCTATTGTCCGCAAATGTAGCAGTTGATAGCATTTATATTACTATTGTGCGTTCATAGAATAGGGGAGACCACATTTTATTTTATTACGCATAGAAAAAATGTAATTTAAAAAAAAATAGAAATTTATTATATATTTCCGAAACGTGTATTTTTATTTTATAACCCTAATATTTTTCTATACCATGTATTTTACTGTAAAACTTGTCAAAACATAATTACTTCCTTTAACTCTTAAACTGTCATTGTTTCTAAAATTTCTCGCTAGAGGACTCTCGTCTTGTGTTATTTTAGCCGTAACTTCATCCTTTTGTTTGAAGGTAGTTAATATTTTTAAGCTTTACTTTGGCTATTAGTGTCGAACACACTCCTTTGTGTGAAAGGGGAATCAAAGAAAAATGGCTCTTCAAGAGATTTATTTGGGAAAGTAAAAGGATCTTAAACAAAAATAAAGTTAGAAGAAGTATTGAAGGACTATTTAGAAGTTTGATACATCAGTGTTTGAACTGATGTTTTACTTATAAACTCCCATTCAAAGCTATAAATGAATGCACTGTGCGTAGTGAATTATTACTGTATATTGTCACTAATCAGTATGTCATTTCATGGTAACAGAAGCGATCACATCTATAAATTTAGTGCCCTGTACCTTGTTCGTCTAGTTAATGCACTGGACACTGTGGACAAAAGTTTGCAAGCTCCATACGTAAGGTGCGTTCGGCATAAGATAATAATCTACACCAGGGGTTCTTAAACTTATGTAGTCCGAGGACCCCCTCTTGAACAACCGATTTTATGCGGACCCCTTCCTAACCCTAGGCATTTTACGTCGTTCTTGAGACTTAATTACTGGCTCAATAATCTTATAGGCACTACGTTATAATAAATATTGGTAAAAATGTATCACTGGTTATTTTAATAAATGGTCTTGCGCATTTATAGAGATTTTTATTAGCATATAGGATAAAACACATAAAACAAAAATAGTAGTAAAAAGAATTAAAAAAGTTACAAATTATAATACGTTAAACTTATGCAAACATTTCTTGGTCAAATATTGGTCAAATTAAATCTTATTGTTTAGTTATGTCAATAACTAGTTAGGTAGCAACAAATATAAAAAGTCTTGACCATGTAGGATTCTTATTAAATGTGTTATTTGAATAAAAGCGAAAAGTTGGATGTAAAGTTAATGTCAAAATTGTTTCGCGGATCCTAGTTTAAGAACCACTGATCTACACATTCTGCATGCACAATAAACGTTCGGTCTAAAGTTTTTGTGTGCTTTGTGCTGCACGAAGATCGTTCGGCAAACATCGGGCAGTGCAGTTTGTGTTGCACAATCGTCACAAGTTCAAATCGTGCGACAATCTGTGCAATAGTATTTTTCGCGGTAAAAATATAAATGTTTTTTTTTCTACAAAACAATATGAGAGAAAACAATTAAGATATCATTGTTGCAAATAGTACAGACATGAACCTCATGATGGAACATGTAAATACACTTAAAAAGACTCAGAATTTTCTGGATACAAGCGGAAATATACTTTAAATTGATTTGTAGTCATGTTTGGAACAGTACCTCTGCATATTCAATCACTTTTTCCAAAATATTTTCTGGTTTGGAAAATTCTTCTGAATTGTCTTCCTCATCAAATAAAATTTCTTTTATATTACTTAAAAGCATCCCAAAACCTTCATGCGTCATTTTTATATTATAGTACAAAACAAGTAACAGGAGACAGACTTCATGTAATCAAACACACATAATTTAATTGTAATGCCCGAGACTACCGAAGGAAGTCGAGGGTATTTCCATTTAAGGGATTAATGCACTTTACTCCCGCGACGCATACAAAACTTTTCCCACGTCGATAAGTTACAATTTATTTAATCAATTTGAAATTTGATTTCATATAATTTTCAAACAAAAATCAATAGATAGCTTGTTTCTATTATGAAAAATAGAATTTGTTTATGTTATGGTGAATGTGCAAATATTGAATAAGTGTTAAATTTAATATATATTGTGAAGATTTGTTAAAATGTATTTAAATAACACTGTTAATAATTTAAAAATGGAAATAAACAGTGATGCTGGCGACGAGAACTTTTTCGGAACACCACTAGATACTGCGTCAGTTGCAATGGAGGCAACTGCCGACTTTTTGCCTGCAAAATCAAAGAGATTTTATGGAAAGGCATAGGTATACAGATTTCAGAAAAAGGTGTTAAAATGGTGTGAATTTCAGAAGAGTGTAGACAATTTCACAGAACATTACTATTTTACTTGGAAATGAACCTTTAACTTCAACAAGCTTAATTTTTAAGTCAATTATTAATGTAATTAGTAAAAAAACTAATTTGGAAAATGAAGGTCACTATATTAATATTGTTATTTCTAGTAATATTAGTATTACAATACATAACAAATAATTATGGAATTTGTCTTTTTTACATCTGACAGTTTATTGAGGGAATACAGTTCAAAAAATTTCTCTAGAGAATAAAGTGACACTTTATATGTCAAAAACTAGGTACCTAAAATCGGTTTTACATACGGTCGTCAGAAATTGCATTTACGCCTTCGTAGTTAGTGTGAAAACACATAGGTGTCACAACATGTGTTACGTATTAATTTTCAACGCGGTTATTAAATGTTAAAATAGTCTATTAAATTAATTCACCACTCACAGCCTACAGTGTATTAATTTTGAAGCTGTGAATACAGCTGAAATATTACTTATAACGAATATTTGAGAAAAATAATATTTTACTAGTATATTAGATAAAATACGATGGAAGGAAAGAAAAAATTTAGTTCTAACCTCAATATGGAAATCAAGAAAAAGTGATATTTGAAATGGAACAGGTAATATTGACTTTCGATATTCAAAACGAGTTCAGTTTTTCATTTCATAGAAAGATTCAAGAGATTTGAAAAAAAAAGCTTTTTTCCTCTATGAATGTTTTTCCTCATAAAATTTTGTCGCTTTCGAACAATCTTTATTTAAGACTGGGACACAGAAAGGCACAGTGCCGGACCTATTTTAAATATGATTTTGACGTCTTTTCATTTATATTATACGAATCCAGTGCTTCTTAACTGATTTAAAAGCGCGGCACACCATTCACATGATGTGTTTTTACATGGAAGACTGACATTAGAATATTCAAATCAAGTTGAATTATATTCATTATACAGAGTTTTTCATAAACTGCTTACCTGTTTTGCCTTTAAATGTTTAATTTAATTTTTTGTTTTTATCATTTTTGGTTGACTTTATTGACAACTTGCGCTGGTGAAATATTTGTTCTAAAAGTAGGTGGTAGTCCAAAAACGTTTGAGAAACACTGTGTTAGATCACCAGGGCCGCCGAGAGGACTTCTGACGCCCTGGGGAGAAACTTTCTTTGCAGGCCCCGGGTAATGATCAATTCTATGCCCGGGGCCGTCAAGAGGGTGAAAACTAATTTTAGCTCGGACTCTGGACTATATACCAGGTCTACAAGTATGAAATGCGGATTTTTTTCAAACTTGCCGCGCAAACAGAATGTATAGTTCAAAGTTTCAACACATATGGCGTTTTGTCAAGTGTCAAATGCGTATAGGTTATAATTTGAAAAGTGATCATATAGTTTTGTTTTACTGTGTTAAATATGTCAAATTTTGTGCCAAATAAAGAGCATTCGCGGACAGTACTACTGTTTTGTTTTCATTTGAAAAAAACTGCTGCTGAATCATACCGACTGCTTCGAGAAGCTTATGGTGAATATGCTCCATCGCAAGATACGTGTGAACGATGGTTTCGGCGTTTCAAAAGTGGTGACTTTGATCTTACAGACAAAGAACATGGAAAACCTCCAAAAAAATATGAAGATACAAAATTGGAAACATTGCTACAGGAAGACGATAGTCAATCACAAAAACAACTAGAGAGCAGTTAGGCGTTAGTCAACAAGCTGTTTCCAATCGCCTACGAGAGATGGGTAAGATCCAGAAAGTCGGCAGATAGGTTCCACATGCATTGAATGAGAGGCAGATGGAAAAACGCAAAAACACTTGTGAAATTTTGCTTGCACGATACAAAAGAAAGTCTTTTTTGCATCGTATCATTACTGGCGATGAAAAATGGATTTATTTTGAAAATCCCAAACGCAAAAAATCATGGGTGAACCCAGGCTCACCATCCACATCAACTGCAAGACCGAATCGCTTTGGCAAAAAGACAATGCTCTGTACTTGGTGGGACCAAAAGGGTGTGGTCTATTATGAATTGTTAAAACCTGGTGAAACAGTTAATACCCAACAACAACTGATCGAATTGAACCATTCTCTGCTCATACGACGACCATAACACGAAAGAAGAGAGCACAAGGTAATCTTTCTTCACGATAATGTTCTATCACATAAGGCAAAAGCAGTTTGCACATTGGAGGCACTCAAGTGGGAAGTGCTACCCCATGCCGCTTGCTCACCCGACTTGGCCCTTTCAGATTACCACTTGTTCGCATCGATGTGTCACGCACTTGCCGAGCAGCACTTTTGTTCATCTGAAAATGTGAAAGAATGGCTAGATGAATAGTTTGCGGGGAAAGGGGAAGAGTTCTACTGGCGAGGTATTCACAAATTAAATAAATAAACTTTTACTGTTCTTTTGACTTTAATGTGTTTTATTTAAAAAAAAAGAATCCGCATTTCATACTTGTAGACCTGGTACAAATGTAGCGGGAATTTTCATTATAATACAGGTGAAAATACAACTGATGACCTAAAAAAAAGTCCTTACTTCCAAAATACAAGTGAGTGCCCTGGCACTTGCCTCGATGCAACGCCGTTCCTACGGCTCTGCCCAGGACCCTGGGGCCCCAAGAACCACGGGGCTCCGGGAAATTTCCCCGGCTACTTCCCCCTCTTGTCGGGCCTGTAGATCACTTATATTTTGACAAAAAAAACACGTAAAAACCACGTGTTTTTAGAGCTCATGCGGGGGGCTCAAGCCCCTGAACCCCCCAAGGGTGCGCGCCTGAAACCCAAGAATTGTAAAGTATTTATACACCTTCAAATATTTTCAATAATGAAGAATAACATTTTGTATTACTGGATTGTTAACGAGTACGAATACGAGACCAATATTATATCTAAAATTCTTAATTAAAATAAGTAGGTCATTTCGATATGAAAAAGAAAATGTCTATTCCTTTATCTCGCACTTTACATTCTAGCGCTATTTTAAAATGTCTGCTAGATCCCTGCGCAGAATGTAATCGATCAAATTCCTTTTTGGCTGGTAATTCTTCATAATTCTTTATTGGAAAGTCTACCTTGTCATATAATTCCCGTGGTGGTTTAAGCTGATATCGGACCTAGCGGCCTTAAGGGGCCCTGTGTTTGAAGGGGACCCCGCAGGGTTCTGCGATATATATTTTTTCATTGTCAAAATATTTTGATAGATCTAGTTAGAATTTCCTGATCCAGGCGTAAGCTTTCGACGTCCCTGCGGTCCCGCTATCATCCGAAGCTGTAAGGGATCCTCTAATAATTAAAATAAGATAATCAGATAATCTTCTTTTCGTAAAGTAACGCCATGCCAGTCTATTTTGTTTAGAAATGTCAAATTTAAAACGAGAATAATTATATTTTAAATGAAAGGATTATTTGAAGGAAAGTTTCAGTTTCATTATTTAAACTTTCAAAACATAATTAATATTATAATAATTATATTATTATTTTTATTCTTTTTATTTAGTGACCCATGATTTCTTAACTCCAGCGACCCACGGACTTGATTCTCTCGTATAAAAAGTGTCACCGATTTCCACTGATTTCCGGAAACCGGTTGTTAAATTTTACTGCGGTTTATTATAAACTGATGGTATTTGTATCTGTAGTTGTATTTATTTACCCCTCCATGGACGGATCTAGCAATTTTTAAGGGGAAGTGATGTAATAGATTGAATAGAAAAATATAAATACTTATAATCCCTTCCCATTAAATTTTTTATGAGTATCGCCCCTTCCTCGTTCCACTCATGCCGTTCCCTTCACTATGAAAACCGGTTGTTCATAAATGGGGGTGACACCACTGCCCATATACGAGGATTGTCCGTAAAATAAGGTCGTCATTTTTTTTCACAAAGAAAAACACGTTTATTTGCAATGAGTTATACATTGTTGGAAAGCCTGAACTTTCTACTATTTTCCTACATAATCCCCGTTGCGGTCGATGCATTATTGCATGCGGTGTAGCATTTTTCGTATACCCGTGTCATAGAACTCTCCCACCTTGGCGCACAGGTAACCTTCTGGCTCTTCTTTCAACTCCTCGTTGGTCCTGAAAATCGTCCCACCCAGATGTGATTTCAACGCAGGAAACAGATCATAATCACTTGGTGCTAGGATGCATTACCCTCTCCACTTTTCAATCATTTCGTCCGAAACTGATGACCATCCGGCACGCTGTTCATCATGGACGTGTGTACGTCCGTTTTTAAACTATCTGCACCATTTTCGCACGTTTTCGATGTCCATACACTTCACATAACTCTCGATAAATTTCTATAGTCGTAGTATCCTTAGCACACAAGAAAACGAATCACAGAACGTAACTCACACCTGGTGGTAGCGGCGAGTGGAAACACCATCGCGGACGGCTACCAAACCAAGATTAAGCGTCGCAGACAGCTCGGAGTGGTGGGGATTTGTAGGCGGGGAATCAAGCTACACGCCAGTGTTGCCAGATCTTGCGTTAAAGCGTTCCTCGCAACTCCAGCGTCTTGGAGACCTTATATTACGGAAAACCATCGTAATTCATTTTGTTGATCCCATTATCGTTTTCTTTAGTTAATAATTGTAAAGGAAACTTTAAAATGGATCTCTAATTTGTAAATAACTAAGTACACGGTTGCTGAACCTCTGTGCAAATAATTATAAAGTTAACTTATAAAGTTAGTATTAATTTTTAATTAAACTAAATATTGCTAATAGTCCTTTCGTTTAAATAGTTTACTTACTTAATCCTGAAGCTTTTCTACCTTGCGGTGTAAGGCTAGAGTCGAGTTACTTATTTTCTGGTGTTGTTCTATGTGCAAATAATAAACTTATAAAGTTATTAATTTTTAATTAAACTAAATATTGCTAATAGTCCTTTCGTTTAAATAGTTTAATGTTGTTTAATTAACTATTTCAGAATATGATAAAAGTTTCAGTAGTTTAATAATTAAATTGTTTTTCATTTTGATAAGTTTGTCCTGGTTTAAATTGACTTTGCAAACAAGTGTTGAAATTTAAGTGAATCTCTAAATAAAGTACTTGAAAGTGCTAGCGAATTGTTGTTTGTTAAAGTGAAGGATATATTAATAATAATGATATAAAAAACCATTTGTCTTTATATGTTTTACTAGGTGAATGTTTCGGTATTAAATTGAATAATATGATAATTTACACCATGTTTATTTACGTTTGTTTACATAGTGCATATCTACGAAGATTCATTGCAAGATGTGACCTTTAATCTTGACTGATCTTAGGCAGGGGCGCCGCAAGTAAGTGGCCAATTTGTGCGCCTCATAATATATAGTTTTCTGTAGCTGCTAGGTGGCACAAATAGCCTCTACGAAGCATCGCCACCTGCTTTTATTTTTTCCTTAATTTTCAGCCAAGATTTTCCCATACGTTCAATTTCTTGAGAAATAGACCTGCGCCAGGTAATTGCAAGTCTACCTCTTTTGTGCTCTCCCTGAGGATTCAATTCAAGTGACTGTTTGAAATTGGCAGGCTTTTTCAAAGCGTGTTTATCCACTTCCATTTCCGGGTTATTATTTATGTCGCAATTGGTTTTTGGCTTGCTAGTCTCACAAGGTTTGTATTTGAGATTGTATTTGGCCAAAAGATGTTGAAGATTTTGCTCAGACATTTGTTTGTGAAAACCTCTAGCCGGGAAGTTATCTGGTTGGTCACCTTCCATGTTTCACAGCCAAACAAAAGTGCGGGAAGAACGTTAGTATGTGAGATACGTAGGGCAGGAGGAAAGTTTTGTGATACAGGATTACTTTTTAAAATTTTTCAATCACGTTCAATACACTTCACGTTCAATACACATACGTATAAACCACGTGTTAAAATGTCTTCCCACTTTTCAGTTGGTACTTCTGCATAGGGTTGGTCCCAAGCTGCTAGAAGCTCATCATCGCTCTTAAAATGGCGGCCTTTAAGTTTATCCTTGATGAAAGGGAAGAGTCCAAAATCCCAAGGAACGAGATCTGAATTATACGGTAGATATTCTAACACTTGTAGTTCAGAATTATTTAAAAATTCTATAGTTAGTTCAACTTGATGCTCGGGTGCTTTATCTTGATGCAAGCACCAAGTATCAAGGCGTGATTGTGGCTGTAAGTTTTGAAGAGAATAAAAATAAAATAAGGCAAACAAAACTCAACGTACCACTTAGCCGTAACTGTTCTTGCTCTTCTAGAATAATTCTCGTAATAATCCCTAGCTTAACGAAGAATACGATCATTTTCTTCCTTTTCAAAGAGCCATATCTTGTTTCTTGACTTGAATAATAAAGCCATGTTTCGTCCCCTGTCACAATGGAATTCAAGTATTTCGAATGTCCCATTACAATTTTTTTAAACATTTTTCGACACCATTCAAATCTTATTGCTGTTTTTGCATCAGTCAGGTTGTTGGGTACCCATAGCGTACAAACTTTCCTAACTTCCAGATGGTCGCGAAGAATTGAACGGATAGCTGGTCCATTAATGTGCAAAGACTCGCCTATCTGCCTGTATGTGATTCACCTATTTTCATCAAACAGTTTTTTAATCGCTGCAATATTTACAGGAATAACTGTTTAACAGGGCCTTCCTGGACGAGGATCATCATCTAGATTAAAAATTTCACTTTGAAATTATTTATACGAACGAAACACTTGGACAATTCACAGAAAAATAGTAAACATTTCTGACGTACACTCTTCCACAGACAAACCAGGTTTGAAATTATACAAAATTATTGCACGGTGATCTCGTCGCATTAACTCAGTCATATTAATAAGTTTATACTTACACTGCAAACAAAAGACATATATATTTTTTTTATCCGTGTATCTATTATGTTTTGAATGGCCTTTTTAATGATGCATGAATAAATTTGCTATGTTTATTTATACAGCCGTATAGCAAAACTTTCCTAGCGACCTGCGTATTTGTTATTTCAAATACTTTGATTACCGATCAAAGTATTTGAAATACTTTTACTGATTATTTGGCATAATTCTAGTTCACAGTCTAATTACGTCCTAACGTTAGTTTTTTTTTTTTTTTTTTTAAATCTGTTAGTTAAAATTTTTAGAAACAAAGCTATATGCGCCTAACGCAGCCCATCTAAATGACTATACTACATATTAAAAACAATAAATTAGACAATAAATAAATAAATAAAATCATAAAAATAGCGCATACTCAATAAAAGAAATCTTGCACGGATAAATACAAATAAATAAAATAAAAATCAGCTGTGGCCACCACAAGGCCGACCGCCATCATAAAGTACTTGTATAAAAAACATTCTACCAGCAGAGTAGAAATAACTTGGCCGAATATTTTCTAACAGAGATATTATTTATCATAACCATAGAAACGTTACATATAAGTATGAAAAAATTGAGACAATTGATTTTACAAAATTTTTTAGAAATTTTCGTTTTATCAAAAAACGTCTCAAATAAAAGTTATTAGTTATTGCATTTATAGCAACTTTTGTTAAATAAATTTTTTCGAAACATTTTTCTGTTGCTAAATATTCGGAAAAATCTTAAAATCGACACGAGTAAACTCCCATTTCTAGTCAACCAATTTTTATCAAAAGTTGATCAACTCGTGCCATTGATGGCAGAAGCTTAAATATGAAGTTTTATAAAAATCCTTTTAGCCGAATTTGCTCTGCACGTGTACACAGACAGACGGACGGACAGACAAATCGACAGACATCATGCTAAAAATAGTCAAAACGTTATATAGGAACCTCAATTCGTGGAGATCTATCGAAATTTCGAAATGTCAAAATCGGTATGATCACAATACCTTCTTTATATATGTTGGCGGTCGGTAAAAAGTCTGTTCGAAAAAATGAACAGACAGGGTGATGGTAAAAGGCTGTAAAAGGGCCAATTACAATCGTTTTTTTTTTAACCTATTGCTGGTTCAACAAAAAAAAAAAATGTTATTCACAGCAGTGGTAACAAGTAAAAGAAACTAGCTTAATAATATGGGACAAACTTAACTATCCTAATATTACTTAAAATGTAACTCATAATATATCACTTATGTCTATTGTATGTAGAGTTTCTGGTATACTAGCGTCGGCGAATCAACGCAGATACGTCACACGACGTAACAAACGACTGTATTGTCTGGAACAATGCAATCGTTTGTTGCGTCGGGTAACGTAACTGCGTTGATTCGCCGACGCTAGTATATCTATTCTAATATTTTATCTTAAATTGAGTCACTGTCACTGTCACTGTCATTGCTGCTGTTGTACATGTCTTGCGGTAGCTGTCTTTTCAGTCTAACGTGTATACCTTTATCGCACCTTCACAATTTTTTATATTGTTTATAAAACGTTTGGTAACTTTTCTAATAAATGATTCTATAGTTGTCATATTTAATTCCTGGTGAAGTTGATTATTCCGGATGAACCATAGGGCGTTTACTGCTATTCTTAGAATTTTGTTTTGCAGCGTTTGTAGTTTGAGGATATTGGTTTTGGAGGTGTTTCCCTAGACTTCGCAAGCGTACATAAACACCTAACATTAGTCAATGTATATATTTGTCAGGTATCTAATTAAGGTTAAGCATAATTATCAAATAATTATGCTCAAATTAATTTACTTCCTGTAGATTAATTAAACATTTCTTAAATTCTTGTTGTTTAAAGCATCTAATTAGAAGACTGTGAAGCAAAGCAATTAAAAATTACATTCTAACGTAATATCTATACATTATTCTACTATTTAATAAGTAAAGGCCTTAACGATTCCTTTGTCTGTCTTCATATTGCTTTGTGCACTTGTCTGCAAGTAATTGGCACATTCGTGTTATCCGTAACGAAACGTTACTTTAAGAAACTTATTGGAGTTGAATGTTGCCAGCCACTTGCAACCTGTTGCTGTTCCATATTAAAATACTTACATGCTACTTGTTTCACAGCGGAAAGTTGAAGTTATATTCATTTTGGTTCAATAGAGAATAAAAAACTTAATTGGAAACGATTATTAAATTATTATTATTTTATTAATTATTTGCTTGTATCTACTTTTTAAGTTTTTATCATATTTAACAAATAGACTGCATAATCGGTTGTCGTTAATGGCTTCAGTTCTGAGTGGATACATTGCACTTCCGGTGTTCCAAAAGGTTCACACTTGGCCCCATTGTTATTCAATTTGTTTATTAATGATATAATTAAATGTTTTAAGTTCTGCAAATATTTATTTTATGCGGACGACATGAATTTTTTTTATCCGATTAGACATACCGATGATTGTCATAAACTTCAATCTGATCTCAATAGACTCTATCAATATTGTCTAGATAATAATTTAACTTTAAACCTAAAAAAATGTCTTAAGATTAAATTTGGAAGGAATCGAAGCTTTTTTGATGTCCATTAACATATAGGGGGTGCAGCTATTAGCACTGTTGACCGTATTAGAGATCTTGGTGTCATTCTGGACAGCAAGTTAATACTTGATGTACATATTGATACTGTAGTCAAAAAAGCATACAAAATGTTAGGTTTTCTTATAAGTTCATGCCGCCGTCGAATTCTCTGTCTGTTACGACACTCTATAAAACGTTGGTTAGAAGTCAGCTTGAATTTGCAACCATTTGTTGGTCCTCCCAGTATTTTGTCTATCTTAACAGAATTCAAGCTGTTCAAAATAAATTTACTTATTTCATGAATAGAAAATTTCCTACTTTCAATGTTAATTTACAGCAACTTGAAAAACGACGTAAAACAACGGATTTAGTATTCTTGTACAAGATTATGAATGGTTTGGTAGATTGTTCGGAACTAGTTCGCAAAATCTCGTTAAGGGTACCTACCCAGCAAACATTCAACTAACGGCCGAATGCCGGAAAACTGCTTTTATGCTGGTAAATTACTGGCACCAAAAGTAAGTGCAACGCCAGTATTAATAATGTACTTCACATTTGTATTTCGCATTCCGCCTATACGAAGTACTTTACCAGCATTTTATAAGCACTCTTCTTCACTCATACTTTTTACTTAAAACCATCAGAAATAAATCTTGCAACTAATGCGATTATTTTGCACTTTACCGTTGCTGGGCCGGCAACTGATCCAGTGGGCCAGTAACGGCCACGGGGACACCGGGGTACTGGCCCATTACTTTCAATGCCGGGGAGTATGTGCTTTACCAGTACTGGCCCGTATAAAAATGTTTGCTGGGTAACTACTCAATTAGAAATTTTGAACTTTTTTCTGTGGCACCAACTCGGACTAACTATTATTTAAACTCTAGTAAGAATAGAGTATCTATTTTGCATAACTTTTACTCTGACCTTCCTGGTTTTCCAGACATATTCACGTCACTTGTAAGTTTTAAAAATCAAATTTCAAATTTAATTTAACTATACATCTTGTCAATATCTTTATGTAATTTTAATAAGATTCTAGCCTTAAGTTTATACTACAGATGATTTTTTATTTTTTGTAATTTTGTGTTGTATGTAGTGCCAAACCTGTAATTGAGACATCTTGTCTTATGGGATTGGCCTAATAAATAAAATAAAAATAAAATAAATAAAATTAACTGAGATTAGTTGAATGAAAAGGATCTGCTATTTAGGTAACGTAGTCGTCGAAAGTGGAGAAACAGACACATGCAGAATTTAGGTTTTTTTTTCGATATAAAAGCCGTTAAAATTTAAAAGCGACTATACTGTGTACGGCCGTGAATTTATTAAATTGCTCAACAGTTTTTTTCCCGTAACTACTGTTGATTGCCAGAAATGTAAAATGCGTTTATTTTAAAATAGAACATACTGCATACATTCTAGACATAAATAAACACATTTTTTAGTAAATAATCGAGAATTAAAGATTAAAGTAGTTCTTTATTTAACAAGTATATAATAAAGGCTATATTCAGGGGGATGAAGTTTACAACCCGAGTCGTAGGCGAGGGTTGTAATTGAATCATGAATTAGAATAAGTAGTGCAGGGTTTCCCAAACCGTGCTCCGCGTGCAGATTAGACAGAAAAGTAAATAAAATAAATGTGATTAGATGTGAAAATAGTGCGTTTTTTTTTCAAAACAAACGTTTCACTCAGAAATGATACGCTACTGAAGAGAACAAAAGCCAGTACAATAATATTTTATTGCCTCCAATAAATGTTAATAAAGACACTCGAATCTCAATAGTTCAACTGGTCATTGCAAAAGTTTTAACCATTACGAAATACAAATATACAGCTGAGTGACTGTTCTATTACAGGGCTGATATATTACAAAATCGGCATATAATACAGTACAAATTCCTTAAAATTTGCCAAATAATAGATAATGGATGTTGGACGTTTCATGCAATGGGAATATGAATTACCTATATTCTTTATATCTCTTATAATTCAGACAGAAGTCAGTAAGTCATAGTGGTGCAGTGTTATTTATTTGTTTTTGCTGAGATTATTTTTCGATGGATCGCTGGCTTAAGTACGGATTGTAAAAAAAGCTGCCAAAGTCTCCGTCTCAGAACGGCCAGTAGACAAGTGTGTTCAAATATTATAAAGATAGTATTTCAATAGTTTTTTCTTACGCTTAAGACTTATGGATTAAGTTTTTACCAACCGCTACATACATATACATACAAATAAGGGAGGTATTGTGACCGTACCGCTTTTGACATTTTTAAATTTCGATGGATGTCCACGGATTGAGGTTCCTACATAATGTTTTTACTATTTTTAGCATGATGTCTGTCGGTCTGTCTGTCTGTCGGCCCTTGGACACGTGTAAAGGGAATTTGGCTAAACGAATTTTTATGAAACTTTATTTTTAAGCTTCTCACACCAATGGCATCAGTTAATCAACTTTTGGTAAAAAGCGGTCATCTAGAAGTAGAAGATTTTTGGCTGTCAGTCCTGTGGTGGCCACAGCTGATTATTAAATAATATTTTTACGTTATTTTTACTTTATTTTTATTATAGTAATAATACTTATTAATTATTAATTTTGTCATACGTATACGTTTAGGCGGAACTAAATGGGGATTTCGTTCTTTTAGGTTGTCACGAGAAGGGATCTTGCTTGGGTTATTTATGTTTGAAGTTTGGTATGTGAAAATTTAAAATTCCAACAGTGAAACCAGAGAAACGAATGACATATCGAAAATTAAAAAAAATTTTACAAATATTTTAATAACAAAAAAAATAAATAAATTGGAAATTTGTATTAAGAACGACAAAAAAAAATTCAAAATATAAAGAAAATGACATTTTAAAATGATAATAACCTTAACCAAAAAATGTTTATTGTAAGTATGATTTACAAAGCTTAATAGTTAAAAAATATTAAAATAGCCTATAAAAATTACAATAGCCTATAGTTAAAAAATTTATTTTATTTTATTATTATTAAATACAGGTTATGCATGATATTTTATTTAAAAAATAAACAATAAAAATCATTAAACCCTAACATAAAAGGGATACTAAATAAGGTACAATTTGTAAGTACCATGTAATTATATTTTGTTCATGCTTAATAAACATATTCATTTCTCTTCACTTCTCTCCACTTCCCTTAATTATATGTCGAACAGTAATATTTAATTTGTCAAATGGTAGCTCTTTGATCTGTTACTAACCCCCAGCATTTCTTTGTGGATTTATTTCTTTCATGGAGCTTACAGAATTTTTAGAAAATTAAAAAATGGTCTTAGGATTACCTTATTGAGAAAAGAAATATTATATTGGTTTGTAGATAACGAAATTTGCTTCGAAAATCTTAATAGTTATTTGTTGAAAAGGTAGGTATAGTCGGTTTCTTTGCTTTAAGCCAATGCTGGCGAACTTTTTGAGCTCGGTGGGTCAAAATTCGGTAAAAATCTAGCTTAAATAGGGTGCCGTTTCATGTCTAGAAATATCCATAATTTTGTAATATTTGCAGCCCTTGTAAAAAAATAGTAATTATTTGTTAAAAATGAAAAAACAAATAATTCATTATATTAGTGACTTTTTTGTTGCTGAATTGTATTTGCTAAATCTTTAATTAAAGGTTGGTATTTCGTGCACTTCAAGCTCAAGCAAACGCTACTAGCTTCATGTCAGTTGGTTTCTTTTATGGGTTTTAATATTATTTAACGCCGAGAATAAGGTCTCACAAAAGTACGTGGAGGGAAAAAATTGTGAATAAAGCCATCGCTTGATTTTTGAAGGGCTAAAAGTGTCTGATAATCAGTTCCAAGCACTCCAAATTTCCTGTACATAGTGGCACTCTTTTTCATTCTCCAAACGATTACTTTCCAGATTTTCAAGTTTGGACCTCAAGTCAACAAACCCTTCAGCCCAGATGCGTTCACTGTTCTTGGCCAAAGACCGTCCGTAAACGATGCGTGTCATAAGTTCCCCATCACTGCTTTAAGCGGAACTAGATTTTCAAATCTAACAACTTTTACCGATTGATTGAATCTTTTGATCATTTTGTTCAGCAAAACCCCACTTCAATATATAAAAAGTTAGCTAGTGACAACATTCCATTCAGTTCCGCTTAAAGGTTTGGAATAGCCTATACCAGAGTTTCCCAAACTTTTTGAGCCACGGAGCACTTTTTACGAGATGAATTCGTCGCGGAGGACTATCATCCTACATACTTATATAGCAAAAATAGTAAATCGCGGAGCACCAAGTGCTTCGCTGCGCACAGTTTCGGTAACTCTGGCCTATACTGTCCACTTAATTTAGTCCCCGACTGTATATATACAGGTGTCCCAGCCAAGTGGCTCACCATTGCTATCTTTGTATCTTTGTAATAATATAGATAGAGAATCGGTTAAATGGACAAAGTTTGAGTATTTTTTGTAGGAAATATTATGACAGACTCAAAAATATTTTTGTATGTTTCGTTGATCAGATATTTTGAAAATAAACATTTTTTAAATGGAATACCCTGTATATTGTTAGGCCATTGGAATAACGAATTTTTTGTCTTTATAAAAAACTAAACATGTTTATAATGAAATTTTTTTAATAACGGAGATATCAACGTTACAAAATTATACAAATAGTACGATTAAAAACTTACATATAATAAAAACAAAAGTAAAAATTACTAAGTATTTTGGTTACAAATATTGTTATGGGCACAAAGTCAAATAATTCTTGAAAACTATTTTCCAAAAAATTTAAATACTTTACAGTAGTCAAATTTCCTTCATAGAAATACGGCTCGATTTCGTAGGATTCCAAGCATGTGTATTTTCTCGTAAAATATCTCTTGCTTGCAGAAAAATTTCTAAAAATATGTTACGCAATGTAATGCAAATCATAAAATAAAGAATAATATTGTGTTCAAACAATAATGGATATTAATTCGAACAATATTTGTAACCAAAATACTTGTTAATTTTTTTTTGAATACTTTTGTTTTTATTATATGTAAGTTTTTAATCGTACTATTTTTATAAGTTTGTAACGTTGATATCTCCGTTATTAAAAAAATTACATTATAAACATGTTTAGTTTTTTATAAAGACAAAAAAATCGTTGTTCCAATGGTCGAACAATATACAGGGTATTCCATTTAAAAAAATGTTTATTTTCAAAATTCTGGTCAACGAAACATCTAAAAATATTTTGTCATGATATTTCCTAAGTAAAATACGCGAACTTTGTTCATTTAACTGAATCACTATCTATAATATGGGCTGGGACACTCTGTATAATACTTAAATGTTGCTATAAATATAAAACAATTGTGTTCTAATTTACATTAAAATTTCGTACGAATTCTACGAATAACCCAATATTACCACTATTTTTAGTTATATTCAAATGGCATGTTTTACATAATACCGAAATGCTAGAGCCAATACCCGAACTTTTTAAAGAAATCATGAACATAAATTAGAAATACAGACCGAGTTTATGTACAAAAATTTCCGTAAATAAATTGGTGATTATTCTGCCTTGGATTTCTTTCAACAGATCATTTTTTTTAGACTTGTGCCATTAGGGTCTGGAAAATCTCTATGGAGGACCATCATACTAACAGGATGCGGTAGAAAGAAAATAAAGTAAGATTCCGGAACTAACAGCGTCCTCAAATTTGTTCTTTCCTTGCGGCTGTCAGATAAGAGCTTGAAAGCTGGATATTTTTGTCTACTAAGCTTTAGTATACATTATTTATTGAAGATTTTCACTATTGAAAAATTAAATCAAATTTATTTATAGAAATAGTAAGCGTTGTAAAGGGGCACCCCCCGGTGTCAGTTTTAAGTGATTTATTCCAAACTCTTATGCTTTTTTGTTCTCAAATTTATTTATTTTTATAGGAGGGTTACCTTTTATGTTTTTACAAACGACCACTAGATGGCAATATTGAAATGTGTCATTACTATATTCGTAAAATTTCACATTTTTTATTGTGAAATCAGTGGCAGCTTATAAATTGACCGAGTAGTGTGTTGACAGTAAGCGTTAAAAAAAAAACAGTTTGTGAAAAAATGGATATTACTCGTGAACGTTTTCGTTGGATGTTTTTTAACGATGTTAGTAAAGGCCTAACTCAACAGCAATGCATAGATTCGCTTCGTTCAACATTTGGTAATAAAGCACCATCAGAAAAGACTGTTTACAATTGATTTGCAGAATTTCGTCGTGGTCATGCGTCCGTCAGTGATGAATCTCGTGAAGGTCGACCAAAATCGGTTGTGATTCAAAAAAACATCGATGCTGTGCGCAAAATGATTGAAGAATATCGGCATGTGACTTACCGTGAGATAGAGGCATCCTTTGGCATATCGCAGACTGCAATACATTCGATTTTGCATGAACATTTAGCTGTGAAAAATATCTGTTCCCGATGGATTCTGCATAATTTGACCGAAGCTCATAAAAAGGCTCGTGTTGATTGGTGTAAGGGAAGCTAAAAAAATTCAACCTAGGCACTGCAAAATCCGTATACAACATCGTTACAGGTGACGAAACTTGGATTTATTCATATGAACCGGAAACTAAGCAACAATTCACTGTTTGGGTCTTCCAAGATGAACACAAAAGTTGTTCGTTCATGAAGCACTTCCAAGAAAATGATCGCTTGTTTCTTCGGTTGTACAAGACATGTCGCAACCATTCCTTTATAGGATCTGAGAACAGTTAATGCTGAATAGTATACAACAATTTGTTTGCCAGAAGTCATCGACAAAATCAGGAAAAACAACCAAAAACGTCGCATCATTCTTCATCATGACAATGCAAACTCCCACACAGCACGTCAAACAATTGATTATTTGAAGGAGAAAAACATCGAATTAATGTCTCATTGCCCGTATTCACCTGATTTATCCTCTTGCGACTTTTTATTGTTCCCCTATGTCAAACAAAAAATGCGTGGACAGCGATTTTCATCACCTCAAGAGGTTGTTGAAGCATTCGAAAACCATGAAGCATTGACACCAACTTCAGAGTGGAAAAATGTTTCGTGAATTGATTTGAACGCATGCAAAAGTGTATACATCTTAAAGGCGAATATTTTGAAAAGCAATAAAACAGTATGTTCCAAAAAAACATTTTTTTTTCTTACATAGTTTTTGTAAAAATTTAAAAGGTAGCCCTCGCATTTGTCTATTTTATATGTGCTATCAAATATTAAAAAAAAATAGTTTATGTGCATTTACTCGTTTTAAGTTTGCATTAAGGGTCCTCGCAACACTGGAGCATCTCTGGTGTTGCAAAGGGTAAGCAAGGCGCCAAGAGAAGTCCAGGGCCCCGGTAATTCAATAAATATGGGCCCAGAAAGAAAATAATTCCCCCCCATTCCCCGGAAAACGATAATTATGGGTCCAAAGACAATAAAAAATTGATTAAAAAATTATTTAATATATTTTTCGGTTCGTGAAAACATTTAGATTTCTCTTCCGGTTCATCCAGAAGCAAAATTTGAAAAATTTATTGTTTTTTTTTTTTTTGTTTGTTGCACAGTTATTTTGAAGATACGTTCCGGTTTGTGAAATTTTCCATTTCGAGCCCTGGTATAATTAAAATTAATACTGAACGCATGTTTAGTTCACTATATTACAAGTACATACATAAAGTCGTTGTAGGAACGAGACATCTGGTAGAATAAAGCTTAAAAGCTTTGGAAAACGAATCTAATTTTATAAAATATCCCTTACCCTTAGAAGTCGAGAATATCATCAATTTAAAAATCTACTTTCCCCCAAATTGCTATTCTATTGCGAAAACATTAAGAGAAAAAGAAAATTGCGTTGAGGTCTAATTTATACTGTCACTGTTCTTAAATCGATTAACCGAATATTCTATTGGCAGGAACTGATTGAGGACCAACAGTTGCAGAAAATTACAAGTGATAAAATAGAAACGTGTTTAGGACACAAATTCCCTGAAAATATATCAACAAAGACTGGGATTAATTCGAATTATTGATGAGAGGATACCAGATAAAACCCTAAAGGCTTTTTGTTTTACGGTTGATTGATGTAGCTGTTGCCTTTTGATGGAACATGTCGGAAATTAGGAAATTTGATATAAAAGTAAATATTTGGTGTAAATTCCACTTAATAAGGTATATTTTAAATAGTATTTTATTTAACAAGCATATAATGGTGGCTAAATTTCACGAGAATGAAGTTTACCAAAGCAAACCTACAGCTGCAAACGTTAAATCGTTTGTACCTGCTATTTGACTGCTAAGCAAGGGCACGGACATGAGTTCATTTCCTGCTTATGTCCAATAACCAGGGATGGGGAGTCGACAGAAAAATTATCGACTCCCGACTCTCGACTCCGGAGTCGGTAGTTTTGAAAATCGACTCCGACTCCGACTCCGACTCCCGACTCCCGACTCCTTTCACTGGTAAATTGTAAAGTCTATTCCAAATGTTTAAGCGGAACTAAATGGAATTTTTATTTTCTCAAATTATCAGGAGTTTACTTTTTAACTATCAAAGTGGGCTTTAGTTAAACAAAATGATACAAAGCTTCATTCAATCCTTAAAAGTTAGTAGATTTCGATATCTAATTCCGCTTAAACCAAGCAAACAGACTATACTTACATTAAATATCTTGGGTTTTATAAAATGTCATTTTCATTTCATCTTGACTATTGAGTCATTTTTAATACAAATTTTCAAATATATTAGTTTTAAAAAAAAATTGTTTTGTATTTTATATAAAGTCTGTTCCTTTGGTTTAGGCGGAACTAGATTTTCAATACTAGTTACTTTTACCGTTTGATTGAAGCTTTTGATCATTATGTTCAGGAAAAGCCAACTTCAATATATAAAAAAATAGCTAATGACAACTTACAAAAATGAAAATTCC
Organism: Liopterus haemorrhoidalis; assembly: GCA_963971575.1. Taxonomy (NCBI): domain Eukaryota; kingdom Metazoa; phylum Arthropoda; class Insecta; order Coleoptera; family Dytiscidae; genus Liopterus; species Liopterus haemorrhoidalis. The sequence goes on from OZ020612.1 coordinate 52,836,371, forward strand.
AGTTAGTTCCGCTTAATCGTTTGGAACAGACTGTACTTTATTTTTCATAACATGTCACTTTTTTCTTTTGACATATAGATTTTAGCTGCCAACATGAAACATAAAATAATCACAAACCCGTTACAACTTGAGAAAATAAAAATCCAGTTTAGTTTCGTTTTAACATAATAAACAAAGTATACAAAAAAAGAAAAATTAGATATTACTAAAAATTAACTAAATTTTTAACTGAAAAGCATGAAGGAAACCGGAATTGAATATTTTTAATTTCATTTTCGTTCATGAACAGAGAAAAATGTCGTTCCTGTTCCCATTCTTTAACAAATTCTGGTAATATGGTATTTTGTTTTCGCTTTCGGATTGTTCTCATCCTTGATAAATATGTAGTCAAAGAGTCGGGAGTCGATAACTTTTTCCTACTCCCGACTCCGACTCCTCCAAAAAGCTTCGACTCCTCGACTCCCGACTCCCGACTCCGACTCCCCATCCCTGCAAATAACAACAAAAATAAACTTATTTTTTGTGAGATGGACAAAATATGGTCTATCCCACGTAAAATTTGACCTAAAAGCCGAAGATGACCTTCGAAAATTACCTCAGATCACCCATCATATTTATGCTATGAGGTTTTTACGAAATATAGCGATAGACGTGTTATTATTAATTTTAACTTACCTCAAAATGTTGTTTTACGTCGATATTTTGTTTCTTAAGCATCCCTAATTAATGTCCTCCAGTGTTCAGCAAGAAAATTTGGACTCCATTTGCCTTGATATCCCTTTTCCATGGCGGAAATATCTTAGTGGAATCGTTCCCCATATTCATTACTTATGGTTGGTTTATATACGGAACAAGAATATGGAATGGGAAATAAGAATAGTACACAAGAATAAAAAATATGAAACCGTTTATATCGGACATAACATTTCGTCGCTGCGCCTGCGTACTTGCGTTGACCTGTGTTTAACGGTTGTCGTTTGACAGGTTGTTGTGGTAATATAACCTTTAAAAAAATTTCTTTGTCAGTAAAATAGATTTAGAAGATTTTATAAATTTATTTGCTAGTGTTTCACACATTATATTGTTGTTTCCAACCTTCTGATCACAGCTGGAAAAAATCTGTTGAAATTTTTTTATTACGGCCGACATTTTGACCATTGTGCGCATGCTTATCGTCTCTTATTCTTGGAATAAGAATAAAATGTTAAATGTTACCAACTATTCTTGTGTTTAAGTTAAATTTCATTCCTACATAAACCGATATACGGCGCAGTCATGTTTTAACATCTTGTGTACTATTCTTATTTCCTATTCCTTATTCTTGTTCCGTATATAAACCAACCATTACCAACTATTCTTATGTTTAAGTTAAATTTCATTCCTACATAAACCGATATACGGCGCAGCCATGTTTTAACATCTTGTGTACTATTCTTATTTCCTATTCCTTATTCTTGTTCCGTATACAACCAACCATTACTGCACCCAGATCTTCTGAGATATTGTTGGTTTCTAAGAAAATATAGCGACAGACTTATTATTATTAATTTTAATTTATCTCAAAATCTTGTTTTAGATGTTTTACGTCGATATTTTGTTTCTGAGGCATACCTTATTAATAGGGCTTACAATACCGGGATTCCGGGATCCCGAATACCGGAATCCCGGACGATTTTTGTCCGTTACTAAAAACCGGTATTTATGTAAAAATACCGGTATTTTGGTATTACTTTAGTTGATAAAAATTGAATTTATGCACAATATAAATCTAATTTAAAATAATATTAATTAATTACAAGAAATATTTTTTGAAGATAAACAAAGAATTTCAAAGATGAAATTACTTTTTTTGAAAAAACAGGAACAAAAGGAACATATTTACAAAATGTGTATGATTTCTTAATGACAATAGTGCCGACAAGTGTAGAATCAGAAAGAGCTTTTTCGGCGGCTGGTTATATTTGTACGAAAATTCGGTCCTCGCTTGATGATGAAACGATTGATTGTTTATGTTTTTTAAGAGCATACTTTTATAAACAAAACGCAAGTTATTAATATTATTTCATAAATACTTTCAATTTAATTATATTTTTTGCTTCTTTAATTATATAATGCCATACGAGCCTATTATATGTAAAACGTAACATAGAATTTAATATGTACTTTTTTTTACTTGCACGTTTTTTTGTATCTATCTACTCCTACTCTCTATGTAATAAAATAAATAATATCTACTCATTTCAGAACAATATTTATTGGATTTTATATATTATTTGTTAACAAGTCAATATAACAACTGAGGTAAGTAAAAATATAACTAAAAAATACAACTGAGGAAGAAAAAACAAAAAAATACATAGCAAAATGAATTCAAAGTACATGATTTATTAAACCATGTTTACAATATTTACCCAAAAATAATAAATAGTAAAAGTATAATTTTAAGATAAAAATGTATGTTCATAGTTAATTTTCATACAAAATAACACACATGGCTTAAGCGATTCGTAATGAGCCTGCATACTTGGTTTATAGCTTTGCTTAAATTACTCTGGCTCATGCAATTAAAAATGGAGTTCCCCACAGCTTTTTGGTCAGAACCAGTTGACAAAAAGTTGATAGTTCCTAACACTTTGAGGTGTATTGGTAGTTCGTCTTGCCTTGTAGGTTGTCCAAAATTTCGTAGAAAATCATTTCTTTTGACAGCCGAAAAATTTTTCTAAAACTCTCATTAGCCATTTCAAATGGATTTTCTGTGTCTCTTATAAATCTTCGTTCTATGCGAAGATTGTTCCTAAAAATACATATTACATATTTTTGATAATTTATAATGTTTATAAATTTATCTTTTATTACCTGTTGTCATCTTCTTCGGCAATTAAATGAATTAAAACATGGATCAATTCCATTTTCTTGTAAATAAAAATGTTTAACTTTAAATTCAATTTCGGGAAACGTTAAAATCTGATCCAGTGTCAAACACAACCTCAAATTTAGCGCTATGGAGAGATATATCTGGCTGTAGCTTAAAGAAAAATTTAAGGATTTATTTAACGTTAAATGGTGACCGTAATTGCACTTCACGCTAAAGCCTATGACTTTCACATTTAAAGAACTTAATTATTTAACTGAAATGACCATAATCGCACCATTAGAAGTATTTACAGGTAAGCCGACGATATATAACAAAAAGTGTTGGCACTATTTACGTACTGCCTAGACATTTACTTAAAATTAAGCAAAATCAAAGTAAAAGAAAAAATTTAAATTGCTTAGAACTCAAAGAGTTACCAGTCGCGGTATAAAAAATACAACAGATAGGCATACCTGTAGTTTCCTAATACACGCAATCTATTTTGGAGCATACATTTAGACCTGATAAGTAGAAATAAACTGATCTTAACCAGTTGTATTTGACACCGCAGATGCATGTCGTGAGTTGACGCAATATAAAAATGCTGCATATTGCGAAATATAAATTTGCATGTTACAGAGCGTTCCTACGCTCTATCAAACTATACTTAGTCTGATAGAGCCTAATGTGTTTGAAAAGAGGAGTCTTGAATTTATTTTTCGTTGTAAACACACTTTTTACAACACCACCTGTTGGTAAAAATTTGAACTTTTATTACATCTGTGAAAGAATTCAAAGAAAAATAAATATTCAAAAATATCTTTTATTTCCTAGTTACTTTTACAATAAATACTAAAACAAAAATAGCCAAAATTGCTTGAAATAATCTTAAGGAAAATAAACTACACGTTTTAATTGCAAAATTAATTTAAAAATTAATCTGACAGATCTAATTTTCCGTTTTTAATTAAAATAATCTTTTATTTTTCTTGCAAACGCCATTTTGTTTAAAGAAAAGCGCTGTAATGCATAACTTATGCTTATTCCCACACTTGTACATAGGTATTTCATATTCAGGTTCTGTTCCCGTATATCCTATTACTTTGACTTCGTGACTCCAATTTTTCCAAGACAGTTATTCTAGTGTATCTAGTTAGATAATTTAAATTTGATGTTTATTCAAAAGCGCGACCTACTTATTTAAGAATCTCTTTTATGAATACAGTAAATTGATGCTAAGGAAATGGCGATTTTTATTACTGTTCTTATTCATCATATTTGGGATAATGTTTCTTAGTCATAAATTCTTAGAACTTTTATGTACATTATGTTGATTTCATTTTGGTTTTATGAACGAACATTTATAGTTTGCACTTTTGTACATCATTCCCTAACTAAAAAAGAAATACCTATTTCACTTTTGAGTACCATAGTCAACAACTTAGAACAAGGCTTACATAATGCTGCAGTTTTTTGTGACTTATCTAAAGCCTTTGATTATGTGTCCCATGATATATTACGCCAAAAGTTATACTTGTATGGTATCAGAGGTAACTGTTTAAACTTACTTGAAAGTTACTTAGCTGGAAGAAAGCAATGTGTTGTCTATAACTCCGTTAAATCTGAATTGCTTGATATAAAAGTAGGTATACCACAAGGTTCTGTCCTTGGACCTTTATTGTTTTGATTTACAATAACGATCTGCCTCGTAACATCAATGCTCTATCAATTCTGTTTGCGGATGATTCTACCTTCGTAAATGTAGGGGTATCTCAAGAAGTTGACACATTAATTATTAGAACGGTAAATGAAGCAACTATATGGTTCAATTGTAATAATTTGTCCTTAAATGCAGATAAAACTAATAAAATGGTGTTTAGTTTCAATATACATATCAGTAACAATGACAACTATAAATGTAACTCTGTTAAATTCTTGGGCTTCCAACTTGATAGCCAGCTTAACTGGAAGGAACATGTGAACTATATAGCTAGTAAGCTACACTCTAATTTATTTATGTTAAACAGACTAGTTTATCATGTTTCTTTCAGTGTAGCTAAGTTGGTTTATCATGCTCACATTGAGTCTGTTTTATCCTACGGTATTGCTATGTGGGGAAACTCGGTTGAATCCCCAAGAATTTTTAAACTACAGAAAAAAGCTATACGTGCTCTATGTAAAGTAAAACCTAGAAGTCACTGCAAAAAATTATTTATGAAATGTAACATCCTTACATTTCCATCATTATATTTGCTTAATGTTTTAATCCTCACTGAAGAAAACGTTAGTGCATTTACCACATGTAATATGGTTCATAGCTATAATACCAGAGGTCATGCAAATATTAGATTACCTAAAATTAAATATAATCTTACCAGCAAAATAGCAATACATCTAGCTATATAGGCCCAAATTTTTTTAATATGTTACCAATTGCAGTTAGAGAACTGAAAAAAAAAATCATTTTAAAGAAATGTTTGAAAACTTTTCTGGTACACAAAGCTTTTTACAGTGTTGGGGAATTTATCCATTGTAATAAGAATGAGCTTATGAATTTTATGTGATTCTATGTAAATCATTGTTTTATTATTGTTCTCTTTTTGACGTAGTTATGTACTATATTTGTATCCAAATCTGTATCCCAGCTACTAAATAAATACTTACTTAAATACAATAAAATTAAAATATACAGTCCACACGAGTTTTTAGTAAGCCTAGGATCCAACAAGTTCAATTCCTGCTTATGTCAAATAATTTGTGTAAAACCATTTATACAAATTACAGGCTCTGCTTAGCCGTTCGCAACCGGCTATAAACTGTAGGTGCCTTTCTGAGTACGCTAAAAAATGACGTAATCAGTAATATGGTCAGATATTACTCCTGAATGTACATACATTGAAAACATGGTCATGAAACCTGGAAACAGGAGGCCTAGGCTCATCCAGGGCTTTCGCGCCAATGATGATGATGAATAATTGTATTTAAGTGTGACCTTTTTTTCGGTTGTCACTTGGATTTTAGAAGTGGAGGACCTTTTTTTTTGGACATTACTTGTATTTTAAAAGTTAGGACCTAGATATAAGATCATGCCAAAGGTTCGAAAAAAGCTAGTTACGGCCTTGGACATCAAGGACATACAAGGTGTCTCAAAAGAAATTTTATATTTAGTGAAGCCGTATATAGAAAAAATGTTTATTAATTATTAAAATACACTAGTAGGAGTACAATGCGTGTTCTGGGACACTTTTGCCTGTCCTAGAACCCGCATAGCTTTTTACAGGCCTGCAAAAACCTATGCGTGTTCTGGGACAGGCAAAAGTGTCCCAGAACACGCATAGGTTATTAAAGGGGGTGTGTGTTTGTTTCAAAAATGCTTTGTCAAAAAGGCTTTCGATGTTTTCAAAAACGCCTGCAAAAACCTATGCGTGTTCTGGGACAGGCAAAAGTGTCCCAGAACACGCATAGATTATTAAAGGGGGTGTGTGTTTGTTTCAAAAATGCTTTGTCAAAAAGGCTTTCGATGTTTTCAAAAACAAGCTTCAGGACGACGGAGGGTTTGTATTTAAACAGTTGTGTTCAGAGATTTAATTTTATGACCACAGCTGTGAATGTGCGGAGAAGATCTATAATATTTATTACTTTCATTTAACAAATATTTTTTATTAGAGGTAAGACTATATTATTTATTTCAACATATGTTGCGGGGTGTGTGTTTGTTTCAAAAATGCTTTGTCAAAAAGGCTTTCGATGTTTTCAAAAACAAGCTTCAGGACGACGGCGGGGTCTGGACCCGTATATAAACGGATTTTTCTAACGATGTCGGTAATTATAATCGCAAAGGTTATATCGATTTTGATGAATACGGTATACATTTTGGAGGAAATGCAGGAAGCAAGACAGTCACTATAACTTGGATGAATTCTTATTCATACACGTTGACATCGAAAGAATGTGATGCTCTTTTTAAGTTGAAAGATATTTTCACATATCGATTAAAAATTTTAAACTCTCTTGAATTTTTCGATTACTACAATTACATTCTTGGAAATGTTTTAGTAGACTTAAAAAAATCGATATAAAAAAATATACGATGAAACATTTTCATGAATCCTTAAAAAATAAATTGATTGTTGAGATTCTTCATAACAATGGATTCTGGTCAAGTCCTGACATCATTAATGATTTCAGAAGATTAATATTTTATGAAATGGTTTACGTTCATAATGAAAACAAGATGTTTGAAGATTTTGAAAGTTTGTGGAATGAACCGGTGGAATGGTTTGTGCATGATAAAAATTTGTTTGAAATGTATGAAAGAAAAAATGAATAATAAAATTATTATAAAGTGATATTTAATTTTTTTTTCCACATTTGTTTTTTTTCTACAGATCTATGAAAAGGTAGGTATAATGAAAATATATACATATATATTTAAAATCATATTTTATTTTTTAACAAAATATACATCGTTTACATATATTAATAAAATATTAACATTATGTTTGCTACAAACACCATACTTATTTTTATGATATACACATTTGTCATAAAATGTTGATGATATTTTTGGAGAATCGTTATCACATTCTAAATTGATAATTTCATGATTATCGCCTAAAATTTGTTTTAAATATTTTTCTTTGATTTCACCTTTCACAAATATTTTATTATTTTTACATAAATGAGACAACAGGATGCATTTTAACTGATTAAGCTGAATATGTCCTTGGTTGTAGACTAGTCTGTGGTAATTGTATTCTAACCATTTTATCTTCTGTTTCTTATCAACACGCATAGGTTATTAAAGGGGGTGTGTGTTTGTTTCAAAAATACCTTGTGACGAAGTGTATTTTCAAAAAATTGTGAACGGACTTTGACGGGTTAGGGTTTGTATTTAAACAGTTGTGTTCAGAGATTTAATTTTATGACCACAGCTGTGAATGTGCGGAGAAGATCTATAATATTTATTACTTTCATTTAACAAATATTTTTTATTAGAGGTAAGACTATATTATTTATTTCAACATATGTTGCATTAAATATTTTTTATTTTTATAGTTTTCAACAATGATTAATCAAAGAAAATAATAATAATAATTTTTAAACGTTTATATAAAATCATATTTTTAAAATGCAAGAAGAAACAGAAAGAATTTCATCTTTTAAAAATTGGCCTGAATGTTCACCTATTAATCCAAATAATTTAATTAAAGCAGGCTTTTGTTATATGCAATTTAAAGATCATGTTTTTTGCAATTTTTGTGCTGTACAAGTTAGCGAATGGAAACAAGATGATGATCCATGGTTAGCTCATTATATTGGTTGTCCTTTTGTGGCTTTTTGTGATTATAAGAATGGAGAAATTACAGAGAATATTTTTAAAAGAATATTACTCAGAAGCGGACGTCTGCAATACATTTGGAGTATGTTACCTGAAAATTACAAAACTTTGAAAGAATTTCTAATCAGACTGCCATGTTACGAACATTATAATAAACCATGTATGGAAGTTCATATAGATGGCCCTCCTCCATTGAAATTTCAATGTAATAGATGTAAATTAGAAAAGTAATATATTTTAAAATGTTTTTCTTTTTCACACTTTGTTTTTTATTAAAAGATACAAAGTGTAACAATCATATCATTTTATGTAACAACAATAACAAAAAAAACAAAACGTTATTGATTAAATTAATATATTTTTATGATATGTGAAAAATATCAGTATTTTTTATATTTTAAGTAACCACAATAACAGTTTTGTGGTAAAACAAAGAGATACATGTTGAAACTATTTTTCAAATAACAGATATAACATTTGATAATAAGTATTGTTTTCTTAAAAATAAAAAATATATTATTTTTTGTAATATTTGTTATCTGCCCCTTCTCCTTTCATTCCGTGTATATAAAAATATAAATTTTATAGAATATTCTGTATATATTAAATTTCCTCCACGAAGATCAATTCAACTAATATAATTAATACTTCTATAGTCATGGACGAATTGAATAAAGTAGGTGATCTCTATTATAAAAAACTTAGTGAATTAAATCTAAATGAAGAATATAACATTACTGAAGCAAAATATTTTGAACATTCAGAATATGGCAAAGCTATAATAGTAACAGTGAGCAACGAATTCAAAGTATTTTTGCCAAAAAGATTTACTGATATTAGCACTGAAGCATTTGAAGAATTAAAAAAATCTTCCTTTGTTTTATACAAAAACGAAGGATGCAACAACTTATCACTAAAATTTAAAAAGAAAACTGCAGATAAAAGAAAAGGAAACATTCGAAAAAGAAAACTTGACTTCGAAGAAACATCAGATTAAAAACATGTGTACTCCAAATTTAGATTTGGAAGAAGAAGAAGAAAGTGGTGATAATGTGTTAAATTCCATTGTGACAATTAGTGATTTAATTAATGTTCGAAGGTGCATAAATTTTTCTTTCGATATAATTTACAAAATATATGATCAAGCTTATGTTTATTGTACTTTATGTGAAAAAGACAATCATAATCATGTAAATACTTTTATTTCACAAAAAAATTCATGTTCTTGTCATTACAATTTAGTACATATTTTACACCTATTAAAATGCAGTAAATGTAATAATTTTTTATTTAGCATAAATTTTGAACAAACAGGAGATCATAATGAAAAAATGTATTTTTATGAATTTGTTTTTTTGCCAACAATTTCATCAAATCTTTTGTGTGATGAATTTTCATCTTCTTCTGATGTTGAATCATAATAAAATGTTTACAATTTATTATATGTCTTATTTTTTTGTCTGTATACAATTGTTAATAAAATGTAATTACCTATGTATAAACTATGTTTTTGCAATAATTATTAGGTTTATGTATAAGTTAATAACACTATTTTTCAATAATAATTAATATAAAGTATTTGAATTTAATGATTTTTGATTTTCACTTCTTACATGTTCTTTTTCATGGTTTTGAGAGAGCTATCTGAATAGAATATGACAGCATTTTAAACATTTTATATATATTCTTCCAATATTTTCAATTTTTCTCAAAACAATGCAAAATGAATAATTCCTTTCTAAATATTTCAATAAATAATATGAAATAGATTTCCAAGGCTCTGGGACCATATATAAGGTAAGTTCTCAGTTTCAATAATATATATAATTACCTAATATATAAAGATATAAAATATTTAGCTATATTTTAAACAAAATAAATTTAAATTCAATTATTTTTTTAATTATGTTTTTTAAAAAATTAAAATACTTTTGGAATCCTTTCATTATATTTTTTAAAAGTGGTGGGGGTTATATTTATATCACATGATAAAAAACAACTAGGTGATACCTATATAAATATACCTGCTTTGCTTTTATTTTTCATAATAGTCTGCAAAGAATAAAAATGACTTCACAAATTATAGATGTGACAAAATCAATGATATCAACAATGGACAAAATAATAATGTCCAATCTTGATTTAAACGATATCAAACGTTATTTAAAAATGTGTAATAAAAATATAAAGTTGTTAAAAAAACTAATATATCAAAATAATAAATCAAAAATTTCTGTGAAAAATAGTTTGGTGAGCGCTTTAACGAAAATGTATGGATATCGATCATCACTAAAAATTAATAAAATAGCAAAAGGAAGTGGACTTCAAACTAAGAACAAGAAGAAGAATAAGCAAATACAAGCTGTAAAATGGATAGATTGTGAAATGGCTTTTAACAATAGAATAAAAACTTCGGCTATTATTAATATTAAACACAAAGATCCAAAATTGTTTTTAGAAGATTGTTTACTGTTACTTAAAAAACATATTAAAAAATTTTTTAAACTTTATAAATTTATAAAAATTCATTCAAATTTTTGTTGCAAATTTATAAGAAAATTAAATAATTTAGAAATTGAGGAATACAAACATTTTATTACAAAAGCTGAGTTTTTGGATGAAACTACAAATATAATACAATGGTTTCACAATAACATTTTGGATATTTTACTTACAAATCTAGAGGAGTTTCAAGTATGGTATATATATTTTTAATGAAATTTATACAGTTTTTTAATATTTTTATTTGATTTTAGGAAAAAGATAGTGGTTGGGCATTGTCACAAATAATTAATTTAAGTTTAAGTTTTAATAAACACACACCATTGCTGGCTTCATCATATATGCAACTCCCAAAACAAATTAAGGATAAAAAGGCATGCATCAACATTCAAAATAAGGACAACGCTTGTTTTGCTTGGTGTGTAACGGCTGCTTTATGTATCTTAGAACAAAAGAAAATTGTAAGAAAATGCAGACCAAGTTCGTATCCACATTATTTAGAAATATTAAATTTAGACAAAATTACTATGCCGATGACTGTTAATCAGATACCAAAATTTGAAAAGTTAAATAGAATATCAATTAATGTATATATTTTAAAAAAAAATAAGGGGAAATATTATGTGCTACCTACCTATATAACTAAAAATAAACAAATTAAACACGTAAATTTGCTTTTGATCCAAAATAAATATACCGAATGTAATAATGATAGTTATAATGATGATATTAAATACCATTATGTGCTTATAAACAACTTGTCAAGATTGGTCAGCAAACAAATCAGTGCACATAATTCTAAAATTTTCATTTGTGATCGTTGTTTACATTGTTTTCATTCTAAAGAAAAGCTAAATTTACATGAAATAGATTGCAATAATTTAAATAATTGTAAAGTTGTACTACCGACCAAAGAAAAAGCAATTATTTGTTTTAAAAATGTTCAGTACAAAGAGACTTGTCCGTTTGTTATTTATTCTGATTTGGAATGTTTATTAGTACCCAGTAACGATTCAACATCAAATATTACACATACACATGTGCCATATAGCATTGGTTATTATGTGAAATGTTCGTATGATAAAACATTATCTTTTTATAGATATTATCGAGGTGAAAACTGTATAGAATGGTATATAAAAGAATTAAAACAATTTGCTGAAGATGTTGAAACCACATATATCTGTGTGCTTCCGATGCAATCATTTACTTCTCAAGAGAAAAGGGAAATAAAAAGAAATACAAAGTTCTGTTATATTTGTGAACAGCCGCTTGATTCCAAATTTGTATTTGACCATTGTCATTTCAGTGGGCAATTTCGTGGAATAGTGCACGAATCTTGCAATTTACAATACAGAAAAAATTACACAATACCTGTTATATTTCATAATCTAAGCGGATATGATTCACATTTTATTATTAAAAATTTAGCGCGAGACATAGAAGGAAATATAAATTTATTGCCAATAAACAAAGAAAAATATATATCGTTTTCCAAATATATTAAATATAATTTAATAAAATTTCGTTTTATTGATTCATATAGATTTTTACCATCTAGTCTAGAATTATTAGCTTCACAATTAATTGATTTTCCAACTTTAAGAAATGAATTTCCTGATTTAGATAATCAAACTTTTAATTTACTTACACGGAAAGGGGTTTTTCCATATGAATATATAGATTCTTATGATAAATTATCACAATCGCATTTGCCGACTAAAGATAAATTTTACAGTTCTCTATACGATGCTGAAATCACAGATAAAGATTATACACATGCTTGTAATATTTTTCATAGATTTCACTGTAACAATTTAGGTGAATATTCGGATATTTATTTAAAAACAGATATTTTATTACTCTGCGATATATTTCAAGAATTTCGCTTAAATTCTAAAAAAACATATGATCTTGATCCAGTTTGGTATGTATCATTACCCTCTTATAGCTGGGATTGTATGATGAAGTATACTAAAATATCATTAGAGTTGATAACTGATATAGATATGTTACATTTTATCGAACGCGGGGTAAGAGGTGGAATAAGCCAATGTATGAAACGTTATTCTAAGGCTAATAATAAATATTTAAAAAATTACGATCCTTCAAAACCGTCTACATTTTTATGCTATTTAGATATAAATAATTTGTATGGTTGGGCAATGTCCGAATATTTACCATACGGTGGTTTTGCTTGGATACCTGAGGAAAACATAGAAAATTTTAATTTCAATGTACCTGATAATAATAATATTGGTTTTGTTTTAGAGGTTGATTTAGATTATCCAGAATCTCTCCATGATATTCATTCTTGCTTTCCATTTTGTTCTACACACACAACTGCACCAAATTCAAAAAAAAAAAAATTAATGACAACTTTATTAAAAAAAGAACGTTATGTTATACATTACAGAAATTTAAAACAGTGCATGCAAAATGGTTTGAAGTTAATAAAAATTCATAGAATTCTCAAATTTAATCAATCTGATTGGCTTAAATCATATATTGATTTAAATACAGAACTGCGAAAAAAGGCAACAAGTGAATTTGAAAAAAGTCAATATAAGTTACAGAATAATAGTATTTATGGTAAGACCATGGAAAATGTAAGAAAATACAGTGATGTTAGATTAATTTCAAAATGGAACGGTCGGTATGGTGCAAAATCTCTTATTTCTAAACCAAATTTTAAATCTTCCATTATATTTGATGAAAATTTAGCTATAATAGAATTGAATAAATGTGAAATTTTATTTAATAAACCAATATATATTGGTATGTGCATACTGGACATATCTAAATTAAAAATGTATGATTTTTACTATTCATATATAAAAAAGATGTTTGGTAATAAGGTTCACATTAATTATACAGATACAGATTCATTTATCATGGAAATCCAAACAGAAGATTTATATGCAATTATACGTCGTGATGCCCATGAATATTTTGATACAAGTGACTATCCAAATGATAATATTTATAATATTCCATTAGTTAATAAAAAAAAATTGGGTGTAATGAAGGATGAATGTTTTGGTAAGATTTTAACCGAATTTGTAGGTTTAAGGTCGAAAATGTATTCTTTTAAAGTTGATGATGAAAATAAAGAGAACAAAAGAGCCAAAGGTGTTAAATCTAATATCGTAGAAAGAAAATTATGTTTTGATGATTATTTTAACTGTTTAAATAATTCAAATGATATTATTATTAATCAAACTTTGATTCAATCACAGTTGCATAATGTAAATACAATTGTGCAAAGAAAAATTGCTTTAAGCGCTAATGACGATAAAAGATATTTAATACCTGATTCTTATGAAACTTTACCATGGGGTCATTATTCAATAAATATATAATAAATAAATGTAATTAATATATCGTATTATTTAATTTGTTACAATATTTTAGCATCTGTAAATGAAATGTATTTTTATTGTTATATTGATATGTTGTTTATTTCTAAATTTATGTATAGGTACATAAAAATAAAAAAATGTGTACTAATGATAATTTTGATTTCTTTCTTCTCCTTGAATCAATATTTTTTTCCTATATTTAGCAAATTTATAAGGAGATGTTCCATAGGATGTGGTTTGAGATTAAAGGAAGTTATAACATAAGTAAATAACAACATTTTTTTTTTTAAATCAATTTATAATGTATATATATTTCTAAAGACATTGTTATTAATAATGTAATTTTGATAAAAGTATTCTAAGTTGTTCTAATATACCAATGTTTGGACAATTTATATTAAACATTGCTAGATCCATTTTCCCAGCTTTCACTAACGTACCAGAATATTCATCAAATTCATAGTATCGGTTCTTTCTAAAGAAATATAAACGTCCGTCTGTATATCTAAATACACCTTCTTAACAGGTTTTAAACAGGTTCTTAACAGGTTTTAAACAGGTTCTTAACAGGTTTTAAACAGGTTCTTAACAGGTTTTAAAAGGTTTTAACAGGTTTTAAACAGGTTCTTAACAGGTTTTAAAAGGTTTTAACAGGTTCTTAACAGGTTTTAAACAGGTTCTTAACAGGTTTTAAACAGGTTCTTAACAGGTTTTAAGAGCAGTTAAAACCTTTTAAAACCTGTTAAGAACCTGTTTAAAACCTGTTAAAACCTTTTAAAACCTGTTAAGAACCTGTTTAAAACCTGTTAAGAACCTGTTTAAAACCTGTTATATCGTATTATTTAATTTGTTACAATATTTTAGCATCTGTAAATGAAATGTATTTTTATTGTTATATTGATATGTTGTTTATTTCTAAATTTATGTATAGGTACATAAAAATAAAAAAATGTGTACTAATGATAATTTTGATTTCTTTCTTCTCCTTGAATCAATATTTTTTTCCTATATTTAGCAAATTTATAAGGAGATGTTCCATAGGATGTGGTTTGAGATTAAAGGAAGTTATAACATAAGTAAATAACAACATTTTTTTTTTAAATCAATTTATTATGTATATATATTTCTAAAGACATTGTTATTAATAATGTAATTTTTGATAAAAGTATTCTAAGTTGTTCTAATATACCAATGTTTGGACAATTTATATTAAACATTGCTAGATCCATTTTCCCAGCTTTCACTAACGTACCAGAATATTCATCAAATTCATAGTATCGGTTCTTTCTAAAGAAATATAAACGTCCGTCTGTATATCTAAATACACCTTCTTAACAGGTTTTAAACAAGTTCTTAACAGGTTTTAAACAGGTTCTTAACAGGTTTTAAAAGGTTTTAACAGGTTTTAAACAGGTTCTTAACAGGTTTTAAAAGGTTTTAACAGGTTTTAAACAGGTTCTTAACAGGTTTTAAAAGGTTTTAACAGGTTTTAAACAGGTTCTTAACAGGTTTTAAAAGGTTTTAACAGGTTTTAAACAGGTTCTTAACAGGTTTTAAACAGGTTCTTAACAGGTTTTAAACAGGTTCTTAACAGGTTTTAAGAGCAGTTAAAACCTTTTAAAACCTGTTAAGAACCTGTTTAAAACCTGTTAAAACCTTTTAAAACCTGTTAAGAACCTGTTTAAAACCTGTTAAGAACCTGTTTAAAACCTGTTAACATCTGTTAACAAACTGTTAAAAACTTGTTAATACCTGTTCAAAACCTGTTAAAAAGCTGTTAAACATATATAGACGTGGAAGATAATGGATTATAATAAATTGAAAATGAAGGAGAACATTATCAAAACAAGAAAGGCTATACGAAAAAAATTAATGATGATGAGAACTGGAGAAGTATTACAGAAAGAAAAACTAGAAAAATCTTACAAACCGTTAATTGAACCAATGAAACAATTAATCAAAACTGAAACTGAAATTAAAAATGTTCTTGTGAAAAATAAATAATATTAACACATTTTTAATTTTAAACGATAGAATTTATATCTTTTATGAAAAGTGGGTTTGGATGAAAAATATAAATGACAAAACTTTTGACGATATCAAAACAGTGTAGAAATACATTTAGATCGAGATGAAAAATGGTGGATTGAAACAGGACCAGCTCCAGAAGGACATGTGAGTCTTTATGAAGTTTTAATTCTTGAAATCGGACACACATTAGGACTTGCACATTCAAGTGATCAAACAGCCATTATGTATGCATATTACAGTGGAAAAAAAAACTAATGAAAATGATGAAATTGAGTTAAGTAAGGACGACATAACTGCAATTCAACATCTGTACGGATCTCCTCCTGATGTATCCAAGAAAAGTGAATTTACTTGTTGCCTTTTTTCGCAGTTCTGTATTTAAATCAATATATGATTTAAGCCAATCAGATTGATTAAATTTGAGAATTCTATGAATTTTTATTAACTTCAAACCATTTTGCATGCACTGTTTTAAATTTCTGGAATGTATAACATAACGTTCTTTTTTTAATAAAGTTGTCAGTAATTTTTTTGTTTTGAATTTGGTGCAGTTTGTGTGTGTAGAACAAAATGGAAAGCAAGAATGAATATCATGGAGAGATTCTGGATAATCTAAATCAACCTCTAAAACAAAACCAATATTATTATTATCAGGTACATTGAAATTAAAATTTTCTATGTTTTCCTCAGGTATCCAAGCAAAACCACCGTATGGTAAATATTCGGACATTGCCCAACCATACAAATTATTTATATCTAAATAGCATAAAAATGTAGACGGTTTTGAAGGATCGTAATTTTTTAAATATTTATTATTTGCCTTAGAATAACGTTTCATACATTGGCTTATTCCACCTCTTACCCAGCGTTCGATAAAATGTAACATATCTATATCAGTTATCAACTCTAATGATATTTTAGTATACTTCATCATACAATCCCAGCTATAAGAGGGTAATGATACATACCAAACTGGATCAAGATCATATGTTTTTTTAGAATTTAAGCGAAATTCTTGAAATATATCGCAGAGTAATAAAATATCTGTTTTTAAAGAAATATCCGAATATTCACCTAAATTGTTACAGTGAAATCTATGAAAAATATTACAAGCATGTGTATAATCTTTATCTGTGATTTCAGCATCGTATAGAGAACTGTAAAATTTATCTTTAGTCGGCAAATGCGATTGTGATAATTTATCATAAGAATCTATATATTCATATGGAAAAACCCCTTTCCGTGTAAGTAAATTAAAAGTTTGATTATCTAAATCAGGAAATTCATTTCTTAAAGTTGGAAAATCAATTAATTGTGAAGCTAATAATTCTAGACTAGATGGTAAAAATCTATATGAATCAATAAAACGAAATTTTATTAAATTATATTTAATATATTTGGAAAACGATATATATTTTTCTTTGTTTATTGGCAATAAATTTATATTTCATTCTATGTCTCGCGCTAAATTTTTAATAATAAAATGTGAATCATATCCGCTTAGATTATGAAATATAACAGGTATTGTGTAATTTTTTCTGTATTGTAAATTGCAAGATTCGTGCACTATTCCACGAAATTGTCCCACTGAAATGACAATGGTCAAATACAAATTTGGAATCAAGCGGCTGTTCACAAATATAACAGAACCTTGTATTTCTTTTTATTTCCCTTTTCTCTTGAGAAGTAAATGATTGCATCGAAAGCACACAGATATATGTGGTTTCAACATCTTCAGCAAATTGTTTTAATTCTTTTATATACCATTCTATACAGTTTTCACCTCGATAATATCTATAAAAAGATAATGTTTTATCATACGAACATTTCACATAATAACCAATGCTATATGGTACATGTGTATGTGTAATATTTGATGTTGAATCGTTACTGGGTACTAATAAACATTCCAAATCAGAATAAATAACAAACGGACAAGTCTCTTTGTACTGAACATTTTTAAAACAAATAATTGCTTTTTCTTTGGTCGGTAGTACAACTTTACAATTATTTAAATTATTGCAATCTATTTCATGTAAATTTAGCTTTTCTTTAGAATGAAAACAATGTAAACAACGATCACAAATGAAAATTTTAGAATTATGTGCACTGATTTGTTTGCTGACCAATCTTGACAAGTTGTTTATAAGCACATAATGGTATTTAATATCATCATTATAACTATCATTATTACATATCATATAGGTAGGTAGCACATAATATTTCCCCTTATTTTTTTAAAAATATATACATTAATTGATATTCTATTTAACTTTTCAAATTTTGGTATCTGATTAACAGTCATCGGCATAGTAATTTTGTCTAAATTTAATACTTCTAAATAATGTGGATACGAACTTGGTCTGCATTTTCTTACAATTTTCTTTTGTTCTAAGATACATAAAGCAGCCGTTACACACCAAGCAAAACAAGCGTTGTCCTTATTTTGAATGTTGATGCATGCCTTTTTATCCTTAATTTGTTTTGGGAGTTGCATATATGATGAAGCCAGCAATGGTGTGTGTTTATTAAAACTTAAACTTAAATTAATTATTTGTGACAATGCCCAACCACTATCTTTTTCCTAAAATCAAATAAAAATATTAAAAAACTGTATAAATTTCATTAAAAATATATATACTATACTTGAAACTCCTCTAGATTTGTAAGTAAAATATCCAAAATGTTATTGTGAAACCATTGTATTATATTTGTAGTTTCATCCAAAAACTCAGCTTTTGTAATAAAATGTTTGTATTCCTCAATTTCTAAATTATTTAATTTTCTTATAAATTTGCAACAAAAATTTGAATGAATTTTTATAAATTTATAAAGTTTAAAAAATTTTTTAATATGTTTTTTAAGTAACAGTAAACAATCTTCTAAAAACAATTTTGGATCTTTGTGTTTAATATTAATAATAGCTGAAGTTTTTATTCTATTGTTAAAAGCCATTTCACAATCTATCCATTTTACAGCTTGTATTTGCTTATTCTTCTTCTTGTTCTTAGTTTGAAGTCCACTTCCTTTTGCTATTTTATTAATTTTTAGTGATGATCGATATCCATACATTTTCGTTAAAGCGCTCACCAAACTATTTTTCACAGAAATTTTTGATTTATTATTTTGATATATTAGTTTTTTTAACAACTTTATATTTTTATTACACATTTTTAAATAACGTTTGATATCATTTAAATCAAGATTGGACATTATTATTTTGTCCATCGTTGATATCATTGATTTTGTCACATCTATAATTTGTGAAGTCATTTTTGATCAATAATGAATTTATACCGAAGGAATTATCAATAGGTTACAATATTGATGAAATTTATAATTATTTATTTAAACCGATTGTATCCTATCAACAACTCAGTGACCGAGATAAGAAACAGATAAAATGGTTAGAATACAATTACCACAGACTAGTCTACAACCAAGTACATATTCAGCTTAATCAGTTAAAATGCATCCTGTTGTCTCATTTATGTAAAAATAATAAAATATTTGTGAAAGGTGAAATCAAAGAAAAATATTTAAAACAAATTTTAGGCGATAATCATGAAATTATCAATTTAGAATGTGATAACAATTCTCCAAAAATATCATCAACATTTTATGACAAATGTGTATATCATAAAAATAAGTATGGTGTTTGTAGCAAACATAATGTTAATATTTTATTAATATATGTAAACGATGTATATTTTGTTAAAAAATAAAATATGATTTTAAATATATATGTATATATTTTCATTATACCTACCTTTTCATAGATCTGTAGAAAAAATCAAATGTGGAAAAAAAATTAAATATCACTTTATAATAATTTTATTATTCATTTTTTCTTTCATACATTTCAAACAAATTTTTATCATGCACAAACCATTCCACCGGTCCATTCCACAAACTTTCAAAATCTTCAAACATCTTGTTTTCATTATGAACGTAAACCATTTCATAAAATATTAATCTTCTGAAATCATTAATGATGTCAGGACTTGACCAGAATCCATTGTTATGAAGAGTCTCAACAATCAATTTATTTTTTAAGGATTCATGAAAATGTTTCATCGTATATTTTTTTATATCGATTTTTTAAGTCTACTAAAACATTTCCAAGAATGTAATTGTAGTAATCGAAAAATTCAAGAGAGTTTAAAATTTTTAATCGATATGTGAAAATATCTTTCAACTTAAAAAGAGCATCACATTCTTTCGATGTCAACGTGTATGAATAAGAATTCATCCAAGTTATAGTGACTGTCTTGCTTCCTGCATTTCCTCCAAAATGTATACCGTATTCATCAAAATCGATATAACCTTTGCGATTATAATTACCGACATCGTTAGAAAAATCCGTTTTTGAAAACATCGAAAGCCTTTTTGACAAAGCATTTTTGAAACAAACACACACCCCCTTTAATAACCTATGCGTGTTCTGGGACACTTTTGCCTGTCCCAGAACACGCATAGGTTTTTGCAGGCCTGTAAAAAGCTATGCGGGTTCTAGGACAGGCAAAAGTGTCCCAGAACACGCATTGTACTCCTACTTACACTTTTTGGGGATTTATTTCTTAAAAATAATATCGTCTAAATGTAGACCCTCGCGTTCTCGGCACTCATTTAATCGAACAGTAAAATTACTTATGACGTCTCGGCAGGTGGACTCAGGGATGGCTGCCATTTCGTGACGGATATTTTCTTTCAAATGCGCCAGTGAAGTCGGTTTATTGGCGTAAACTTTAGATTTAAGATAACCCCATAGGAAAAAGTCCATAGGGGTTAAATCTGAACTGCGTGGAGGCCAATTTATGTCACCTCTCCGGGAGATCAATTTGCCTGAGTAAAAATTTCACGAACACGTGGCAGAGACATATTGGACGTGTGTGAAGTTGCTCCGTCCTGTTGGAACCATGTTCTTTGGTTATAGCCAGGAAAGTTTTGCAGTTCAGGTACCAAGAAGTTGTCTAACATCTCCACATAACGCTCTGAATTCACTGTAACTGCACGCCCCCTTTCGTCTTCAAAAAAGTAAGGGCCGATAATTCCTCGCGCCGACATCGCAGCCCATACGGTCACTTTAGGCGAATGTAGGGGTTTCTGATGTTTGCGTTTCGGATTCGTTGCACTCCAGTAGCGGCAGTTCTGCTTATTTACGTGGCCATTAAGATTGAAAATGAGCTTCATCCGAAAACAAAATGTTGGTAAACGTTGAAAATCGCTCAATCACCTGATTTACGAAATTAAACCTCTGACTGGCATCTTGGGGCTTTAATTCTTGCACCAATTGAATTTTGTAGGGGTGCAACTTTAGGTCTTTATGCATAATGCGATGTAATGATGATCTATGCACATTTAAAGCACTTGCGCGGTTCCGAATTGAAAGGTTCGGGTCGTCACGAACAGACTGATTAACATTCTCCACGTTTTCTACCGTTCTTGATGACCTAGGTCGCCCGGATTTTGATTTATCCAGCGTTGTACCAGTCTCTTCAAACTTTTTAACCCAATGTCGAATGAGAGGAATGCTTGGCACATCATTTAAGTGGCGAAAACCTCGAATACTACAGAATTTTCTACGCGCTACAGTCGCCGAATCACCGTTTTTGTAAAACTCTCGCACGCATAACGCGCGGTCTGCTCCCGAGAAACGCTCCTTAGCGATTGAATTCCCAAGAGCCTGGCTACCGATTGACATAACCCCCGCGCCCTACGGATACGTTGCGTTCACGCAGTAAGCTAAATAAATATAAAATTTCTTTTGAGACACCTTGTATTATCTTATAAGTAACTATGAACTCCATCCTTAAATATCATCTCTATAAACGTTGCATTTTTCATGAAAATGTCAGAATATATACATTTTTATTTAAAAAAATGTGCAACTTCTCTTCTTTATTTACACTACATGTTTCCTGAAATAAATGAAGCTGTTTCTACTTTGAAATAATTTCAAAGGAACTAACTACGTTTTCGTTTCACATATACATGAAATGTTATTAAATATACCTATAGATAGACACATTGTTTTTACTTAATAATGTTTGCTAAATGTTGTTTTATTTTAAATATTCGGAAAATGTATGAAATTTAAAGGTATTTCACAACATACCAACCCTAGGGTTAATGAGACGTTATTAATAAAGCAAATGGTGAAGTTTCACAATGGATAAATTTACAAAATATTTTGTTATAATTTTAGCTTATGAAATATTTCACGCATTGTTTTCAGTAATTTTGTATTTAATTTAGATTAAATAATCTTATTTTGGGATTAATATATACAGTCTGTTCCAAAGATATATATATATATATATATAAGGAGAAATAATAGTTCTTATTTACTTCTTTTATTTAGTTCTTTTTTTTCGTCAAGAACCATATTTCTACCATATATATATATATATATATATATATATATATATATATATATATATATATATATATATATATATATATATATATATATATATATATATATATATAGCCGAACGGTCTGTCCTATACTCAGTATGTCCTATACTGAGTATAGGACAGACCGTTCGGCTAGACTATGATTAACCGTTCCTGTCCGTTCCACACATTTTAATGTGGAAATACATTATTTTACACATCTGACAATAATATTGGACTGAGGATTACCAATCGAAACGTCTCGATAAAAATTGTTTTAATAAATTTATGACGAGTATGACATAAGAATTTTATTTAATACCCATATTAATTTCGTCAAGAACTTTCTTTCGATTATATATATATTAATAAAAAAGGTATTTTATGAATAATAAGACATGATTTTATTGATCAACTAATACGTCTCAGACATCATATGATATATTTTATACTATTCTATTTACATAAAACAATATGCCTTAGCAACGATATAGCACCCTACGATCGTTAATAAGTGTAAATGTTGCATAATTATATTTTCGCTAACATATATATATGCCATAATTACAATTACGAAAAAAGATTGTATTAATATACAATTTAGTTTGTGTGTATATATGTACGCATGTATATATGTTCCCTCAAAACTAAAGAAAGGGTGCACCGATTAAAAAAAAAAACAAAACAGCAGCGTGTTTTTAACATCGTTTATGGTAAAATAGGTCTATTTTTATGATTATCAAGGTTCCTCATTTTTAGGGTTTTGTAGGTATGACCACCAAAAATCTTATAACGTCACTGATGTGTTTGTCTGTCTGTACGGTAGAAAATGTAGCAAAACGGCTGAACATAGAAATTTGAAATCACGCTCAAGTTGGTTTTACACAATTCAATTTATTCATCAATAAATCGATCATTTTTCTGTCAATTAATTGAACAATTTATTGATTACCTTGAAAATAAAAGGCTCACTTTACACACATCAATTTATTTATCAATTTTTTTGAAAAGATTTACATTACCAACTGTAAAACATGTTGATATATTTATCAAAATGAAAATATTGAAAAAGTCTTCACAAAATGACGAGCTGTGAACAAAAATAAAAGAAATAACCTAGATGATGGTGAATTAGAATGTTTGCTGTTCTGTCACATTTGAAAACGAAACACATAACCTATACAATTCTTGGTTATGCTACAGCTAAACAGTTAGCAATAACTAAACAGATATAAATATACCTAGAATTATCTAAAAAAATTGATGAAAAATAGAATTTGTTCTATTTTAAAAATATATTGATCAATTTTTTCGTCAATAAATTGTTTAATTTATTGACGTCAATAAATTATCATCAATTCATTGAGTCAATAAATTTGAACATTTTACACACATCAATAAATTGAAGGTCAACTTTTCAATTTATTGATCAATAACACTTAAAAATTTTAAAAGTGTTTATTTAATATAGGGGCATTAGTATTGGTACCGCTAAATAAAACGATGTTTATATTTGACATTTTATAATACGCTTTGATTTGTTTTGATACTTGTGTTCACATATCTAACTTATAGTAATTACTAATAACCTTTTTTATTTAATTTGTTGTTGCAGTTTTGTGTTTAGTTATATATTTTCTTATAGATATCTTATAGATTTCCATTTGATATTGTGTATAGCGCATAGCTTTTTAGGTTAAATTCAACGTATTTCTATTTTATTTTCTTTGATCATCTTTTTGGATCACATCTGCCCTTTTTAGGGCTACTTAGCCAATTAGAATAGTTTATTTGTTTCTATTCTGTTCTTATTCTTATATTTTCATTTCATTACGATACAAGGACAGCGTACGAATATTACATTCGTTGAATGGATGCTATGTAGACGTACTAAACATGGCGTCACAAAAACATGTTACGTTTCCAGTGACGCAACTGCACTGATTCGCCGACTGCCTTTTATTTATAATTTTTATTATCCATTAGACATATTGTAAACTCGATCTGGGGACAGGCTGTATATGGAATTTGGCACCCTCAATAAATTATCAGGATAACAACTACTAATTAGGATCTATAAGTAAAGTTAAAGTAAGAAACTTTACTTTTTACCACAGCCTTTGGAAATTCTTACCGAAGCCAAACAACAAAACGTCACTTCCACTCTCTCTTTAATCTCGTGATTGAGCTGATTCTAAAAAAAAAAATCTTGATATTACCTGTGATCCGTAGCCCAAGGGTATCACAAGATTCTTAGATTTGCAGATAACCTACATATTATTTCAAATAATACTAAAGACGTATTATAAATTGCGAGAAATCTTAACGAAAGCAAAAAATTAACAAAGATTTAAGATGACGAACGCAGTTTCTTAAACTAACGTACAATTTAAAATTTGTCGATCTATCTAATTTTGTAAAATACGTGATCAGAAAATTTAAAAAATATCTTGCAATGTGACGTTAGTTGCCAATTATTAATCTAGGAAATGTATTGAGCAGAATATAGAAACACGTATTTTTAAAAACTCTATAAAGAAAAGTACTGACAAAGATATATGAATCAATTAAATTTGTGGAAAATTAATGGCGAATTCTAATGTACCACGAATTGAAAGGCTATTAAAAGGTAATTAATATCGTGAACACTGTATCGATGATGATGATGATAAATAATTGCACATAGACGCTATAACATAAACAACACGTATGACACAATTTGCGATCAACAGCATATTTGGCTGTAGAACGTTCAATAATGAACTTTTTAGGGTTTTGTATGTATGACAAAAAAATCCTTATAACGCCAACGTGCACTCTTATGTCTGTCTGTTCGGTAGATATTGTAACCAAACTGCTGATTATAGAAAATTGAAATTTGGTATGTCTATACAATTCTTTGGCCCACATATAGAAAAACGAGAGTTGACAAAAATATACGCCGGGAAAAATATAAACATATACGTATTTGATGAAAAAATAAATATTTAAAAAAAATTCGGATCACAAGGGTTCATCTAAAAATCTGAAAAATTTCTCAATAATGTACATTAATAGAAACCACAATAATTCAATAGGAATTTTTGATCAGATTAGTTTTTCGAAAAATATCGAATTTTTTGTGTCCAAGAAAAAATATTTTTTTTAATACTTATTGTGTGTTATCAAAAGAAAGCTCTTAAGACTTACATTAAGTAATGTAGTTTTTTAGAATATTCTTATTTTAACACCATTTTTAAAAAAAATTATTTAAAAAATTACTATTCCAGTCTTTAACACAAAGAGGTTAAACTAAAAATATGAAAAAAATTCTGAGTTATGTAGATTTTGGATCAGATTTCGTTTTTGGAAAATATTGCAGAATTTGTGTTTTTGACAGAATTACATTTTTTAATTCATGGCTAAATTATGGCTAATTATTTTAAGGATTTTTTGTATTTACGGCTAAGGTAGTATAACAGGAATTTTTGAATCGATTATTTTTTCGAGAAATTTCGAACATTTTGCGTCGTAGAAAAAAAAAAATAGTTATCTTAAAAAAATTATTGTATGGTACAGCCTGTACTTACTGGTGTTCCACAAGGGCATCTGCTTGGTCCCTTGCTTTTCATAATTTACATAGTGGTATAATTTATTATCACAGTATATTTTGTTATATCATAAATGTACTTCTCTTGAGGATTAATAAATGATTATTTATTTATTATTTATTTATTTACTTATTTATTAAAAGAAAGCTCTTAAGACTGAGATTAAGGAATGAAAAGTTTTTTTTTTATATATCCCTTCATTTTAACACAATTTTTGTCAAAAAACTGTTAAAAAACTCTTGTCGCGTACTCTTTAATTTATAAATCTGAAAAAATTCTGAATAATGCATACTAATGTGAAACGGAATATCACCACAGGAATTTTCTATCTGATAATTATTTCGAAAGTTATCTATTTTTTTACAACACCGTGCTTACTGTATAGTTCTGACTGACTATAACTGAATAGTTATAGCTGGGTCTTGATGCAAACGCATCTCAATTACGGTTATAAGTCTCTAAATGGAAGCACGTAGAATTCTTCAAAAGTTGCAGAAATATATGATTTTTTTATATTATGTACCCACAATTTATCACTTACTTAACACCTACAAAACCCTGAAATGTGTAAAAATTCATACTTCACATTCATTTTTTCGGATTCTGTTGACTTACTTTAATTCTTGATACCGTGAACTTATCACTCTTTTTCTCCATGAGTCTTTTTGGAGTCTATCAGTCACACAAGTCCTCCATTTTTCTCTGTTAACCTTTTGTACTCCAAATAATGCCTCAGGCAATCTGATGGTTTGGCAGTCATTAACAGCACATGTTGAAATATTACATTAATTAGTAAATATTATTGATTTTATATTAATAATAGTGAATTAAGTTCCTTTTAGAATGATTTTACTATTTTATTAAGTCAAAGTCTTTGTTAATAAATGTCTTCGTAGATTTTTAAGGATAAAAAATTCATAATTATCAACTAAGTACTTATCAGTTCGTTGCAAGGATTGACAAAGATCTAACTAAATCCAAGTGGACTTTTACAGATCACAGGATAACAACAAAGCCACCCGGCTATAATGAATTGAATTATTCTTCTATTTCTCTTTGATGTTTTGTTCCAATGTTCTTAACCAACAGTACAGGAATTTGTCACTCGGTGTGCAGGAAACTGTACAGGTGAGAGCGAAAATAAGCTCGTTAATTTTATAAAAACGTAAATAAAAATCCCGTGTAGACTATAATACAGAAAGATCTTGTGTAGTAAGGGATTAATGTGTCTGTTTTTAAAGTTTCTAGATAGTTTTTGTTGTATTCCCAATGGTTACATAGACAGCTGAAACCTGGACGATAAAAGTTTGGTAAAAAATTAATAAATGCGTCTGAAATGTGGGCCTATCGTTGCGTTCTACGAATACCCTGGACAGTTCTCCATATAAATATGTCAGGTGTGGAAGGAATAAACATCAGCACACCTAGACTTGCTCAGGGGCGTGCCGAATTGAAATGGTGCCCAGATCAAAAAAGGAAACCAAATAAACCTTAATCGACCTATTTTTGTAGGTCAAAGTTGAAATGCTATCCGTACAATGGCTTGTACGTGTGTTCCACAAGGGTCTGTGCTGGCCCCTTGCTTTTCTTAATTAAAATCGTTTATCTCTTCTCCTTGCAGCATGTATGCAGATGAGTTTTTACCTGTTGCGTCAAGTTCTGCGTCCCTCCAAAACTGTTCCCAGGGCAAATACCATATCCTAGATAAGCCTCTGGACTTACTACAAGGATCATCCAATTCTTCTTTCGATGCTTTGGACATAGGAGAAGGTTGCCAATATCGTACTGGTTACTAAATTGCACCATCCATATTTTCTGAAGAAAGTAATTTTAAATATGTGCATTTATTTACTAATTAAAATTAGTTTAATTAAATGTAATATTCAGTAAAATAATCAATTATTAGTATAATTATATATTTTTAAAATATTGACCTTTTTTGTTCTGATACCTAACAATCTCTTTCTCTCTCTCGCTCGCTTCAGCGCTACAGCCCTGTGTGATCCTTAGCTTCTTCTTCTTCCCGGATTTTTTCCTATGAGGTCGATGTCATTCTTATAGGGCAATAGATTTATTTTGGTTTTCAGGGTGATTCTGGTATTAATACCTGTATTTCTAATTGCTTCTTCTAACACAATATTGAAAAGCATTGCTGCAAGCGCATCTCCTTGTCGTACCCCTCTCGTCATTGCGAAGCAGTCTGTAAGTGCGCCATGTGTTTTAATCTGGATCTGTAGTTTGTGTGAGCTTAATTAGCTTTTCGGGTATCTGCATTTCCTGCATTGTTCTCCACACCTATTTAGTATATTGTTCCTCAAGTCTGCCTGAGTGTATATATTTGGTCAGTTGTAGACCTTTGAGGTCTGAAGCAGCTCAGATATTTATTTTTCTACATATGGCAGCAGTCTCTCTCTTACAGGATATTTGCAAAAAATTTGTAAGTTGTTTTCAGTACCTAATAATACAAGAGGCGATTTAATAAATGCAGGGTGTGATTTGGGAAACGTAGGTCTAAAATCACATCACTTAAAGGTAATTAAAAAAACTCAAAAATATATATTTCTCTACAAAAGTAAACAAAACAAAAACATTAATTAATGAACAGTAATAGGATTCGGACCAAACAAGTTTATTTAACTATGCTAACATTTAGATTTATTTAAAAATCTTCTTCAGAGCTAAAAAAATTAGACATAAAATTGTAATATAGTATTTTACATAATTGATTACTTTAATATGGAATATATGTAGAAAAAACGGAAGAATAAGGATTGGTACTAAGTTTTTGGTACATAATAATTTATAACTAATATTGACTACAGATTGATTATTTGAAAGATAATCTTGTTAAATGTAAAATAATAAAATACATAAATAAGTTAAATAAAATTAAGTTAAAGTAAAATTACTTTTTTTTTTTATAATTAAACTTTCGTTGAAAAATCTTCGAAAATATTGTAAGTACCTACTACAAACTATCGATATCGGCAACCTTCTTCTATATCAAGAAGAAAAGATGGCATAAGAAGGTTAATTAATTGTACAAGGGAAAATTGGAGTCGTCGACATAGTAGATACCAAAACGCTAGGTCTACCAAATCTATTTTTTTTTTTTAATTTATTTATTTGTCTTAGCGAATATGGCAATTAATCCAGATCCAGTTGTTTTTATTTAATTACACAATTATCAACCTTAAAACTGCAAATACAAATACAACATACATATGCCATCACCGGGGTTCAGACCCGAGTCATCCTGGTCTAACAGTTAACAGGCCAGTATATTAACCATTACACCATTGTGACCAGCAAAATGTAATTACTAGTCGGTCCCATACTGCATGAAGTTACACATTTCGCTAAAGATCGCGAAGAGTGGGTTTCAAAAATAAATGCCATAATACCTCCAATCGCTCTTGTAGGAAAAGTTGGTTTTACACAGTTCAATTAATTGATCAATAAATTGGTCAAGTTTTTTGTCAATTAATTGAAAAATTTATTGGTAACATCACTTTACACACATCAATTTATTTATAAATTTTTTTGAAATATTTACATTACCAACTGTAAAACATGTTGACATATTTATCAAAATGAAAATATTGAAAAAATCTTCACAAATTACGAGCTGTGAACAAGAACAAAAGAAATAACCTAGATGATGATAAATTAGAACGTTTGAGGTTATGTTAGATTTGAAAACGAAACAAATAATATATTTCGAGGTTGCTACAACTAAACAGTTGGCAATATCTTAACAGATAAAAACATACCTAGAATTCCCCAAAAAAATTATGAAAAATTGACGAAAAATAGAACTTGTTCTATTTTGTTCTAGAACTTGTTATATTTTAAAAATAAATTGATCAAATTTTTTGTCAATTAATTGACGAAATTTTACACTTTACACACATCAATTAATTGAAGGCCAACTTTTTCAATTAATTGACCAACAAATTGAATCGTGTAAAACCCACTTAAGATATAAGATATATTTTTCCATAGTTCCAATTTTGACAAGCTTACTATACGGTGTAGGTGTCAAGATTGAACATTCAATTAATTTGATGTTTGTATATTTTCGATTAAACCCACGTATGCTTAAAACTACACTTGTGATACAGAATTAATTAAAGCAATGGTTGGATTTCACTATTCATATTTGTTCGAGGTTTATTTATACAGAGTGCTTATCTATATGCACATATTTTGAATTAGGGTCCATGTTAGAAATTCATAAAATTGTCCTAATATCCTTATCTTGGACTAGAAATGTTGATTTAAGGTTAGAATATATACCAAGACAGGTTATGAGCTTGAATAATGCTGCATAATATTTTTCCATTTCGAGAAGAGAATGCATACAAAATGTAGATTTTTCTAGCTAGGTAACAAAATCTAAATTTAAGAAATACACAGACAAATAAAATGCTTTCATATAGCATTTTATTTTTTAGATATTTATACCCCTATTCTGAAACAAAAATGTTAAATATACTGGCGTTGTTAATATTCAAGATCATATTTTGTTCTGTCTTATAACAAACACATCTGGCCAGATTTTTGACATAATGTAGCTATTTAAATATAACGTCTGATAAAAAATCGTAAGAGTAGGCCGAGAAAAAATCACGTATGTCTTTGAATAAATTTGGAACGTTGGCACAAACGATTTCGTTTTTTTAAGTTATCACGAAAATATAAGTTGGCTAGGATATTTAATGTTTCATGTTGGCATTTATTATAAAAAATAAAAAATATAATACATTTTAAAATTTTTCAAGATATACAATAAGACATTAGTGTTAAGAATGACACAAGAATCAAAATGCAGTGAAAATGACTCTTATAATGACAATTCACCCTAATCTGAAAATGTTCAGTGTAAGTATGATTTGCAAAACTTAAACAAAGTGGCCAAAAGCTCTGAACAATCAAAGTTACTAGATTTCAATAATAACTCATATAACCTTTGACACTTCTGAGCTATTGAGCAAATTTAAATTCTGCTTTAAAAGGTTATTTTTTCTTAAAAATAAATTTATTTATTTATTATTTTTTTTTTTTTATAAAATAGCAATGAAAAATGTACTCTAACACATAAATAAACAACCTCATATAAATAAAATAATAAACTTATAAACTAAACAAGATGGGATATGTGACGATTGTCTTCATCAATACAGTTTCTGATTATCCTGTTAAATAATCTAAATGATTAAACACAAATTCTTTAAATTGCTAAATTGTCAAAAAATGACGATAATAAACAGTAATAATTATTTTCTGGTTCCACAAACACTCTCTTTCTTGAACTAATTTTTCCATGTCCATTATTATTCACAAAAAATCAAAAAAACTGTACAAAGTCGCAGGTCTGAAATAAACGCACGAGGTCATACGACTAAGTCGCTTCCAGTGTGAGAGCGCTGATTACTAGAGCCCCGCAAATCCGCGGGTATCTGCGGATATCCTCAACTTTTCTGCGGATGCGGTTAAATTATCATTTAAGCCATGCGGATGCGGATTGGATGCGGATTAAATTTCATATCTGCTTATCCGCAATATCCGCCTGAATATTAAATCTTCGGTTACTTTCGAAGAAACATGCGATTTCGTTCTGATTATGCAGTCCTCGGTTACCTTCGGTTGTCTGTATACACATGTGATATTTTGTAGCATTGAATCTCACTCTATATTATTGTTATTAAGACAATTGTCCATGATCGAGATTGAATTGAGACAGTCAACATAACTTTCTTTTTATTATTGAATATAGAAAATCATATTTTGGACAAAAGTTGCCTGGACACTTTCGATGTAATTCTTCCTACCCCTGCTCTAATTCTGGCTTTTAAATCTAATAAACGCTTATTTTACATAAAACTGATTAGTAAGTTTTATTTAAATACCAAAATTTACCTATATAAATTTTTCTCGAAAATTTTATCATGCAACCTGCCAAGTTTTTTATACTACCCGATGTAAAAAGACTTGCTGATTCAAAAATTTTGTAAAATGACATGTTACTATTTGAAAAATTAAAGTTGCATTGCCTAACATATGCGCGGAATGGCGTAAGAGAATTACTAGGTCGCAAAAATATGAAGCTCCTTCTACTAAGTAACTTTTCTCTGATTTTAATTTTTTTAATTCAATATTTAAAAAAATATAGCCTTGTAAAAGGTAAAGCTGAAGATGATATTTGACAGTATTATCAACACGTATTTCATGAGCAGCACGCTACCTGCTCTCTACGAAAAAGAACGCTTAGGCCTCTCTCTAGATTTCAAAGTTATTAGCGCATCTAGGCCCCAAAACTTTTGGTGTCCCTTAGGTTAGATTAGTAATATATAAACTGGTAAATCCAAAAAATTTCAGTAGTGTTTTAGAGCAGCGATTACCAAATAACGCGAAACATGTTAGTTCTTTCCAAACTGACAGCAAAACCTGTTGTTTTGCTGTCAGAAACGGATAGTGCGCATATTTTTGCGGATGCGGATCGGATGCGGATTTATTATTTACAAAAGCTGCGGATGCGGATAGGATGCGGATTATGGATATGCGGATGCGGATCGGATGCGGATACAGAAAAGCTTATCCGCGCAGGGCTCTACTGATTACATTCCCAAGGTCGGGAAAGATCGTGCGTAGTCGTGCCACTACATATAACCAAGAGTCGCATATAGTCGGTTCTAGTGTGAGACCAGCCTTAGGCTGCTCGTCCTTTGGACGCGTTTTCATCCGATCCGAGCCGATCCAATCAGAACAGATTTCGGACGAAAAACTGCGACCGATCCCATCATAGCAAAATAAATTGAAGGTTGTCTAGTGGATGCGAAGTTATCGGTCCGATTTCGTACGAACACAGCCGACGTGCCAACGATCCCATTCTGATGAGATTTTACATAATTATTTACCAATTATGGACGTCGAAAAGTTAATTAGTTTAAAAAGTGAAAGAATGGTTTTATGGGACCTGAGAGATAAAAAATATTACATGAGGGATGTCTAAAGAAGAGAGTGGAAAGAAATTATTATATAATAATTGCAACTATTGTATAATTTACCTTCAAGTCATACTAAGACGTTCTTCTGGTGAAATAGTTTCACGAAAATTAGAAATTTTCCTTATTGTTGGACTGATAGCATCCAAAATATAATGGAAAATGATTTGATTCAATCGGTGGTAACCAAAAAATTTTTTTCGTCTATTTTACATCCTCATATAGATAATGAAATTCTCCAAGATTATTTCTTTTCTCTAATATATTATTAGTCCAGCATTCTTGTCCTTTTGAAGTCGGCGTCTAACTAAATAAGAGTTCTCCAAAAAAATAAGGTTATCCATTGCACAACTTGTTTTCAGAGCTTGTTGAAACAAATGAATTCTCCCACTCGCGTCGCATCTGACGCATTTTGCATCCAGTGGACGATATGCGAACTCGTTCGGATCGGATCGGATCGGATGAAAACGCATCCATAGAACGAGCTGTCTTGTCGTCCGAAATCTGTTCTGATCGGATCAGATCGGATGAAAACGCATCCAAAGTACGAGCAGCCTTAAGCTAGTTATTTTCCGAATTTTGACACACCGAGCTCAAAAGGTTCACCATCACTGCCATAAACTGACACAGTTACGTAAAGCATCAGAAACAGAACAAAAATGGAATTACATTACTCTGGAATGTAAACTTGAGACATACTATTTTTGGTTGTTTTGTACGAGAATAGCTAGGAAATTGTAAACAGTCGGATATTAAACAGACAAAAACAACAAATGCATAGTATGTTATTAATGTTTATTTGTTCCAGTAGTACCTCAACTCATATGTTTGACTTAAGAATATTTAATTAAAGTAAATGTAACACCATATATCTTACATGGAGATATTGTTTTAGCCAAAATATTTGTTTGGGTTATAAGTCGCATGCACGTTGAATTATTTAGTGTCACATGTCATACGTGTGTTCCTGCTGAATATTAGTCGAGTTTCATTTGAGATATGGAAACAGAGAGGAACTAGTTCACAGTAAACAATAATAGCATGTGTCTAATTAATTAAAAGGTGCATATCTTTAAGTACATCAAATTTATTGACTCTTCGACATAAACATATATTTGATTTTGTCACGAAATAAAACTGAAATAGGTCAGAAAACTAGTTAAGTATTGGTACTTTTTATTTCTGAATCCAGTAATATCAAATTTTCTTGTTCTGTTCTTCTTCTTTCAAAGGTTGGCAATGTAATGAACACGTGCCATTCTAATTAATAAAATGAACACTTTTCAACTTTAATATCCATATTAAAATTTTAAGAATAGTATCAGTCTGTTTCCAGTTCTCACGGGAAAAATTAAACGCTGAGTAGACATGACACATTTCACAAAATATGTCATATTTCAAACTCATTTCAAATTTATTGTCATCAAGAAAAAGAAGCATTCCCGTCTACCTTCAGCAAGAATTCATATACACACCAGTTTGCAAGTGAAAGATCGGAAATCCCTTCGTAAAATGTTACGTAATTTAAATGTTATCGTTTTCCTAATTCTGCTGTCCTAGATTTTTACTATCTAAACCTAACCTAATTACCTAAATTGATCGTATTTACTATAGTTTATTATACTATTTTTTATGGGCTAATGTTTGGGGGAAAATAAAGTACGGTATACCTAAAAGCTAGGTAATTAGGTTTGGTTATTTAGTAAAAATCTAGGATAGCAGAACTGGGATAATTAGGAAAACGATAATAGATAATAAACAATTTACGAAGGGATTTCTGATCTTTCACTTGCAAAACTGATGTGTATATGAACACATCAGTTTTTTTTTTTTTTTTTTCTTCCGTTGAGTCAAATCGCGAGTCCAAATTATTCAGTCTTCAGATTTTGACATTTTATTTATTGACAGTTGTTGAAGGATTAGAGATAACAAAAATTGAAGCTCTCCTGATTTTTTTTGATCCATGTAGTTTTGAAATTTTGTAAATATTTCATTTTTGAAAGACCGTATCTCAAAAACTACATGAAATAGGGAATCCTACCTGCGGTTGGAATTTTTTCTGGCCTCAGGAGATGTTATAAAATAATCCCCAAACAAAAAAATTTTTTTGTGAAATTTGAAGTTATTGAATTTTTTTTTTTTTAATTTTAAAAACTAACTTAAGAGCAATAAAATATAGGGACTTGCGGTTTGAATTTTAGAAATCTACATACTTTTTTCTACATAGATAATAAATAGGGACCGTCTTACTAAACGCATTTTTGATGCATGTAGTTTTGAAATTTTGTAAATATTTCATTTTCGAAAGACCGTATCTCAAAATCTACATGACATGGAGACCAGCGGTTGATTTTTTTTTAATCCTGAGGTACTCCCGTAGGACTAATTTTGAACCAACTCTGAACAATTTTTTTTTTTTTTGTGAAATTTTAAATTTGTCAATTTTTTTTTTTTTTAGTTTAAAAAAATCCTAACTTATGGACAATAAAATATAGCGAACTGCGGTTTGCATTTTTAAAATCTTTGTATATTGTTTAGTCTAGAAAGAAATTGGGGCCTTAATAATCTAACTTTTACAATAAATACGAATCATCAAACAAAAACTTGTAAGGGGTACCCCTCAAAAAAATAAAATAAATAAATAAATCTCTCTGAATTACTTCAAAATGTGAATACTTATGAATTTTGAGTCGTTGATCTCAAAAATAATCTCCATTACAAGGTACGGTTTACCGTTTTTGAATAAATTCAAAAAAATCGACAGAAAATTACTATTTTTCAAAAAATACATACGAGAGGGCGCTTGAAATAGACTCTCCAGCTTAAAATTAATTTATATATAAAAATATTAAATTTTTGAAATTGAAGGTTTTGAAATTAAGAAAAACGTAGATCTTTTCTTCAAAATTTTATTTTTATTGTAGATGTACATTTCTAGATGCACGTGGTGAACGAAATGTACTTCTAGAATAAATATAAAATTTTGAAGGTAAGATCTACTTTTTTCTTAATTTATATATAATTAAAAAAAAGGCAAAATAATAACATAGAATGATAGTCACTCACTTGCACGGTGCTTATCGGTGCCCCTTATGATTTTTTCGATTTTAGAGCAAACATTTTTTGTCCCTGATTTACTTCCAAATGTGTGTACTTATGTATTTCGTCTCGAAGGTCTCATAAATAATCTCCATTTCAAGCTACGGTTTACCGTTTTTGAATAAATTCAAAAAATTTATTTATAAAATCGTAAGGGGACTGGTTCTCGCACAGCAATGGATCCTAAGGATCACATTCTACTTCACCGTTTCTACTGTTTCTACTGTTCAGTTAATTCAGGGGTCGACTCAGTCTTGTGTTTTTAATCTTAAAATATCTGTTTATAATAACTTGAGATCTCTTAAGTAAATTTTGTTCCAGATTTAAAATTAGCAGAAAAGTGCTGAAAGATATTTGCGAAAGCTACTTTTCCAAAATATTTATCATTTCAACACTTTTGTTGATATTTTAGTAATAGGTGGTTCGAAACAAGTTATGTAACATCATTCCAGATAAAATAGTTAAAAGGGTTATTCTCCAAAACACTATAAATTTTACGCAGTGTTAAAAACAAACGCATAAACATTTCCTAAATAAATAAAAAATATTTTTAGCCTTCGAAATTTATTACGCACACAACTTGTAACATTATATCTAAACCTATGATTTGACATATTTTCCCAGATTTAAGAATGTATGACCAGTAGTAGTGCACTAACCCAGGGTAAATAGAGGGAGTGACAAATCTAGTGACCTGATTTTGTTTTGGTTGTTTGCTCAATTTATCTAGATCCCCTGAAGGTTGGTATTAGGCTATTAGACAAGGAAATTTATTTCTAGAAATAAAGCCCTTGTTCTAACGGCAGAGGAAATTCTTAAAAGGAAATATTAGCTAAATATTTTCTTACAGAATATGTATAGTTTAATTTATTTAAATAGAAATCATTATTATCGATCAGGTACAGGCTATTCCAAACATTTAGGCGGAACTAAATGAGAATATCGTTCTTTTAGGTTGTCACGAGACAAGATTATTAAAGTAAATGTTGTCTCGTAACTTCTGACCAATCAGAGTGTGAGAGGGAATACGTCACACGTATGCGTAGTTCAAACTAGCATACAAAATTAATATAGATGTTGCACATTTATAAATATTGACCATTTTCATAATAGATATTTATTTCAAAACAGTTCTACTGAATAAATTATAAATAAAAACCTAAGGAAATTGTATACTGATTTATATAAAATTTAAGGTGATGTATGATATAGTTAATAAATAACAATAAAATCGAATACAAACATAATTTTAGGTATGTTTAAATAAAAATAGAAAAACAAATTGCTATGATATTATAGTAATTAATAAAATTAGATGTTATATCTGTTTTTAAAAACGGCTGGACGTATTTTAACGAAATTTGGTACAATAGAGTAGAACCAGAATCAAATATAGGCATGGTATCTCGAAATTTTCTTTCTTAGGTGGTGTTTCTGGGTTAAAACTGGTACTAAAAAACTTAAAATATTTCCTTTATAAACAGAACTATCTTAACAGAAAAAAAATATTGAAATATTTCACTTATTATTCCCTTCACATCAAAAATAATAATAATAATAATAATAATTAAAAAAAAAAATGTATGTAAGAAAATGTATTTAGAACAAAGAAACATTCCTTTCGAAGAAAAAAGAAATTAAAACAAGTAGAAAATCAAAAAATTAATCGATATTTTTATATTTATAGCCAAAAATCAAACTTCACGTGTATATAACATATACGATCAACAAAGACGGACGTCCCGTTAGCATACGGATGACGCGTGGCCTCTCTATTTACCCTCACTACTACAAGTTACAAGACAACCTTATACTTTAATAATCTTGGTCATGAGAAGGGACCTTACTTGGGTTATTTCATGTTTGACGTTGGTATGTAAAAATTTAAAATTCCAACAGTGAAACCATGGAAACGAATGACATTTATTAAAAAATTTAATTCTTTTTTACAAATTTTGAAGACAAAAAAAAAATAAATAAATGGGAAATTTTTATTAATAATGACAAAAAATTAAAATGCAATGAAAAGGACATTTTATAATGACACTCAATTTACTCTAGCATTTTTTACGTGAATGTGATTTACAAAGCTTAAACAAAATGACCAAAAGTCCGAATTAATAGATAAAAATTACTAGATTACAAAATCTAGTTCCACCTAAACGTTTGGAATAGACTGTAACAAGCTAAATGTAAGTTGGTCTATAGCAGTGTTTCCAACCTTATTCTCCTCGCGAACCCCTTATAAAATCTGAACGAATTTGGCGAACCCCCTGTGTCAGTGTTTCTCAAACTTTTTAAGTTCGCGGCACACTTTTGACGTGTACAAATTTTTTTGCGGCACAGCTATGAGTTATTGAGTATAGGTTTAAATGGAAAATTGTAAAATTTCGCAGCACACTCCTAGAATTTCACGGCACACCGGTTGGGTAACACTGCCCTATGTAGTCGTTAATGCCAGGGAAAAAAACAATCAAATTTGGTAGACATTTATTTTCCATATTGTCCATGTACAAACATTAATAAGACTAAAATGATAGCTATAAAAAATGAATACAAAATCAATTCAACAAACCAACTGGTTCTTAGTAAAGCATATGTTAAACTTGAAAAAACTCTTAGTTAAATGGGATATTTGTGGCTGTTTGATGGAACAAAGCAATTCAAAGTTTGGCTCAATATCCGACAATTTCAGTCTTAGATCAGGTTTTGCATTTAACCTGTTTCTGTATTTATCGTTCAGATAAGTATATGTTGTCCAAAAGGGTAATAGAACTTCAATGGCTTTTTTTGATAGAACAGGATATTCATTTTTAATTTGTTTCTATGCGTTTAATTTTCTTTGGCGATTTAAAATTCCGCCATTACAATATTGTTTTCGCGAACCCCCAGGTGTTCGCGAACCACCGCTTGGAAAACGCTGGTCTATAGTAAACAAGGACTGATATCCCCTACCAATATTTTCTATATCTTCTGTCAGCTGATCTCTCCATCTTTTGCAAGTTTTT
The DNA here is from genome assembly GCA_963971575.1 of Liopterus haemorrhoidalis. Taxonomy (NCBI): domain Eukaryota; kingdom Metazoa; phylum Arthropoda; class Insecta; order Coleoptera; family Dytiscidae; genus Liopterus; species Liopterus haemorrhoidalis. The sequence continues at coordinate 52,875,564 of OZ020612.1, forward strand.
TCTGTCCGGCGAATATTCAATATCTCTTTATCATTCTGACCTCTTTCTGCCACATCACTCCTATCTACTTTTATCGTCTACCTTTCATTTTCTGTGTGATACGTCCCAATTTATATTATTATTATTTTCAGTTTAAGTTCTCAAACAGAATTAAAGTTTTTCTGAAGTTCTTTTAAAATAAAAAGAGCACGATAAAATATATTAATGGAACAATCTCAAACTAAATAACAAAGGAAACTTAAAGCAAATAGTTGGAAATATCTTGGAAAATTCCAGTATTTTCTGACAGGAAAAGTTGAATAAATTTATTTAATTTATTCTTTTAATAATAAATTTATTAGAGACAAGAAAAAGATTAATTTATAAATCTACTTTATGAGTTTTATTATGGAAATGTGACGTATTTTAAAGAAAATCAAAAAAATATTTGATCAGTGAAAGTAAATACAAGTTTTGATCAATAAATCCTCAAACTAGGCACAATACTTTATTAATAAAAATTACAATGGTTCTTTAAAGCAGCGTTTCTTTAACTATGGGCTCTGACCCAAATATGAGTCGTGCAGGGCCGGATTTTCCTATAGGCTAAGTAGGCTTAAGCCTAAGGCTTCCTAAGTCCAGAGGGCCTCAATATTCAAAAAGATGCATAGGTACTAAAAATAAAAATTAAATATGATGGAACAAAAGAAACAGACCATACGAAGGGTTTTATAATTCACCCTGAATCTAGCTTTGCTCTTTATAGGTTAACTAAGGCAAAATACGATTTTGAACATGTTAATGACTAGCAAAAAGTCGATATCTCATTGGGCCAAAGAGATATTGAGGAAGCCGTAAAAAAAAAACATTTCACCCCTTTAAAAGAACTCCCTCAGTCTCATGCAGACCTCTACCAAATAATGCATAAAGAAAAAATGCAGATGGCTTTACCCAACATAGATGCAATCCTACTGCCGGGTTTACATTGGTAGAGTAACAGAGCTAGTAACTAGCGCAAGTAACTAGCAAATAGTCACTATCCCTGTGTAAACAGTTGACATTGTGGCTAGTAGAGTACTAGCTGCCAGTAGTTGGGCTAGGATAGCAGCTAGCTCGTCGAGGTATTTACTAGCTACTATCTTTGCCACTAGTACACAAAATTGATACATATGAAATTGGCGCCAAGTGGTAACCTGTCATAACAAATAGAAAACAACACATATCTAATAAGTTATTATTTGTTTACATAAATTTTGTAACATTGATGTATTATTTGATGATTTCTTTTCAATTTAACAATACCATGTGATATATGGTATTTCAACCTTTTCAAACTCTTTTAAAAATATTTATTTTTATTAAAAACATTTATTTAATATACATTTATTTTTCTTATAAGAGTTTTTCGGTGGTCATACTTACAAAACAATAAAAAACCTTAATAATTGAAAACCTAAAATGTGTGTAAATTCATTCTTCACATTTGTTAATAATTTTATGCAAAACACAATATAGACAGGAAATTTGTTGTAAAATTTTATGGTCATATTCAAAAGGGATTAAACCATAAATAGGTCTAATGCTTTAATCTTTGCCGAAAATACATTTTAAACTTTTTTAAATTTTGGAACAAGGGCTCGGAGGTAGGGTTAACCAAAATTCCTAGAACACAGGGAAATATGGGACATTTTACGAATTGTGTAATTATTCAGTCATTGCAAATATTTCTTTTGAAGTGTTCGCATCTCCAATCCAACATTTTTGGGGTGCCAAAGTTTTCACTTATTTTTTTCACTATTTTTTCTTTTTTGTATTGTACTATTGCTGTAACACCGTCTATAAGAGTTTTGTAAACGTAAGTAATATTTATATTTGACACGTACATAATTGTTATCAATCTATTCTTAATATTATAGCCGTAGCTTAGCTAAAGACGTTATAACTAGTTTTACATAATTTTTAGAGTAATATAATTTGAAATGATGTAATACACAATACCATTTTTTTAATGGCATCAAGTCGGCGACGATGTATATTCATATTCATAAACTATTTTTTGCAAAAAGATAATTTCACAACAAAATTACAGTGAAGATGTCAAATGTGTTTGACATTTACTATCCAGAAAATAAGATAAGTATGTCAATTGTGTATGAACACCTACTATCCTGAAAATAAGATAGTAGAGTAAAGCCTGGAACAGAATGCACAGCGCGCTACGCCGTCAGCGCGGCGTCATTTGCGACAGCGTTGCGTAGCGCCGTTGAGAATTTTCGCCTGCACACAATGCAATAATTTTTAACGCCGTCAAGTGTCACTTGACAACCTATATCTGTGATTATACGTGCGCTCTCTTTTATTAAAAGTATAATGGATGATGAAGACTTGTGTGTGATGTTATTTATGTTGTATGCAAGTTATTTATACATACAAACACTTTACCATTCAGTAAAAACTGAGGTTAGGTGTTCTGCGTCAACGTTCAACGGCGTCAAAAGTTGGAAGTTGACGAACATTCAATATCAACGGCGTTCGAACGCCGGAGGACGTTGTTCATTCTGTGCACTTGCGTACGACAGCTTGGTTTTAACTTTCTTCTGACAGATGGCGCCGTACGTACGCCGTTAACGCGTCGTAGAACTCGGTGCATTCTGTTTCCCACTTAATGCGCGTAGTACTTGCGCTAGTTACTAGCTCTGTTACTCTACCAATGTAAACCCGGCATTAGACTGCTTCTTAGTTTAATGGTCACTCACTGCTTTGAAGTGAAGTCTTTTTTAAAACAACAGAATTAAAAATGAATTAAAGAGCACAATGTCTCAATACAGGTTATCCGCACTAAGCATTCTGAGCATTGAAAGTGATCAGAATGCTTAGAACTCAGAAATATTAAAAAAAAGGAGGTGATCTATTGAAGGGGCCTAAAAATTTGAGTAGCCTAGGGCCTCGCGGTTTGTAAATCCGGCCCTCGAGTCGGGTATAATGTTAAAAAAGTCACCATGGGTTTTTATTTAAGATTTATATATCCCGAGGGTTGGTTTTTTATATATTGGTGGGTCGGGAGGAAAAATGGTTAAGAAACACTTCTCTACAGCAGTTGCACATCGTCAACAATGCTTTTACCTTAAAACGCTCTTAGATCAGCATTCAAATCTTATTTTATGTTTGTATTTACTGAGACAAGTATCTCAATTTTTCAGTAAGAAAATTGTAATCTATTTTTCATCGCCGGTAGACGTAAGTTCTTAAGGCCGTGATACACGGAGATAGTTATCTTAAGATAAGTGTGTGCATACATCAACGCTTGTGTATGTATGAAAAATATGTACGTGTGTTTTATATAAATAATATGTTTGTTTGTATTTTTGTAAACACAAAAATCCCACAACAATTTTTAGTTGAACCTCTTTGGGTTAAAAAAAATCTTTAAAATAAAGAAATTTTAAAAAACTTCTTGTCATTCCTTAATCTACGTCTTAAGAGAGCTTCTTTTGATGTCACACAATACATTAAAAAAATAATAATTATATTTTTTAACGACACAAAAAAATTATTATTTTTCGAAAAACTAATCTGATCAAAAATGCATGTAGAACTATTCCGGTGCCCACAAATATAGAAAAAATCTAAGTAATATATATTGATCTGAACCGGAAACGTACAAAAGGAATTTTGGAGCAGAGTGTGTTTTTAGAAAATATTTCAGCGTTTTTGACAAAATTAATTATATTCATGGCTAAATTATGACTAATAATATTACGGATTTTTTGTATTTGTGGCTAAGGTAGTGTTTGTCTCCTTTTGAAGTTAAAAATATAGAGCCTATTACTTTGGTTTAAGCGGAACTAGATTTTGGAAACTAGTATTTTTATCGGTTAAATAAGGTTTTTTATTTATTTATTTTTTTTAGCAAAATCAGCTTCAGTCAGTAAAAAGTAAGCTCGTGACAAGTGACAAAAATTCAAATTCCATTTAGCTTCGCTTAAACGTTTGGAATAGTCTATAACAAAAAAAAACAAAAAATCAGCTGAGAATCGAGTTCATGTATGTACGCTTCGTCTACTATCATACGTCATGATTCAACTATTGTTTGAATTATTTTAGTTTTTAATTTTTAAAGTATCAAGAAAAATAAATGCCGACAGATGTAGCGTACTGGCAACACAGGTGCCCGCGTTGCTAAGGTCTCGGGTTCGAATCGCATTCAGGCATGGCATTTTCAAAAAATTACAACTGTCCTGACTAATTACCAAAGTAGCAAAGGCCAAATAAAAGAAAAGAATAAATCATTTATTATAGTGATATATTTATATATCAAATTGTTCAAGTAAGTTCTATTTTCAAAATAAATTGATCAATTAATTGACGAAATTTTTACACTTTACGCACATCAATTAATTGAATGTCAACTTTTTCAATTAATTGTTAATAGTGAGAAATAACGTTTCTGAAATTGAAAAAAATTAAGCCATTTATCAATATATTTCTTATTAATGTAATGAAGACTTAGTAACGAAGCAAATGCAGAAAAAATCGCTGGATTTTTTTAATTTCAATTTTATTGCGACAAAATATTCGCAAATTTAAATATAGTTTAAAAAAATCAGCTGTGGCCACCACAGGACCGACCGCTATCACAAATTACTTGTTTAATTTATGCTGCTTTATCAAAAAAAAAATCTCAAATAAAAGTTGTTAGTTATTGCTTTTATATCAACTTTTGTTAAATAAGTTTTTTCGAAATATTTTTGTGTTGTGAAATATTCATAAAAATCTTAAAATCGACACGAGTAAACTCCCATTTTCAGTCAACCGATTTTTACCAAAAGTTGATGAACTCGTGCCATTGATGTCAAAAACTTAAATATGAAGTTTCATACAAATCCTTTTAGCCGAATTTGCTCTGCACGTGTACACAGACCGACAGACAGACAGGCAGACAGACAAACAGACAGACAGAAAGACAGAGAGACAGACAGACCGACAGACCGACAGACCGACAGACCGACAGACCGACAGACCGACAGACCGACAGACCGACAGACCGACAGACATCATGCTAAAAATAGTCAAAACGTTATGTAAGGACCTCAATTCGTGGAGATCCATCGAAATCTCGAAATGTCAAAATCGGTATGATCACAATACCTCTCTTATATATGTTGGCGGTCGGTAAAAATTAAATGAAAACTCTTATTGCTCAAATAGCGAATAAAAATGATTATAAAAAAAAACCTGTTGATTTTGATATGATTATAGGAGAAATATTGTTCTCAGGGCTTCGAACCGTTATTTTTTTCGATTCGGTTTTCGTTCCGGTTCAATTAAAAAAATATATATCAGTTCGGTTCCGGTTTTCGTTCCGGCAAAAATAACGTATTTTTTTCGGTTTTCGGTTCAGTTCCGAGTGATAAATTTTTAAATGCTTTTATTTGTATTAGAAATTTATTTTCTACTATAATTTAGAAGAACATTTTATTCTTTATTTTGTAATAATCATACCAAGGCCACTGCCAAGAGGGGGGGGGGGGTTCTGGGCGTTCCCCCCTCCCCTGAAATAATAGAATCGCAATTTATTTTTTACGTCAGAAAAAATACGATTTTTTTCTGCTTATCAGTTTAAAAAATAATCTTAAATAAAATGTAATTTATATTCACTCACATAACCATTATTTTAACCGAAATAAACCGATATTTTTTTTCGGTTCAGTTCCGGTTTTCTTTCCGCCAAAAATAACGTTTTTTTTCGGTTTTCGGTTCAGTTCCGGTTCGAAGCCCTGATTGTTCTAGACATCTAGCATTCTGTTGGCTTCTTACACTTATTAAATACTTACAAGGCCCTTAAATGTGTAAAAAATCACACTTCACATAAGCTTTTATTTGCAATTATTACACTGCTTAAATATCCTGTGTTTTTTTCCAATACAAGCGCACACAATTGTCCTCGAACAGAATTAATTGTCATTCATGAAGGATACCTATCTTTATTTTTCTAAAAAGACCAAGAAACAATCCTTTACGTCTGTGGACAATACTTATGCACGTGTATGCACGTTTCTGAATGCACGTACAAGTCTTTAGACAAGTCTCTCCGTGCCTGGCGAGCTTTACGTTGCTTGGCAAGCAACGAAATGCATATGTTGGCAATGCTGATGTGTTCAGAATATTTATGCGGTACCTACTTGCCGAACTTTTGAACTTTTCCCAACTTATACAATCGTTTTGAAAATCATCGGCTTTCAATTTGTAAGTATTGTGAGATACAACATCTTAGCTAAGAACGGAGAAAATTGATTCGCATGCTTTAAATTTATTGGAACGCATACCGAATGAAATTTTGAATATAGAGCTTTTACTCATCGTCTTCAGTTCTGTTTAGTGAGGTTATTGGAGTACATTCTCCTATTATGTTATCAATACGTTCCTGATAAACTTCGCAAAATAATTAAAAACTCGCCTATTAGGAACAATGTATGACATTTAAAAAAATTTTGATGATTTAAATTTTAAATAATAGACTTGTAGAATGATATTAAATTAATGAAATTTAGTATTTGCACCTCAAAGAATAGAAATCAGAAAATATATTGAGCAAAAAAATAATATCGTATTCCATAAGACAGTTATTAATTGAGGGGTTCGGGAGTAAAATCTGGTATCTGACAATTTAATATTTTTGCAAGAGAGGACATTTAAAACTTAAGAAACGTAAAAATATTGCAAAAATATATTACAAAATCGATTGATTTAATCATTATCACAAAATTCTCTAATATTTTTACGAGTTAACAGTATAATTAATATTTTTAATTAATTTTTTTTTTTTGAACTTTTGTCAACATTTTATGTATTAATGTCATGTACTTACCATTGTCTACACTAAATAAATAACAGTTACCATACTAAATTAAAAAAAAAAAAGAATAATATTATTTCATCGAAATTAAAATTATTATTTTTATTAAGGCAAAAGTACAAATTCAAAATTCAATTTCAATATCATAAACGGAAAAAAATCACAGGATATAAGGAAGGTGGTATCTACTACAATTACCATTATTTACATTTTAAGTACAAAAAAAAACTTAAAAATGATGAAATTATGTAAAACATGGTATCTACAGCAGTTACCATTATTTACATTATAGTACTCAAAACTAATATTATCACAGTTTTTTCCTCAATTGTTGTGGATTCATCCTCGGGAATGTAATCTGAGTCTTCATCAATAGAATAAGGATCAGATTCAGATAAAACACTCATTTTTTCATCACTTTTAATAGGTTTAGTACTAACAGAACTTGTTGACGTGCGGCCATTTTGTATACTTACCATGTTTTTCGCTCTAGAACAGTCTTTCTCAACCAAAAACGCACCGCGGACCAGTAAAATACATAATTGTTGGTTCATTTTTTATCGAAAACAAATATATTTAATTTGCTACTAAATATATTTATTTTATTTGTATTAAATCACAGAAAGGTTACAGAAAATAAACAAAATATAAATTATTTACATAAAAAAGTGTGCAAAAAAATAACAAAATAACTGCAAGAAACATATACAAAAATTTTCGGGGACCATTAAAAATTTTCTGCGGACCACCTGTTGAGAAACACTGCTCTAGAACATGTATATACCACATATTACATGATACATCCAGAGCTATCTATTGATATTTTATATATATATAAATTTGCAGTGAAATCGTGTTTATGATGACATTTACCATATTTTACATGCAGTAATTCATTCGTTGAAAAATATGTCAGTTACCAGATTTTACACCCGGTCTCTTCAATTATGTATTAAAAAAGTTTCAGATACCACCCTTTAGTGACGTAGCTGACCACAGAAGTGTCTTAGATTAATAATTACGCAAATGACATCAGTGATACCCATTATTTTTTTATTTTAGTTAATTTTTAAAACAGCTGATCAAAATATAAAATGATATAAACAACAAACTTTATGTTTGACAATATTAGCAAGAGATAACATGAATGTATGAATGTTCAAGTACTCGCAAGTAAGATAATAAACGTACAACGACTACTAACAAGCAGAATATGCACTAGAGCAGTGCTTCTTTAACTTTTTGATGTCGAGGCACCCCTGCAACTCAAATCGATAACCCACGGCCCCCCTAAATTTATTTTTTGGAACCCATGTTGGTTAAAAAAAATATTTTTTTGTTTCATTTATACATATATTTTTTACGCTTAAATCATTCAATAAACTATGTACAATAAATAAAAAATTTGTAACATTTAAGTTAAAGCTATTTATCCTTTTTAAATAATAAAACAATTAACAACTGTTACATTCGCGGCTTTTCGCGGTCCCCTTGTGGGAAAACCACGGCCCCCTAGGGGGCTGCGGCCCACCAATTTAAGAAGCCCTGCACTAGAGGCAGCTACAACACATGCCGTAAATTTTTAAATGTAAAGTATTTATAATTATTTTCCCCAAAATCATTACAAGATTAAATATGCTAATGTGTAAAAATTGCTTAATATGTATAAAAAAAAAACTTTTTTTCGGGCCTATTGTACCAGAAGTGAAACAAAAATAGATATCGGATACTCGGTTCCGAATAACCGGTTTCGGATATCTGGTTCCAAAATCCGGTTCTGGTTACCCGATTCCGAATAGGGTTGTGTAAACCCGATACAGGTTCTTTGTTTATTATCAGAAAAAATTCTTCAGAAAAAAATTAAGCCATTTATCAATATATTTCTTATTAATGTAATGAAGACTTAGTAACGAAGCAAATGCAGAAAAAATCGCTGGATTTTTTTAATTTCAATTTTATTGCGACAAAATATTCGCAAATTTAAATATAGTTTAAAAAATAAGCTATGGCCACCACCATCACAAATTACTTGTTTAATTTATGCTGCTTTATCAAAAAATAAATCTCAAATAAAAGTTGTTAGTTATTGCTTTTATATCAACTTTTGTTAAATAAGTTTTTTCGAAATATTTTTCTGTTGTGAAATATTCGCAAAAATCTTAAAACCGACACGAGTAAACTCCCATTTCTAGTTAACCGATTTTTACCAAAAGTTGATCAACTCGTGCCATTGATGTTAAAAACTTAAATATGAAGTTTCATACAAATCCTTTTAGCCGAATTTGTTCTGCACGTGAACACGGACCGACAGACAGACAGGCAGACAGACAGACCGACAGACGTCATGCTAAAAATAGTCAAAACGTTATGTAGGGACCTCAATTCGTGGAGATCCATTGAAATCTCGAATGATCACAATACCACCCTTTTATATTTTGGCGGTCGGTAAAAATATATATAAATCGTACGGCGTACGAGAACGTGAGCTAGTTTTTAAATATAAAGCGTTTTTAATTAATTCAAATGCTAATTTGATGACAAAAAATATATAGAACTAGGTGTTAAACTTTTTTCTGTGGTACGTGTTTTATTAAAAAAATTTATATTCCCAAAATTCAATTTAACTCGTGGGAGTAATGTGATTTTCTTATCATTTTTTTATCATAAAATTAATAGACAATAATTGGATATTTATTCTCATCACGCTTTGAGAAATTTTCCAACGACGCTTCACTGTTTTGCATAATTTCGCAACCGTTTAAGCACTTACGATAATAAATGCATATATTTCTAAATGGTTGCTAACAAGTGCTTTTTAACACTTAATTTTAACAGACCGTTAAAATATTATTAAACATGCTAGGTAAAATATTTAATTTAATTTAATTAATAAATTTACTGGATATTAATGGATATGCCAATAAATTAGTCAGGCTGGAGAATTTCAATTTTGCTTAGAATTTTTTAAAATTATTATTGTACAAACTTTTTTTATGAAAATATTTACAAAAATTCAGATTATTAATTTTTTTGTAATAGTTTATGTTTGCACAGACGGCCTTAGCAAGTCTGGCACCCTGAGCAATTTTTTTTTTTTTTCAATTTATATTAAGACCATTAATTTTTCTTACTCTAATAAAATTACTCAATTTATTATTTTGTAAATAAATGGTCGCCATTTTGAAATGGTTAAAATTAAAGTATGATATTTTGATATCCATGTAAAGCTGATTTAATGTACTTTCAAGAAAAAAGTACCGATACCCTATGCTAGATAAAAAGTTTAAACAATTTACGTTGAAACCGGAAGTTATGCAGAATTCTTATTGTCCTTAAGTGGGCCTTTTTGTCTAGTTTAACTTTTCTTCTGAAGAATTTTTAGTATCTCTTAAAATAAAGAGATACTAGCTTTTTTCTTAGATCTAGTTAAGATCTACATTTTTTGTCAATATTATGTCAATATATATCTTTAGGTTTAGCATACGTTAGCAATTCAAACTACACGAAAAGTCCGAAACTTATGGTTTACCCCCAATAACGCCCCATAGGGGGACATAGGCTAAGTCGGAACCCTCACTAAAACTTTTCTCGGATTATTTTACCTCCCTGTACTAAGTTTGGTGAAAATTGGTCTATCTGTTTGGCTTTGCATAAAGAATAAATATTTCATACATTCATTTCAACATATCGTTTCAATATTATAATGCTAGTGTTGTAATTTTTTATTTAAAATCAATAATTTTTACTAGAAATTGAGCTTTTCTCCATTAGGTCGCCCGCCGATTCTCCTGGCGTCCTGGGTGGTCGCCCAACCTCTTGAGAAAAACCATTGATGATGGGAAAACTTGCGAAGAAAAACTTTTGCATGCTCACACTTAAAGTCCATTCTACATTATACTTTTTTCCAGGGCTGCAAACCGAACCGAACCGCGAACCGAAACCGAACCGAACCGGGCAGATTTTCCGAACCGCGAACCGGCTAGATCTTCTTAAACCGGTTTGCACAGTTTTGGTTTTCAAAATAATTTATTTTGCAAAAATAAAATTTTGATCGTTAATCCACGTACTAAGGGCTTTCATTTGATACCTTACTCAGAATTCAAAAAATATATATTTTTTTCGACGAGCACATATTTGTTTATATTTTTAGGGGGATATGTTTTTTAGATGTTTTAGTATTATTCCTATGTGCGGGTCAAAGAGTTGTATAAGCATGCCAAATTTCAACTCTCTAGGTTTAGCCGTTTGGCTACAATTTTTACCGAACAGACAGACGACAAAATGACGGTATAAGGGTTTTTTGGTCATACCTACAAAACCCTAAAAATGAAAAGTTAGTATAGCAAAATTGATGTGAAGTGTGAATTTTCACTCATTTCAGGATTTTATTGGTATTTAATAAGTGTAAGAAGCTAACAGAATGCTGGACGTCTAAAAAAATTTTTTATAAACATTTTATGAACATTTTTATTTGACTAAATTTAAATAATAAGTCATAATTTAGCCATTAATAAAAAAAAAAAAACAATTAATTTCTCTCGTACGTTTCTGGCTCAGAACAATGTACAATACCTATAATTTTTTCAGATTTTTGGCCAAAATCGTGTTTGTAGAAACCAGGGCTGCAAGCCGAACCGAACCGCGAACCGAAACCGAACCAAACCGGGCAGATTTTCGGAACCGTGAACCGGAACCGGTTAGGATTTTCCTACCGGTTCGCAGCCCTGCTTTTTTCAATACTTTTTTCAATACTTTCCAACTCTGACGTCATTTCAACTTTTGATACTACAGAATATTGTGGGGGAAAAAATAAGAAACAGTGATATATTTTATACCTTCCATCTCTTATTACTTTTCATTGCCAACTTAAAAATTTTTAGGTTCAGATGGCAGACAACAATTTGGTTATAGTAAACCAATTTATAAATATTGTTTAATTGTGCTAAGTTTATATTTAATTATTTGTTCTAAATAAACTTTTTATCAACTTAATAAACTACTAAAAGTTAAGTTGTAAACAAAAACTAAAAAGTTGCTGGTTGGTACGACTGATAAGTATACAACTGTCATCCAAAACTACCTCCGGTCAAATTTTCGGTTGACAGTTCTGTACTTTTCAGTCGTACCAACCAGCAACTTTTTAGTTTTTGCTTACAACTTAACTTTTAGTAATTTATTAAGTTGATAAGAAGTTTATTTAGAACATATAATTAAATATAAACTTAGAACAATTAAACAATATTTATAAATTGGTTTACTATAACCAAATTGTTGTTTGCCATCTGTACCTAAATTTTTTTAAGTTGGCAATGAAAAGTAAGAAGTGATGGAAGGTATAAAATATATCACTGTCTCTTATTTTTTCCCCCACAATATTCTGTAGTGACAAAATTGGAAATGACGTCAAAGTTGGATAGTATTGAAAAAAGTACTGAAAAAAGTATTGAAAAAAGTATATTGTAGAATGGACTTGATACATATGAACTCTAACAACTTTATTTATATAGTTTTTTTTTGCTTAAATTTGCTTAAATTTATTGGGAGTTTTACCTGTAATTTGAAATTTACTAAATCACACTATTCCACAATTTCTTGATTTATATTTTGAATGAAATACATAAAGGTGAGATGGTCGATAAATTTTTCACGTGTTTATTTTAGAAAAAGCATTTTATTCTGAAAAGCATATTTAAGTATCGCCATTACTTGCTTACATCACGTACTACGTAAAATCAAGTTTGCAAGTTAAGATGAAGCTCATAACACAAGCGAAACATTCACGTGCAAAACGAACAGAAATGAATCGTAAAATACTTCATGAAGCTGTTCTTTTTCAGTAGTGTTGAGGATTATATGAGTGTGGCCAGTGCGTAATCTAAGCCGTAAAGCGCCTGTCAACCGCGATATACCAGTAAATACTAACACTTTATGGACGAGAAGTAAAAGCTCTTCACACAAAAAATTGATACAATTTGATATTTTTGATAGACGTAAGAAAAAACAGTTTTGAGAGTTTGTTGTTGCTTTTTAGGCTTAAAAATATTATTATATCGTTAAAAGTTAGAGTTTTATAGAAAAAATATAAAGGGTGGTCTAAAATCACCAAGGATTTCACCAAAAATTCATAACTTCTATGAATTTAATTTTTTTTTTTTTTTTTATTCAGAACTTGGTGTATATTTCTTGGATATTCATAATAGAGATGGGAATTTTGGCTCATTTGGAACCGGATCAGTGGAGGTCGTTCAGTTTGCTGAGCCGGCTCATTGATTCGGCTCAGTCATCCGGCTAAGTAAACATGTTCCCGAGACAGGTCGGTCGTTCGTTCAATACGGTTGTTGGTTTGGAATATGTAGGTAGAACGTCGCTCAACCGGCTCTTGCATTATATCAACTGTAAACATGTTCGCGAAACACAGGTCGGTCGTTTTTTCAATACGGTTGTAAGTTTGCAATATGTAGGTAGAACGTCGCTCAGCGGCTCTTGCATTATATGAACCAATTAAATAAATAAAAATCTGTAGAAGTGTATTATCTTAAGTCCATTCTACATTATACTTTTTTCAATACTATCCAACTCTGACGTTATTTCAACTTTTGATACTACAGAATATAGTGGGGGAAAAAATAAGAGAAAGCGATAAAGTCTGTTCCAAATGGCTAGGCGGAACTAGATTTTGCAGTCTAGTTACTTTCATCGTTTAAATCGTGCTTTTCGGCCGTTTTGTTTAAGCTTTGTAAATCATACTTACAATAAACATTTTTTTGTTAAGGTTAATATCATTTTAAAATGTCATTTTCTTTATATTTTGATTTTTTTGTGTCTTTCTTAATACAAATTTTCCCTTTATTTATTTATTTTTTTATTAAAATATGTAAAAAAATAATTTCGTTTCCATGGTTTCATTGTTGGAAATTTAAATTTTGACCTTCCAACGTGAAAAATGAAATAACCCAAGCAAGGTCCCTTCTCGTGATAACCTAAAAAAACGAAATTCCCATTTAGTTCCGCCTAACCGTTTGAAACAGACTGTACCTTCCATCTTTTATAAAAAAATTTGGTACTGGTGACAGACAACAGTTTGGATATAGAACCAATTCTATTAACTAATTTATAAATATTGTTTAATTGTGTAAACAAATACTAAAAAGTTAGTAGTTGGTACGACTGAGAAGTATACAACTGTCATCCAAAAATTTGACCGGAGGTAGTTTTGAAAATAGTGGCGTTTGTAGTATAGCATCGAAAGTTAGAAGGAAGTATTGTGTTTCACATTATACTTTTTACGTCAGTACTACGCAAAAAATCTGTAGAGCTACGCAAAAAATCTGTAGTGCTACGCAAAAAAGTATAATGTAGAACGAACTTAACATTTTTGCAGGGTTAATAGTATACAAACAATTCACTTTATGTAGCTACTGTATTTTAAACCAGATGTGTTACGTTTATGGCCATGTTTATGGCCCTTATAAATCGGACATCTGGGATTTGGGCAATATTTTTATATAGTATGGTTGTAAGAAAGTACAGACTAAGCTTATTAGTTTCAAATAGACTTTCAAACAAACTAACCTACAAACATATTCAAATTTATGTAAAAAACAAGTACAATTGTCAAAAAACAATATCACTTTTCAAAGAGGACACGTTGCTAGGTCTCCTCTCAAGAGCGACACAACACTGTTAAAATTGAATCAATGAGTTACAGAATACCAACACGAGGTGTTGAAAATCGGAACTTTCAATAGGATACCGTAGAAACGATTGTCGAAAAGCTTACAGAAAACCCTGACATAACTAGAGGATAATTTTTAGTTTGTCTTTGTAGCGTTGTTTTGAAGCGCTTGTATCTCTGCCGCACAAATAATATTGAAAGAAAATATTTTTAATATATTGAACATCTTAAACAAGTTATAAAAGAGAGAAACCTACTTTGATGGTAATTTTAAACTTGCTAGTATCGTATAAAATAACATTCTCACCTTTGGGAACACTACCTACTTAACTTTTCATTAAAATTCTTCGTTTAAGCTATCAAATACTATTCTCGTAACTGTCGTTAGTCGGTCTAGACTCGTTTAATTACATTCCCTTACAATGAATGTAATATTTAGTAATACTTCTGATATGAGAGATATAAATATAAGGACAGAAACAGAGACAGAAAGAGACAAATAGAAAGAGATAGAGACTTAAACATTTCATCAGAACTTCGGCATTGCACAAGGTTTCTTCCAGCCAAGCAGTTCATAGGGTCCTTGTCGCCAGTTCCGTATTTTCTATAAGGGCGCATGGGGCACGAGCCCAAGGCCCCCGATTTGATGGGACCTCAAAATTCCGAGGTCGTCGTTTACACGGAAAAGTGAGGAGCTCAATGTTTAGTGCAATTTTACTAAGAATTGCTGTTAAAATGTCTAAATTTAAATGTAAATCGAAAACCAGATGAGATTTATGGTCACCAATTGTAGTAGCGCTTATTTTCACGGCTAAAAAAAATAAAAAATGAATTACGAACGAGTATGTTACAAGAACGACTTACTAATTTGTCAGTCATGTGCATAGAAAGTGATATCCTTAAAATATTAACGGAATCCCATGGTTCCGCGGAACGCAGGTTGAATACCACTGTTATAAATGAACCAATGTCGGCAAACCAGATAGGCGTGACTAAACTCTTAAGGGGGGGGGGGGGGGGGTATGGTCAGAGCAGCACATTTTATACCCATTTTCAAGATTTTTTTTTAGAAAACTGTTAATAGTAACTTGATTGGGATAATACCTACAGTAAAGAACAACCTTTGAAGAGTATCCAAAAAAAATTTTATTGAAAAATATCGAAAATTAAGCTCGTGACATGAATTTGAAATTTTCGTTCAGGAAAAAGAGTTGATTTGCGGTGAGACACATAACTAATGACTGGATCATCAAAAACAAAAAAAACCAAAATATTTCATTAGTTTATGAGTTTCTTGAGGTAACGCTGTCGAGATATTTTTTTTTCTTGCTTTCTTTTTTTTATGGAATTTTTTACAACTGAAAACAGAAATTTCGAAAAAAAAAATTCGGTTTTTTTCGTTTTTTTGACTTCAAACTTATACCAAAAATTAAATAATCTAGATATTTGAAAAAACTCGACAGCGTTACCTCAAGAAACTCATAAACTAACGAAATATTTTTGTTGTTTTTGTTTTAGATGATCCAGTCATTAGTTATGTATCTCACCGCAAATCAACTCTTTGTCTTGAACGAAAATTTCAAATTCATGTCACGAGCTTAATTTTCGATATTTTTCAATAAAAAATTTTTTGGATACTCTTCAAAGGTTGTTCTTTACTGTAGGTATTATCCCGATCAAGTTACTATTAACAGTTTTCTAAAAAAAAATCTTGAAAATGGGTATAAAATGTGCTGCTCTGACCATACCCCCCCCTTAATTCATGCAATTCACAACTGACCTTGATCGGACACATCTACAAAATTGTAGTTTATCTTAAAATTTTCGTTGGGTTCGCCATAACTGTTCTAACAACAGTCAAACGAATTTTAATAACTTCGAAGAAAATCTCCCATATTACTAATTACGGATATTAGATAAGTAGAACTATGAAAGACACCATTTAAAATTTTAAAAGTTGTACTAAATTACAGAACCTTCTCTGATTTTATTCTGTAAGTCAGTTTATTGTTAATGTTAGATAATAAAGTTGTGAACTTTTGATGTTTGATTGAAACTATATAACTTTTCGAAAAACAAACATTTATCATTATTTATTAAAGTATGTTTGAGAAAACGTCAAAAAGAACTGAAACTTCAAAAAGGATATTTTTAGCAACATATCTTTTATTCAATTTACTTTATACAAACGTGTCAGTTCTTTAATACTTCTCTGCACTGTCTTAGACTCTCATATAACTAAAAAGCTATTTTCCTATTTATTTTTCTCTTTGAAATATTGTATATTGTACGAATGAACAAATCGGTGAACTGATAATAAATCAAGGTTTACGAAACACGTGCCTGAGAAATAAGAGAATATTGAAATATTGACGCAATTCGAAATATACATTTAAAATTGAATGGTTTGGACAATGTCTTTACAAATGGTAACTACGAGAGATGTTTCCTAAATTCTGGGAGTTGTGCTATAATTAAATTACGCAGAACTTATAGGCAATGTTATTGGTGCCAGAGAAGTCTTGACAAGTTTATGCAACTATCTAGTGTAGGGCTGCCATACGTCCCGGTACACCGAGACATGTCCCGGTTTTGAGGTTTGTGTCCCAGTGTCCCGGTCCAAGAGTCATTTGTCCCGGTCGATTTAAAATTTATACATATTAAAAAATTATTTTTCGATAATATTGTACATATACATATATACATACTATATATAAATTATATAACAGATTCGAGGTCCGAAATGTTCCGGAGTAATGCCGAATACCAGTCAGCTAGTGTCTAATGTTGATATGCGCTTAAATTATGTTGATATGTGTTTTAAATTATAAAATGTCATGCATTGAATTCTATAATTATATAAAAGGGGAAAAAGAACTGCTCCAAAAAACGAAAACATCGGAGAAGTATGATTGGGCAAAGAAGAGCGATGATAAAGAAGCCACCGAAGTCGGGGAATGGGGAGAGTAAAGGCAAGAGAAGAATGGAATGTAAGGTTCTATTTGGTTTTATTAAATTGAATCGCCCATTAATTTATATTATATTATTTTAGATTTGATCAAGACGCATCCACAAAACAAAAACATCAAATTTTCCAAAATGATTCACCATTGATCCCAACGTTTTGCTCTTGGAATACCTATTATCAATCTCTACTTTAATTATTTTTTTTTGTCTTTAAATTTTTTTATTTTTTTAAAAT
The DNA here is from genome assembly GCA_963971575.1 of Liopterus haemorrhoidalis. Lineage (NCBI taxonomy): Eukaryota > Metazoa > Arthropoda > Insecta > Coleoptera > Dytiscidae > Liopterus > Liopterus haemorrhoidalis. The sequence goes on from OZ020612.1 coordinate 52,893,276, forward strand.
ATTGTGCAATTTTTTATAATAAAGGTATTATTGTCGATAAAAGTTTTTTTAAGTTGTTTTGGGGGGGGGGGGGGGTCCCGGTCGGTAGTGCAATATTGTTCAGTCTGATTTAGGTGTTCGACTGATATAGGCGCGTTTTCATAGCACTGTTTTTGTAACCATGGAAGACGCAGCAAAATCTCAAAGAGCAATAATTTTCTTTTTGTGGAAAGAAATTGTGAAAACATCAGAAATTATTCAGCGTCTGCAAGGAGTATTTGGTGAGTCTGCAGAATCTAAAAGTATTGTTTATCGGTGGATCGATCGTTTTAAAACCGGTAGAACATCATTAGAAGACGATCCACGCAGTGGGCGCCCAAGCACGTCGGTAAATGAAAGAAACATTACTGCCGTCGAAGACCTACTGAAAGAGGACAGGCTAATGACTATTCGTCAAATTAGAGTGCGCCAGTGATAGGTACACGACAAGTTCATGACATCTTGCATGATTGTTTGGTCGTTAGCAAGGTTTCGCCGTGCTGGGTGCCAAGGCTGTTGGGACCAGAACAGAAACTTAATAGGTCTGAAGTTCTTTGAGGACGGCTTAAAAAAATTAGTTTATCGTTGGGATAAATGTATTCAGTTAAATGGAGATTATGTTGAAAAACTACATTGTAATATTGACGAAAATTAACAAAATAATAAAAATTATAGCTAAATTCCCAGAACTTTGGAAACATCCCTCGTAATTTAAATGGTGTGAAACACGGTATTTAATTTCGAAAATACTTTACGTGTATTGAAATAATACAAAATATATCAACCAAGATTGCTTTGTCGTGAGCTTCGAACAGATCTTTTATTGAGGTGACTATTGCAGCGATGTGAATAAGTTAGGTCTCATTCACATAAAATATTACTATTTGTTGCGACTGAAGCGCGTATTGGTTGGATGACTTCGTAGAACTAGTGCTTTTTGGGTTCGGCAAGCACAGAGTGGGTGGACTGTATAGGAAACACGGGCTGCAGGTGGATGTTGGGGTGTCAAAGTGACTATCACGGGAAGGAGAGGTAGTTTAGACTCTTCACTGACGCGGCGTGTACGCCAGTTTTAGTACAAAGGGCCACTAGATGGCAATATGGAAAAATGGATATTACTCGTGATGGTTTTCGTTAGATGATTTTTTACGATTTTAGTAAAGGCCTAACTCAACAACAATGCATAGATTCGCTTCGTTCAACTTTTGGTTATGAAGCACTATCAGAAAATACTGTTTACAATTGGTTTGCAGAATTTCGTCGTTGTCGTGCGTCCGTCAGTGATGAATCTCGTGAAAGTCGACTAAAATCGGTTGTGATTCAAAAAATCATCGATGCTGTGCGTAAAATGATTAAAGAAGATCGGCATGTGACTTACCGTCAGATAGAGGCATTCTTTTGCATATTGCAGACTGCAAAGGGAATGCTAAATTCAACCTAGGCACTGCAAAATCCGTATACAACATCGTTACAGGTGACGAAACTTGGATTTGTTCATATGAACCGGAAAATAAGCAACAATCCACTGTTTGGGTCTTTCAAGATGAACCGAAACCCACAAAAGTTGTTCCTTCACGAACCACTTCCAATAAAATGATCGCTTGTTTCTTCGGTTGTACCTACTGGACATGTCGCAACCATTCCTTTAGAGCAGTGGTTCCCAATATTTTTTACTTGCGGAGCCCTTTTTAGAATCAATTTCTATGGCAGAGCCCCTAGGCCTACCCTATGTCTTACAAATTAATGGTGTTCAGATGTAATGTTACGGGGGAGGGGGTAGATTTTTTAGTTAATATAAATTCAATTTTCTCTTTCACAGCTCACATATTGATAGATAAACTGATTTTTATAAAATGAAGCAAATAATCAAAATACACGCAGATTATTCAAACAAAAACGCATCTCGCAGATCACATGCCAGCTAGTCATGGGCCGGTTTCTGAAAGCTTAGTTAACTATAACCAAATGGTCAGAAAATGGTTGCTATGGTTACTTATGCGATTGTTATATTGTAACCAAGTTTAACCAAATGGTTAAACTCGGCTAAGCTTTCAGAAACCGGACCATAGAGTCATAAACCGGCTAGAGTCAGAAATCACTCGGACATACATACAACTTGGCCAATTTTATTTCAGAATGTAATTTCCAGTTTTAATATTTTGATTCTGATTTTATTTCTAATTCTTTTGTTTTTATTCAGTTTTTATTTATTTTATTTCCTGGAACGGCTGCGGAACCCCTGAGAAGTACACGCGGAGCACTTAGGGCTCTGTGGAGCACAGGTTGGGAACCGCTGCTTTAGAGGATCAGAGAACAGGTAACGCTGAATGGTATACAACAATTTGTTTGCCAGAAGTCATCGACAAAATTAGGAAAAACAACCAAAAACGTCGCATTATTCTTCATCATGACAATACAAGCTCCCACACAGCACGTTAAACAATTATTTCAAAGAGAAAAACATCGAATTAATGTCTCATTGCCCGTATTCACCTGATTTATCCCCTAACGACTTTTTTGTTCTCCAATGTCAAACAAAAAATGCGTGGACAGCGATTTTCATTACCTCAAGAACTGTTGAAGCCTTCGAAAATAATGTTTTTGAAATACCAACTTCAGAGTGGAAAAAATGTTTCGAGAATTGGTTTCAACGCAGGCAAAAGTGTATAAATCTAAAGCGTGTTCTACATTATACTTTATTCGTCAATTTTCTAAACTTTTTTCTTTGAACTAGAAGTTCTCAAAGTTTTAATACAATTTATTTTTCAATTTTTTGGTAGTGAAATTCTTACACGTGTTTCAGTTCATTTAAAGTACCAACATAAATATATAATTCTTATCTTGTCAAGTGTTTATAACCTAGCTATTAGATTTGTAAAATTACTGATTTACGTACAAAACACAATTTATATATTCGCCTATTCAAACCAATGATCAACAAAACACTATTAAACACGTGGTAATACAAAATATTTACAAGCGTAATTTTAATGTTGGTACTGTTGTTAAACTTGAAAATATTAGTTTATCCAAAAGTTAGAAAAAATAGTTTGTCCAAATCTAGTTTTGAATAAAGTTGACCTTGACTACATAAAGTGTTCTACACTGTACAATTTCACTGATTTATTTCTAGTACAAGTTCTAGTCAAAGAAATAAGTATGAAAATTTGATGAGAATTGTATAATGTAGAACCGCTTTAAAGGCGAATACTTTGAAAAGCAATAAAGAAAAACAAAACAAAAATCTGAAAAGGTAGCCCTCCTAGCTGCACACATCAAGACTCCTCAGTACTGAGGAAAACGACTAGTATGGAAGACGTAGAATTAGGAACAGGTAGTTTTATCAATGTACAGTAGAGTGCGACTAGCAATCATTTTTAGGTCTTCATTTCCGTCTATCTTAGTACTGATTTCGTTGTTGTTTTCCCTGTGTGATTTATATTATTTAAACTTGTTTTATTACAAATGAGATTTCATTATTACGTCTCCACTGTACTTTAGCACGTAATACGTCTCTGTCTCTGCTTGGGTTAAGTCTCTTAAATTCTAAATTGACTTCTTGTGTAAGTCCTGTAATAATTTTAAATAATCGCAGTAAGTTACTGATTTATACGAGCGAAGTGAAGCGAGGAAGGAAAGCCAGTTCAACTTTACGTTCGTAACTTGGTCAACTGCTCCTAAATTTGTCCCTCTTAATTAAGAGTCACTCATGTGGAATCACAAAGTTTCATTCTACTTTGTTGTATAATTTCAGTTAAAATTTTTTCTTTTTATCAATTAATTTTATATGTAAAATTATCGTATTTCGTTTCTCTTATAAAAAATTGGGGGCTATATCTGTTTTTTTTTTTATTTTTTCGGCCTCAAATTTGGTTACTACACGTTTCAGTTGATTAGAAGATGATATTAAAAAAAAATTGATGTGAAGTGTGAATTTTCATACATTTCAGGGTTTCGCAGGTATTTAGTAAGTGAATGATGATTATTTGGGATGCAAAAACAAATTTTATGTTAAAATATTTTTTTGTTAATTTTAATTCGAATGCCTAATACCATTATTTAGGTTTCTAAATATGTGCAATTTTTTTTTATATATAGCAAGGTTCATTAAGATTTTGAAAATTGCGCCTATGGCTTCCATTGGTTGTTTAAGTCATATGCTCCGCCCCTCTGATTCCGTATACAATGAAACATAGAATTAAATTAAAATTTCAACACTTCCCACTGGTTATTAAATTTACGCTTTTAAAAATTACTCGTAAATGCAACATTTGCCAAAATTTAAGTAGAACTTTGACAAAATAATTTAAACAAAATAAAAATGCAAAAAAAAAACAGAAAAAAATAAAATTGACAGGAATCGAACCGTAGTTTGCAACTTAGGAAGCGAGAACGTTAACCGTTAAACCACGAACGCTTACTCTTTTTTTTTTGTTACATAGCGAATTAAATATTTTACATATTTTAGTTAAAAACACAAAAAATGCGTTATTATCCGAAAACATAATCTGATCAAAAATTCCTGTTGTACTATTCCGGTTCACACCAATGTAGATTACTTAGAATTTTTTCTGATTTTTAGTTCAAAACCATCTGGGCTACAGGGTGTGGGACAAACATTTTTTTGCACAATTTAGGCAATAATCGCGTAAAAATAATTTATTTTGCAAAAATAAAATTTTGATCGTTAATCCACGTACAAAGGGCTTTCATTTGATACCCAATTCAGAATTTAAAAAATATATTTTTTTTTCGGTGAGCACTTATTTGTTTATATTTTTAAGGGGATATGTTTCTTAGATGTTTTAATATTTTTCCTATGTGCGGGTCAAACCCTAAAAATCAATTTTTGTCTGTCTGTCAATTGTTTTTATCTGTCTGTAAGTCTCTAAAACTTAAAACATCTCTTATTATTGACTTTACAAAAAGAAATATATATGTATAACAAAAATTGTTTATAGTAAGAAAATAATTATTTTTTGTTAAATGTATTTTTTAATGAAATGAATATTTGGGGAGTTATAGGGGGACACCCTAGAACTAAAATCTACGTATATCTCCTTACTATTGACATCAAAATCATATGTAAAAAAAAAATTGTTTATAATAAGAAAATGACTTTTATTTCTATGCATATTTTCATTTAGATAAATATTTGGAGAGTTACGAGGGGGACACCCTAAAGCTAAACTTTAGACATACATATCTCTTTTATTATTGACTTAACAACAAAAACGTATGTGACAAAAATTGTTTATAATAACAAAACAAATCATTTTTGTATCGGATGAATATTTAGGGAGTTACTGTGGGGTAGGGGGGTCAAAACCCGGATCAAAACTCGGTCAAAAAAGGGTCAGTAAATAAGTGAGATATTTCAAAACTAAAATTTTGAAATATCTCACTTATTTACTTTACATCAAAAATTTGTACAAGAAAACATTTTTATTCTCTTCAACGCAGTTTTTAATAAGAAGATTATTTAGGGGGCAAGGGAAGTGTTACTCATAAGGTTGAAATATCTAATTAATCATTTACTTAACAGAATAAATGAATATGAGGAAAGAAACTATTCCTCTATGTTCAATGCAGTTTTTAATGAGATATATATTTGGGAAGCTATAGAGAGAGCTATCTATAAACGAAGTATCTCAATTATTTATTATTTAACCCCTTCAGTAATCATTAAAATGAAAAAAAAAAAACACATTTTTTTATGAATGAACTTTACTGAACATATATATCCTTCATAAAAGCAATTTCGGGCCCAAAATGGGATTGAAAGTTGATAATATGGTGCATAGTGTGGGTCGAGAAATAAAAGAAATTCCTAAAAAAATATTCATTTTCTCTCATACCTCGTTTGAATCATCGTAGCTGTCTTTTGTCTCGCTTCCATATACCATGAATCGTATTTATTTTCGCCCGAGTACATTCGAAAGTAATCTTTTCTGCAGGTAAAGCTTGCCCGAGTTATCTCGGGTGTGGAAACTTTCGCACATAATAGCCGCCCGAGTATACTCGGGCGTAGTCCCTAAGCGGTTAATATTGAAAATATATACAAAAGAGTGGTTTAGAATAAGAAACGATTATTTTCTGTTCTACTTGAAATTAAAAATCTTACTTATCATTTACGTTACAGCAAAAATGTACATTACAAAACCTGTATGAAGTACGGGTACGCCAGCTAGTATCTTATATCAGGCATGGCTGATAAAACAGACCGTAGATTGCATATGTCTATCTTATATCTTAAGAGACCTTTGTAGTCTTTTTGGATTAAAACATCGACTTTAACAATAAGAATTGAGTACATTATATTCTTAGAATGTTTTTCATTCATTGAATTTTTTGATTATTTGAGGTTAATTCACAATCTAGTTTATCTATAGTATTGAAAAGTTCATTACCCGTCCCGTAATTTTATTTTCAATTTTTCTACGTACAGTAAGTAAGAAATTGATTTTATTCCTTCTTCGAGAATCTCCTATTCTTTTTCCCTTATTCAATTCTTGTTCATTTCCCCATAGACTGACTTATTTACGGACCTTATTTTAAAAATAGATTGGACAAATTTACACAAACAGAACAAAAATACTATAAATTATTCACTTAAATTTTAAAATTTAAATTTATTAAAAATTGACTAAGCAGTGATAAAAGTAGATCATTTGCATTTTACGTGTTAAAGTTTACATTTTAAAGTATTTTCTTGAAATGTTCTAATTTATATGCAAGTGAGACACAGCAGGTTTTTTAGGGACGACAAAAATTTAATTTTAATTACTAAGAGGAAAACCAACAAGATAATACTTAACTGGTGTAATATTTATCATCATCAACAGTGTTTTTTGTCCAATAATGGAAATTCTAATATTCCTAAGACCTATAGTAATTTCTAAAAAAGGTTTTTAGAAATTACTGTAAGTTTTTTTTTTTTTTTTTTTAGTTTTTAATGGCCTTTGCTACTGTGGCAATTAGCCAGGACAATTTTTGTTTGAGAAAATTTCCATGCCATAACCGGGATTTGAACCCGAGCCCCCATGGTTGGTAGTCAAATGAGCTGACCACTACGCCATAGCGACCGGCATTACTGTAAGTTAGATATTTGAACACAAGTCAGTATCAAAACACTACAGATGTATTATTAAATGACAAATGTAAACATCGTTTTATTCAGAGATACCAATAAAAATGTCCCTATATTAAATAAACACTTTTAAAATTTGTTAAATCTTCAAAATGACTATCGAACACAAACTAAATATGACATCTAACACCTGGCCAATGGTCTATAGTTACCAAGGCCAAAGAAAGAAGAAGAAAAAAAAAATATGACATCAAAAGGTATGTTTTAGTAAAATGAAAGAGTAAAGAGCAACATTAGTCTATAATTCACATGCAAAAAAAAATCGATTTATATTTTTTCTCCACTAAGTTTGTTATTGAAGTTATGACGCAAAATGATGAACTGCGCTGTTTCAGCGACGGAGCTATACATGTCTTTTTTTAATGATTTTTGTTTTGCAAGTGCAGTTTTCTGAATTACAATTAAATTTGTGAATGATTAAGTTTTCAAAATTAGGTTGCGAATTTTCATATAATGTAAATGTTAAATAATGAGATTTATCGGAATTTAATGACAGTTTGTTCTATCATAGTGCCCTCTCTATGTACACCATAAGGACCGGCCTTTTACGAGATATTAACCAAACAGTAAGTTGTTAGCTACTAAGGTCTATTTTGATTTTTTGTCTCAATATCCCTCTATTTGTCTCAAATACCCTTTTCACACTAGATCTTTAAGATCGGATGTTAAGGTGAATGTATCTTTAAACGCTAATGTGAAACCGTACGGCCTCGTCTAAACACGACCGATGTTTAAGACAGAGATCTGCGTCTTAAACTTCGTACGCATTGCCAACTTAATTTCTATTATAAAAAAATACTCCTTGAATTTGTGCTGTCAACATTTTATATTATCATAAACAAGAATACTGTATTATATCGACGTTATAAGAAGTTTATACTTATTGTTATAATAAAATTATTTATTTTAATAATGTGTTTAATAAAATACATAGCTACAATAATTGAGATAAAATGTATCGACTTACATGTTAATACAGGTGTAATATATTCTTTATTGTAGTGCCTTTATTGTAGAATGAAATGAAATATCCTTAATTGTTTATAATAATTCAAAATGTGCGTCTGCGCAGACAGTACAAAACTGGTAATTTCATGACGGTAACTTAAGGACAAAATTACTGTAGCTGATGACAGCACCAGAGATTTAAACATCAAGTGTGAAAGCATACCGATCTTAAACATCGGTAAACTTTAAGTTCACTCGTCTTAAAGATCTAGTGTGAAAAGGGTATAAGAACTGTATAAATTCATATTTAAGTTATAATCATTTACCTTTTAACACATAATTGAAATAAAATTTATTGTATAAATAAAAAATAAATTTATAAAACTTTTCAAAAACTATTTGGGATTTTTAGTTTATGAAATTCTTAGCGAGATCTTTATAAAAATATACAAAATATAAACATTCATACTAAAGAAAAACAGATTTTTAACTGTAAAAACATGTGGGAAAATATATAGATTTTCAAGGACTTTTTTAAGACGGAAGTAAATTGTCGGTCTTTTTAAAAAGAAACTAGCATCGCATATTTTGCTGATCTACAGTCTGTTGAAAAAGTTGGTTCCCGAATTTCTTTTTTATGAAAACAAATGCTTTTAAAATGAAAATATAGGTATATTATTTTTTACTCCTATGATTGCACATGAATGTGCTAAATACTTTTCGCGTAAGAGGTGCACACAATATATTTTTTTATAACTAGATAGACCATATTGGTAACTACGTCACAAAATGGGATTCAGTGCTGCCGCCTCGCGGTTGGTTTTCTTTTATTTGAATTTAGCATGTTTTTTTTTTAAACAGTATTTTGGAAGTATAAATTAAGTTTTCAGTAAGAAAATGCTTCACATCAAAACTATAAGCCAATATTTATTAATTAATATTTTTATTTTATACCTACATTATAATTTAATGTCATTATTTTTGCAGAACAATATTACACCTGTATTAACATGTAAGTCGATACATTTTATCTCAATTATTGTAGCTCTGCATTTTATTAAACACATTATTAAAATAAATAATTTTATTATAACAATAAGTATAAACTTCTTATAACGTCGATATAATATAATATTCTTGTTTATGATAATACAAAATGTTGACAGCACAAATTCAAAGAGTATTTTTTTATAATAGAAATTATGTCGGCAATGCGGACAATGTTTAAGACGCAGATCTCTGTCTTCAACATCGCTTGTATTTAGACGAGGTCATACGTTTTCACATTAGCGTTTAAAGACACATTCACTTTAACATCCGATCTTAAAGTTCTAGTGTGAAAAGGGTATTAGACCGTTTTTTTTAGCTTTCTTATGGTGGTGCGGAGGCATAGGTGTACTAATAAGAAGGGTTCTTTATATTACATTCCATTACCTAGACCTCGAATTTAGCGCGAGTCAATTTTTTAACAAAAAATAATTAGTCAAAAAATATCGCGTTATATTCCGGCTAATACGGTAGCTATTCTGCAACTATGATAAAAGTAACATGTTTTCGCAGCAGTTGTTTCGTTGTGGTTGCCATGTCAGTGTGCAACAAAGTCTTTATTGCACTGTGAAACAGACAGTTGTAAAATTGACAGGAAATTCTTGAATCATGAAATGTAAATAATTGATAAGCTTCCCAGAAATAATGTTTTAAGTACGCACTGCTGAAATAATCTTTTATTTGTTACCAATAAAAAAACTAAGTAAATATTTAATTTGTCTGAATACAGTTAGTTTTGTTTGGTGAGTGGGATAACTAAAACAAGCATCGTGGAGAACATTTTTATCTACGACCACAACATTACACTTATTTGTCAACATCAAGGTTTCTTTCAAATATATGTTTTGATATATCTTATACATCCGTAAATACGAAGTGTTAAATGTTGAGATAAACAAAATGTATAAAAAGATAAAATCCATTAGTATATCTTGATGAAAAGAAGTAACAAAAAATTTAAGAATCCGGAAAAGTCGAATATATTGGATTTTTTAGCGTATTTACTTCTGAATTCATAAATTTGTTTAGTAGATATACACCATTTTTACTGACGATTACTGTACAGTAGGTGAAATGTACATTTAGCTGAATGAATGTTTATTAAAGAAAAGGTGATGTTCATTTCTACCATACACAGTCAATTTTATTTGTTACAAAATAGTATTTTATTTTAAGCATATAATAGAGGCAGGGGCGGACTGGCCCTAAAATTTTTGTGTAGAAAAAATTTTACCAGCCCATTAATAAAAAATCAGCTGTGGCCACCACAGGACCGACCGCCATCATAAAGTACTTGTATAAAATACATTCTAGCAGCAGAGTAGAAATAACTTGGCCTAATATTTTCTAACAGAGTAAGTATAAAAAATTGAGACAGGTTGGGCGGGGTTATGCAATTTTCAAAATCTTAATGAACCTTGCTATATAAAAAAAAAAAGAAAAGATACTGCACATATTTAGAAACCTAAATTATGGTATTCCATTCGAATTCGAATTAATATTAATAAAATATTTTAACATAAAATTTATTTTGGCATCCCAAATAATCATCATTCATTTACTAAAACCTGCGAAACCCTGAAATGTGTGAAAATTCACACTTCACATCAATTTTTTAATTTTCAATTTTTGGTACTTTTCGACAATTTTATTTGATGGCATATTAATAAAGTTGTGTGCTAGCCACTAAATCTTCAATTTTTTTCTAAACTATTTAAAGTCTGAGGATTTCAAAAATTCAAACCGCAGGTCTCTATCTTTTACCGTTTTTGAGATATGATTGTTTAGAAAATTAAAGTTGGCATTTCCATATTTAAAAAAATGTTAAATAGGGTCATTGTGCTAGTGGTCAGCCATTTAAGGACATCATGATTTTCAACACGTCGCAAATATCGTACTTGTACTAATTAAAAATTAAAAAACACATATTTAATTATTTAATTGTTTAAGTTTATTGTTCATTTTTTATTTTACAAAAATGCATATTTGTGTAATTAATAAAAAATAAAATGTAAAAATGTATCAAAATTACTAGTAGTCAGCCTTTAATGTTTAATAGTCAGCCGCATAGGTGCTGGTAGTCAGCCTTGTTACTACTTACATTGAATCAGGTACATTAATTAATCACAGAATAAACATTTTAAAGAATTTCATCTGTAATATGGTAATATATGTATATCAAAAATCAGAAAGACAATTAATGAACTAAAAGAAGAGATAAGAGAACTTAAAAAGAAAGAAGAAGTGTGGAAAATAGAAAAAGAAAGTATGATACAAAGAATCGAAAGACTGAAAAATAAAGAGGAAGAACAAGAAAAAAGAAGGAAGAAAAATAATATCATTATAAAAGTAAATATAGGATGGATGTTGACATCAAAGAAGCTTATAAAATAATTACAAAAAATTAGACTGATTTAACAGTGTGGCGATGCAAAATTGGGAAGAAAAGCAAAAGATCCTGGCAAGTAAAAACAAATTAAAGGAAAAAAAGATATACATAGATCATATAGATATACTTTACCTCAAGAGAAAGGACGATCCAGGGAAAACTGAGGAATGTGGCGAAAGTAGAAAGAGAAAAATGTAACCACATGGCCGTAGGATACAAAACAATTAATGCCGGAGAAAAATGGTATAAATGGAACGAGAAAGAAGAAAATTCGACTATTCCTATCCAAAACTAATGTAAAAACAATTGTTGGCCGACTATTGGTATTCAATGTTCAATAGTCAGCCAGGTCCTAAAAAGACAGGCTGACTTCTGGTTTTTAAATTAATGATAGAAAAAGAAATAAATTTATCCAAGCAAAATAGAAATATTATTTTCCTGAATGTAAGATAGAAATAAAATATTTCAGTTTCTAAAACCCCAGTTGTCAGCCGCGTAGGCTGACTACTAGAATTTTCCAAAAATTGTTCGCCAGTGGTCAGCCTCATTAAGTATTTAATAAATCGAAGACATCTATGTTGAAAAACTTTTTTATTATAATAATTAATGTTCTAAATATTTGTCCTAAATAAATTTATAGTAAAACATACAATAATTACCTCGTACAATATTCGAATCATACACTGCCTCACTAACCATAACTGGACTCAACACAGAGTATATGTTCAGACATGTTGTTGAGGTTGACTTCTTTTATTTATATTTAATGTTGAGAGACAACTATTCTTATTGGTTGAAAGTAATCGAAAAGAAGAAAGACGGCTGAATACTGGCATATAAAATTTTAAATATTTAGTTGGGATATTAAACTATTATTTAAGTTTTAATTTTAAAAAGGCCGACTACTGGTACAGGCTGACTACTTGCACACTGACCCTACATAAAAATATTAAAAAAATAATAAATAAAATAATGTAAACCTATGTTTGTTAATAATAATAATAATAGTTTATTTATTTAGCTAATGCTAGTAAGATCCATATTAACAAACATAAACATATAAACATTATAATAAACATTCAAATCAAATTTAATCCTTATTTTGTCAATTTAAACCATTATTTGTCCACTTAGTTCATGCAAAACGTAAATATCGATTTTTCGTAATTTAGTGCTTTAAAATTTTAATAACATATTTGAATTAATTGTTTGGGACCTTAAAAATAAGTAGGTCGTAAAATAAGGTTCCAAACTTGTTGCAAATTGGTTTGTTATGTTTTCTACAATAATTTCAAAATTGTATTACTGTGATAAATCATATTTTGAATGTTATCTTCTCAAATATTTTTAATATCAGCCCTGCCTACTAAATCCTGTAAACTATGAAAATTTACAGTTTATATATTTTTTCAGATAAACATGTTTCGTCGCATAAATGTTTACGTAATTCCTGCTAATGATATAAAAATAAAATTTCCTTATCAACTTATTTAAGAGGATAAATTATTTTTTTAATCCCATACTAATTCATTTGTGGTTAACAAAACATCGAGATAACATTAAAATGTCTTTCTTATAAATTATAAGTTATTTTTTGTACGTATTTTAACATTGAATATATTGGGTCTTGTGAAAGTGTAGTTATTTTTGGAAATTAGGGTATTAAATCAAAAACTATATCTCAAAAATGGTAAGAAATAGAGACCTAAGGTTTAAATCTTTAAAAAATTTAGTTTTGCGATGTTCTGTAATATTTGGTCCGTAATGACCTAAAACTAATTGGTAAAATTTTGATTTTATTTTGTAAATTTCAAAAATTCATATCTCAAAAATGGTAAGAGGTAGGGACTTGAGGTTTGAATTTTTGTAATTCTTACACCTTGTTTTGTCGAGAAAAAATTAATGTTTGGTCCGTAATGACCTAGAACTATTGAAAATTTTGATTTTTTTGTAATTTTAAAAATTCATATCTCAAAAAAGGTACGACATAGAGATTTGAGGTTTGAATTTTTGGAATTCTCACACCTTGTTTTGTCTAGAAAAAATTAATGTTTGGTCCGTTATGACCTAAAACTATTAGGGAAAATTTTGATTTTTTTTTTGGAATTTTAAAAAATTCATATCTCATAAAAGGTAAGAAATAGAGACTTGAGGTTTGAATTTTTGGAATTCTCACACCTTGTTTTGTTTAGAAAAAATTAATGTTTGGTCCGTAATGACCTAAAACTATTAGGGAAAATTTTGATTTTTTGAGGTTTGAAACTGTTTGAAATATATATATATATATATATATATATATATATATATATATATATATATATATATATATATATATATATATATATATATTACGACATAACGGTATATTATGTACATAGTTAGAAAACGGCCCAATTTGTGTACGGCCCATGTGGAATTTTCCACATTTTCCACATGGCCAGTCCGCCCCTGAATAGAGGCTAGGCAAGCCAGTATCTGCAAACGTTAAATCGTTTCAACCTGCTATTTGTCCGCTAAGCCAGGGCACGGACGTGAGTTCAATTCCTACTTATGTCAAATAATTTGTGTAAAAATATTTATACAAATTACAGGTTCTGCCTTTCTGTGTACACTAACGCAACGTTTCCCAACCTTTTTTCATGGCGGACCGGCAAGCGACCTAGAAAAAAATCGCGGACCAGCAAGTTTAGAAAGTAATGTGTATCGCATAAGTTATATGTTTTTTATTGCACTGATTACAAACACAAAAAAAACAACAAATAAAAAATCACATATATTAGTGAAAGAAGAAATAAATTATTACTTAAGCAATTAACAGATTAAGGAGCGAGATTTTCATCTCAAAATTATTATAACTTATTAGGCGAATCGTTGCAATTATTGTTATTTTCGAAATATTTCTCTGTTGTGAAATATTCGGAAAAATCTTAAAGCCGGCATGAGTAAACTCCCATTTCTAGTTCGATTTTTACCAAAAATTGATCAACTCGTGCCATTGATGTCCAAAGCTTAAATATGAAGTTTTATAAAAATCCTTTTAGCTGAATTTGCTCTGCACGTGTACACGGACCAACAGACAGACAGACAGGAAGACCAACAGACATCATGCTAAAAATAGGTAAAACGTTATGTAGGGACTTCAATTCGTGGAGATCCATCGAAATCTCGAAATGTCAAAATCGGTATGATCACAATACCTCCCTTATATATGTTGCCGGTCGGTAAAAAACAGATATAGTTTCTATTTGTTATAACCAAACTATAATTTTATTAATATAGATTTGTACTATTATTTCTCTGTTAACCGACAGTTTTATTTACATTTTTGAATTATGTTAAAAGATCAAATCCAGATCATATACATTTAAATATAATATTTTAACTTCTATATAAAATATTTAAACTAAATTTAGATTGTGGAAAGATTTATTGAATATTTATATTAAGTGGCAAGTTTTAAATTAAAATTTTGTTAAACAAATAAATATCTTGAATTATGAAAATTTTGTATTCTATAAATAAAATTGCTTTTACTTTATTTATAAGATAGATGATTAATATAAAAATAAAACTTATATATTAATAGATATTTTCCTGAAAATATACAGGAAAATAATTTTGAAATGCATATCCGTCTTTAACGCTACGTACAACCCCCAGAGATTATTAGTTTCTTATACAAAACTAACAATCTGAAATAAAATTATTGACATTCGATACATCAAATTTTGCACAGAATGTTTATCTATCTAATAGGATATTTTTGATTGTAGAAAAAATTATTGTAAAAATGTTATTGCTAAATAACTTAATAATAGGTATTACACAACAATGTTCTGTAATTTTTTAAATATATATGTGGGTTTCAAATAATTTTTATATTTATATAGTTTTGTGTAGAAATGTTCAAATAATACGTTAACATTTTTTTCGACATAATTGTTTATAGTTTAGAGCCTTCGTCGAAAAATATTTTACTTGATGATAATGAAATGCCACTTGATACAAGCATTCTTTACATAAAACGAATCATTTTTATCCGCCCCACCTATACTGAGAACCGCGGCAGATTCGAGGTGGCGGCAAAAGTAGTCTCCAAACATATTTGTAGAATGGAGCTTTAGCTACAATTTGCCGCATGGTACACAAATATGCGTCGAATGGTTTACAAGATGGCGTCTATAACGCAAGTTGTTTATTTACAATTACATGACAGTTCTTTTGACAATTAAAAATATCCTATTAGGTAGATAAAAATTCTCTGAAAATTTTGATGTATAGATTGTTACTAGTTTTATTTCAGGTTGTTAGTCTTGTATAGGAAACTGTACGGTTGTGCGCACCCTTAATGCTTAGATTCTATGTAAAAACAATTAAAAAGAAATTTAAAATAATTGCATAAAGTCTAGCCAACATTAATGAAACTCTAGAAAAGAAGAACTTTTAAATTTTTACATTTTAATTTAACTAGAATACGATAGCAACAACTTATTATATTACGAAAATAAAAGCAATTCTTTTGCAATTATCGTTCTTAGTTTTTAATTTTTGAAATTAATTTGAAATAAGACTTTGATCTTGAACTAAGAATGGGTAATAAATATCACAATTACAGTTCTACAATCACAATTACAGTTTTTTTTGAACATTTTCAGCATTGCTAACTTCTTTATTTAAAGAGAGTCCTTTATACAAAGGAGGTTAAATTATTAATTTGGAAAAACAATTGAAAGTCAAATTAAAGAGCTACTGTCGGACTATATTAAGCTGGCCGGTGGGACTATACTGCGCAGAGTGCGACAATATTATGAATGAGCAGTGATGGCGCTAGCGGGGGGTCCGGGGGGGGGGGGGGCTAAAATTTGCTCTGGCCCCCAGTTGCCCCCCCCCCCTAGAATTGCTTGAAAAAAAATATTAATATTTTAGAAGTGAGGTCCTTTTTTTTAGGTCATTACTTGTATTTTCATATGTAAACGATAAAAAAATATTTCCTGGCCCCTCCAAATTTTACTCATTTTTTTTGCCCCCCCCCCAGATTTTAAGAGCTAGCGCCGCCACTGTGAATGAGTGAGACATAAGTTGTGCCACCCGAATACAGTCGGAAAAACAATATTTAATATTTAAAAAATTTTTTTGGCCCGAGATCAAATTTTCATCCGCAATGTGGCCCGACAACCAAAAGATTTGCCCACCCCTGCTATAATGGATAATATAATAAAAAAATAATAATAACAGCTGAGAATCGAATTCATGTGTGTAGGCTCCGCCGACTATTATATGTCATAACAACCTATTGTTTGAATTATTTTTGTTTTTAATGTATCAAAAAGGAATAAATCATCTAGAGTAGTGAAAATACTTATAAATAAAAAAACACATTGTTAATAGTGAGAAATATGTACGTTTCTGAAATTGAAAAAATAAATCTATTTATCAATATATTTTGTATTAATTTAATGACAACTTAGATGTTAAGCAAATGCAGAGATATCCGCAGGGATTTATTAATTTAAATTTTATTGTGTCAAAATTTTCGCAAATTATTTAAATTTCGTTTAAAAAAATAATAATGAAAGCTCTTAGTATTCAAATAACGAATCAAAATGGTTATCAAAGAACTGTTGATTTTGATATGAACATTTGATTTTGATTTGGGCTTCTTACGCTTGCTAAATACCTACAAATCCCTGAAATTGGTGAGAATTCACACTTAAGCACGTAAGGCATTAAGGCACGTCAGCTAATCAAGAATTAAAATCCGTTATATCCAAAGCTTGGCCATTATCAATTACATTCTTCTATTTATTGTAAATGTTCCTTCTATTATTCTTAAGAGCTTTAATATGTTAGCTAGATAATCTAGTTTTAAATTCGTAACCATTCTGACCTACATCCTAGCTTGTGAAGGTTCAGCCATTAGATAAAATTTGAAAATTCATTTTGCAGGCACTATTAATTTTATTTAAGATTTAAGATTATAAAATAAATAAATAAATAATAGGTTCCCAAGGCCTAAAAAAATGGACGTAATACTGACCATGTTACTCATGAATGTATATAGGTTGAAAACAAGGTCATGAAACCTGGAAACAGGAGGCCTAGGCTCAACTCGGGCTCTCGCGCCAAGGATGATGATGATGATTGTTTAGTTTACCCCATATTAAAGTAGTCTTTTTAGTTTTTAGTGCAAATTCAACCGATGTACTAGTTTTAAGAATTAGGTTTGTTCTTTTTCAGTTTTTAAAAATCGAAATTTTCCGATATAAATCGAATTTTCCATTATGATATTTGTTTTGTGAAAACTGAAGTGCAATAGTTTCCAATTTATCACAAGTTGGCAGATACATTTTGTAGGAATTACATTGTTTTCTTATTTGAGTGGACATGTATTTCTCCATTATTGAATGTTGTTATACTTATTTTATGACATTTTTATTATTTCATAACATTCAATATCTAATATCTTTGAATTTATTTTTCAATTGTCTAGTTTTAATGCGGACATCATTATTTTGGACTTTTGCCATTGCTGATAGTACTAAGCTAGAATAATAATAATAATAATAATAATAATAATAATAATGATATATTTATTGAACGGCTCAAGAGCCAAAAGAAACACATATTTACAAAAAAAATTCACAAAATACATAACGGAAACAGAAAACAGAATATACAGTTAACAGAATATACAGTTAACAGAGAACAGTTAACAAGAAATTACAAATAGAACAAACATGGTTTGAGTTCGTATTAAATATATCGGAAATATGGTCACAACTTGTAGGAGAAACCGCTCATTCATAAAAAGTTAATGAATAAGTTGTAGTGCCCAGTGCGTAAGAAAATTCTTATCGCTAGCTAAACAGCACTGTACAAGCCCGTTGCACGTCGCCCAAAGTTTTTCCCGCAAACTATGAACATATTTCTTTAGTACAGCCATACATGAATTTACTGTATTCGTCACAAACATTTCACTTGCGCTACAATACTTTTTCAAACCAAATATTACTCGAAATGCATTGTTGTAGCAAATAATAAGTTTACGAAGATGACTTTTCGTGTGACATATCCAGAGTGCCGAAGTATACATACTACCGCAAAAAGTATTAAATAAATTCTTCTATTATATTCTTCACTGGCTTTGTGTCTAGTTTTTCTCTAAATACTTCATTTCTTATTCTGTCTAATTGTATTTACCTGTGCTTCGGTGTGGTGGTTCGAGATTCAGAGGCGTAAGTGAAAATCGGAACTGTCACTTTTTTGAAGATTTCTACCTTGATGTTGGTTAGTATTTCTTTTATAGTTAGGAATGATGATTTGATAATGTTGAACATTCTTCCTGCTGCGCATACTCTTTCCATAATTTCTTCATCCATTTTCTATCTTCCAAAAAAATTGTGCCTAGGTATTGTCATCTATGTCATCTATTTTTATGTTAACAAAGAGATATAATACTTCATAAAATACATAGTTGGACGAATTTGCATTTACACCCCCCCCCTTCACACGAACCTAAAATGAACACGAAATAAAATGCATTATTTTTGTATAGTATGGAAGGTTCATATTATTTAGAAAAAAAAATGTCTCACTTTCGTATTTTCCGAGTTAGGGACACTTCGATAATTCCACCTTGTATTTTTAACCCTTTCGCTATGAGACATATATTTCAAATTACGTATTCGTCGTACGGCAGATTTGAAGACCGTCTGATGTATATGACTATTAAATTCGTTTCTTTTAACACGATTTTTAACAAATTATTTGTAAAATTTAAACGTCCCTTTTTACCCAAGAGGGTTAAACTAAAAAACTGAAAATATTATAAATAATGTACATTGATATCAGCCGGAAAACGTACGGGAGGAATTTTTGTTCAGATTTCGGTTTTGTATTTTTGACAAAATTAATTATTTATTTAATTCATGCGCTAATAATGTTATGGATTTTTTATATTTATGACGAAGGTAGTATGTCTTTTTTATATTAAAATATAATAAAAAATTGTTAACAGATGACAACGAATCGTCTTCTTAAGGAACCTGCACTCATAAACTCGATCAATAGGTGTCCAGAAAAAAATCGCAGGGATTTTTTAATTTATATTTTCTAATGACGTAATGATCGCAAATTATTTAAATTTATTTTAAATAAATTAAATGGAAGCTCTTAGTTAGTACTCAAATAACGTAAAAGAATATTATCAAAAATATGTTGATTTTGATGTGATTATAGAAAAAAAAATTGTCTTAAACATCCACCTTTCTATTGGCTTGTTACACTTATTAAATACCTACAAAACTCTAAAATGTGTGAAAACTCACATTTCAATTTCTTATTATATTATTCAAAAATTTCTTTCATCAGCATTCATAATGATTGTGTACTGACTGCCAAAAAAAATGTAGGGTTTAACAATTAAAAATGTAAACAATTACGTTTCTCGCTAGTTCCATGAAATTGAAGATGTACGGATACGTTTGTCGAAACGAAAGGGTTAAAAATGTGTAATGTAAAATCTCCCTAAGCATTACGGCCTGAATGTATACAAGTTGACAGGGCCGGCCAGAGGGCGGTGCCAACGGTGCGACCGCACAAGGCCCCGCGCGACCTGGGTTTTATTTTTTATTTATAGAATGACTAAATCAGTTCTTTTCATATTTGTAGTTTACCGTTACACAAAATATGAAATGATTTGGACTTATTTCTACTAAATATGTAAAAACAATGCAGCCGTTACACAATCAATGCAATGTTACACAATCAACCCACCTAAGCTTTGGTCTATCTCAATTCTACTACCTACTGGCACAATGGCACAATACGAAAATCTCTTTGTACATGGTTTATTTCATTGGCTCCAGTCCATCCTAGTCGATTTAATTAAACTTCTTTCTTCATACCGTTTAAACAGTTTGAAATTATATCCGCATCTCAATAAGGCACTTTTGCATACAGTTTAAAACGTTCTATGGGCATCTGGGTCGCGTCATGATTTCAGAACTGTTTTCAGAATGAGATTTCATAACAATAGATTGTCTATGGGCAGTGGTCGTTATGAAATAGGTATTTATAGATATTTGTAGCTATTTATATTATTTGGTTAAATATTAATTATAATTATTCATAAATTATTAGTGTAACTAATATGTACAAATAATGTGCAATATTGCAAAATACAAATATTTTGAAGGTGTGTTTTTTTATTAGAAGTAGAAGGCCCCGCACGAACCTCTTGCACCGGGCCCCGCTTTTTCTCGGGCCAGCCCTGCACGTTGATACGTTTGTACACACACAAAAACCCGTTAATAATCCAGTAATGTTTCTAAAACATTCAAAGCAGTTTGTGATACACCCCATTTAGAAGTTTAGTAAAATTATACCTTACTTTTAATGTCCTGCAATCTTTTTTTTTATATCATTACATGCAAAAGACAACAAAATGTTCATTTTTATGTGTACAAAGACATAAAGTGTTAAAATTACTTAAAATGACCGCACGGTAAATTAATGTTATATAAAATTGAGCATCCACAGTTTACACTCCAACAAGATTAAAAGGAAAGTGTTTTGCGCTGTGCTGCGCTCTTTTAAAGCAATCCCATCAAGTGATTACACTGTAACCACATGGCTCATATTGCACGACAAAGATAGAAAACATCCTCTCATCTTCTCCCTGAAATTATACAGCAAATTTGGATCGTGTCATCTTTATATGTACTCGGTTTATTACAGTAATTAGCATATATTTTACAAATTTATCGTTGATTAAATTTACAAACCGAGTTCTGTTAAGTTCACTGGCTTCTTTCAGAGAACGTACACAAAAAATAAAGAAAAACAAGAGCTTGGCGCTACGAATAACCCCCATAGATAAGTTTCTTATGCAAAACTAACAGTGAAATAAAATTAGTAACAATCTATACATCAAAATTTGTAGCGAATTTTTATCTATCTAATAGATTTTTATCTGTAGGGTAATAGATATCAGCCAAATATCTGCTGTAATTTTTTAACCCTCTCATGCGCCACGTACACGTACGTGGACACTTACAATTTTCAGTATTATTCTAATATCTATACTTGAAATGAGTATCTAAGTGAACACAGTTCACGTTTGTGTACGTAAATTTACCATAAATGATCATAAATGGCAATAGCTATATCGTATTTCCCAAAAAAAAAAAAAATGATTTGAAAAATGCTGCACGATGTAAAAGTTCGAGTTGTACGAAGCGAACGAGATATATTTGCAAAAGATGCGAAATATATCTGTGCCCTGAATGTTTTGAGTCATATCACACCTAAAATAAGTAAAACTTGTTATATTTCAGTAATTAGTTTGTAAAATAAATTTTGTTCCAATATAATGTGATCGATTTTTTTTAAACCTTATGCACTTTGTCCACATATGTGGACAATTCTTTTTTTATTAAAAAAAAAGAATATTTCAAAGTACTTTTTTCAAAATTTATGTTCTTTTGCCTAATTTATACCAAATTTCTTATATAATATATTTTTTTCATACGATAAAACTAAAATATAAAAAGTTGCGCATGAGAGAGTTAAATAAATTTGTGGGTTTCAAACAACTTTTATATTTATATAGTTTTGAGTAGAAATGTTCAAATTAAACGTAATTTTTATCTTTTTAGGGTTTTGTAGGTATGACCAAAAAACCCTTATACCGTCAGTTTGTTCGGTAAAAATTATAGCCAAACGGCTAAACCAAGAGAGTTGAAATTTGGCATGCTTATACAACTGTTTGACCCGCATATAGGAAAAATACTAAAACACCTAAAAAACGTATCCCCCCAAAAATATAAGCAAATATGTGTTCATCGAAAAATATTTTTTTACAATTCTGAGTACGTGGATTAACGATCAAAATTTTATTTTTGCAAAATAAATTATTTTGATGCGATTTTTGCCAAAATTGTGCAAAAAAAAATAGTGTCCCACACCCTGTAGATGGTATAAACTAAAAATCTGAAAAAAAAATCTAAGTAATGTACATTGGTGTGAACCGGAATAGTACAACAGGAATTTTTGCTCAGATTATGTTTTCGAAAAATAACGCATTTTTTGTGTTTTTTTTTTTTTTGTTGACGATGTACAAAAGTTATAGTTATGTCTAACACACTATACTAGAAGGCGAATCCTGGTCTAATGGTTAGTTTGCTCGCTTGCGACGCAGAAAACTAGGGTTCGTTCCCGGGCAGAAGAGATAATTTTATTTCTTGTTTTTTCCATTTATATTTTGTTTAAATTGTTTTGTCAAAATTCTAGTTATATTTTGGCAAATGTTGCACTTAATTTTTAAGAGCGTAATTTTAATAACCAGTTGGACTTGTTGGAATTATATTTTTATTCTGTGTCATGTATACGAAATCAGAGGAGCGGAGCATATGACTTAAAACAACCAATGGCAGCCATAGGCGCAATTTTCAAAATCTTAATGAAACTTTACGTAAAAAAAAAAAAATACTGCGCATATTTAGGAACCTAAATAATGGTATAAGATCGAATTAAAATTAACAAAAAAATATTTTAACATAAAATTTGTTTTTAAAGCTCTTAGATTAACAGACGATAAATTATTTTAAAAATATCGTTCATTTTGCCGTGATTACTATAAAGCAAAATTTGTCTTACACACTCAGCATACCGCCTTCACTTATTATATACTTGCGAAACCCTGAAAAACACAAATATGTGAAAAACACTTCACATCATTTTTTTTTTCATTTCAAGGACATAGCTAACCCCTTGCTAACCCCCTTTTCACACTTGATGTTTAAGTTCCGATGTTTAACTTAAAAGGTATCTAAAGTGCTAGTGTGAAAGCATGTGACCTCGTCTAAACTCAAGCTAACTTTAATACGGAGATCTACGTGTTAAAGATAGTCCACATTGCGAACATAATTTCTATTATAAAAAATTATTGTTTGAATTTGTGCTGTCAACATTTTATATTATCATAAACAAGAATACTGTATTATATCGACGTTATAAGAAGTTTATACTTATTGTTATAATTAAAGTAGTTATTTTAATAATGTATTTAATACAATACAGTGCTATAATAATAGGTAAAAGGTATGGAGTTATATGTTAATACAGGTGTAATATATTCTTTATTGTAGAATGGAATAAAATATCCATATGTGTTTAATAATAATTCAAAATGTGTGTCTGCGAACTAGTAGTTTCCTGACGCTAACTTAAGAACAAAATCAAAACCGTAGCAAATGACAGCACCGGAGATTTAAACATCTAGTGTGAAAGCAAACCGATATTAAACATCGGTGGATTTAAAGTTCACTCGTCTTCAGTTCTAGTGTGAAATGGGTATAAGCAGTGTCTAAACAAGCAATTCAAAAATTTGTAGTATAGTAGGGAGACTTTAGTTGACAGATGACGGTTATTTAAAGAATATGGTTCAATGGGAGAGGACTATAGCAATAAAATTTCCATTTTTGAATAGAGCCATATCATTTGTTCACAGACAAAACTAGAAATAGAGAAAGAGATACAATTTGTTTCATTTGACAGGCCTATCTTCCATCTAGTGGTGGGAGGTCTAAAGCGCGCGTGTGTATACAAAGGGACATACGTTGAAGTTACCATAATATAATATAACAAAAAAAGACAAAAATTGTGTTAAATAGATATACATTTCTTTATCAGTTCTCAATCTATCAATCTATCAAATAAAATCTCTTTTACTATATGCATGATTGGTTGACATTTTTAACAGTACACCTAAAAAATTGATTTCATTTTCTGCTACATATGCTAAATTTTCAAGGTAAAAAAATATTTTTCACAAAAACTTTTGTCGGGAAAAATATCTTTCTGGTATATGCAAATGTACCTATGACATATGACACGTCAAACTAAAAAGATTCATATCACCGTCCTGAATACAATTTACTACAGAAGGAATCATTTATTTTCAAAACAACATTAAAACAAAGTTATTACAATCCTCTATTATCTAAAACCAAGATTAAAATTCCGAAAACAAAAGTAACTAATTCTCTTTTGTTGTGAGATTTTATAACTTTTGTTGAAGCCACCCATTCACCTGAAACTACAATTTCTGAGAAATATACGCCTGGAATGTATACTGACCGCATAACTTTTAACTCGAGTGGGTTGTTTCAAATCACACAATCGTCAAACCACTGTGGGAAATGTCACACTTTACATTTCAGAAACACAAATCCACATGAATTTCATTTGTTTAATTATAAAGTTTATTTCAGAGCGACGTGTAATACGTAGTTATTCTGAAATACGATTTTTAATACGAATATAACTTTGGTTAAAACAATGGTAACTAGATCCAGTAGCGGTTCCTCATGAAGAGCCAAGAAGCCAAGGCCCTACCATTGCAAAATGATGGCAATACCAGTGGCGTACCCAGGCTTTTTGTTGGGGGGGAGGGGCGGAAGACAAAATTATTTAAATTATGAATAAAAACCCAGCAAACATTTTTATACGGGCCAGTACTGGTAAAGCACATACTCCCCGGCATTGAAAGTAATGGGCCAGTGCTGGCATTTCGTACTGGGCCAGTACCCCGGTGTCCCCGTGACCGTTATTGGCCCATTGATGTATCAGTTGCCGGCCCAGCAACGGTAAAGTGCATTGAAAGCACTGGGCCAGTGCTGGCATTTCGCACTGGGCCAGTGCTGGCATTTTGCACTGGGCCAGTACCCCGGTGTCCCCGTGGCCGTTAGCTAGCCTATTGATGTATCAGTTGCTGGCCTAGCAACGGTAAAGTGCAAAATAATCGCATTAGTTGCAAGATTTATTTCTGACGGACCAGTGCATATATTATACCCACTCTCTAGTGTTTCAAATGTAACATATGTGTACTTACCCAGTATTTAAATAAATTAATGGTTAGGTGCAAAATAAATACTCATTGGGCCATTTTCACCATCGTTAAATAAATTTATTTAACAAATAAAGTTGACAATATCGCATCGGTTTTAAACTATTAATGAAAAAATTAACATTGCTGTCAATAGAATGATGCGATATTGTTAACTTAAGTTGTTAAATAAATTTATACAACGATGGTAAAACTGGCCGATTGTAAATTGTATTAACAGTTATAATTTATTGATTTATTTATAAATATTAAATAAATATAATTTCAGGAATAACAGGAATTAGTTTATTTAATTTATTAATTTAATGAAGAATTTTAAGAAAATCACACCATGCGCTAGAATTACATTGAAGCCGAGCCAACTGTATATTGCCCCGTTAGTTTAAGTTACGCTTGCATATAGAAAGCGTTGATTATTATAGTGTGTTTTTTACTGTGTCATGTCGTGTGTTATGTTGTTTTGTGTTATTATGAGAAATGAACAGTATCAGTAACCTTTTGGAAAAAACATTTTGTTCGTATTTCCTCGAAATAAAACAACTGGGAAGACCGTTACCGGATTTGGACATTTCAAAAACAAGTTTCTGCCTCTGTTTCTAAAACACGGACAAGAAAATTTAATACAAAAATTTACTTAAAGAACAATTGGATTTGCGAATGCAACAAAAAGCAAGCTGTTTTTTATTTTTCTTCTTTTTTTTTTTTTTGAGATAATTACCCTGGACGAGAACGGTATTAAGGATTTAGTGCACATCTGAGATTTTGGTAAGTCACTTCCATTTAATTTAAGTATCCATATTTTTACCCGCGATAAGTACTTAATGCATTTTCACTGATTGATATTGACATTTATTTAGCAGATGAAGTTCCAGTTAACCTTATCTGTTACCTAGAGGTTTACCTGAAGGTGGAAAGACCGGGCCTTAACCAAATAAAATTACATAAAATATTTAATTATTTTAATTAAATCGATAGATTCAGTTGTAGGCTCTCGTTGAAACATATTGAATAACAGGAAAAGAATAAAACACTCGGTAGTTTCAAAGAATAAAACAAGTTTTTTTGATATGTATTTCGGCTTATGAGGCCATCTTCAGAAATACAAAAGGTTTACAGAAATACATTCATATAAATAGAAAAATTACAAATTAAGAATATCATGTACAACTGTGGCTATAACCATTAGATTGAGCTATTTGTAAAATTTCAACATTCGAATAAGACAGCACATTAGAGCTTGGAGATTGGATCATAGTGATAAGTCTAATGTAGCTAAACATATGCTTAAACATAAACATAATTTTAGTTTTGATAACATTGAAATTTTATATGTACAGCCGCAAGGATTAAAATTGGATTTATTAGACATGATTAGCTCTCTGACATGACCTAACGACTACTTTTTACGTTAGCCGAGACCACCGGCTCTACATACCCTCTAAAGCACGCCCCATATTCTCGAATATTAATTCAGGGACACAGTTACTCATTTAAGAGAAGGCTGAGTGGACATACGGTTGTTACGGCCAAGAATTTTTTTGAAAATTTTTTGCCCGTATTGTGGTGTGATCCGTACGCTACTGCAACCCTAGTAAACTATTTAAAACGAACTACTAAATTTACAAATATATCATAGCGTATAGTTGTTCATTCTGACACGTCATATTACATAACGATTAGCTCAGTAGATAATCAGCATAAATTGCAGTATTGCTGTTCGTAACTTACACCCATGTTATTATATCAACTAGGATTGCTAGCACTGAATTACAGAGGTACACACAACTGCATTATACATTCAATTCAAATGTTATGTCACATAATATTAAATTAGCTGTAAGTACCATTCTAGTTCCAATTCATCAGTGAACGAGTTTATTTTTCAAAAATTAGTTTCTATTGTACTTTTGTTGTATCTATCTGGTTTGAAAAATAGAAATATTCGATTTGGAAATATGAATCATATGAAAATGTATTTCATTGTCTTGGTTCCAGTTTGTGGGAGCAGTAATTTCAGAATAAAATTTCATTATTATTTAAAATAAATTATTTATTTAATTTGTTTAAAATATCCAAATTATTTAAATATAAAAACATATCGAATTTTGGGATACCCTCAGAGAATAGTTATCAATGATCGTTTTTTTTCTTGTTTTAAAGTTTGAAAACAGGGTCACAATTTACTATCCTATATTAGATTTATTGAAAATATTATCATAATCTAAAGAATCATAGCAACCAACTGGCGAACATAAGCGATTTTCAGTGTCGGTCCGCTGACGAGTTCTGTAAACAAACTATGAGGAAGACCCTTCAAAGTAAGTTCCATGAAGTGAAGTAAGTAACTGAAGTAATGAAGTAAAGTAACTTTGATCGTATTAAAAAGGGCCTCACCTTCTATTTTCCTCAAACAATTAACAAAGTAATATGATCACCAGTGTAAAGGAATAACACGGCAGATAACAGAACTTGTCAGATCTGTCTTGTGCGCCACACAGTGTTGGAACCTATTATTGTTGAGAACTGACACGCTGGATAACGCTGTGTGGTGGTGAAATATTGTACTAGACACTCTAGTACTGTTTGAACTTATTACGTATGTTTTAGTGTTGAATTTTTGTTAGAATGTCAACAGAAGTTGTGAAAATCTATAAAATCAGAATATATTGTAGTGTTTTTGGCTGTCATTCAAGTCATGACAAAGCATATTGACAGCTGAGTACTAGAGCCAACAGCCATATTGCCTAGGATCACAGCGCCGCCACCGGTAATGTCACTTCTCAATTATCTCTTTATGACGTAGAATTTATGCTTTTTTAATCGTTTACGTGGCTGAAACTGGAAAATTGCATGTAAAATTTTGACATTATTATTACAATTTGTAAAAGTTATATACGGTTTGAAGGACAAACAAAAGCTGTATACTACAACGTACGTGTCAAGGTCGTGCGCTAGTGCTAGCGCGAACGATGGGAAGATGAAGTAGAGGCTCGAAATCGGAATACAGTGCGACAATCCACGCTCAATACTCGTTAACTAAACGTTGAAGAGAGATCGAATTGTTTCGTATGATAGAGAATCGATTACTCTACTCGTGTTGTAAGGTGCTCAAAAGTTACAATACATATCTTTAAGTTTAACCATGTCCAAGAAAAACGTTGCTGAACGCATAAAAAGTACCGCAACGGAGGCTTTGGTACAGGCCGAAAGTAGTAAGGCACCCTTAGATGCCTTAGTACTTTGAGGACTTTGAGGACTACTTCGGACCTTAGTTCGAAAACAGTTTTTTTGCCATCTATCGATAATTCGTTGTTTCACTTAGCACTTTGCTCCATAATCCTTTTTTTTTGTCATCATTTATATTTGCGGATACCCGGTTTTGGATAACCGTTTCGGATACCAGTTTTGGATACCTTGTGTCGGATACTTGGTCCCAATACTCGCTCATAGGGTCGATAATCGAAACCAGGTAAACATGGATTTGGTTCTTTTTTTTGGAAGTTCCAGCATGGTTGGTGTCTGGCAGCACTACTAGAAACCGAAAGATGAACCAGAACGCTGTACAACCGAATATAAATAATTATTTTATAATAAAAGTGTTTTATTTTTAAATCGTCATATAGGTGAAAAAAATAAATCGCTTCATGGGACGTTTCGCATTTTATTCCAGTAAATGCATGTTCAGTCTGTAATTACATGGTATTTTTGAGACTGGCATAATACATATTTAATATGAAAAAGTAGTATGAAAATTAGTGTAAAATAAAATAATATATAAAAGAAAATATAATGTAGAAGATAAAAAATAAGAAAATAAGAAACGTGTATTAAATAAGAAACACGAAACTAACCTGTGATATGCATCATAGATATTGAGAATTGTGGTGAAAAGTCTTCTATGTACCAATCCTTGGTAAATACGAGGTTAACAATATACGGATTGATTATTTAATGGCGAGACGACGTCACTGGAACTTTTAATAATTTGCCGTTTCATACACATCGTAGCAGGCGATTATGCGCGCATTCGCATAATCTTTTTTTCTTCATAATCAAATTTTCTTCAAGGTTATTATAGTCATAGTATTCTGCTAGGAGGCACGTAAAATTCAGTGACGTCGTCTCGCCATTAAATAATCACTCTGTAAAGTAATTACAGGCTGAAGATGCATTTACTGAAATAAAATGCGAAACGTCCCATGAATCAATTTATTTTTTCAGCTACATGACGATTTAAAAAGATACTTTTATTATACTGCCTCGGAAAGATCATCCATTAATTATTTTATATATAGATTGTGGATATTATATACAGAGACATGTTATATATAGACTTTATATTGTATATGAAAGTAATTTTATGTAAATGTAATCTTTGTTATTCAAGGATGTTTTGTTTTGTTTCAGCTTCTCTCGTGTATTTCTTTAAGGTAAGTGATTTAAATCATATTATCATGAAAGTGCTTACTTTTAAAACACGAAAAATACATTTATTCTTCATAAATACGTAAAAACATATTGTAATGTCAAAGATAACAGATATTGTAACTCAGAACATAAGGTGTTTACATTCGAATATTAAATTTTAAACTTTTTATGGAGTTTATGATAACATACTTTTGTTATTTAAAATGGAATTAAATAAAATAAATATCTAAGTTATATTTTATTTTGTATTTGTGAGATATACGGAATGGAATCATAAATAGAGGGATTATAATATACAAATAAACATGTAGAACATGTTAATAGACAAGAACATCTTGCTGAAAACAATAATTAAACTTGTCTAATTAGTCTTTCCACTTACCCTCTGTTTCGGAGTATTGCATATTGAAAGCAGTAGGTAAAAAAAGCTCTTTCAAATTAAGATGCTGGAACGCATTTTATGAGCATCGTGCACCGCAAAGCGTACTAATGCCTCAATAAAACAAGAAATTAAAATTCCAACCAGGCTTTTCACGCGTGTTCAAATAATCCAGTATATTGGTCATGTGTTTTAGGACCATTCCTGTTCATCATTTATACTCACAAAATTTGTTCGGTAATAAAAAATTGATTGTGAATTTTCACACATTGCAGGGTTTCGCAGGTATATACTAAGTGAAGGCGGCATGCTGAGTGTGTAGGACAAATTTTGCTTTGTAGTAACCACGACAAAATGAACGATCTTTTTAAAATAATTTATCGTCTGTTAATCTCAGAGCTTTAAAAACAAATTTTATGTTAAAATATTTATTTGTTAATTTTAATTCGAATACTTAATATCATTATTTAGGTTTCTAAAAAAGTGCAGTATTTTTTTATATAACAAGGTTCATTAAGATTTTGAAAATTGCGCCTATGGCTTTCATTGGTTGTTTTAAATCATACGCTCCGCCCCTCTGGTTTCGTATAAATGACACATAAAATGAAAATATAATTCCAATTGGTTATTAAATTTACGCTCTTGAAAATTAAATTCAAAATTTGCTAAGAATAAAATATAACTAGAATTTTAACAAATTAATTTAAACAAAATAAAAATGAAAAAAAAAAGAACAAGAAATAAAATTTACTCCACAAGCCAGGAACGAACCTGTGTAGTGTATAACAAATCTGTATAGTTAGCGTGCAACGGAGCCACTAGACCACCATACGCTTAACCACTCAGCGTGTTATATGAGTATAAGCTGTATGCATCGTCAACCAAAAAACACAAAAAATGCGTTATTTTCCGAAAACATAATCTGATCAAAAGTTCCTGTTGTACTATTCCGGTTCACACCAATGTACATTACTTAGAATTTTTTCAAATTTTTAATTTAAACCATCTGGGCTACTGGGACAAAATTGGCAAAAATAGCATCAAAATAATTTATTTTGCAAAAATAAAATTTTGATCGTGAATCCACGTACTAAGGGCTTTTATTTGATGCCCTACTCAGAATTTAAAAAACATTTTTTTTTTTCGATGAGCACATATTTGTTTATATTTTTAGGGGAAATGTTTTTTAGATGTTTTAGTATTTTTCCTATGTGCGGGTCAAAGAGTTGTATAAGCATACCAAATTTCAACTCTCTAGGTTTAGCCGTTTGACTACAATTTTTACCGAACAGAGAGACAGACAGACAGACAGACAGTCAGACAGACAGACAGACAGACAGACAGACAGACAGACAGACAGACAGACAGACAGACAGACAGACAGACAGACAGACTGACAGACAGACCAACTGACGGTATAAGTGTTTTTTGGTCATACCTATAAAACCCTAAAAATCAAACATTCTGATATTTACAGATGACAAAGTCTATAGGAATAAAAATCTATAGGAATATATTGTATCCAAGATTGCGAAGATCTTAACAACGACTTAAAATATTTTCATTATCACTGCTTTGCAAATTATCCTTATCTAAACTTTAAAAAAATGTAATATTCACAAAAAAACAGTTTCCTATTAAATTTAAATATCAAATAAATAATACACCCTTGATTGGGGTTAG
Source organism: Liopterus haemorrhoidalis (assembly GCA_963971575.1). Taxonomy (NCBI): domain Eukaryota; kingdom Metazoa; phylum Arthropoda; class Insecta; order Coleoptera; family Dytiscidae; genus Liopterus; species Liopterus haemorrhoidalis. The sequence continues at coordinate 52,925,227 of OZ020612.1, forward strand.
TACGATAAATGATTTGGGAATTCATTTTGATACAAAATTTAAATTTGATTACCCTGGCGAATCAGTATCTAAATCAGCGTTCAAACAACTTTTAACATACGATCATGTAAACATTTTTCAAAATCAAAAAGTATAATTACTATTTGCAAATCATTAATTTGTACTAAATTTGAATATATATTTGGAATTCGTAATATGGTACTAAAACAAAATTGAAAGCATTTCAAAGCGCTTTGTATTTAGATTATAAATTTTATGAAAATACTACATCCAGTTAATGTTTTGTTAGTATTACTGTTATAGTGCAACGAAGCAAACAAGAACCCCGGAAAATATGTAAACTAATTTGAAATTTTTTTGGCGGGTTTCCGACTGACCAATTAAGGAATGTGTATAGTCTGACGCAGAACTGATAAGTACTGATTTTACGCTTTATTTGTATAATTTGTGCTTTAGTATTTGTGTTTGATATAATTCAAGTTGATTTGAATTTATAACTCAAAATTGATTTGTATTTATGACCATATTTTATATTTATATATAATAGTTCACACATATATAGAATTTCACGCGAATATGCCGTTGAGTGTACTTGAGAACGCGTAGAGCGCTAAGACACGCCCACCCAGGGACTTTGTTTTCTTCGACGGACTATAGTGTTCAGTTATACAGTTATAATCTACGTTCCTTCAAAAAACCAGCTAAATTAGAAATTTATTTTCTGCATAAAATTGTGAATAGTATGATTGATTCTGAAGATATTTTGCATTTAATAATTTTTAATAGATCAGTTACAAGCCAGAGGCAGGTAAATACGCTTCACTCCCGCAAATATTAGACAAAATTTACCTCTAAATAGAATTAGGTGCTCACATTAATTTAAAAATGTAACAATTTATTTATTTAAAAGTAATATGACACTTTGTAGTTGAAGACCATCTTCAATATGACGTATAATATTATAAATATTTAAATAATCATCTTATGTTTGCTGATCATTTATGAAAATTAGAAATAAAAGTTGACCAAGGCTTGATCCCTGAGGTACTCCTGACATTGAAAGAAACTTTTAAAACTTTTAATCAAAATCCTATATTTTCAACAAGCTGCGTACAATTCAAAAGATATGAGGTAAAGAAAACACGTTGCAACCGAGTAGCCTATTATATATATTTTTCATAAACAAAACAAAAATTCTTTATACCTGTGATATATTTTTCTTGTTATTTTCTGCCTTCAAAAATTAAGTAGACTGCAACGAATTCGATTGCACGATATGTGTGCACTATACAATAAGGTAAATACTTTTTTGTTGCGGAGACCACGAACACAAAAAGTCTACTCGGAAGGCTTCAAACCAGAGCCGCAGTAAGGACTTTTTTTTTTGCTCATCACTTGGATTTTGGGAAGTGAGGACCACCTTTTTTTGCCAAGGGCGCCAAAACACAGTTTTGTCCCTAGCGCAAGTTTTCCTTACTGCGGCTCTGCTTCAAACAAGATCATTATCATCACGGCGGTTCAGCCCTTTGTGGGCCTATGCCTCCTTCAAAAGAGCCTTCCAACTTGCTCTCTTGCTATCTGTTTTCAGTTTTGCATTTTTAATATATTCAGATCTTTTATCATCTATAATAATAAAATCAATATATCTTTTCCTTGGTCTTCCGGAACTTCTGCGGTGTTTGCATCTATACCAATTTGGTCGATTGTTCTTATCAAGTCTCTTGACATGTACATTCCATCTGAGTCTATTGTATTTAACACACTGAGTGACTCTGGGCTGACCATATAGGTCATATAGTTGAAAATTAAAACGTCTGTGCCACATCCCTTCTTCTTCTATACCGCCTCAAACAAGATGGACAAATGATATTAAGACATGTAGACAGCGGCTGAAAATGGTCCTCGCGGCTGTGGGAAGGAATAAGGTTTGGGGGCGCAAAATGTGCAGTAAAAATGAGTGCAATATGTTCATTTACGGGGTGGGAGGGGGGGGGGTCACAATGAGACCATGCTCTACCTCTACTTGCAGGACACGACTAGACAATAAAAGCCAATAACAGAAAACTACGGAAGGCACTATGGAACACTCACAATAATAGTACAGGATAAGACTGTCCTGGATTCCTTGTCCTAAAAGGAAACAAAAACCTAACCGTATGTCTGAGTCATTTGAAGAGTCTTCGTGTTGTGCGTGCGAAACAACTTTTGTGTCACATCGAAAAAGAACTTGATAAACTTGCAAAGCACATATCGCCATACGACATGGTTACAGTATTAGTAATGGAGTTCCAATTTGTTTTCATCTGTTTTTTATGTTAACTAAATTTTATTAATACATTTTTATAAAATATGGTTTTTATATTATGATTAGAAAGCGCTTAGCTTACGGCAACATATTGTACTAACGATACATTTATCCTATCTTATAAAAAACTTTTATATCAAACCTTTTTTAATGTTATAGCCTATACTCATTCACATATAAGTAGATAATACTTGTCATTAATCTTTGTAAAATTCCTATAACAAAGAGATATAGTAGAAAGATCAAGGTATAGATAATCCACGATATGAGACGATTTATTTCACAAAGTTAGTAAAAAACCTTAAAAATTAAATATTTCGAAACATCAGACATTTTCATATTATTCACAGAATGTTTATAAATGATTGATAGACGTTTGAATAGACGATATCCAAAGTGACGTCAGCAACACTAGCGCCCATAGGGAAAACTTCCTAAGTGCCCTGACATCTGGTGGCAATTTGCGGAAGATATGTTGAATTTCAGAAGGTTTATTCCGATCCATTAATGAATGTTCCATTTTTGAGAAAAATTCTATCTCCAGGAAAATGACGTCCCTAACCTTCTGAAATTCAACAGCCACCTTTTATACAAGAAACTGTTGAAGTGGGAGAATCAGAAGAAAGTAATTTTATAGAAAATAAAGTTACAGAGGAAGAAGATAATAAAGAAATAAATAATTTAGATGAAATTAATACCAATAATTTTAATGAAAATATTATTAACGAATCATTTGTAAAGGAAAATATCATTGAAGAAATTTTAAGAAGAAGCGAAAGAATACGTCAGCCCAATAAAAAATATTTTAATTCAGATTATATTGTATGTAAGACAAAGTTTTGCGACACTACAGATCCTGAGACCCTTGAAGAAGCACTCAGTAGACCAGCTGCTGGTAAATGGCGACTGACGATGGCTGAAGAAATGCAGTCTCATTTAGACAATAGAACTTGGTACTTGGACTTGCCTAAAGAAAGAAAAGCCGTCAAATGTAATTGGTTTTTAAGACAAAGCGTGATGTCAATGGAGACATTGATCGCTACAAAGCTCGGTTAGTAGCGAAAGGTTGCAGCCAAAAATAAGGAGTTGATTACGAAGAAACGTTTTCTCCAGTGGTAAGATATAATTCCATAAGATTTTTACTTGCTTTAGCTGCCAAATATGATTTAGACATACATCAAATGGATGTCGTTTGCGCTTTCTTACATCCAGTTTTGAAAGAAGACGTTTACATGGAATTACCCGATAATTTTAAAAATTCTAAGAAATTTTGTAAACTTAAAAAATCAATATATGGACTAAAACAATCAATTAGGGTCTGGTACATGGAACTGGATAAAGTTTTACAGAAAGATATTGGGCTAAAACAATCCCAATATGATCCCTGTATTTATTATGATATCAAAAACGATGATATTATGATAATAGCTATTTATGTGGACGATTTATTAATATTCTCCTATAATAATGAAAGGACAAAATCCATTAAAACTAAATTAACGAATAATTTTAAAATGAAAGACCTAGGAGCTGCTAATTATTGCTTGGGCATGAGGATCAGACATGATAAGAAAAAAGGGATAATTACATTGGACCAAGAAAAATATATTGAAACCATGTTAGAACGTTTCAACATGGCAGATTGTAATTCCTCTGTTACCCCCCTAGATCCAAATCAAATTTTAACAAAAGATTTGCAGCCAAGCACCGAAGAAGAGAAAAATAAGATGAAAAACTGCCCGTATCAAGAAGCCATTGGAATGATCTTATATGCTGCCCAAGGTACTCGACCAGATATTGCTTTTGCAGTGGGAGCATTGTGTCGTTATACTAATAATCCAGGACAAACACACTGGATTGCTGTGAAAAGGATTCTGAGATATTTAAAAGGAACTAAAAATTATAAACTTAAATATAAAAGAACAAATCAAAATATCCATGGCTATTGCGATTCAGACTGGGCTAGTGATCCAAGTGACCGACGCTTCACAACTGGATATGTTTATCTTTTAGGCGATGGAGCAATCACCTGGAATTCAAAAAAGCAACCAACTGTTGCAACTTCGACTACGGAAGCAGAATATATGGCCTTGAGCCATGCAACACAGGAAGCTCTCTGGCTGAAGGGACTTTATGAAGAATTGATTCCCAATGCTCAAAAGTTCGTCAAAATATATTGTGACAATAAAAGTACCATAGATTTAACGAAATGCAATATTTACATATCGAGAACAAAGCATATTGATGTTAAACATCATTTTATTAGGCAGCATGTAAATCAGGGAACAATAATTATTGACCAAGTCTCTACGTTAGATAATTCAGCAGATGCATTAACGAAGGCTCTCTTTAGTACGAAGCATTCAGAATGCGCTAAAAAAATGGGCTTAGTTGCAGAAAATGAGAAAAGAGGCACCACATAAAGTGGTAGTGTTGGGAAATTATGTGGCGTTTCCCAGGTAACGATAGAGTGAACTATCAAGTTTCAAATAGAATTAATTAGTTTTTTTGTTTTTATAATATTCTGTCAATTATATTGTTAATAAAAATACAGTTCTATATCTAGTAAATATATTATCTTTCACTGCTGTGTAAACTCCATTCACAATAAATATGAGATGACGTCACACTTGGTTATTTTAAGTACCAACGTTATGATATGTTTTAATCAACATTAATCCATAACTCCGTTATTACATTTATTTATTTAATTTTGGTACTTTTTTGAAATGTTGCCAGTTTGAAATTGGATTGTTCAATCGTTATTTGTCAGGTTGACATTTAGGTGTCAACCTGGTTGTTCGATATAACCTAACTTTTTTTGACAGTTTACGAATTGGCAACAAGGTGAGTTTTTCAACTGTGACGTCATTTCATAGTTACGGTAAATGAACTTTATTACACCTCTAACAAGATACGAAAGTGATATTGTTTTGTTTTGTTCAATGGAGAAATACGTGTTTTTTTTGTTGTTATTTGTGTTTTATTTTTGTGAATCATGAAAAAAAATCAATTTTGTTGTGTGCCGCAATGTAAATCGTGAATAAGGAAGAATCTTTCTTAAACATTCCATAATTTACCTAAATCGAAAAAAATATCAATTGAAACGACGTTTGGATGCAGAGAGAAAGTGGATCGTAGGTTTTTATGGACCCAAAAACTAAAAATAGGCAAAAATTGAAACCTGTGCATGCATGTTTGCTCGTTGCATTTTATGGAAAGTGATTTTTTACGTCCAAGAAAAGACTAAAAAAAGCCATTTATCCCACCCAAAAATTGCCTAAATCATCAGTTGATATATTAAAAGGCCCTTCTACTTTTTTAGGCAGAGATATTTATTTTTACTAATATACTTACCATATTTTTGTTGTTATTATATTGACAGACAGTCAAAAAGAATTAAAAATACAATGAAAAACTAAAAATTTTCTTTAGAATAGTATATTATTACATTTCTTGTAAATCGTAGATTACCTTTAAATTAAAAAAATCTCGGAAAACAGGAAAAATACAACTCGTGTTCATTTTCACCATGTAAACAAATACACGAATAACAGTTTAATGTCACTTTCGAGTGTTCCAGCTTTGCCGCATATGGCGCTGCGATCTTAAAAAGTTTCCCCTATGAGCTTTTGTCAAACTAGTCTTACAAACATTTCATTTGTCCATTGCCAGAGTATATTGCATAAGTTTATTTTGAACGAAGACGACGTACCGGGTGCGAAATTAAAATATGTTAAAATAGAAGATCATTCTATTCAAGAATTAAAAAGATGATTAGATGTCGACTACACTAAAAAAAACTGAAAAAAGGAAAGTTTTAATAGAGAGGTTAGGTTTAAGCGAATTTTTATGATACAAATAATAAATTATTTATAAAATTTTACTAAAAAATATAAATTAGTTTGCGAAAAGATAATTTGTCAATATCAGAAAAGCAACTGTTTGTCAGAATAGTTCGACGGATGGTCACTGTTGCTACTATCGATTTTAAATTGGATATCATCTATTTCCTTGTCATTAGATTAATTTTATAGGTTAGTAATAACTAGTGGCGCACATGGGAAAACTTACAAAGGCAAATTAATGAGTCATTGACAACGTAATTTATTAACAATGTACCTTTGATACTGTTTGTGTGGTTGTTTCTTGCTTACGAATGAAATAATGTACCAAAGTGGTAATAAAAGTCTTTTTTGGATAATAAATTACTAGGAATTGTCAATGTCCGACAACTGTCAATGTCAAATTATATCCGTATATGTGTTTATGGTTAAATGCATCATGAACAACTAGGATATGAAGAGCTACGGATAAAAATTACTACATGCAAAGCGGTAAATAATAATAATAATATATTCCCAACGCCTAGATAGGTGCAGAGAAGGTAAGTTCCCCGTTTTTAGACCGCCGGTCATAGATATGAAAGCCACGTGGTTAGTGTGACTTTTCGACCAGTTCTATTATCCCTGTATAAACAGGTACTCATTTTAATTATTAAATACTTGAGACTGAGCCGACTGCACAATATTGGAAGATAAAAATCCGAAGGGGGTGTTAAACATATATTAATGAAAAATTATAATAATAATAAATAATATTAATAATAATATAATAATAAATTAAATATTAATATTAATAAAAACTCGTATATTAATGAAAAATAACAATTATTATTTTATTTTTCAAGAGTTTTGACTAGTTTTAACTATTATTTTCTAAAAATTAAGGTTTTTATTTTGCTTCTGTTGGTAGTTTTGACAATTGCATTATTTATTAGGGGTGCCCATAAATAATTTCGTTTTTCTTTGAAAAATAAAATTTTATTCTTTTCAAAAATATTATAATTTTAATCGATAATATAATCACCATCGTTATTGATTATCTTCGACCACATTTCTTCTAAACTTTCAATACCCCTCTTGAAAAAAGAGGGTGGTTTTGAATTAAAATATTCTTCGACTGCATTTTCGACAGCTTTCAAATTCGTGAATTTTTTTCCACGAAGAAAGTGTTCCATTGACCTGAAAAGATGGTAGTCCGATGGAGCAGCATCAGGAGAGTAGGGTGGATGCGACAATACTTCCCAACCTAACGAGTTGATCTGATTTTTTCCTGGTCTAGCATTATCATGTTGCAGAATAACACCATTTCGATTTATCAATTTTGGACGTTTCTGACCAAAAATCGTATTTAATCGATCAAGTTGAGCACAATAATATTAAGCATTGATGGTTACATTAGGTTTTAGAAGTTCATAATGGATTATTCCTTTACAATCCCACCATACTGACACTTTTTTTGGATGAAGACCTGCTTTCGCAGTAGGCACAGCTTTTTGTCCCGGTGATAACCACTGCTTTTGCTTATGTGGATTGCAGTATAATATCCACTTTTCATCTCCAGTAACAATTTGTTGCAGAAAATTATATCTAACTAGTCTGGACTTAAGAGAACTGCAGATTGTTACACGTTGAAATTTGTTTTGCAGTGAGAGCTGATATGGCACCCATCTTCCTTCTCTTTGCACCTTATTCAGTTCTTTTAAACCCCGTTGCACTGTGGACCACGAAGTTCCAAGCTTTGTGGCTAAGTCCTGTATAGTTTGTTGAGGGTCAGCATCGATTTCTGCCAACAGTAGATCTTTATTAAATTTCGTAGGTCTTCTAGTTCTGACATCATCAAGAAGGTCAAAATTGCCTAACTTAAATCTTTTAAGCCATCGCTGACATGTTCTGACATCTAAAGCATCACGATAAACAGAATTAATGGCATTTGTTGCATCAGTAGCATTCTTATGTTTCCGAAACTCATAAAGCATCAAATGTCTAATATGAACCTTATCTACACATTGCTCTACCATTTTTCTAGGATGCACTTAATTATTTTCACAATCAACCAATAATTGCACTATATATTAACACGTGTTACTACATTATAGGTTATGTTGTATTGGTTCAAATTATTGTCAATAGATGGCTTTCTTTATTCAAATTTTAAAAAACGACATTACTTATGGGCAGTGATGGGCGTTTACACGTAAACTTTAATTGTTTACGTTTACGTGTAAACTTATGTAAACATTTGGTAAACTTGTCAACAATGTAAAGAATGTAAACTTTATAAACTGTCAAATAATGAGGTTAGTTTTACTTATTTAATACGAATAATAGAGAGTTAATGAACAATTATATTCAGTTCAAAACAATAAATTTATTAAAAAAATGGTGGGAAGAAACCAAAGGAATAGTTCTGAAGAACTAGGTTTTGTTTTAATTAAAGAAAATGAAAGAAAATATAGGGCGTTATGAAAAATTTGCAATGAATCTTTTCGTTATTAAAAAATATATGCTTTTTAAAGAAAAAAGTTTTATATTTTTCATATTCATATTTACTAATTTGTATGTAACACTTGTATAATGATGCAAATTCGATTTTTATTAATATGTATATTGGCTTGTCCTAATTTTATATACTTACTTTTTCATTTAAAATCGTTTCATTAAAATTTTATTATTTATAAAAATGTATTGATAATGAGGTTCTGTAATTCAAAACAAGTGCGCATGTCTAAATCATTGTTTACATTGTTTACGTTGTTTACATTGTTTACAAGAGCTTTTGTTTACTTTACATCAATTGTTTACGCGTCAACAATTAGGTAATTTACATCATGTAATTTACGCGCCCATCACTGCTTATGGGTACCCCTAATATATGTGGTTCAACACTCAACCATATTTGAAGCTAGATTGACTTGTGATATTCTTTTTTTTATTAAACCTTTTGATTTCGTATTTATAACCAAAAGTTACCAATGAAACTTAAATACGTACTTGATGTTGTAATAATATCAAGTAGGTAGCAGTGTGCTGTATTTACAAAAAAAATACTTGCGCATGTAACCGTACTAAAAAGTGATGTCATTGTTTTAGTAACTTTTTTTATGATGTTCAACATTTTTTTTTATATAAATCGTGTCAAGAATTCTATACGCCCACATTTTCTTATCTTGTGAAAGCTTTGTTTTTTATTTCATATCCAAAATTCGTCTCTTAAACATACATGAACTTATAACCTCGAGTTTTGACATATCACCAGGTGAGAAGGAAAAAACACGCAATATTTCATTTTTGTTATTCTCATTCAGATGTTTGTTTATTTCAAAGTTTGAGATTCGGACATTCAAATACCTACCATTAATTTTAAGTTATCAACATTTCAGAGCAAGCTACGGAGTTTGTCTACTCATACGTAGGTTTTTGTAATAAGTATGGATTTTTAGTTGTTTTAATGCGTCATATTAACCTTTCTCAACCTTTTTGAGTTCTTGTCATAAACTCGTGTCACGGACTGTTAATATTTTAGCGGCCAAAAACAAGGTTAACAGATTAAAACAGAAGGCAAAAAACGATATTTTTAAATACAGTAAACGCCATTTATAAGTGGGTTACCTGTTATGTTTTTACAAACGACCACTAGATGGCAATTGAAATGTGTCATTACTATATTCGTAAGACGTTTGTTATTGTGAAATCAGTGGTAGCTTATAAATTGACCGAATAGTTTGCTGACAGTGAGCGTTAAAAAAAAACAAGTTTGTGATTAAATGGATATTACTCGTGAAGGTTTTCTTTGGATGATTTTTTACGATTTTAGTAAAGGCCTAACTCAACAACAATGCATAGATTCGCTTCGTTCAACTTTTGGTAATGAAACACCATCAGAGCAGACTGTTTACAATAGGTTTTCAGAATTTCGTCGTGGTCGTGCGTCCGTCCGTGATGAATCTCGTGAAGGTCGAACAAAATTTGTTGTGATTAAAAAAAAAACATCGATGCTATGCGCAAAATGATTGAAGAAGATCGGCATGTGATTTATCGTGAGATAGAGGCATCCTTTGGCATACCACAGACTGCAATACATGCGATTTTGCATGAACATTTAGCTGAGAAAAAGATCTGTTCCCGATGGATTCCGCATAATTTGACCGAAGCTCAATAAAAGACTCGTGTTGATTGGTGTAAGAGAATGCTAAAAAAATTCAACCTAGGTACTGCAAAATCCGTATACAACATCATTACAGGTGACAAAACTATGATTTATTCATATGAACCGGAAACTAAGTAACAATCTACTGTTTGGGTCTTCCAAGATGAACCGAAACCTATAAAATTTGTTCGTTCACGAAGCTCTTCCAAGAAAATGATCGCTTGTTTCTTCGGTTGTACTGGACATGTCGCAACCATTCCTTGAGAGGATCTGAGAACAGTTAATGCTGAATGGTATACGACAATTTGTTTGCCAGAAGTCATCGACAAAATCAGGAAAAACAACCAAAAACGTCGGATCATTTTTCATCATGACAATGCAAGCTCTCACACAGCAAGTCAAACAATTGATTATTTGAAGGAGAAAAACATCGAATTAATGTCTCATTGCCTGTATTCACCTGATTTATCCCTTAACGACTTTTTTTTGTTCCCCAATGTCAAACAAAAAATGCGTAGACAGCAATTTTCATCACCTCAAGAAGCTGAAGCTGTTAAAGCCTTCGAAACCCGTTTTTGAGATACCAACTTCAGAGTGCAAAAGTGTATAAATCTTAAAGGCGAATATTTTGAAAAGCAATAGAACAGTTTGTTCAAAAAAAAAAATGTCTTTCTTAGTTTTTTTTTTTAATTTAAAGGTCCTCGTATAGGGTATAGTCTACTAATTTCAGAGCTGTGAACGCAACTTGCACACGGGTTTAATGTGCAAAAATACAATCAATAACACAGCCCAACAGACATTTTGGTGCCTGCGAGTTTTTAACTGTCTCTAGGTAATTTTTGGGCACAGAATCCAAAATAGCCTTCAGATTTAGTCTATCAGATCTAGTTTTTGAGATACGCTATATTGGCCTCTTTTACAATAAAATATATTGGTTCTTAACTTGTGTATTTTTCACGTTATTACTGTTACTATTTGCTCCAACTGCCGGTTACAAACACAAAAGTGACAAAGTAAGTTATTTATTTCACAAAGTAGATAAATATACATTCATCACTTATCCCTTAAAATGTAGTTTTGTACGACTTTCTAGCATGGAGTTTACTAGAACAGTCTTTCTGAACACTCCAACAGTAGTAGGCCATCATGTGGCTATCTTATCTTCCTTAATATCTATCTTCCATAGTTTTATGTCCTGATGTAATCTTTCCCCCGGTTCTTCACTAAAATCACCAGGTTTTCTAGTAAGTGGTGATAATACCACCGAGTATATTAAAGTTGGAAAGCATATTTTCCACTAATTCTCTGCCTTATGATTTCCAAGAAATTTTTGTACTACTTGAATAAATGAACACCAAGAATTAGATTCAATCCCGTTCATTGATGCGGTTGGATTGGATTGTGGATCTTCAGTAGGTTGCCTTATCTGAAGACCATCAAATATTCTGGCTTTCAGTTTTTCAGATTTAATCCCAGGAAATTTACGTGTCAAGTAACCTACACAAAGTCCATCTCGATTTAAAGCCTTCAAAAATTGCTACATAAGCCCAAACTTGATATGCAAGGGTGGAAATATAATTTTCTCTCTCGCAACCAAAAGTTCGTTGACAATGTTTTGTTTTTCTTGAATTAAGAAATTTCTTAATGGAAATCACCCAAATTCTGTTAACCATAAGACATAAAAACAAGGATATTTTATATATCCACTTTGCTGTCCAAGGAGGAAGTTTACCGTTTTTAGATAAAAAACTAAAATCAATTAGTCTGTATCTCAAAAACTAGAGCTGCTACGAATAAGAGTCAGGTATTTTTGGAATCAGCACATCAAAAATATTCAAAATCAGTTCTTACTTGGCACCAAGATAAAAAAATTATTTTTTCTTCAAGCGGATTATAATGCTAACATTACATTGTTCAATACATTCGGCAGAAATGATACATTTTTTTACTAGTAACAAAATGTGAAAATTTTTATACTAGTAAATAATTCATATAGTTATAAACAGATGGTACTGATGTCAGCAGTCGCCATAAACAAAACAACTGTCTATTTAATATGTTTGTAGCGTGGTTTGTAGTGAATTCAAAACTTAGTTACGTTATTAGTGAGTTACTTTATTATTATTTTGTGATCATTCTGCGATTAGTAACAAAATACACAATATAAAGATCAAAAATTAAAAAATGTCTCAACCAATTCAATGTACACCACCGGAATTGGCAGCAAGAGCATCTGAAACTATAAAGTCATAAGTATTTATGGTTGCAAATTTTTAATACCTACGCTTGAAGAAACAATAGTATATGTCACTCGGAGTAGAACGCCTTTTTTGCGCTTCACTCAACATGCAAGCCTCGGCTGCGCCTCGGCAGCAACATTTGAGCTCAGCACAAAAAAGAGCGCGTTCTACTTCTAGTAACATAATATACTATTGTTGGGCAGTGTAATCATTAAACCAAAATTAAACTGATCGTTTAGCCCTTGAAAGAGAATCGAAATTGTTTGTGGAAATTCGTGTCAATAAAAATAAAGAAAACTGATGCTAACATGTTTTCGTAACGTAAAATAAACATTCATACCACGTAGGTTGATGTATGTTTAACAAATAATTTCATTTTTCTGAATAAACATTTTGTTTATTTTCGGCATTGAGTATCTTCGATTATTATCTACACAGTGCTTGATCATTAATTTCACATTAAGATTTTTTTTTGCGATTTCGTTTAATTAACTTCTAAATTATTGTACAACAAAAGAATGAAGTTAACTGGAAAAAATATAAAGGATGAGATAAGAAACGTTTCATTATTGTCAGAATGCAAAAAAATTGCATTAACACCAACAAAACAAAAGAAAATAACTTCTTTAAAATACCGAAACAAAAAAAATATACGAAAAAATATTCCAGCTTGAAAAGAAAGGGTTAACCTTTTACCGCCCACATTTTATATTCTAATTTAAAAAATTATAGTGAAATTTGTTATTTCTCCTCATGGTACAGGAAATCGCATATATCTGTTTTTACATATTAAATCCCTATATGTACCTGATCAATTCAACACCTTATATATCTACATAGTATAATTTATAGTATTTCCAAAATGAAATTGCCACTCTCACTTGGTGCTTCCAATAATGACAGATAGTATAACCATTATACCTGCTGAGTTTATGGTTCTCTTAAAAATAATTACCAGGACCGTAATAATTATTTAAAATAAACGTGTTTTCTTATATGCTATTTAGAATGAACTGTATAAACTCACATGACATTCCTTCACATATTTATCAGGCTTAGGACTGGCTATATTTGAATTATAAATATAGGCATGATTAAAAATCGTTTAGTTTTGAAGTCTTTATAGTCTATATTAAATACTTCAAATTTGCACAAACAAAAATCATTCTTTTTTTGAACTTTTTAAGAACAATTTATGGTAATTTAAAATTATTAAAATATTAATCATTATCACTATTGTGTGTGGAGATGGTATTGTCCGTAATGAGTAAAAGTGGAAAGGTTGTACGGGTATCGGACATAAAATAAAAATTTATTTTACGTCCGATACCCGTACAACCTTTCCGCCATTATCAATATTATCATTGTTTATATCACTATCAGACTTTGTGTCACTACCACTGTCATTTAAATTAATAATTATTGAAGATTTATTTGGTGGATTTATAAAAAAAATTGTTTCAATTGTATTCACATGTTCTACACATTTTTCCACAAATCACTCACTGCTTATTGTAGTTGTTTCGTCTTTAATTAATTATACTACAGTGTCACTTTCTGTGGTGTTGTATTTTTCCGGCGCAAATTATCTTTTAATTGGCTCCATATTAGTTCTATAGGGTTTAAAATATAATAATATGGCGGTAGCCTTAAAATAATAGCCTCGTCCACATTTTCGCATTCCACGGCAACGTCCACGTTTTCGCACTCCAAATCACCTTGTACAGATTCACTATTTTCACTACAGAAATTAGGAATTTCTTCAAAATCAAATGGTCGCCAAAGAGCCATGTTGTTAATGTATGCACGCTATGAACGTTGAAAATTAACTAACAAGTATAAGAACCCCTAAAATTTAGAAACAATAGGATTATAAATTTGGAAAATATCCTTAATGGTTTTTAAGAAACTTCAGTTGAACTAGTGTTACATCTATTCTATTTAAATTTAAAATTTCCTTAATACCTCCTATATTCTTATTACAACTACGAGTCTTAAGATTACTGCCATAAACCCATTACGGAATTGTTAAGCTTCTTAACAAGAGTGGCCATTTCATTTTGAAAATACTACAAACCATAAATTTCGAGACACTCACAGCCGGACACTTACAGTTGGGCCGCGATACATCGATTGGAAAGCACTGCTCTTTTCTTTATCATAATTCACATTAGTCCAAATACTTCCTTAGTAATATAGGTTTTCAATCTCTGTGTAGAAGTGGTTGGATATAACTAGTGGTGTGCTGGAGCTCCGTATCAGTATCCGTATTCGCGGATGATCCATAAAAATACGTATCCGGGTCCGTATCCATTTCTCCAAGGCGCACCTTTAACGGATCTCATATAGATACATTTGAATTAGTTGTAATATAAACTTGCATCTAAAAATGCTCAAGGAGGAGTAAATTTTACTCTGACGTTTAAATTCATATTTAGTCGAGAATCACATTAATTACCGGTGGTTTTAGAACAGTCTAGTATACATTAAATATTGGAGTAAAATTATTAAAAGACAATGGGCCGTATGAATAAAAATAAGCATAACCTTTTACTTGCAAATTATGAAGCAAATCCTCCCAACAATATGAATAAAAATGCAAGCAAAACCTTCTACTTACGAGTAAGAAGCAAATGCTTTTTTTATGTTTTGCTCAAGACAGAAGTAAATGATTATGAATAAAACAGACCTTTTACTTTAAATTATAAGCAAATGCGTCGAAAAACATGTATCTATATATTCATATACTCACTTGTGAAAAAGTGTTGTAGTGAACTAATTGCCATGGCGGATATTGTGCATTTAAGAAATATGAAACATTATAGACATCGTTCTTCATTACGTCGTACTGACATAAGAGTTAGTTTCGTTTTGAACAGGAGAACATGGAGTGTTTAGCTAATAATTTTTAGGTAACTTTTTTTTTGTTGAGATATCTAGCTGATCTTGGATTTCAAAGAAGTATCGGTGAGGAACTTGGGGTGGAGCAATCCACAGCAGGGGCGCACACAAGGGGGGGGGTTTAAGGGGTCCGGTAAGTCCTTCTTGTAAGCTTCTAAATAATGTTTCAAAGATTCCTGATACTCATCGGCGTAACTTTCAGCAGCAACAAGCGTTCTACGTGCCCGGGTATAATTGAAAGTAAAGCTAAATTTATTCTCGGTGGTCGGCGCAAGCTAGCAAGTGCTTATAGGCGCTGGTAACAGTATTTCTACGTGTTAGTATCCTCAGTTTGCAGGCTTTGATTTGTAGAAATAGCACGACACATCTAACTATCGTTTCAAAGTTGCTCGTTTTTCTACTGCAATGCAAGATCCGTATTCGTGTCCGTATCCAAGGATCAGGACACCCATAATCCGTATTCGTATCCGTATCCGCGGATCAAGACATACATAATCCGTATCCGTATCCGCGGATCTGGCTTTTATGTGATTCGGCACACCACTAGACATAACCTAACTTTTTTGACATGTGTAAACAAATAACAACTATCAACTCAGCACAATTCTCTACTGTGACGTCATTTCATAATCATCGTGAACAGACTTGAAGTTGAAAAAAATCTGTAGAAATTATTAAACGTGTTTTAAATCTCTAATACAGTTTTTCAAACTACATCTCGTGGGACAAATTCGACACGCATACACTTGTTTCTTATGAAAAAAGTTTTGCTTATATAAAAACGGTTGAATTGTATTTTATGTTATAAAAATAAATACAAAAACTTTGAACAACCCTAATACACACACTTTTTTGCTACATCATTTGGTTTGTCAAGATGTTATTTTACAAAACCATTTCTTTTTTTAATTTTCCGTAGCGTTGGAATATAATGATTCTTTCAAACAATAGAAAAATATTAGAAAATCGATTTTAATACCTTAATATTAGCATAATTTTGTATCCATAATCGTTAGGTTATATTAGATTTTTGGTTTTCGGAATGGGTTATAACCATTCATAAAAATGAATATAATTCGCCTGGGGCTTTAAATGTTCCGAATACCTCTTCTTATCGTTTGTAATAAATAAGAATAATAAAGTGAAATGGCTTAAATGTGGTCCGTTATTTTTTATTATTATTGTTATTATTATTTTTAAAATTATTAACATATCGATCTAAAAATATTTATGGAAAATTCCACTTTAGATCCAATTCGTTCAGTCAGCTATTTTCTACTCTCATGTGAATACACAACGTTTTAGAATATTGTGCTGGAGAATTTAGATGACAGAAAAATAAAAGGTTTTTGAAAATAAATTCTGAGAAATTATCGTGGATAAAACAATTTTATAACAGCAATATTCACTCTTATAATAAATAAATCTTATTAGAATTACCTTAGTTTGAAATTTGTAAATCTGAAATTAACAAAATAAATTGAACTATACAGGGTGTATTAATATAGAGGGGAAAACAATTTTTCGCGAGAATTCGACTTGTTAGCAAGTTGAAAAAAAAAATAATTACCAAAGTTTATCCAAGTACTCGAATGGTAGTAATGGTTTAAATTTTTGGGAACAAACCGGATGTATAGGATATCAAGGTCAATATTGATTTTTTAATCGGGCACGTATATCGTGTTGGATATCTTTGGATAGAGCTTTTGAAAAGAACCTTACTTAAACGATTTTTTAATATCTTTTACGGTTTACGAAAAATTGAATTTTCTATAACAACTAGAAAGTTAATCGTGAAACGAAATAGAATTGCGATAGTTGTGATTATATATATATATATATATATATATATTATTATTATTATTATTATTATTATTATTAGGGACAGCACACCACCCCTGTAATTTTCAAGTTTAAATGCATTTTGTGAGAAAATAAGTTGTTTTAAAATCATTTTTCTTCTATATTCTTGTTGCTGGTATCATTATTATTTTAAAAAGCGGGAGATCGTCAAAGAAATCATCACCACCAAGCGGCAATTTATAGAAACCCTTATCAGAGAGTGGCATCACAACCCCAATCTCTGACACAACGCAAAAGTCTGCATAGAAAGCATGCCCAAACGCCTGGAAGCCGCAATCAAAGCAAAGGGTGGCATTACAAAATATTAAGATTTTACTTAATTTGTTAAATTAACACTTTTTATACAAAAATAAATGATTATGAATAAGCAATTATGTCGTTTTATATTCTAAATAAAGCACTCTAATGAATAAAAATAAATACGAGACCCAAAGCCACTTATTTCCTTATTAAATTCATTTGAAAATTACAAAAAATCTGCACTGTCCCTAATAATTTGGCCACCCACTGTATATATATATATATTAATTTAGAAAGAAATCGATGATGGTGGGTTCGCAAAAAGTCACATATATGCATTTTATTCGATCGTAGTTGGTTTGAAAAAACATATATGTCACAACATTCGTTACGCATTAATTTTTATAGCTATGAACGCTGTCATTAAACGTTAAAACTGTCTATTAAATTTATCCACAACGCACAGTGTCAACTAGTTTTAGAGCTGTGAACGCAAGCTTAAGTCTTGAGCTATCTGTGGCTCGGAGCAAAATAAAAATAAAAATATTTCACTTTCAAGTCGTACCTACTTGAAAGTACAACTTCAAATTACTTGAAAGTACAGTCAGTTGTATGCTGTCCGACATTGCATGTTATCCGACATTGCATGTCGTCCGACATCGTTCCTCGAAATTACTGACAATAAAAAGTCGCGCGACTTAAGACACGGTGTAGACAGGTACTTGTCCAACGACATTGTCGTGGGATACGGATACGTGATTATATATTGCTCCAGTATAGTCATTAGAACTAAGCTATCATTTAACACCGTACATGTAATTAAATTTATTTTTTTTCAAAACTGAAAAATAATCAAAACAAAGATTTCCGTTGCACAGAACCTTCATAAATAATAGCGTTTGAATTTCCCGCTCATTAGATTTATTTTAAAGATTGGTACTTACCAGTGGCTGCGGATAGAGAAACTTCCAAAAGAGATGCCTTTTTGCCAATGAAATAAAAAGTGGCAATAAAAAAGCCTTTTCTGATAATAAATACAGCGTAAAGTGTTAAAAATGCGAAACTTAATATGCAAACGTCAATGTTATACAATATTCATATGTGCGCTTATGGTTAAATGGGTACATTCGAGTTGTACAGTGTAGAATGAGCGCTGAGTGAACAGTTGATGATGACGTCATGAATAGAACACTGACGGAGCGCAGCAACTTGAACACAGAGCGAGCTTGGAATTGTGACGTAAAATCTAACCCTAAAATTTTAGGCGATGTTTTTACTGCCAAATTAGTTCACGTCAGTCATGAATCAAAATTATATACATTGCCGTTGAATTAATTTTCAATTATGAAGATGATGAATCTGAACAAGTAATTTTAGAAAAAGTGTGGGGGTTTGCAGAAAATACGGTACCAAATTTTACAGATCGTCAAATCAACGCATTTAACGGGTATCTCCTACAGTTTTCGAAAATGTTCTTGGAAAACTGCAAACAGTGCCAAACGAAGTTCATCTGAAACCAGGGTGTAATTCCGAAACAAAACTCGAGAAACAGCTTATGATTATAGTACCTTGCTAACATTGAGAGCTTCTATACATTTACAAATAGAACATAACCCAGTTTCTTCCATGTTAATTTTATGCCCGGTGTATTTAATTATTTTTATGTTGTGTTTACAAACATAATACAGCTTTCGAAGTTAATAAAAAGTCACAACTACAAAAAAATGTAGTACTTTTCCCACCGTTCCCTTACCTTTTTCCATCATACCCCACATGCCCGGTCTTAGAACCTCGGGCACATAGAGCGCACTCTGAATAGATCATCTCCGAGCATCAAATCGAACAAATTTGAGTGTAGAAAACGTGCTCGGAGCACTCGGAGCGTCAAATCGAATGTACCATTGTTAGATCCAAATCTATAACAAAACAAAGCGCTAAATTCAAATGCCTTTTAATCATTTATAAATGCTCTGTAATATTCCGAATTACATAAATGTGCATTATTCTGAGTGCAGATTTTTAGGACGACCATTTTCTAAACCCCAATAATTCTGGAATATTCCACTGATTCAGTCCCCTGGACATTTACTGCTGTTTCAATATGACGTACTAAAACTAGTCCTAAAAAGGCAGTCAAATACGTCCAGCAATTTCATGATTTATACAAAATTTGAAATATTGATCAAACTATAAACCTCAAGAGCATTTTAAATATTCGTCAAACAAGTTTACATAAAAATTTTACTGAGATCCTTCCAAATCCTTTGGATTATTTAATGCAAAACCACTGTTGAAAAATAAAGACTGTTTCTTTTGAATAAAAGGGTAAATCATAAATAAATTTAAACCCAAAACATCAACATATTTGCAAAATTAAATACAAGCGCACACGTGCAAAAATACCTTGAAATAAAACAAACTCTGAGAAAGAATGTTTGGTTGAAAGATTAAATTTCTTTGGAACTGATGATCATGTAATCGATGTAAATGGAGTACTTCAAAGTTAAATGTTTGTTGAAGGTAAATTAAGTCTTTATTTTAAAATTGAATTTAATCCCAGATGTATTATTTGTAAAATGATAGCACAGGAACTTTTTTTTTTATAAATTAGGGAGTGTTTAATTTTGACGTTTTAATTGAATGTCATGTCAAAGCTACGTCAAACATATGAAAGTGTGTCAGAAGATATTTTTATAATTAAAATATGTCAGAATCTTTTTTTTTTCCTGAGATCAGATATGGATTTTCGCCTGGCAAGCGAAACGATTCCTGGCAGACAGTGTTTGTCCAGGAGAATTTTTCGTGGAACGGTTTCTTATTTTGATATGCATTCATTTCTATTATATATAGTTTGTTTTTTATGGTTTTGTAGGTAGGACTAAAGTCACTAGATTATACAAAGTATCGCAACGGCGGCCATACTGGGGTTAAAAATGTCGCCAACACAAATGATGTTCAGTGATTCCAACATTACAAAAATAAGAAACTATTTTTTATTTTAAACATTGTAATCACGATTTTTTTAATCAAAGATGCACTATAACAAAATTGTGGTACAATTTCAATTATTCTTTTAATTTTTATTATATAAAATGGATATAATATATAAATTTAAATTAAACTTAACCTTAAATATTCAAACCGCTGACAAAGAAGGTTATAAATGAGAGCGAGAGAGGGAGATGTGACAGCGCAGATGTAAACTTAAGAACGTAAAAATTGCTGCTTTAGTTAGGTTAATAGGGGAAGCAATGTTGCCAATCAAACCCTGGGGTCTGTTGGCTTTTTCAAAGGCTTGCGGTACTTTGTCTAATCCAGTGACTTTAGGTAGGACCACCAAAAAACCCTTATAACGTCACTCGTGTGTCTGTCTGTCTGTCTGTACGGTAGAAATTGTCGCCAAACGGCTTAATGTAGAAAGCTGAAATTTGGCACGCTTATACAACTTTTTGACTCACATCTAGGAAAAATACTGAGAGTTCAAAAAACACATCTTGAGATAAATATAAACAAATATGTATTTATTAAAAAAATAAATATATTTTTAAATGAGTGGCATACCAAATGTAACCTCTTAATTAACATATCAACATGCATATATCAACATGCATATTTTTATTTTTGAAAAATTATTTTTATTTATGAGATTTTCGCCAAATATATGTTCAAAAACTTTTGTCCCCAACCCTATCTTTCAGATAGGTTGGTCTAAAAATCTGAAAAAAATCTCCATAATAAACATTGGTGGGAACCGGAATGATTCGGACTGATAAGTTTTTCGAAAAATATCAACTTTTTTGTCATTGGTAAAAAAAATTATATATTTTTTAAAAATTTATTCTGTTGTATCAAAAGAAAGCTCTTAAAACATAGATTAAGGAACACGATTTTAAAGGTCTTGTCTGGTCCCTTTTTACCCAAGGGGGTTAAAATAAAAATCTGAAAAAATTATAAGTAATGTACCTACATTGATTTGAGCCGGAATCGTACGAGAGGAATAGGTCGGATTTCGGTTTTGCAAAATATAACAGATATTTTTGAAAAAATTAATTATTTTTTTAATTCATGGTTAAATTATGGCTAATAAAATTATGGATTTTTTATATTTATAGCTAAGATAAAACGTGTATTTTTTTGGAATTAAATATATTTAAAAAATAATATAATTTTTTAATAGTTGCCAACTAAGTTTCTCATTCACACCACACTACATTCTACTCTGTAAAATATTTTTTATTAATCTAATGAGATTCCCATTTAGTTCCACTTAAACCAAAAAATTGAAGTGAAGTGTGAATTTTCACACATTTCAGGGTTTTGTAGGTATTTAAGAAGTGTAGGAAGCCAAAATAATACTGGATGTCTAGGTATATTTATGACATCAAAATCAACAGTTCTTTTGATAATCACTTGTATTCGTTATTTGAGAACTAAGAGCTTCCATTTAATTTTTTTAAACAAAATTTAAATAATATGCCAAATATCCCAGCGTTTTTTTTTTTTCTGCATTTGCTTCGTATGAAAGTCTGCCTTAAATTAATAAGAAATGACTTTATTTTTTAATTTCAGAAACGTATTTCTCACTATTAACAATGCGTTATTTAATTTATAAGTATTTCACTACTATAAATGATTTATTCCTCTATTATACATTGAGAACAAAAAGCTAACAGGTGGATCTTACACATATGAACACGATTCTCAGCTGTTATTATTTTTTTTTTTTATTATATTTTTAATTTCAA
Source organism: Liopterus haemorrhoidalis (assembly GCA_963971575.1). NCBI lineage: Eukaryota > Metazoa > Arthropoda > Insecta > Coleoptera > Dytiscidae > Liopterus > Liopterus haemorrhoidalis. The sequence continues at coordinate 52,947,513 of OZ020612.1, forward strand.
AAAAGACATACACTAGCTTAACCATAAATATAAAAAATCAGTAACATTATTAGCCATAATTTAGCCATGAATTAAAAAAATCTTTCTTACGTTTCCGGTTTAGATTAATGTACATTATTTTTTGTACACAGATTTTTAGATCAACCCTTCTGGGAAGTAGTGTGGGGGCACAAAAGTTTTTTGACCTATTTTTGGCATTGCAAAATATGGTTTATTACAAAAAGGCCCTTAAATACTGCCCTGAATTTATTGTAATCGTCAGATCACTGCTTTATTCAATGTTATTATTGGAAAACTTCTCGCAGGATATATATATATAAGGCAAGTATTTCGTAGAAAATTGCGCTCAAAAATGATGAAATAGCGCATACTTAAACAACGTAGTTAAAATCGCGGTTGACGAAGGATTAACGTATTTAGGAGCACAATGCGATCTTTGTTTACGAGAATAGCAAATACCCGTAAGTGTAATACAAATTTATTATTTATTTTGTATTACATACTACATTAGTTAATACAAAATCACAGTATGCGAGAAATTTTCAAAGGGTGAATTTTGTCTCTTAAAATCAAAATTTTCTGTATATTGTGAATTTAATATTAAGCTATATTTTAATGCGTAAATACTAAATTTCTAATGAGTGATTAAAATTAGATGCCTCCTTACTCAAACTAGACTTTAAATAATAAAATTTCTGAACATCAGCTAAAGTTAGATTTTTAAAAATTAATGCTATAAAAAGGTCTTCAGACTTGTTCCACTCATCGTAATTATAGCTAATTTAAGCATTTCCATTGGGTAATTTAATCTAATTCATTTAGTTCTAAATTTTGCGACTTTTTTGTATCTGTACGTGTTGAAATTAAGGTTTTACCTCTGGAGATTAAAACAAAACAAGAATCTTCGAAATTACGTTCAAGTAACTCATTTTCAAAATTAGTTGGATTAAATCATTGAATACAGGTAATAGGGGGCAAGGAAAGTGTTATAGTTTGTCTTAACTTACAAAAGAATTACTTAATCTGACCTTCATAGTGGGTGGGATTTAAAGAGGATTACACAGCTCTAAAAAAAAAAAAAAGGGTCATACCCAGACATGCGATACATGGTTTCCGAAGTATTTTTGCTCGCTGATCACGAATCTGTGGTCGGTTTGTCTCCATCAGGTCCTCAAACCTTGCTAAGGTCAGGATCAAGGTCAAATCCGAAAATTTGATTAAAAAAATCTAAAAAAATTCATATGGGGGTTTTTGAGGTCGCTGATTACGAATCCAGTGTCCGTATTTCAAATATTTAAACCGCAGGTATCTATCTTGTACCGTTTTCATGATAGAATTTTTTGAAATTTTGAAAAAATGAAATAAAAATCAAAATTTTTCAAAAATTTTTTTTTTCTTAAAAATGAAATCTAAGGCTATTTAGGACCCCAGGATTATAAAATTCCGACCGCAGGTCTTTAGCTATCATAGTTTTTAAGGTGTGTCCGTAATTTTTTTTAGAATTTTTGGAGGTGTTTCGGCCATTTGACCTTGAACAGATTTTGACCTTATCTTGATAATGTCAAACGGACACTGGATTCGTAATCAGCGACCTCAAAAACCCCCATATGAATTTTTTTAGATTTTTTTAATCAAATTTTCGGATTTGACCTTAGCAAGGTTTGAGGACCTGATGGAGACAAACCGACCACAGATTCGTGATCAGCGAGCAAAAATACTTTTTTTTTGTAGAGCTGTGTTATTATAAGGGTAGTAAAACAAGGTAATACTTAATTTATTTTTGATATGTCGAGCATTTTCTTAAGTAGTAGCACTGTACAGCTTTTTACAAAACTTTATTTAATCCGGATCTTTGACATAACAAAATAATACCCCGGAGCGTTGAGTTTACCTTGCTCGTTAATAAGTCAAGTCTTTCCACTAAAACCTGAGACAAACTATACTTATAAGGTTGAAATATCAGCAATATACAGCAAAATGAATATGAGAAAGGAGACTATTATTCTATGTTCAACGCAGTTTTTAATAAGATATATACGGAGAGTTATGGGTGTGGGAGCGGTAATTTCAGAAATAATATTTCATTATTATTTAAAATAAAATTATTCAATTAGTTAAAAATATTCAAATTGATTAAATATAAAAACTAATCTATTTTAAGATAAATATCCTCAAAGATTAGTTGAGCTATCATATATTTTTTTAGTTATATTGTCGCGCCTAGGTTGGTTTTGGGGGGTTTGTATGAATAAAAGAATATAATTTCTAAATACTAATTTATTTGATATAAGTAAATAAAATAATATAATTTCTAATTGCTAACAGTATTAGCAAACGCTAGGTTAAGTATGCCTAAATTATATAACACTTTGAATACAATAAATATAACTTATAACTAATAAGGGCTCTAGGTAGAGCTTAGGTTCAACCTGGCGACTCATTAATTAAGTCAATTAATAGATAACGGTTTGAGCGGTTTGATCGTAAGAGTTTTGCTGAAATGGAATAAATTTCATTAAAGTTGTGAGACACATCTGGAGCAAATACAAAAATATAATTTTAAACTGTACTTACATAACCACGGCTTTGTAGGACCATTGTTGGTCAATGCACAATTGGTAATAGGCACAAGCAGTGGCGGACTTTCGCAAAGACAAAAAAGACAATTGTCTTGGGCCCGTAATTTTCAAGGGCCTAACGAACCCTTCCCTTTTCCCCTTCCACTTTGAACGCCTCTAGGTTGAGAGCCCGTAAATCACAAATGTCTTGGGCCCGGCGAAGGCTTAATCCGCCACTGGGCACAAGAGTACTGATTACTTATTACTACTTCTTCTTTATTTTAAGAACTTTTAGTTCCTTATATAAGGAAATTATAAAAATGATCCGTGAAAGAGTTTCATGACATGTGTTACGTGCTCAAACACGGGTCAGTTTAGTGCAGAGTAAGTTATTCTTAAGATGTGGATGCCATCTATCCGTGACAATCTGATAATATATAGGTAAATTAACTAACTTTGTAAATTAACAGAGTTGTATTTAGTTTAATTTGTATTTAAATTCATTTATAATAATATTTAAATTATTTCAAATATTTGACAATATGTTGAGAAACAAGGCTAGAAATTACGGTCGTATGTTATATGATTTGTTTAAATATTGTCAGCGTTTATCTTAAATACATGGTCGAATGTTTACACAGATGTGGATATGCGACCATATATTTTCAGTGATATGGACGTAGGTAACTAGAGTCAAAATTAATTATTTGGGGTTATGAATTATTGAGAATAGAAATATGAGTCTTTAAGATAAGTTAAAAGGTTTTTGTTGTTTATTGGAGAGCTGATTATTTTTACAACCACAAAAAATGAGATTCAGAGATCAAATTATTAGTTTTAAGAAAAGGGCTGGGAAAATCTTGTGAGAGACGGGGAGTCGTGAGTTAACCACCACCGAAGTCAGACGAATCTCTCAAGCATTATTGGTTGAGAAACCCGGTAGCGTGCAGCAAAACAGAAGTAGTCTGGAAGTGTTGAGGACAGTTTTAATGAAGTGAATGTTGTGAGGTGTTTAACGGCTTGTGAGGTGAAACGGTGATTGTGAGATTTTTGTGGATTGTCTCTTATGGGATTTCGTAGCCAGTATCTTGTAATTGTTACTTCTAGGGCAGTCTTTAATTTAAACCTTAATTAAACATTAAACGTAGATTAAGTAAAATGCAGACTTTAATTTAAGTACCCTTATTCCTGTCATAAAGAATCTAAGCAGACGACCGGCGGATCTTTAGGGTTTCAGACTTGATTCCGCGCGCAAGTCCTGAAACCCACTATGTGGAGGGCCTTTCAATTTAAGTACCATGAAGTACAATGAAATCATTTAAATTCATTCAGCCAACCGTGACGTTTCGACCGATCCTAGAAATGCCCCCATATGGGGAGAAGTAACAATAAACAAAGTATCTCACTTCTTATTTACTTAGCATTGAAAATATATACAAAAGAGTGGTTTAGAATAAAGAAACGATTATTTTCTATTCTATTTGAAATTAAAATAAATATCTCACTTATCATTTAGGTTACAGTAAAAATGTATATAATAATAATAATAATAATAATGATAATAACAAATCTCTTTATTGGCAAGGTTCAGTTTACACTGCTCTACCACCTAACCTTAAAGTTATTTTACAATTGAGTACATACAGTGTTTTATGTTAACAAATAATAGCATTGTTTACTAAGTGCAATATGCAGTCTAATTGAACACGGATCGATCCATTAAGCTCACATTGGAACCATTTGTTGGCGGAGTTGCTTTTTGAATTGGGCAATTTTAAGAGACTTAAGATTTTTCGGAATGGAGTATATCGTGGCAGCGTTGTACGAAAATGATTTTTTTAATAAGGTTGTTCGGTGTTTGGGAATATGTATCAAGTGGGAGTTCCTAGTATTATACTGTTAATTTGAGATCTTTTAATGATTTTTTCGACTAAATAGCTAGGTTCGTTTGTCCTTAAGATTTTGTGAATGAAACATGCGTAATGCAAGTGTCTTCTTTCAGACATGTTTAACCATCCTAACTTCTTCAGGTGTTGGGAAGTAGGTTCCCTTTTCTTTGGTCCTAATATGAAACGTACACAGTAATTTTGCACTTTTTGAATTCGCCTCGAATCGAAATACGACAGGGAAGGTCCGTAAATCGTGTCACAGTAATTAAAGATCGATAGAACGAGACTGTCACATAGTATTTGTTTGTGTTTTTTGGTTAGCACGAAACGGTTCATAAATAGTTTTTTTAGTGCAAGAAAGGCACGCTTCATTAACAACTTATATATTTTTTGAATTTTAGTTCGGTATCTAGTATAATTCCTAAATTTTTACATGAATTCGTTAGTTGCAACTTGGAGTGATTGATATATATATATTGAAATTCGGGACTAAATTTCTTTTCAAGTATTTGTTACCATACAGCATGATGTGTGATTTTGACTCATTAATTTTAAGGCCATGATCGGAAGAATATTTACATAGTGCATTAATTTCATTTTGAAAGAAAGATAATGCTTCATTAAATTTTTCTGGTGAAAACGAGAGGTATAATTGAGTACCATCCGCGTATGTACAAGGTGTCTCAAAAGAAATTTTATATTTAGTGGATCGATTAAAAAAAAAGTAAGCCGTATATAGAAAAAATGTTTATTAATTATTAAAATACACTTTTTGGGGATTTATTTAGCCAAGAAAGTTTTGCAGTTCAGGTACCAAGAAGTTTTCTAACATCTCCACATAACGCTCTGAATTCACTGTAACTGCACGCCCCCTTTCGTCTTCAAAAAAGTAAGGGCCGATAATTCCTCGCGCCGACATCGCAGCCCATACGGTCACTTTACGCGAATGTAGGGGTTTCTGATGTTTGCGTTTCGGATTCGTTGCACTCCAGTAGCGGCAGTTCTGCTTATTTACGTGGCCATTAAGATGAACATGAGCTTCATCCGAAAACAAAATGTTGGTAAACGTTGAAAATCGCTCAATCACCTGATTTACGAAATTAAGCTTCTGACTGGCATCTTGGGGCTTTAATTCTTGCACCAATTGAATTTTGTAGGGGTGCAGCTTTAGGTCTTTGTGCATAATGCGATGTAATGATGATCTATGCACATTTAAAGCACTTGCGCGCTTCCGAATTGAAAGGTTCGGGTCGTCACGAACAGACTGATTAACATTCTCCACGTTTTCTACCGTTCTTGATGACCTAGGTCGCCCAGATTTTGATTTATCCAGCATTGTACCAGTCTCTTCAAACTTTTTAACCCAATGTCGAATGAGAGGAATGCTTGGCGCATCATTTAAGTGGCGAAAACCTCGAATACTGCAGAATTTTCTACGCGCTACAGTCGCCGAATCACCGTTTTTGTAAAACTCTCGCACGCATAACGCGCGGTCTGCTCCCGAGAAACGCTCCATAGCGATTGAATTCCCAAGAACCAGGCTACCGATTGACATAACCCCCGCGCCCCTCTGATACGTTGCGTTCACGCAGTAAGCTAAATAAATATAAAATTTCTTTTGAGACACCTTGTATTTGACTATGAGTACATATCGAGCTGCTAGCAAAAGTGTACAAAGAATATAAAATCGGTCCTAATATCGCGCCTTGTGGAATTCCTTTATTTATCGCTAAACTGTCTGAAGTTAAATTATTAAGTAATACCTGTTGACTTCTGGAGGTGAAATAATTTCTAAAAAATAATATTGCCAAATTATCGAAACCCATATATAACAAAAACCGTAGAAATTCTGCTATTCCAGCTAGTGTTCTTTAAAATAAATCGTACAATTTTTCAAGTATTTCAGTATTGGCAAACAGTTCCATAACCCAATTTACTAATAGACAATAAAATGTACATCTGTACAGTACGCACATAAACTACTGCAATAATTTATCAAAGAAAATGTATTCCTCTGTAAACTGCATGTAAAATATAGCATTGTATTCCCCAAGTCGTTTACAATATAATGATTTGTTAGTGTATATATTTACTTTAGTTCTAAATGTGTCTTGAAAACAACCTGCTTTAATTACTGATACATACATATATACACAGTATTTACACGTGCGCCTTTCGATATACCTGAATATATCGAATGAAATTTACACAAATTAATATTTATAATATATTAGCTCTATTCAGGATGTTCATATATTGATTCGACCCACCTGTTTTATATGAAACGGAAATTGCAATAAGGAATTTGCAGACATATTTAATATAATTTATTATATATAAAATATGCGTATGACGTGGCGTCTTAATAATACTCTACTGCAGCGGTTTCCAAAGTGGGAGAAAATGCAAAATATGAATGGATATGGAGTCCATTTACTATCGATTATAATGATAATTTTGAGCTAACAACTAATGAACAAGAAGAATTAATAGAACTTTCTTGTGATAGCTTGCTAAAAGATCGCTTCAATCCAAATAATCCGGAGAAATTCTGGCTAGAAGTAAACAAGGAATATCCGGCCTTATCAGCAAAAGCTATAAAAATTCTTTTACCATATCATACATGTGCGAAATAGGATTTTCCGCATTAGCTGTTATTACAACAAAATATCGCGCACGGTTAATAGTGGAAGACGAAATAAGAGTGGCTCTTTCTTCATATAAACCGCGATTTAACGAATTATGTGCGAAGAAACATACTTCACATTAAAATTGATTTTTATTACATTTTTAATTTGTATTACATATTTAATATTAATACAGTTTATATTTATATGATTTTCGTGATTTATGTTGTAAAAATAAATATTTAGGAATTAGAGAAACTATTTACATTACATATTTTTGCTACTTTTGTGATTATTATTTCAATAAAGAAATTATTTACAAATTGCTTATAAATTTCCTGAATATGGGGGGGGGGCGCCAGAGATGGAATGTTTTCTAAGGGGTTCGTTATTGAACAAAGTTTGGAAACCGCTGCTCTACAGTATGTAAATTACTCAAGAATGAGATTCCTGAGAAAGATAGCAGGTAAAACGAAACATGACAGAATTAGAAATACGGTTCAGAGAGAGAATCTGGAAACCGTTCCCATGGAGCATTTAATAGAATAAGGCCAGTTGAGGTGATATGAGGTGAGCATACTAATAACACTGGTAAACAAAAATGAACTTATTTTTTGTGACATGGACAAAACATAGTGTATTCCACGTAAAATTTAACCTAAAAGACGAAAATGAACTCAGATTTCACCCATCATATTTATGCTATGATGTATTGTTGGTTTCTAACGAAATATAGCGATAGACGTATTATTATTAATTTTAACTTACCACAAAATGTTGTTTATTATGTTCTACGTCGATATTTCGTTTCTGAAGCATCCCTAATTAATGTCCTCCAGTGTTCAGCAAGCAAATTTGGGCTCCATTTACCTTGAAATCGCTTTTCCATGGCGGAAACGTCTTAGTGGAATCGTTCCCCATGTTCATTACTTACCAGATCTTCTGGGAAGAAATCTAGATGAGAGTCCAGAAAGCGAATTTTTAAAGACATCCTACATCCCATTTCTTTGTACTAATCAAGTACTTTATTCATGATGTCTCTGATAGATTTAAGTCTCGAACTAAGTCATTAAGTTCAACCTGTGATGTCAGATGCAGCTCTGTTGAACATTCTGGCAAGTTAAATAAAGGATCAGTTTCGATTTCTTTTACGAATTCTACATGACCACTTGAAGAATCAGCGGATTCAGATTCTTCTTCATCTAAAGTCCAAGATTCTGGTCCTTTCGGGACAGGAAGTTCATTATTATGTTCGACGGGTCATAAAGCTGACGGTAAATTAGGATGCTGCAAAGTATGTTTAAGACTTTGGTCCAATACCTGTTATATTAGTGAGGCAAAAATAGCAATCTGTAATATGGTTTTCTGGTTCTCTCCAAACCATTGGTATTTCCAAAGCGCATTTGACGATTTGCGTCTTTTAACCAACCTGTTAACCTTACACAAGTCTGGGCCCATGTTTTGTCTTGGTTTCCAACTTTAACTTAGAAATAAAGTGCGTAAGCTATTCGCACAAGCGCGGTAAAATTACGTTTTTGCGATTTAAAAGTCAACTCTCTACATATATAACAAAAAGTGTTGGCACTATTTACGTACTGCCTAGACATTATACTTAAAAGTAAGCAAAATCAAAGTAAAAGAAAAAATATACGAGTAAATTACTTAGAACTCAAAGAGTTACCAATCGCGATATAAAAAATACAACAGAAAGGGATACCTGTTGTTTAATATTACACACAATCTATTTTGAAGCACACATTTAGACCTGATAAGTAGGAATAAACTGATCTTAACCAGTTGTATTCGACACCGCAGATGCATGTCGTGAGTTGAAGCAATATAAAAATGGTACATATTGCGAAATATAAATTTGCATGTTACAGAAAACCTATGGGTAATAGAATAATTCTGTTTTCAGATTTTCTTTCAGCATATCAAAATACATCAGTAATACTTAAAAGTTGCCAACATCAATAGTGTGTTAATCAGTGTAATTGGCCGATTAATTTTTAATATAATATTGAAATACATCATTTGTACTTATTATGTATATCTCTCAAACTGACGGTCTTCCACATAATGAGTTCCTGATTCGCGAGCGGTTTTCGGATAGGAACCTTCCTGTGTCCGCTGACTGGTTGCAATGATTCTTAGGAAAAAGTTAAGGGTTGTTGAATTAAACTAGACATTTTATCTAACCTACTATAAATACTTTACGATTTACTATTTACATGGTTTAAAATTTACTCTAAGACTTAAAAATTAACAATGACAGCTAAATACCAAAGACGCATATTCACAAACACTCAAATTACCTGAGGCTCTGTTACACACGAAACACACTAATTTGACCACTGGACGCAAATCATACATTTTGGAGTATTGACTCTGCTTTATTTAATTGGATACTACTATACACTAACTTAACTACGGAATATATGGAATTACTTTGTTACTTTAACTCGACTCGACCCAACAATCTAAAAAATATGTTTATATTTATCTACATATGTATATGCACACATTTTTTACATTTTTATTTTTTTTATTTACAAATTAAAAAAAAACAACAGTTTTTGGCACGGTTGTGTACGATATATTTTATACACTATGGTTTACCTATAAAACTAAATTGCATACGCAAATTGTTTATTTGTATGCCATATAATTTATGTATGAAATGTCACTCATATTTTTCTCAAACGCAGACGATACAGCGTGACCTTTTAGAATATTATGTCACGTGTATTTTCTGTGGAGATGCAAAAGAAGTATTATACATTAAACTTATTACATATTAATGTGTAATACCAGAATTGATAAAAAAAATACGTAAAAATATGAAAATACTGACGTGCCAGTTCTCGGTCGTTTTTTGTTTAAAAGATGAAAAAAAAAATGTGCGTAGATGAAAATTGTTCTTGTTTTTTCTGTAACATAATTATATAATATAAGACCACGGTATGTGCCAATTGTCCGCGTGGAAGCTAGAGACAGAAGGACCATAACGGGTCGAAAATATTGATAAATGATAACATCTAAAATACATGTCAAATCGTGTGTGGCCCGAAACTATAAACACTGTTATTTCAAGCTGATGTGGATCAAGATATTTTCTAATTGATGAGAGTGATAAGAGAACGGTCGTGGCTCAGTTAGTTAGTGTGTGGACTACTGAGCGGCGGGGCCCGGGTTCATTCCCCGGTACCGGAAAAACACCTTACATTTTTCCGACCGTTTCTCCCTCGGAAGGCATCGGGCAACCACCGAGGTAAAAGCCCTAGTACAGTTTCTCCAAAATAATTAGTGGTTCGGATTCCACGATAATAAATTGTAGGTCCCATACGATTGTGTTATATACAGGCAACACACACAACACAACTGTATGCGGGGAAATCGCCTACGCTCGGAATATGTTCAGTACGAATTTGTAATTTCAGAGCATCGAATATGTTCAGTACGAACTTGTCAATTCAGAGCATCGAGCATCGGCACTCTAAGAAGAAGAGAGTGATAACGAAGTGTTTGTTAACAGATTAGTGACTTGAGAATTAGGAAGGGTATTTTTAATGATAGGTAGCCAAAGGTGAGGAAATTCTACGTTGTTTTGGCTGAGAGCATCTCCAGAATTTTCGATCAATGCAGACTCTTTCAATTTTCTCTTATGGTACGCCCTCAGCTCTCTGCTTGATGGATCCGTTCGTCCAACGCCGGACAATTCATCCGTTCTACCGTTTTCAGCTCTATGCTCAGATGGAGGGTTGTTTTGCAGCGCTATTAACTTCATTTGAATGTTTCGACATTCATTACTATCTTCGTTATTAAGATTCAAAATATTTCGAACACCCTAAATTCAAATTATGAATATTTAAAATGAACGCAACGTATAAATTTAATTATTGCAGCATATTGTTTATATAACAAATATAAAAGAAATATTAAATTAGGCAAAATAAAAGATTTTTAATTAGAGCAAATTATAAAAAAATTGATGTGAAGTGAGAATTTTCACACATTTCAGGGTTTTGCAGGTATTTAGTAAGTGAATGATGATTATTTTGGATGCGAAAACAAATTTTATATTAAAATATTTTTTTTGTTAATTTTAATTCGAACGCCTAATACCATTATTTAGGTTTCTAAATATGTGCAGTATTTTTTTATATAGCAAGGTTCATTAAGAATTTTAAAAATTGCGCCTATGGCTTCCATTGGTTGTTATAAGTTCCGCCCCTCTGATTTCGTGTACATTGAAACAGAATTAAATTATAATTTAAACAATTTCTACTGGTTATTAAATTTACGCTTTTAAAAATTAAATGCAACATTTGCCAAAATATACCTAGAATTTTGAAAAAATAATTTAAACAATATATATAAAAATTCAAAAAAAAAACAAAAAATAATATTGTCTCTTCTTGCAGGGTTCGATCCCTTTCGGATCGAGTTAGTTGGGTAAAAAGCCAGCGTCATAACCACTAGACCAGCATACACCTTCTAGTGTGGCGTGTTACAAAGCTGTAACTTGTGTACATTATTTGCCAAAAAACACAAAAAATGCGTTTTTTTCCAAAAACATAATCTGATCAAAAATTCCTATTGTACTATTCTGGTTCACACCATTACTTAGAATTTTTTCAGATTTTTAGTTTAAACCATTTAGGCTACAGGGTGTGGGACAAAAATTTTTTTGCACAATTTTGATAAAAATCGCTTCAAAATAATTTATTTTGCAAAAATAAAAATTTGATCTTGAATCCACGTACCAAGGGCTTTCATTTGAAACCCTACTCCGAATTATATAAAAAAAAAATTTTTTTTCGATGAGCACATATTTGTTTATATTTTTAGGGGGATATGGTTTTTAGATGTTTTAGTATTTTTACTATGTGCGGGTCAAAGAGTTGTATAAGCATGCCAAATTTCAACTCTCTAGGTTTAGCCGTTTGGCTACAATTTTTACCGAACAGACAGACAGACAGACAGACAGACAGACAGACAGACAGACGACAAAATGACGGTATAAGGGTTTTTTTGTCATACCTACAAAACCCTAAAAAAGATTGGAGCAAAGAGCTTATTATAATTTGGTAGCAAAAGTGCGTTTAAAGGTTGCGGAATTGTTTTATAATTATTTACGCATCAATAAGGACCAGTTTGATTATTAAGTGAGGATAGCGGGGCCAAAAATGAGGCTAACTTCTCAAGTATATATGTGACGTTTCGCTTCGACAAGGACTGCGATGTACTAGAAAAATAAAACCGCCAGTTTTGCCGGACGATTTTGAACACGATCCGACTTTTCACGGGTGCCGGACGAATTGAAATAATTGCAGGCTTCTGATTGGTTAGTCAAACGAACAAATCCGTCTAGCGGAGAACTGAGTACGTTTCATTAAATTTGTTTTCTTCATACATTAAGGGTTAAGAATCTCTCAATTGAAAATGGTGTTGATTATCCCAAGCATGTTCGGCTAGTTTGGAACTATAAATTTCACTCTGGTGGTTTCTTCTTATGCTCATTGACTCTCTCCTGCAAAGGTCTTCAAGTCTCACCAATGTATTGTTTCCCGCACTGAAAGTAAGAAAGATAATCAGATTTATTATTAAAATAACGCAGGAAAAAAATTTATTTTATTTAGAAATAATAAACCGAGAACGAATATGGTTAAATTAGAAAATTCGTTTATTTTGTTCTTCAGTTGGAGCCTCATAACTTATTACCGACAGCAGATTTAATCCGCCCCTGATTATTATTGGAAAACATAGGTCTAGTATTATTTTCTTCACATCCAAGGAACATGTCCAATACTCATTTCATATAAAATGTTTTTTTTCCTGATTCTACTTTTGATATCGTAGCTATCTCGAGGCATGGCCGTTAATATAAGTCTTCTTTTATAGCTACTAAAGCTACGTTATTTGTAAATCCAGACATCCTTCGTGTCTCTGAATCCTGTGATTAACTAAGATTTCAAAATAATCAAACCCCTTTGACATGACAATTTTCTCAGTGTTTGATTTTGTAATTTGATATCCAATGAGTTTCATTAGTGCATACAGCAAACTCATTAAGGACTTCTCTGTTCAATTTACTTATTGTAAATAGATCCATTGCAAATCGTAGTGTAGAGATGTCGCTAGTAACGTACATCTCAACCATCTTGAATTGCATTGTAATGTAACCACAGTCTTGTTAATAAGACCATTAATATACAACTTCAAATTTGTTCAATCTAAGAAGAAACACGAAAGAGCTTCAGTAAATTTTATACAGCTTTCAGATATAATTATTCCGATTAATTAAGATTTTATATATAGTACTTTTTGTTTCACTCATTGGAATTTATATTTTAGCTTCACAGAATTTTTATTTCTTTGATGTACGAAGCTATTAATATAGCTTTTGTGATTTGTTATGTTCAGTTAAAATATAATATAAATCACAAAATTAAAATATTTGTACACCGTTATATCTACAGTGAGATCATTAATTCCTGAGCGTTATATAACTGTAAACAATGGGTTTAAAAATATCAAAACTCTATTCAAATGCACAGCTGAAAAATCCCAACTTGACAAAGAACCAATCAGATTACTTCGTTAGCCCGAACTCACCCGAGGAACAATGATAATCCGTTGCGAACTTCATATTTGTTGTTAACTCATTGGTGTGTAGAGAAAAACAGTGTTCATTTAATAATTAATTGGTATAAGGTAATAAAAATCGAATCTACGCCTATGTGTACATGTCCTTGGAAATAAGTTTGATAACAAAATGTTTTTGTCAAGTATTGCATAACGCTCAGGAATTAATGATCTCACTGTAGGATGTACGCAGATGATCTAATCTTAATAGCTGATAGCAAAGATTGCCTACAGAAGCACTATTCGACTACGAGGAGTGAACAGAAAAATTCTAGAACGAGATAGAAAACATAACCTTTTGGGGCTAAATTGTATTGATTTTTCTACATAGTTTTAGCTCTATTCATTTAGTCCAACGCTTTTCAAGACCTTTCATTCCTTCAGAAATATAAAAATTATCTAATCTCTCAAAATATTCATTTACAGATCCGATGACTTCAGTATTTCATGAGAATTTCTTTCTAGCCAACCATTTTTTGAGTTTTGGAAACAGAAAGAAATCCCAGAGCTAAGTCTGGTGAGTACGGTGCATGTTCGATGAATTCAAATCGTAATTCATGCAGTTTCGCCATCGCAATTACCGATTTGTGGGAAGGTGCGTTATCTTGGTGAAATAAGACTTTTTTCTTTGCCAAATGAGATTCACAGGTGTATATTGAAAAATTTGGTAAAAATATTACGGATAAAGGCCTCGAAATGTAAAAAAGAAATATTTGAATTTTTTTTATTTTATTTTTTTTATTTTTTGAAAGTTTTGTTAAATCATAGTTAAAAAATGGTTAGGGATAGAAATCGGTGGTTTGAATTTTTAAAATTTTCCTACATTGTTTAGTCTAAAAAAAATTTGGTTTTAATAAACCAATTATTAAGTTTTGTATGGGCAGTAATCCAAAACCCTTGAAAATGGCCAAAAAACAAAAAATTCGTAAGGGTTAGACCTTAAAAAATCGTGATTTTAAAGCAAAAAAATGTTGTCTCCGATCTTATTGAAAATTGGTAAAAATATATATTTTTGGTCATAGATCTATAAAATTTGGGCAAAAGTTTTGGAATTATAGGCAAAAAAACTGACCCTAATTGGCTCTAATTCCAAAACTAGGAAAGCATGATTTTTTTTCATAATCCTCACCCCAGAATTAACTAAAAACTATATTTTAGCTAAAAAATTTTGAGTCAAAATTTTTAAAAATTTAGGGAAAAAATTTAATTTTTTGGAAATCTGGTATACTTATTACATTGTTAGCTTTTGATCACTAATATATGGTCACTTTTGAGTTACGGTCTAAAATTTTGATATTTTCGGCATAAAAAGTAAAAAAAAGACAGTTCACAAAAAGTTTCAGAGCCGATGAAATATCAGCCTTTTAACTAATAAACTAGGCACGATGGCGCCCCTCATTAGACCTCGCCCCCCTGGCACTTGCCCCGATGCCAGGGCGTTGCTACGGCTCTGGAAATACGAGTACATCAGCTAATGTAAAATAAGATTGTTAGTTGCATTTATTTTAGTTACACCAACCTTTTCTTTTAGTTGCTCTACATGTTCCATAAAATCGTATGTTATTCAATTACATCCTGGATATCGACTGTATTGGAAAATTTTATTACTTATTTAGTTGTTTAGTTAATGTTTGTATTATTTAGCTAAATGCCATTTTATTGCAGAAATAACTGTTAAAACCATAAAAGTTTACAATACCCACCTTTTCTGTTCGTCTACAAAATTAGATAAAGTTTTTTTCCATTACTATTAAGTAATATCTTTTTATTTGCAAATAAAACTTCTAATTTCCGAAATGTTCTCTACGTTAAAATATAGCCAATGAATTTTGAATTATTAATGAGTTTCCAACTTTAAAGTTTGGAGGTAAATTTAATTAAATAATAAGAATTCTTATTAAATATTCAAATTCTTATTAATATCGTTCTGTGAGGAAGTTTTGTTTACAAGTAGTACGTGTATTTATTTTTAGGCTTGAACCTTCATAAGGATTCATAAATCTAAAATCAATATGGCGACAGATATTTGAACTTCTTCTGAACTGCTCAACTGTAATTATGTACTAAATACCAGGGATATTTAATAACTTGGACCATCCACGATTATTACAATTTTAATATTGTTACAGTGTCATTAAAATTAAGTCTGAAGTATAATTAAAAAGGATGGAAATAATACATGTACGCACAGGGTCCTTCCTGAGTTGTTGACCGTCCACGTGTAAAAACAATAGCCCTTACTAATTAAATATTATTTAATTAATAATTTAATATGTAATATTTACTTTTATATCTGTATATACAAAGTTTTAAATATTTATAATGCAAAATAAATATTTTCTAATTATTATTTTCATAAAATAAAATAAAGGTCCTTCAAAATAAACGTTTTATTAGCTGACTAGCTGGAGTACCCGTACTTCGTACGGTTTTTGTTATGTATATTTTTGCTGTAATGATAAGTGAGTTATTTCAGTTTTAAGTAGAACCAAAAATAATCGTTTCTTTATTCTAAACAACTCTTTTATATATATTTTTTGTATTAAGTAAATAATTGATACTACGTTTATAGGTAGCTCTCCCCCATAGCTCCTTAAATACATATCTTATTAAAAACTACATTAAACAGATAGGAATAGTTTCTTTTCTCGTATTCATGTTTGCTGTTTTGTAAATGATAAATGAGATATTTCAAACTTATAAATAACACTCCCTCGCCACCCACTTGCCCCCTCAATAATCTTTTTATAATATAATAGTTGAAAAGTTGAAAAAATATCCTAATATACATTTTTGATGTTGAGAAAATAATAAGCTTAAAAAATAATAAGCTAAAAAAATAGTTTTAGGGAGTAACTCCCAAAATATTCATTTAATGTAAAAATGCATTGAACCAAAAAATATTGCTTTTTTATTATAAGCAATTTTTGTTGTATATATTTTTTTATGTCAATAATAAGGGAGATATTTTAATTTTTTAAATAAACAGTTTTAACTCAGAAACACCCCTCTAGAATAAAAATTTTGAAATGTCTTATAACCTATGTTCGAATCCTGGTTTTACTCTATCATCATACCAAATTACATGTAAATATGTCCAGCCGTTTTTGCGTGAATCTCAGACAGACAGACAGACGTACCAGACAGGTCTTAGACGAAAATATCATTAAAAAAATTTCCAAAACATAAATTTAGTCTATTTATTCATGTATTAAAAGGTTTTATTTAATACCTCACTCAAAATGTTTATAAAATATTTATTTTTTTCTGTTAAATACATATTTGTTTATATTTTTCTTGCGATATGTTTTTTTTTTAACTCTGAATAGGTTTTTACCGACCGCCAACATATATAAGGGAGGTATTGTGATAATACCGATTTTGACATTTCGAGATTTCGCTGGATCTCCACGAATTGAGGTCCCTACATAACGTTTTAACTATTTTAGCATGATGTCTGTCTGTCCGTCCATCCGTCCGTCCGTCCGTCTGTCTGTCTGTGTACAGGTGCAAAGCAAATTCGGTTAAAAGAATTTTTATGAAACTTCATATTTAAGCTTTTGACATCAATGGCACGAGTTGATCAACTTTTGGTAAAAACCGGTTAACTAAAAATGGGAGTTTACTCATGTCGGTTTTAAGATTTTTGGGAATATTTCACAGCAGAGAAATATTTCGAAAAAATGTATTAAACAAAAGTTGCTATAAAAGCAATATCTAACAACTTTTACTTGAGAATTTTTTTGATAAAGTAGCATAAATTAAACAGGTACTTTGTGACGGCGGTCGGTCCTTTTGTGGTCACAGCTGATTTTTTATATGTGGGTTCAAAGCTTGTAGTGGTTCAGCCGTTTGGCCAAAAGTTCTACTGTAAAGACAGAAAGACAAGCAGACAGACACAGTTTTTGACACATTTTTGGCGAAAAATTTGATTTAAAAAAAAATAAATTTGCTGCTTTATCCACGGTTCAAGAGTTTTCATTTGATACGCCGCTCAAAATTTAAAAAAATATATTTTTTCGTTGAATACATATTTATTTATATTTTTCCCGCAATGTGTATTCTGGAATTCTCAATAGCTTTCCTATATGTGGGTCAACGAATTGTACAAACATGCCAAATCACATTTCTGGGTCCAGCGTTTTGGCCACAATTTGTACCATACAGACAGACACATAAGTGATTTTATAATGGTTTTTTAGTCATACTTACAAAACCCTAAAAATGGCCCTTATTAAATACTTACAAAACCTTAAAGTGTGTGGAAATTCACACCATATATTGTTTTCCTTCGTCATCCACGTCTCTGGTCCTATAGAAAAGATGACGTTACTCTCCAAGATTTATTTTCTAAAATCTTTTTAGTACCAGATAAATCTATTCCGCTTTATTCATTTTTATCTACAAATACAAACTCAAAATTTTTATTATGATATTGCAAGTATGCTAATACAAGTTTTTCAAAATGAAAATACCATCTAGTTTTCCGGTATTTTGCAAGATCCTAGAAAAACATATAGCTAAAATAAATATATTCTCTAGGAGAAACATTTGCAAACGGACATCCTACACCGCAAGCGATATAAATGCTCTTCAATTTCCACACAGAACCAACTTGTTAATTATTTCATTTGTAGAAATATCTTGTTTAATTCCTTCCGTAATTGCATTTGCTTCTACTTAATACCAGATTTGACAACCAGTAGTCTGCCTTACTTCCGTATGGATATTTAGAAGTAAGAACGAAGTATTTCTTATACCCTTAGGAAATTTGTAGTAATATCCAGAAGAATGGAATGGATAAACAAGGAAAATAATGCTATAAACAAGATGGTATTATTCGGGATTATTTTTAGGAATAAAAGTTTATTAATAGAAATTTCAAAGAGTTATTACATAAAAAAATAAAATAATGTTCTATTTCTTCTTCTTGATGTTTTCTCTATTATATGTTTGCATTCCTCAGGTGTCATCGACTACTATAGTTTGCTTTCTCAGATATCTCCGGTCCATTGCAAAATTAAAAAAATATATATTAATTCTCTAATTAATTAGAGAAAATATAATATAATATTGTGTTTTATTTCTAAAAGGGTATTACCCTCAACGGATTTTACAAACCGGCGCTTTGTAAAATCTGCCTATAAAAATAGGTATAAAATCGCTTCTCTACCACTGACTGAGGCAGTAGTACGTGAGCATTCGCTCCGGATATACCATCAGGACAAGAGTTGGTATGGAGCCTCTATAGCCTCCATAGAAATGGGGATGAAAAAAGATTGTGTAGCGAGCCCTGATATGTTACTTTAATATCGTACTATTTATTAACAACTAGGTAGCGAGCCTGTGATATTATATAAAGTCTGATCTCAAACTAAAATGAGATTCCTGACTAAAGGAGTTCGGGTGTGAGTGTTATCCAAGGTTCACCATTACGATATGTGAATTAAATTATATGTATATGTACTTACCAACCGACTGATCAGATCTGAGTCGCAGTAAAGGGGGGGGGGGCGAAGGGAGTGACGGCTCCGGGTGCACTAAGGAAAGAGCAGCTGACGCCTTTTATAGGGGGCGCAAATTATGGGCGAGGATCTTTTTTTACTCACTACTTGGATTTTGAGAGGTGAGGACCTTTTTTTTTTACTTGCCAATGGCGCCAAAAGCATTGCTACGGTTCTGCCCCTAGCGCAAGTTTTCCTTGCTGCGGCTCTGGATCAGACATCTTGTAATTAGTCTGGATCTTAGCTGTTCACTTAAGTTCTTAAAGGCGAAGGTTTACACACGTTGAGCAAGACTGTTTAAAATTAATGAATTTGATTTATTATAATAAATTATTTACAAGAATAAGCTTGAAAGTTAAAAATGTAGGTATTAAATAATGAAAAGTTTAAAACAAATAGAATCGGATAGATTACCAGAATGTCGACAGAGTCAGACTAATTCTGTAACTCAGTTACTATGATAATAGTAACTAAATTCATGAATGAAAGTCATTATACTTTTTATAATATTTTTAAATACTTTTTATAATAGTAACGTTATTACACAGTAACTTCTGAATGCCTCTAAGAATTCAACAACTTAGATGTTTACGCTAACCGGACCGAATACTTCCTAACCTCGTCTTCAGAGAGATGGGTGTTTTTATAAGGTATTTCTAGGCATTTCTAGGAAGAAGGGTAAAAAAATGTTCACGGAATTGTCAAAGTTATTAGATAATAACTTTGAACAAAAACCTCCTTGAACAATAAACCCTAAATTACGTGTTGTAAACGTAAAATTTCTAATTTTGAATTGTCTGAATCCTCACAAATACTGACTATAATGTACCCTTTAAAATCCTTTAAAAAAAATGGTAGAATGCATTCAAATAAATTCTCAGGACGGGTGGCTTGTGAAAATTCTAGTCATTGTTCCGGCGGCCTAAACGATTCGTTATAATGGGTTAGATCCTGTTGCCACCCTCCAGTTTACATTTTGCAAGATTACGCAACAAAAAAAAAAAATTTGTCGGAAAATGTGTCCTCGAAAACAGCACCTTAAGACCTATTAATCGCACCAATTTCCAGAACTTTCTTTCGAAAACTACGTATTTCCTGGACTAATACTCTTTTCTCAGAACTGCAGCATTAGTTAGCTGTAGTTCTGACAATCTAGTTATGCAACCCACTACACTTGTTTGCACTGCGGAAAACATAACTAAGTTAATTATATTTAACATATTTACGATAAGTCATAACATCTTCAAAAGATGTAATCTATGCAAGAAACGTGTCAGTAAAATATATTCATGCTAAATGTTGCTGTGGGGAATGTAAAAACTGTCTAGAACAAAAAAATATAATGAAATTACTTGTATCCCCTGGAGCCACGTATAAACATTTAGATGTACAGAAAACATTGTTTATTTATAATACTTACAGCAGGGAGGTAAAAATTATTTTGATAACCTTTTTCAACTGTATACTTAATCATTTTTCTTACTAAAAACTGCTATATTTCTAAAAAAACGCTGTTAAAATTACAATAGAATCTGGTTAAAAAAAAAAATAATAATAATAAAAAATTATATGTTAACTAATAGGGGAAATAATGAATTTTGCAATTTTTTGCCAATTATCTATTAAGGACCGATTCTTTAGCGTAGGGCCCCGCGCTAAAAATAAAAAATTTTAAAGTTAATGAATAAACAAAATTATTTAAAAAATAAAAATAAATACATACTAGTAAAAAAAATATTATTTAATAGTGAATAATTTGATTTCTACAAGTTTGAGATGATTATAAGACGATATCGGCAAAAAGAACATTTGAACATATTTTCACGTAATTTGGAACGATGATAGAGTATAATTATGATTCAAACATAGGCTAGATGGCATCTCAAAATTTTCATTCTAAGGGGGTGTTTCAGGTTTAAAATTATTTACTAAAAAACTTAAAATACTTACCTTATTAGAAGTGGCGGCGCTAGCGGGGATACGGAGGACCCCCCAAAATTTTCTCTGGCCTCCAGTTGCTTGGAGAATAATTCTGTTTTAGAAGTGAGGACCTTTTTTTTTAGGCCCTCAATTGTATTTTCATGTGTAACGATAAAAAAAAAATATTTCAAATATTTCTTGGCCCCCCCAAATTATACTCAAAATTTTCCTAAACCCTCCTCCACCCCCTATTTTAAGAGCTAGCTCCGCCACTGTTTGAAGTCAGTTAAAAGCAAAACGTATCGGAATAGCAATAATAATTGCTTAAAATAATAATATCGGCCATTCAAAGTGACATTTTAGACACAAATGCGTGCGTTAGGTCTTAAAAAATACTTTTCTACCGGCACAACTTTAATTCCGTGAGTACACTTCTGAAAATCGAATAAGTTTTTCGTAAAACACTTAGAAAGCAAATAAATTTGTTACGTTACGTTTAAGTAATACGTTTTGTCAACGATGTAAATAACTTAGTATAACTACAAACATAACATCAAATCAAAGACATAGTATATTTAGCGTTGCATGAAAAACAATTATTGCATAACGTCACTTAATTTTCAAGTTTTAGTCTTCCCTTAATACATGATAAGTATATATTTAAGACAGAAATATTATTTATATATTAAAATATACAATTATACAAGTCTATTAAAAATAATTTACTATTGCCAATATTTTCAATAGTCTCTCTTTTAGGTTATGACACGTAAAAACTATACGAAAAACCTAAATTAAAGACTTACTGCGTCGTTTGGATTCCGTTAAAAATTACCGTACGTCTGCTCAGTGAAGTGATTTTAACGTATATCCGACAACGTTATAAGATTTGCAAAAACTCTATTGAAAATCTCTACTTATCGGTATACTAAAATATGTTAGCGATATGTAAAGTAACAATTGTTTAAATAAAACACCCATTTGCATATTAGATGATTTATATTTCGCGTTCACTCATGCAATGCAAGACGACAACTGATTAGCTTATCAAATCAAGAGTACATAATCCATCAATTAACGTTAATGAGTTAATGTGTCGTCAGACTAACTTATAACGGATTCGATTGGGTGCTCTACTAATGCACTCAGGTCACTCGGCGAGCAAGTTTCGTATTCGATTGGCCGAGCAGTCGCTCTAGAGTTGTTAAAATGTATTCGGTTGGGAAGATCACTGCTCTCACAAAAATAAAATAATAAAAATTATACATAAAGTATTATCCTGCACTGTTAGCGCAAGGAAATCACTGTATTTTTAAATAATTAATAACAACAATAATAAAAACGTCTTCGATTAGGAGTTGCTCTGGCGCGCTCGCTAGTAAAACTCGGATCGAGCATGACGTCATTTGCTCGCTCGCAGAGCAATTGCAGAGTGGTCCAATCGAATACACCATTATTCTGTAAACCAGTGATTCTCAAAGGGGGGGGGAGGGTCGAGAAAAATATTTGGGGGGGTCGCAGGAAAATTGACGACAGATCAATTTTTTTAATAGTCGTTTGTTTGCAAAAAGACATAGGAATTTGCAGAATTTATTGTTGAGTTACGGTTGTTTAGTAGTTGTAATATAAAACTTAAAACCGAATTTAGTAAGCAAACATTGAATTCTTTTTGGCTTAGTGTGAAAACAAAGTAACCACTACTCGCTGAATTAGCAATAGCAGTTCTCTTACCATATGCAATCAATTATTTATGCGAAATGGCATTTTCAGTAATGACTAACATCAAAACAAAGCAGCGCTCTCGTCATAGCAGCATAGAATATTATTTTGGTACAATAAATTAAACCCAGGTTTAATTTATAAGCTGTATATTTATAATTTATAAGCAGTATAAAAATAAGCATGTGTGTATAAAAATAAGTAGGCTTAAAACATGTTTAGTAAACTCAATTAATTAAGTTAATGTCGAAACATATAGAATATTTTGTTCAAAGATGTACCAAAGATAAGTTATTAATTTTTATTGATACTAAAAATAAATCTGCTATTAATCAAAATTATGAGTGTTTCAATACAATTAAACAAAAGAAATTAACTCCCTCTGAATTTAAATTACCCCCCCCCCGGATGTTTTTCTACACATACCCATTCTTCGGGGGGGTCCTTTGAAATTTGTAAGTGCAAAAGGGGGTCGCGGACCAAAAACTTTGAGAAACACTGCTGTAAACGATGCTAACATAACAAGGTCTTCATGCTAATATAAATATTTCGTAGTACAACGCCATCTTGACTACTCTCTACAACTAATCAAGTGAATACAGGTTTGAGAGTTCTCGCGAGAGCCTTCTTGGCGAGAAGCTTGCCGGGTGCTCTCGATAGTAAATCAGGTCGAAATCAGCTCGTGGTGGACCACCCCGTGCGAGTTATAAGTAAAACAATAAGTAAATTTAAGGAAAAGAGAGAGAAAGACAGAGAGAGAAAGAGTGAAAAAATCATAAACGTTAATAAATGGTTAAATTCATTTAATTCTGGGAATCCTACAGTTCTTATGTACCACTGTTAGGATAATTCAGTGTTTCTCAATCTTTTTACTCTCGTGGAACATATTCCAAAGAAGAAAAATTTCGCGGCACACCTACGTAGTTACAGGAGAAGACATTTTGAATGCAGACTACCCTGTATTCAGAATATGTCAATTTCAATTCATTATAAAAAGATCCTTCCTGTAATTTATTTTTATTAATAGTATTGTACGTATATTCGGGATGTTAAAATAATCACGACGCTAGTTTTATTCTTAATTTCGCGACACATTTGAAAAATTTTGCGGCATACTAATACACTGCGGCACACCCTTTGGGAAACACTGGGATAATAAGTGCTTATAATCAAGTGTGAATGAAAGCATTTTTTCTAAATTTTCTCGCATATTCGATCTATATAAAATATTGTTATTAGAAAATAACGGATGTAATCCTTTAATTAATCCACATTTTGTATTCTAAGCATAAAAGCGCCCAACGCGACACCCCATTATGTAAACCGAAGTAAATCCTTATTGCTTTCCAGGGAAAATTCATCTGACGCCTATTGAAATAACGGAGTTTCGTAATAAATAAAGCAGAACAAAATTTCTAGAACTTTGCAAACACTAAAGCTCTAAATTTTAAAATTTACTATTTTAATATATGGTTTAAAACTTTTCTCTGTACTCAGCGTTTTGAAAAATATTTCATACTATTGTGAAGTATCATATGCAGCCATATAACATTTGGTGTCGGTTTAGTATTTGAACTATTTCGATAATATGTGGGTTATAAAAGTTGCCAAATGTGTGAGAGAATAGATGGAAGAAAGAATGTCTGGGATATCTAAGCATATAAAAAAGATTTTATGAGGATAATATGACCTACAAACTGTCAAATTATCAAGAATTTTATCTTGTAGGAGCTTCCAGAATACGTAATTTTATGCCTATATGGAACTAAGAAATATTTACAAGTACGTAGATAAAGAAAAAATATGTAAACATTTTCAGCAAGTTTGGGTCAATATGGAACATATGCAAGTCTCTTTTTTATGTATTAAGATGCTAAACCATACACATAAAAGACATTATCATCATCATCAGCTTTTACAATCTCCATTTCTTCAACGATTCACTTCCAGAGTGTACGGTTCGAATACCGTTTAAGCGAGATATTCGGTTTCAGTTTTTGGAGGTATGTTTATACGTTCTCTATCCACTTGACCATAGTTTTACTCTTCAAAGGTGTCTCAAAAGAAATTTTATATTTATTTAGCTTACTGCGTGAACGCAACGTATCCGAGGGGCGCGGGGGTTATGTCAATCGGTAGCCTGGATCTTGGGAATTCAGTCGCTATGGAGCGTTTCTCGGGAGCAGACCGCGCGTTATGCGTGCTAGAGTTTTACAAAAACGGTGATTCGGCGACTGTAGCGCGTAGAAAATTCTGCAGTATTCGAGGTTTTCGCCACTTAAATGATGCGCCAAGCATTCCTCTCATTCGACATTGGGTTAAAAAGTTTGAAGAGACTGGTACAACGCTGGATAAATCAAAATCCGGGCGACCTAGGTCATCAAGAACGGTAGAAAACGTGGAGAATGTTAATCAGTCTGTTCGTGACGACCCGAACCTTTCAATTCGGAAGCGCGCAAGTGCTTTAAATGTGCATAGATCATCATTACATCGCATTATGCACAAAGACCTAAAGCTGCACCCCTACAAAATTCAATTGGTGCAAGAATTAAAGCCCCAAGATGCCAGTCAGATGCTTAATTTCGTAAATCAGGTGATTGAGCGATTTTCAACGTTTACCAACATTTTGTTTTCGGATGAATCTCATTTTCATCTTAATGGCCACGTAAATAAGCAGAACTGCCGCTACTGGAGTGCAACGAATCCGAAACGCAAACATCAGAAACCCCTACATTCGCCTAAAGTGACCGTATGGGCTGCGATATCGGCGCGAGGAATTATCGGCCCTTACTTTTTTGAAGACGAAAGGGGGCGTGCTGTTACAGTGAATTCAGAGCGTTATGTGGAGATGTTAGACAACTTCTTGGTACCTGAACTGCAAAACTTTCCTGGCTATAACCAAAGAACATGGTTCCAACAGGACGGAGCAACTTCACACACGTCCAATATGTCTCTGCCACGTGTTCGTGAAATTTTCTCAGGCAAATTGATCTCCCGGAGAGGTGACATAAATTGGCCTCCACGCAGTCCAGATTTAACCCCTATGGACTTTTTCCTATGGGGTTATCTTAAATCTAAAGTTTACGCCAATAAACCGACTTCACTGGCGCATTTGAAAGAAAATATCCGTCACGAAATGGTAGCCATCC
This sequence comes from Liopterus haemorrhoidalis, assembly GCA_963971575.1. Taxonomy (NCBI): domain Eukaryota; kingdom Metazoa; phylum Arthropoda; class Insecta; order Coleoptera; family Dytiscidae; genus Liopterus; species Liopterus haemorrhoidalis. Next base: position 52,973,527 of record OZ020612.1, read on the forward strand.
CTGAGTCCACCTGCCGAGACGTCATAAGTAATTTTACTGTTCGATTAAATGATCGCCGAGAACGCGAGGGTCTACATTTAGACGATATTATTTTTAAGAAATAAATCCCCAAAAAGTGTATTTTAATAATTAATAAACATTTTTTCTATATACGGCTTACTTTTTTTTTAATCGATCCACTAAATATAAAATTTCTTTTGAGACACCTTGTACAATCATATCTTTATGTTCTTAAATAGCCTATGCCTCTATAGGAGACAATATCGATCAGTAGAGTTTTTCAATATTCCGCCACTTTAATATAACGAAACTAGTCCATGTACCTACAAGGGCTGCTTTTATATAAGGTATAAGGTTTAGACCAGTGTTCTTCAACCCGTGGTCCGCAGAAAATCCCTTCTGCTCCGCGAAAAATTTCGACCGTATCATGTAGATGCACACTCTATTTACGACTACATATATAGCACATTTTTTTAGTCGACGCCGAAGCTAACTATTGTCCGAACCATGATTTATTTAATATTTACTAGCTTCAATACAACACCTCTCGTGGTTATTTTTCACACTTCTTTAGATCGTGTTTCCCGATTTTGCCGTGCATTTACACCAATTGTAACGTTCGTGGGTTTGAAATAAAAGTCTTATGGCTTAGCTAATAATTTATTTATTTACATAAATATTGTAAATGTTCATTAAATATATAATTTACTAATTACAAATTTATTTTCCATTTATCTGTCACTGATTTATATTTTCAACTGTCTACTCTGAGTTTGGAATTGGAATTCCATCATCATAGTTTTGTTCCAGTATTGTAGACCTTCTAGAACAGCGTTTCTCAACCGGGGGGCCGCGGCCCCCTGGGGTGCCGTGAAGGCTTCGTCGGGGGGCCGCGAAGTCATACAAGAAATATCGAAATATTTATAAATACGAGTATCTTATATTTATATTCTTATATATTATATTCTCATAAAATACCTTTCATAACATAAATAAAATAAATATTCTATTTATTTTTATACATAATATACTTATTTTGACAACTAATTTAAACTACAGGCTATTTCAAACGTTCAAGTTGTCACTAGCTAACTTTATAATGAGTAAATGGGCTTTTACTAAACAAAATGTTCAAAAGCTTCATTCAGTCTCTATCGTTGATGGGTTTCTATGACAGTGGTTCGCGTTGGAGGTACTTCAAGTATTTTCAAGTTGTACTTTGAAGTAGGTACGACTGGAAAGTGCAATATTTTTTATTATATATTTTTTTAATTGCTCTACAGATAACTCAATTGCTCCGAGCTACAGATAACTCAAGAGTAAAGATGCGAATAGGTTTAAATTAAATTGGAAGGCACTTTGAACACTTGTAATTGTAAATAAAAATACTTAACTTCAAGTCGTTATAGGGAATATAATCGTCATTTAAAAATATCATAGTTTTTTGTCAACCGTAAAATATATTTAAAAAATGCCTAAGTAAAAGTTGTTTTGAAGCTCTATCCAATATGACATACGTTCCCATTTAAAAATTCTAAATTGTCCTTGATATCCTGTACTTCCGGAAATTTTCAATACTACCATTGCATTTTGTTCATACATTTTAGTTCAAAAAATTTCCCAACTTGCTCAGCACACGTCGGCTTTTCGAAAAAACTCGTGTTTCCGTTATCTTGATACAGAATACATATAGGGGGGCCGCAGACGATATTTACATAATTTAGGGGGGTCCCAGGCCAGAAAAGGTTGAGAAACACTGTTCTAGAACATTCAGCCATATTTTCTTCTAATAGCTGTGCAAGCTCTTTGATGCCACCCGCTACTTCGAAAAGGAAATTTTCCGCATCTTCACCTTCTGCCTCTAGTGTTGCTCGAAGTCATAACTGCAGAACAGACTTGGTTCCGGAAATTTCCTGATCGCGTTCCTCCAATTTGCGTTTCAGATCGGCTACATTCAAGTCCCGCAATTTTAATTTCTTAGAATCCATTTTTTTTTTTTTTAATTTTATTTACTGTTTTGATATCTGACCGAAGTGAACTGCTTATTTCTGGCTGAGTTGAGGTTCTAACCATACCTACGCCCGAGAAGCTAAGGACCACCCAGATAAACTAGACAAATTTTGCACGAAAGACCTCGCAGTATTGTCTCCATCAGTCTCTCAAATGTAGCTGGTGCGTTGCACAATCCAAAAGGCATAGCTGTGAAATGCCAGAGCCCTGTACCAATTGAGAATGCCGTCTTCTCTGTATCTTCTGGCGCCATTTCGACTTGCCAGTATCCGCTCTTCAAATCTAGAGTGGAAAATACCCGAGATCCAGACAAGGTGTCCAGAGTGTCATCAATTCTGGGTAAAGGATAGCTGTCTTTAACAGTCTTGCTGTTCAACTGTCGATAGTCCGCACAGAATCTAGTCGACCCATCCTTTTTCTTAACTAAAACCACCGAATTATTTCGTCCGTGAAGATGTTATTCTCGGAATGGACATAATGACAAAATTTGGACTGACCTTAGACTTGAATCGAAGATGTCTGAGATTTGCAAATTGAGTGCTGGAAAAACTTGCTTACATGGCAGACATATTCAGTCTGCCCAATGAAGTTAATATTTGTCAGGGGTCATATACAAATATTTTTAATTTAAGAAATAAAATGGATACGTTCAAAAAGAAGCTAGCTCTTTGGAATAGTCGCTTACAAAAGGAAGATATAGAAATGTTTCCACTTTAGGAAGAATTTTTGATTGCTGGTGATATCAGCGAGAAAGTTATATTCAACATAATAAGTCAACATTTAAGAGCATTAGCTGAAAATTTTAATAATTATTTCCCTGAAAATGAGGATCCTCGTAAAGATAACCTGTGGATTAATAATCCATTCTTGGAAGATATAAAGTCATGTGCACTTGATCCTCGTGAAAAAGAAAAGCTTATCGAGTTGTCTTCTGATGTCAATCTGGTGTCCAGACATAAAATGCAATCATTGTCTCAATTTTGAAAATGGCAAGAAAAAGAACATCCATCTTTGAGTTATAAAGCTATCAAATTATTGGTAATTTTTTCGACTTCCTATTGTGTGAAAAGACTTTTTCAGCCATGTCAATAATAAAAAACAAACAGAGAAATCGAAAGGATTTCAATGCAGCGCTTCGTCTCCTAGAAACAACTCTGCAGCCACGTATATCAAATTACCTTAGCTTTCAGCCGATGCGCGAAATATTTATCCTGTTTTTCATCGGTCCGCAGGTGCAAAAAGGTTGAAGAACACTGGTTTAGACCAATATCTACAACACTTATGTTCATCTTGATTATTTCCTTAATAAAAAGAGTTATAAAAATATTGTTCAAATAAAACATATTTGTCTTAAATGGAACTGGGCTGGACATGTGGCTAGACTTCAAGATGACAGATGGACAAATAAAAACCTTGTTTGAAGACCCAGAGATACCAACAGGAGCAGAGGAAGACCCCCAACTAGGTGGACGGATGACATAAAGAGAGTTGCGGGGAACTGGAAATCAAAAGCACAAGATCGTTCCGAATGGAATAAGCTTGGGGAAGCCTACGTTCAGCAGTGGACAAGGAAGGCTGTTTAATGATCATCCATAGCAGCGTTTCTCAATCGGGGGGCCGCAGCCCCCTGTGGGGCCGTGAAAGCTTCGTCGGGGGGGGGGGCGAAATCATATAAAATCGAAGAATGAAATTATAATAGAAAAACGCTCAATTTTGCAAGATATATTCATAAATATATGATATTTATATTCATTAAAATATACCTTTTAAACTTAAATAAAATAAATTATACTTATTTTGACAACTAATTTAAACTAATTAAAACGGTTCGCGTTGGAGGTACTTCAAGTACTTTCAAGTAGGTACGACTTGAACTTGCAATATTTTTTGTTATGCTTCGTATTACTAAAGAGTAAGGATGCGAAAGTGTTCAAAATGGAAAGCAACTTGGAACAATGGAACACTTGTAAACAATAATACTTGCAAGCCATTATAGGTAATCGTAACAGATATTAAAAACATGTTTATGTAAAGGTTGGTTTTTTTCAAAAGTTTTATCCAATTATACCCAACACGCCATACGTTCCTATATAAAAAATCGAAGTTGTCCTTGATATCCTGTACTTCCGGTTTATTCCGAAAATTTAAATACTACCATCCAATTATTTGGGTAAACTCTGGTCACCAAATTTTTTTCCCAACTTGCTCACACATCGTCTTTTCGAGAAAAATCGTGTTTCCTCTATCTTGATACACCTTGAGATCCCTCCCTCGCTCCCCCACCCCTATATATATATATATATATATATACAGGACCGGCGGTTGGGAAACACTGCTCCAGGTAACTATCTGACAGATAAGGTTATATGAGACTTTCTGTACTGAATAAATGTCATCCCGTCTTTCAATATAAATGTATCTATCGGATAGTTATAACGGTTAATGAGACTGATGTATTGAATTCACTGCTTGGTAATGACATTTATTCAGAAGATAAAGTTCCAGATAACATTATCTGTCGGATAGTTACCTAGTGCTTTCAATAAAGGTGGAAAAACCGGGCCTTAAGGTCATAATGCCCGGGGGGGACACCTTAACCCTCCAAATGAAACCGTAAATAAAAAAATTAACCTGTATAAAATTATCGAGAGATAACTCCATTATACTTCCAATAGTAATTTTCATCCCTTTCTGAGATCTCAGAATTATCATTGATAGCCCAAAAGTCATCCTATTATCACCTCTGTCCTCCCATTTTACCATATAGGCCGTGGCTCCAACGCTATAGCTCTGAAATTTTAATAAATCCTCAATCAAAATGTATATTTATATAAAGATACAAAGTAACAAAATATAAACTATTTTAGATCATGTAGTACCAAGTAACTTCCAAATTTAACGTTATACCTCATCTTCAATAATAAAAAAATAGTGTATTGGGCCCGGTAGTTCAATTTCAACCACCTCTATACTATTGATAAAATATTAATATGTGTGTTTATTCTCATAAAGAATTATTTTAAGCAATTCTGTTCCTTATGTATTAATTGTTAATGACTATATTCCTTAATGAGCTTTATCAGGATTAACCATCTTGATATGTAGTGATACGTGATTTTTGCAAGTGGCGTCTTCATTTTTTTCTGACGTTTTTAGTTATTTTTAAGTGATAAAAGTGCAGAAAATACTTGAAATAGTGTGTTCTAGTGTGGACTTTAGTGTTTGGACTCCAAGCAGACCAAAATTGGAGCGACTGGAAAGGTATTTGTAGAAATTTTTGTTCATTTTATAATGTAAGTCATTGTTATGTAGAATGTGCTTCTATGGACAATGTAGAAACACATACATATGTATATGCATACACTATCGGCTATAACTAGAGAAACAAAACTATTTTTTAAATTATTTTCATAAATCCCGATTATTGACTAAATGAATATTAAATTATATTGGTATAGCAACAACAATTTATAAGTTAGAACCTGCTCTTAAAAATATTTGTTATACTGGTACAATAAATAAAATAATTAACTTTCTGCTGCAGCAGACCATCTGCATATTTCTTTTGTCAGACTTAATAATAAAACAATTTATTATGCTTAAATTTTTACCTTTGCCCTAGCTCCCGTTCTTGTCCCGGTTTAGGGTTTCATAATTATGGTAAGCCTATATATATAAGAGGAAATAAAAATTCTTGAATACTCGTCAAAAGTTTATTTATAAAATATCAAGAGACGTTTCGACTGGTAAATCCAGTCATCCTCAGTCTAGAGCAGTGCTTCTTAAACTTTTTGATGTCGCGGCTCCCCTACAACTCAAATCAATAACCCACGGCCCCCCTAATTTTTTTTGGAACCAATATTAGTTAAAATATATACATACATATAGTTTTTTACCCTCAGATCATTCAACAATCTATGTATAATGAAGAATAATATTTATGTAGCATTAAAGTTAAAGCGACTTATGATTTTTAAATTATAAAATAATTAAGTGTTATATTTGCGGTACTTCGCGGCCCCCTTGTGGGAACACCACGCCCCCCTAGGGGGCCGCGGCCCACCACTATAAGAAGCACTGGTCTAGAGTACGTTGTCAATATTTTACAAAAGTATATTCTTATAAACTGATCCATAGCATATCTATTATAATTCCGGCTTTAAGTCACGCTCTCTGATATGAATTATAAATTAGATTATTCTATATCAAAGACTATCACTAGGAATTATGAAGAGAGGGAGAGATAACCTATGAAATACTCCCCCCCCCCCACCTCCCAGCCAATCCCATCATCTTGTTACGGAGTGGTATCAATAAAAACTGTATTAGAAATACTTCAATCATATTTCCATCAAAATCGTTATACGATAATAAACTCAATAATTCAAGAATCCGATTCACAATTATCTTTAAACATTTAAATGACTAGAAGTTCTTGAATATCATCTGTTTGTGGTTCTTAAATTTCCCCTCAATTATTCTTTAAAGATATAAAAACCAAATTTATTCGTATTTACTGAAACGAAAATAATTCCTTATTGTTTACAAGAGTCTTGATGATGAGATATTTTTAATAAATACCTGTATTCAGAGAGAATGAAAGCTTATATATTTGTTTATATGGGAAGACGGAAGAATGAATAAGGAAAGAGAAACAACGGATTTGCCTCAAGCAAATTAATGGTTAGAACATTAGAAACATGTAGATAATGTACTGGCTTGTTTTATGGGATGTTCTGAGGTGAACATTTGAGGTTAAGGGATTATTTGGGATGAAAGGTAAACTTAAGATAGCTGATGATGATGATACCTTGATTATTACGGTGTACTGTTGGTAATATGTGTTTCCTAAAGTAAAGCAAACAGAAAAGTTTTGTAAAGACAAAATTAACCGAATAATCTGTTTAACTTTTTAGCTTTTATTAGTTAAAATTTGTAGCACAAGATTTATCTCGATGCATCCAATTTTAAAGTTTGTATTTTAACTAAGTTTTGTAAAACGTTTTGTTATCGGTGAATGCATAATTTTTAGTGTGAAATGAGGTTTGTCTTTTGGATGAGCAGTTCTGTAATGTTCTTTGCTCATTTAGTAGAAAAGGCGCGCACCCAGGGAGGAGCGCTGACGGTCTTCAGATTTTTACTTTAACACCTATGAAATAAATTATAAAAAAAAAAATATATTATTTTTTTCACAAAAAATTCTTTATTTTTCGAAAAACTAACCTTATCAAAAATTCCTGTTGAACTACTCCAATTCCTATCAATGGAGATTTATTTTAGTTTTTTAGATCAACACTCTGGGAATTAGGGTGGAGGTCAAAAGTTTTTTAACATATTTTTGACAAAAAGTCAATAAAAATTATTTTTCATAAATAAAAATTTGCTTGTGTATCCACTCATTAGGAGGTTTCATTTGATGCCACACATAAAATTTTATTTTCGCCAACATATTAAAGGGAGGTATTGTGATCATACCGATTTTGACGTTTCGAGATTTCGATGTATCTCCACGAATTGAGGTCCCTACATAACGTTTTGACTATTTTTAGCATGATGTCTGTCGGTTTGTCCGTCCGTCTGTCTCTCTGTCTGTCAGTCTGTCTATCCGTCCATCTGTCTGTGTATACGTGCAGAGCAAATTCGGCTAAAAGGATTTTTATGAAACTTCATATTTAAGCTTTTGACATCAATGGCACAAGTTGATCAACTTTTGATAAAAATCGGACTAGAAATGGGAGTTTACTCGTGTCGATTTTAAGATTTTTGCGAATATTTATCACAAAAATTTAACAAAAGTTGCTATAAAAACAATAACTAACAACTTTTTTTTCAGACATTTTTTGATAAATTTTTTTTCCAAGAATCTATTTTTTCAAACTTATATGTAACGTTTCCATGGTCATGATAAATAATATCTCTGTTAGAAAATATTATTTCTACTCTGCTGCTAGAATGTAGTTTATACAAGTACTTTATGATGGCGGATTTTTTTACATTAAATACACATTTGTTTATATTTATATCGTGATGTTTTTTTTTGAACTTTCAGTATTTGTTCTATATGTGGGTTAATATATCAGTTGTATAAGCATGCCAAATTTCAACTTTCTATGTTTAGCTGTTTGACTACAATTTCTACCGTACAGCCAGACAGACAGACACATGATTAACATTATAAGGGTTTTTTGTGGTCATAACTAAAAAACCCTCAAAAAGAAAAATAAACTTGTAACAGTATGAAATTTATAATACCTATAAAAATTAATATAGTTTGCATTTTGTAATTCGAAATTTATATAAATTTTTATTAAACATGATATTTAATATTTTCAATACTATTTTAATTTCCGCTGTGTGCTTATAACGTACAACTATCTGAAGCAAACTGCATATTCCTCACTAGTAAATTCCATTTCTCATTTCACGATTATAATGCAGAACTTTACAAATAAATAATTCAATCAGCAAGGCTGTCAGAATGTTCTTTATTTAATATAGATACGTGCATGTCCAGGTAACTTACACATTTAATCAACTTGTCTAGAATTCGTTAAAAAATTAAAACCAATTTCACGTCAAACAACATTCAGCCACACAATACAGTTATTCATCTGCCGTTGTACCCACATTTATTCGGATGTTTGGTTCGGTTCACAAATACAGAAACAAGGATCATGTACCTCAAAGGAATATTTCAACATTGCTCTATCTAGTTTTACAATTCACTTTGTTCAAATATAACCTAAAAAATGTAACACAGATAATGTGTCAGGCTTATTTTAGTTTTTGATTTTGACGTAGAATATGTTTTTGCCTACGTTGGTATGAAGTGTCATTCCCGGAAATCCAGTGTAACGAAGTTAGGTTAGATTTCAAATGTTTACTGATATGCGCTCAATACTCTGAGGCACGTGGTAGTAATATCATGTGACAGACTAATACCCTTTTCACACTAGATCTTTAAGATCGGATGTTAAAGTGAATGTATCTTTAAACGCTAATGTGAAACCGTACGGCCTCGTCTAAACACGACCGATGTTTAAGACAGAGATCTGCGTCTTAAACTTCGTACGCATTGCCAACTTAATTTCTATTATAAAAAAATACTCCTTGAATTTGTGCTGTCAACATTTTATATTATCATAAACAAGAATACTGTATTATATCGACGTTATAAGAAGTTTATACTTATTGTTTTAATAAAATTATTTATTTTAATAATGTGTTTAATAAAATACAGAGCTACAATAATTGAGATAAAATGTATCGACTTACATGTTAATACAGGTGTAATATATTCTTTATTGTAGTGCCTTTATTGTAGAATGAAATGAAATATCCTTAATTGTTTATAATAATTCAAAATGTGCGTCTGCGCAGACAGTTGGTAATTTCATGACGGTAACTTAAGGACAAAATTACTGTAGCTGATGACAGCACCAGAGATTTAACCATCAAGTGTGAAAGCATACCGATCTTAAACATCGGTGAACTTTAAGTTCACTCGTCTTAAAGATCTGGTGTGAAAAGGGTATAAAAGATGTATGTATTGAGGTCAGGGGTGAAGTGATGCGGGAACGTAAGAGGGCGGCGATCCCGCAGCTGTTATTTGAGGCGGAGCGTGCCCCTTGAGTTTTTACTCCAGCTATTTAAAAAATCGAGCAGCTGAAATCGCTCGAAATCGATATCACTCGTCTAAATCCACCCTTTAATTACTTTTAAATTGAAATGCGCAATTCGCACATATTACTGTTATCGAGTGATACCGGGGAAGCCCCGAATTATCCATTACTCCAGTGTTATAAGGCAATACCGTGTATTTCTGAATGTGCAAGAGGATTTAGCTGTATGAATTTAATAATAACTGAAGCTAGATCTCGATTATTAACCCTTTACTGCATGAATTTTTATTTTTGGCTGAAATAATTCATGGGCATTAGGAATTGGTTCTTATTGAGAAAAAAATTAATTAAAAATATATATTTAAAATATTAATTACCATATAATTTTTATGAAAAAATAATAATTAAAATAATAATTTAGGGTTTGTGCCATACATGAAACATTATGATTCTACATTATGTTACAAAAGAAAATGATTCCGTATTATTTGCTCGTCAATTGCTAGGTGTTCTTCATTAGGGATTAAAACAGTCGCCCTCGAATTTTTGAAAGAAAAGGTCGTATCTTCTAGTTGTCCTTTCTCAATAAATTCAGAATTATCGTTGAAGTGCAAAGTCCGCTTGATATCTTCAAATCTATTGCAGCCCGTTACGTGAAATACTGCAGGATCCATTGCTGTGTATCTGGCATATATGAACATTCATGAAGTAACGTACTGATTCAGTTTTAAAAGTAAAATAAAAAATAAAAATCGGAATGTGCCATATGCGGTAAAGGGCTAATAGAGCATGTGTCAAATTTAATGTTCATAAATCTACATGGTCCTAGAATTGAAATTTGAAAACCACAAAATTATGTGCATAAGTGGATCAAAAACCAACGTTCTTCTACAGGCACACAACCACATATATTTTATAAGTAAAAAGTAATAAGATTTATTCTTTGCTTTTTTTTATAAATTTCATGATTATATATTTTAAAAAAAGAGATTTTTATATACAGTGAATTTCTTTTATCCTGCAACGTTGAAATTATTATAGGGTTGCTAACATAGTCATTTTGACCCGGAGACTCCGGGTTTTCAATAAAATTCTTCGGGTTAACTCTTGTACAGTACAAACTCTACATCTAAACCTATATACAAAAATATTATGGTTTTGAAAATAGTTGTTTCAAACATTTAGCTGCATTGAACATAAGAAAAAGTGATCCAAGTTACGAAGGAATATTAAATATTGCATCTTCATTAAACATAAAAATGAATGAAGATCGATTATATGACAAAATAAATCTAATTAGATAATATGTTACCGAATTACGAAATAATTCCAGCTGTTCAAGTAGCGAAAAGATACAGGTTGCAATTTTAAAAACGGCAATAATGTGTACCAAATAAAAATACTTGTTTCTAAAGCAATGTCTATTCCAGTTAGTAACGCATTTGAGGAACGAATATTTTCTATTATGGAATCTATTTGGATGGGTGATAGAAACAGTTTCAAGCGCATCTACTAAAAGCTGAACGCGCCATTAGAGTTAATTTCGACATGGATTGTGAAAATGTTTCTTCTTATTTAAAAGCTCCACAGCAGAAGTCGTTGGTATTAAGTGGACAAATTGACAAGAAATATAATTTATATTAAATATAATAATATTTAATTTTAACACAACCCCCCCCCCCTCCACCATAATTAATTTTCTTCGGGTCAGCATTAGCGTAATGTTGGCAACCCTAAATTACTATTATGCATGGTTTCCCTAATAACGACAAATTATTTTGACAGCAATGTTCTTCTTCTTCTTCTGATTTGTTGACTTTAGTGAGGTAACCTTTCCGCCAGTGCATAGCTTTTTATTTATTTATAAATTTCAATTGGCTTCCTTGAGGAAACATTGAGTAATATTTCAAATAGTGGTAAGGAAAGGCAATAAAACTATTAAGAATGCGTACGACAAACTACTATTTTATTGAAATTCCAGAGAACATTCTTAAGTTTTTCATCGATTATATCTCGTTTTGGTCATGTTGCTAAAGCATAAATATTTTCTTGTTAAAATATCTGCCCTATTAAATTTTCAATAAATCGTATGAAATATCTCGAAATATTTACAACAAAAAATCAATCAATGCAACTCAATTGCAGAATAGAGTTGATAAATTTTAAATAAATTATTGGCTAGGTCAGTTAGTTTCTTTGGGGAGGGGGAAATTTCTTTATTGCTTTCCACACTAATGCCGGGTTTACATTGGTAGAGTAAAAGAGCTAGTAACTAGCGCAAGTACTAGGCGCTTTACTCTACTATCTCATTTTCAGGATAGTAGGTGTTCATACACAATTGACATACTTATCTTATTTTCTGGATAGTAAGTGTCAAAACACATTTGACATCTTCACTGTGATTTTGTTGTGAAATTATCTTTTTGCAAAAAATAGTTTATGAATATGATTGTACATCGTCGCCGACGTGATGCCATTAAAAAAATGGTATTTTGTATGACATCATTTCTTGTGGAGGAAATAACTGATTGTCTTATTGAAGAAACCGGTACAGAATATAAGCCTAAACAAAAATGAGTTAAAAAATGGATTGATAGAAGAGCTACCCATGGCGCATCAGCCCTTCTATTTCGTGAATTAGCTGTGGTAGATCAAAAAAAGTACAGACTGTGTTTAAGAATGACACTAGATGATTTTAATAGGCTATTAAATTTAGTTAGTCCATTAATACAACGAACTGATACACTAATGAGGGATGCGATTCCAGCAAGAATAAAACTGGAATTAACGCTTTATTTCCTAGCCACAGGAAATAGTTATCGTAGTCTACAACATCTTTTTCGTGTATCAAAGGCAGCTATTTCACAGATGTTTTCAGAAATCATCAAATAATAAATCAATGTTACGCAATTTATGTAAATAAATTATAACTTACCTGATATGGGTTGTTTTCTATTTGTTATGACAGGTTACCGCTTGGCGCCAATTTGAAATGTAATAATTTTGCGTAGTGGGGGAAAAGATAGTAGCTAGTAAATACGTCGACGAGCTAGCTGCTATCCTAGCCCAACTACTAGCAACTAGTACTCTACTAGTCACATTGTTTAGATGTTTACACAGGGATAGTAACTAGTTGCTAGTTACTTGCGCTAGTTACTAGCTCTTTTACTCTACCAATGTAAACCCGGCATAAGACTAAGATTAGTGTGACAAAAGTACACCAGCGCTAGTGTTGGTGACGTCACTTTGGATATCGTCTATTGTGCCCGACCTACAGGGAACTTTCCCGGTGACACTCCGACCTAGTCCGCCACTGAATTTCTGCATATGAATTTCTAAACTAACATTTATTGTAACCCATCTTGATAAATTATATTTGTATAATTAATATTTGTACATCAGTTAGTCAAATAATTACATCAAATATTAACACAAATACCCAACCAATTTAAATATCTGGTACAAAAAATTGTAATTAAATAATTATTTTAATATCAGTTGATCAAATTAAACATCAAACGTAGTGTAAGGGGAAACAATTGTACAATTTCAATTCCGAATATAACTGTTGTGATTACCTGTCATTTATGTTTAGCAGCGTTATCTGTTGGATATTTAATGAATTGAAAACTGATACGGTACAGTCAGCAATTGGTTGCAGAGACGAAGTTAATCAAAAATTTACTCAAAACCAAATTGGAAAAAGGTATAGTCTCAAATATGTCTTAAGGGATTCATCTATTTTATCACCAGAATTGATAACAGTTTTGATTTCAAAATTTGGTAAATATAATAATAAATTTCTATCGTCTAAGTGGTGCATAAGGCAAAGAAGTAGTTTCTTGTTTCTTGGTAAAGTTTTTAGTTTAATGTAAGATAATATAAAGCTTTTATACTGATACCACACAGGCGTAGAAAAAATGGTTCCCTTTATAGACAACGTAAGATGCTGCACAGAACTGCGTATGCTATGTACGCTACCTCGGCTTGTTGTTTGAATTGGGGATATATTTTTAAGCATCACTGACGACAGGCATGCGCAGGAGGCAAAAGATACTCAAACCTGGTAGTACTAATTCGAAAATATTCTTTGAATTTAACTTATCTTCACGTAACGGTCGTCCAATATAAATTTTATTGACCTTCTCTTCAGGTGTGACCTTATTCGGACGTCCCGGTTGCTTAGGATCATTAGTAGCTTGTACAACCACAACGAAATTCATTGAACTACTTGTGAACCATTTCATATGACTGAGAAGACTTCCCATATTTTTTTCGCTTTGCTTCAATTTTCTTAATGGCTTTTCCACGCAAAAATTGGTGCTTTATCAACCACGGAATTCAATTTTTTCCATCGTAGCAAATAAAAACAAACTTATCTGCTTCCGAACGTTGTTAAAAATTTGCTGTTTAGCAGATTTACTTGAAACTTCGTGTTTAAGTCTACAAAGAATGGCGAATGTCAGAAATAATATTGTTACGAATACGGCCCTGTCAAAAAATACAGTAGCCTTGATGCGCACAGCTAACCTTGAACATTGAGTTGCCCGAAGGTTCTAGAAATCTATGAACATTTTAGGGTCCGCTTATAAGGCTCGCGATCTGTACCTGGAGAGACAGAAGTATTCAGACAGCGAATCTTAGCGAGTCTTTAAGAACAGTTAATCAAGTCAGTCTTACTCAGCGTGTGAGTTAGTTCAGGGGAGCAGTTAGGGTCGTCAGTAAGTCAGTTCATGCATTCAACATCAGCTTACAGTTAGACAAATGATTAAACTCAAGTGAAGATTTACTTAAATATAATTGAAATATATTTTCAGTTTTAGTGAAACACATAAGTTTATAAGCTCCCAAATAGTACCTCAATTAAACATACATCCAGTGATGGCATCCTACCGGTTCAGACCGGTTCGCGCGAACCGTTTCTTAAAATTATTGAAACCTTAGAAAACCGGTTGTTAGAATTATTAAAAATAAATGAATTACTCTGACTTCAGTTTTGAATCGTGCGCCGTGCCCTGCAGTGTTGCAAATGTAATATTTATTTTATAGGTTATTAATAATACGCTCTTAAAATTTTTTCCTTATATTTAATAAATGGAAGTGATTTGTTTTCACTCTTTAAAATACAGAATAGGTTCCTAGACATCACATGACCTTATAGAACCGCTTCCTGAAAATTTAGGATGCCATCACTGCATACATCGCTTCATTTACAAACCTAACCTAAAAATTATAACAAGGGACAGCTAAAACAGGAACTACCGAAGTAGTAATTACGTTGTAACATTACTTTTAGTACTTGGTACCAAAATTGTTTGTATAGTTGCATTTATTGATAAAATCTTCATGACCCATGGTCAGCGCCGCACGAAAGGGGGGCGGAGGGGGGATTGGTCCCGACTTCCAGACTGGTCCAGACTACCTCGGACGTTTCGGGGGTTAGGAAGGGCGCCAAATTAAGGCTTTGCCCCAGGTGCAGATTTTCCTTCGCACGGTCCTGTCCATGGTTCATTCTTTTAACTAACAATAATACGAACAGTGATGTTAAATATGTAGTTTATTGCAAAATAGAAATAGATCCTGCCTTAAACACGTTGTACTTAAATGTTTGCGTATTTTTTCTGAAGTTGTTATAAGTAATCGTTAAGTGATGCGGGAGCGTTCATTTTATTTTTTACAGAATCGCAGATATATCAAGTGAAGGGATAGTAAAACGAAAACCTATATTATCAAACTTGCAATCTGGGCACCATTTCTTATCAAAGCCACTTATCGAACATCCCGCGTACTGTTGGAATAACTCTAGTAAAGTTCGTCTAGCGAAATATTTCCCATCAAGAACGAATTTATGCAGAGATAAATCAAATGATGATTTACATGCCACACACAACTTGTTAGAAAGAAACAGAACCTTAATAGTACAACAGGAATTTTTGATCAGATTATGTTTTCGGAAAATAACGCATTTTTTGTGTTTTTAACTAAAATATGTTAAATATTTTATTCGCTATGTAACACTCCAGATAAGAAACTCTGGTAGCTCAGATGGTTTCGTAATGCACTTTGTAATTTGCAGTGCGAACGTTGCAGAGTTCGAATCCTGTTAATTTTATTTTTTTCTGTTTTTTTTTTTGCATTTCTATTTTGTTTAAATTATTTTGTCAAAATTCTAGTTATATTTTGGTAAATGTTGCATTTATTTTTTAAAAGCGTAAATTTAATAACCAGTGGGAAGTGATGAAATTATAATTTAATTCTGTTTGACGAAATCAGAGGGCGGGACTTATGATATAAGCAACCAATGGAAGCCATAGGCGCAATTTTAAAAATCTTACTGAACCTTGCTGTATAAATAAAATACTGTACATATTTAGAAACTTCAATAATGGTATTAGGCATTCGAATTAAAATTCATAAAAAATTATTTTGACATAAAATTTGTTTTGGCATCCCAAATAATCATCATTCAGTTACTAAATACCTGCAAAACCCAGAAATGTGTGAAGATTCACACTTCACATAAATTTTTGTATGTTTGAAGTTTTCGTGTTGTTTGTGTTTATTCATCTATCATCTTTATTTGAATATAATAAGACAGCGAATTAGTGTCATTTTAATAATATTTTGTTATATTTAATAATTTTGTATTGTATATAACCTTTCAAACTTCCAACTTAAATTAGAATCTTAATAAAATAGATTCCTGTCAGACAGCGTTATATCCCGCTGTTAATGGTTTATCTTTGAACTTACACCAGACAGTTTATAGTTGACCTTGATGGGAAATCTTTCGCTAGACGAACTATAGATTCTAACAACACGGTATAAATACAGTGGAACCTCTATATTCGTTATTAATCTGTTCCTGGGGGTAACGAATATATGACGAATATAGAAACATGTTTCTGTTTCCAACACCTAAAAGTGGTACAAAAATTTAAAAAAATGTTGTTTAAACTTTAACTTTATTGTACTAAATAGATAAACATAGTGGTAGAAGTGTAAAAGGAGGAAGGTTAATGTTGAAACCAAAAGTTGCTATCAATTAAAACAAAACAGCCAATAGTAATTCAAATTCTGATCATGCCCAGCAAACATTTTTATACGGGCCAGTACTGGTAAAGCACATACTCCCCGGCATTGAAAGTAATGGGCCAGTGCTGGCATTTCGTACTGGACCAGTACCCCGGTGTCCCGTGGCCCTTAGCTGGCCCTTTGATGTATCAGTTGCTGGCCCAGCAACGGTAAAGTGCATTGAAAGTAATGGGCCAGTGCTGGCATTTCGCACTGGGCCAGTGCTGGCATTTTGCACTGGGCCAGTACCCCGGTGTCCCCGTAGCCGTTAGCTGGCCCAGCAACGGTAAAGTGCAAAATAATGGCATTAGTTATAATATTTATTTCTGACGGACCAGTGCTTATATTATACCCACTCTCTAGTGTTTCAAATGTAACATGTTAACAAATTAATGGTTAGGTGCAAAATAAATAACCTTTTGGCCATTTTCACCATCGTTGAATAAATTTATTTAACAAATAAAGTTGACAATATCGCATCGGTTTTAAACTATTAATGAAGAAATTAACATTGCTGTCAATAGAATGATGCGATATTGTTAACTTAAGTTGTTAAATAAATTTATTCAACGATGGTAAAACTGGCCGATTGTAAATTGTATTAACAGTTATAATTTATTGATTTATTTATAAATATTAAATACATATAATTTCAGGAATAACAGAAATTAGTTTATTTAATTTATTAATTTAATGAAGAATTTTAAGAAAATGGTTTTCTGCCATTTCGGCCAAACCAATTGCATCCTAAAGATAAGGGGTGACTAATAATTTTCGCCAATATTCGTCTTGTATTATCTACCACATCTTTCCCCCCTGACTTGAAGAGTGCCAACCTAAAGAAATCATACTTGTTAAAATAAATTCAATAATCAAATTTTATAAGCATTAATGCTATAACCCAGCAAACATTTTTATCCGGACCAGTACTGGTAAAGCACATACTCGCCGGCATTGAAAGTAATGGGCCAGTGCTGGCATTTCGTACTGGGCCAGTACCCCGGTGTCCCGTGGCCCTTAGCTGGTCCATTGATGTATCAGTTGCTGGCCCAGCAACGGTAAAGTGCATTGAAAGTAATGGGCCAGTGCTGGCATTTCGCACTGGGCCAGTGCTGGCATTTCGCACTGGGCCAGTGCTGGCATTTCGCATTGGTCCAGTGCTGGCATTTTGCACTGGGCCAGTGCCCCGGTGTCCCCGTGGCCGTTAGCTGGCCCATTGATGTATCAGTTGCTGGCCCAGCAACGGTAAAGTGCAAAATAATCGCATTAGTTGCAAGATTTATTTCTGACAGACTAGTGCTTATATTATACCCACTCTCTAGTGTTTCAAATGTAATATATGTGTACTTACCCAGTATTAAAATAAATTAATGGTTAGGTGCAAAATAAATACTCATTTGGCCATTTTCACCATCGTTGAATAAATTTATTTAACAAGTAAAGTTGACAATATCGCATCGGTTTTAAACTATTAATGAAGAAATTAACATTGCTGTCAATAGAATGATGCGATATTGTTAACTTAAGTTGTTAAATAAATTTATTCAACGATGGTAAAACTGGCCGATTGTAAATTGAATTAACAGTTATAATTTATTGATTTATTTATAAATATTAAATAAATATAATTTCAGGAATAACAGGAATTAGTTTATTTAATTTATTAATTTAATGAAGAATTTTAAGAAAATGGTTTTCTGCCATTTCGTTCAAACCAATTTCATCCTAAAGATAAGGGGTGACTAATAATTTTCGCCAATATTCGTCTTGTATTATCTACCACATCTTTTCCCCCTGACTTGAAGAGTGCCAACCTAAAGAAATCATACTTGTTAAAATAAATTCAATAAACAAATTTTATAAGCATTAATGCTATAAGCTGTTCACTTTTGTAAGAACAAACTAGATCTGGTTATTTTGGTGATTTTTATAGTGTATTACTGACTTTTAGAAACTTGGTTATATTGTAAAAAAAGTTTTACAGTTTTGGATTAAGTTTGTATTATTTTAGGTTAGTATTATATTTACAAAATATTTAAGATGTCACTATTCAAAATGAAATATGACAAATTATATTTTTTAAATGACATATTTATAATCTTGTATCAGATTTATTAATAATTGAAAATTTTATTACATGAAAAAAACTATGATTGAACTAAACTAAATATTAAACAATTTAATATGAAGAAGTTTGTGTAAACTACGTCCTTAAATCTAACAAAACACACACAAATCACAATAAAAAACTGTATAATGCTCACAATCAATAACTATTCAAATACACATCCTGATAAACTGTTCACCAACACGTCCAAACTTGTACTCACAGAATATCACTTGTACCGACCCTCGAAGGCCACGCCGTTAGGGTGTTTTATGACTAAGAACGATCAGACTTTTCAAATTATTACATTCAAAAAAAGTTATGAACATAAGCACTGGCCCGCTAGAAATAATCTTGGATTAATACAAATAAGGAATGCTTATAAAATGCTGGTAAAGTACTTCGTATAGGCGGAGTGCGAAATACAAATGTGAAGTACATTATTAATACTGGCGTTGCACTTACTTTTGGTGCCAGCAATGTACCAGCGTAAAAGCAGTTTACCGGCATTCGGCCGTTAGTTCAATGTTTGCTGGGAAGCTGTTCACTTTTGTAAGAACAAACTAGATCTGGTTATTTTGGTGATTTTTATAGTGTATTACTGACTTTTAGAAACTTGGTTATATTGTAAAAAAAGCTTTACAGTTTTGGATTAAGTTTGTATTATTTTAGGTTGGTATTATATTTACAAAATATTTAAGATGTCACTATTCAAATTGAAATATGACAAATTATATTTTTTAAATGACATATTTATAATCTTGTAACAGATTTATTAATAATTCAAAATTTTATTACATGAAAAAAACTATGATTGAACTAAACTAAAAATTAAACAATTTAACATGAAATAGTTTGTGTAAACTACGTCCATAAATCTAACAAAACACACACAAATCACAATAAAAAACTAATGTAATGTTCACAAAACAATAACTATTCAAATACACATCTTAACAAACTGTCCAACACATTTCAACTTGTACTGGCCCTCGAGGGGGTACTGGCTGTTAGGGCGTTTTATGAATAAGAACAATCACATTTTTCAAATTATTACATTCAAAAAAAGTTTAGTTTTAAGTAAGAAATATAAAAATGTTTGCTTGGATTAATACAAATAAGGAGTGCTTATAAAATGCTGGTAAAGTACTTCGTATAGGCGGAATGCGAAATACAAATATGAAGTACATTATTAATACTGGCGTTGCACTTACATTTGGTGCCAGCAGTAAAAGCAGTTCGCCGGCATTCGGCCGTTAGTTAAATGTTTGCTGGGTGGGTTCTGTATTGTCGATGATTTAGCAGCACTCGTTTTAACAGGGAATTTGCCCAATGTTGTCTGTTTTTGTCAGCTCTGTAAAACCTTCCTGAAGTAGTCACATTATCATTAAATGCATTTATGTTTTGGTTGACTGTAGCAAATTTTGGGTGCCATTTTTCGACTATATTCTGCACTTTGGCCCAATTACATAACATTTCATTGATGCCAGCGTTAGGTATGGATGCTTTACTCGATTCTTCCTCTCCAGACGAATTCATCTCCATTATTGAGTGACGACGAATACGGAAAATACTAACGAATATGGAGGAAAAAAATTGACATCAAAATATTACGAATATGGAGGTTGACGAATATAGAGGTTCTACTGTATTTTTATCATTGGGAATATTTTAAAACCATCGAAATCTGATTGTAATCATAGTTTAATAACAATTGGTTAGATTGTAGGTGTGAATATTTTAGTATAATCCTAGCAAATGCCCAGTGATAGTCCTAGATTAACATATAATCATTTATCAATGGATAAATTAGTACATGCAATTCCATTGGCCTGCATATCCGCTAACGGAAGAAACAATTATATTAGGCTAATGGTGGTAATGGACGGGCAACTGCCAATGTTAGTTACCATGAAATAACCCAGTGAAACGCATTTGCATTCTGTACTGTGTTTAAATGTGTTTATGTACTTAAATATATGTAAATAAATTACTCGTAAGTAATTGCTTTTAATACTGATTGCTTTTTGCTTTTAATATGCTGTGACCGGCTTCAATAGCGCAGACCCAAAGCTTTCCGGTTCGAATCCCGGTCAGGGCGTACATTTGCATTCGTTCTTTCACCTCATCCTCACTAAATTAAGAAAAATATAAAGAAAAACCTAGAAGCTGATTAAATGGATAACTCCAAGGCTAAATCTATATTAATTAAATTGGAAGTTATATCTGTTTTTTTTACCTCGTATTTGATTTCTACATGTTTCAATGTTACATGTTTCTTCAGGTTTTGGCTGTCTGTCTGTTTGTCTGCCGAGATTCACGCCAAAACGGCTGGACATATTTTCACGTAATTTGGTATGATAGAGTGAAAACAGGAATCGAACATAGGCTATAAAGTATCCCCAAAATTTTTATTTTAGGAGGTGTTTCGGAGTTAAAACAGTTTATTAATAAACTTAAAATATCTACCTTATTATTGACTTAACAGAAAAATATTTATAATAAAAATTGTTTAAAAAAATCTTTTTGAACAATGCATGTTTCAATTAGATGATTATTTGGGGAGTTACGAGGGACACACTAAAAGTAAAATCTAAATATATCTCGCTTATTATTGACTTAACAGCAGAATCGTAAATTACAAAAATAGATTATGACAAGAAAACAAATCTTTTGTTTTTATACATTTTTTCATTTAGATGAATATTTGGGGAGATAGGAAAGGGGGGCGGGCATTTTTCTTCTTTTCAATGCAGTTTTTCAGTCAGTCTTTTCAATGCAATCAAGAGGAGTATTACTTATAAGGTTGAAGTATCTAATTTATAATTTACTTAACAGCAAAAATTAATATGAAAAAACAAACTATTCTTCTCTGTTCAATGCAGTTTTTAATAAGATATATATTTGGGGAGCTATGGGGAGAGCTACCTATAAAACGAAGTATTTCACTTATTATTTACTTAACACACGAAATATATACAAAACAGTGGATTAGTATAAAGAAACGATTATTTTTTGCTATACTTGAAATTGAAATATCTCACTTATCATTTACTTTACAGCATGTACAATACAAAAACCGTACGAAGTACGGGTACTCCAGCTAGTCATAAATAAAAATTTAAACGAAATGTGAATTATCACACATTTCAGTCCTTTGTAGGTATTTAATAAGTAACAGAAGTCAACAGAATGCAAATTAAATCAACATATTTTGATCATTTGTATTTATTATTTGAGTGCAAAGAGCTTCTATTTAATGTTTTAAATAGTTTGCAAAAATGTCGTCAAGAAAATTTAAATTAAATAATCCCAGCGATTTTTTCTGCATTTTCTTTGTATCAGTCTTCATTAAATTAAATTAAATTATACTCTATCTGAAAGACTGATAGTAATATATCATTTTGTTAGGCAGTCACCAATGGCGTGCACATTTTAAACACGTTTAAATTGGTTTTGTGTATTTCTATATTACTATTTATCATTTTATTAAACGCACGGCTGTGACCATATTTATCATATCATTAAACACACCCCTGTTAACATATTTTTCCTCAAAATTTTAGGGTCAAATTTTTATGGTCTATTGTTTTTAACCCTAGTTCGTATTCCCATGTTATATGTGCGGCACACTCGGTTGTTTTTAACAATATTTCGTTTCGAACTATTCATATTTTGTCGCTTTTGTTTTGACGCTTCTGTGTGATAATACAATAACTTTTTACAAATAATAAATGTTATTACTATCAGTCTTTCGGAAATAGAGTATAATAAGAAATAAATGGCTTCATATTTTTTTTTTTTTTTCAATTATAGAAAAGTATTTCTCACTATTAACAATGGGCTATTTGTTTTATAAGTATTTCACTACTATAAATTATTTATTTCTCTTTGATATCTCAAAAGCAAGACGTATAATAGCAGGGCATGACTCGATTATTAGCTGTTAAAGATTATTTTATTTTATTTTTAATTTCAAAAATGGACTACCTTAGTCATAAATACAAAAAATGCGTAACATTAATCGCCATAATTTACCCATAAATTAAAAAAAAATAATGAATTTTATCAAAAACACATATTACAAGCTACACATTTTTATTAATCTTAAGATAAATTATTAATAAATTCAATTTTTTATGTAGAATATTCTCAAATTTCAAGAACATGATACAGCTTTATAAAATTACGAAACTTTTATAATATCGTTAATTAAAAATTCCGTGTAAAACGCTAAAACATTATCCGACAACAATTCATTAAAGAAAAAATTTTGTTAAACATAATTTATTATAAAGTAAATACTAATTCCCTTTTATGTAAATTGAACTTTCCGTGGCACCGTGGTAAGACGGTTTTCTACGGAACATAGGGACACAGGTTCGAATCCCCTATTTCGGAATTTTCATCTTACCATACTGTAGAGTCGACCGAGGGGTAAACTGTAAACAACCATGTCCAAGAAATATAGGCGTATTATTTGAACATTTTTATACAAAACTATATAAATATAAAAGTTATTTGCAACCCACAAATATATTTAAAAATTGTTGTCTGATATCTATTATTAAGTTATTGAGCGATTACATTTTTAATACATTTATAAATACCCCATTTGATAGATACAAATTTGGTTCAAAATTTGATGTATAGATTGTTACTAATTTTATTTTAGATTATTAGTTTTAAGAAACTTGTAATCTCTGGGGATTATATGTTGCGCTAAATTCATTAACTCGTGTGGCTTCGTTGCAGACACGTTTCACGATTCTCTACCATTCCCCTTAAAAAAAAAGTAACAGAAACTCATATCGGAAGACATAGTAAAGAACCAGCAGTATCAATCCAACGATAAAAAACTATTTACTAGCACATTTAAAGTCAGTTAAAATGATAGAAGAATATATTATAACTAG
This sequence comes from Liopterus haemorrhoidalis, assembly GCA_963971575.1. Taxonomy (NCBI): domain Eukaryota; kingdom Metazoa; phylum Arthropoda; class Insecta; order Coleoptera; family Dytiscidae; genus Liopterus; species Liopterus haemorrhoidalis. Next base: position 52,997,256 of record OZ020612.1, read on the forward strand.
TGCACCCGTTGCCAACTGTGTTGGCCAATAAATCGTTACCTTAATATGGAACTTTCTTGACGCCTCTGGCTTTTTTCTCTAGCCATACGCCTTACTTCATTCAATTAAAATTGAACTCTTCGCCTATTATTAAAAACTGGACAAAATATAAGTATTATTCCGAATTATTTATTCTTTTTAAGCTGGGAAAACAATTTATTTTTACTCAGTGCATTACATATATTTTGTTAAAACTAAAAAGGATTTGAGACGTTAGTTTATTCTTATGAAACCCTGGACTTACCCTTTCTATATGTAATTATAATCGTAGATTCTTAGGAAATAAATCTGCAAAATATTGTTCATATCGGTCAAAGCATGTGTCTAGAGTTTCTTGTTTCTGCCTACGAAACCCTAGACTATATGTAATTATATTCGCAGATTCTTATGGAATAAATCTGCAAAATATTGTTCATATCGGTCAAAGCATGTGTCTAGCGTTTCTTGTTTATGCTTACGAAATCCTAGACATTTCTATATGTAATTATATTCGCAGATTCTTAGGGCATAAATCTGCAAAATATTTTTCATATCGGTCAAAGCATGTGTCTAGAGTTTCTTGTTTATGCTTACGAAACCCTAGACATTTCTATATGTAATTATATTTGTAGATTCTTAGAGAATAAATCAGCAAAATATTGTTCATATTGGTCAAAGGATATAGGAGTGTCTATAGTTTCTTGTTTATGCCTACAAAATTCCAATACTAACTCCCCGTAATTATATTTGTAGATTCTTAGAGAATAGATCTGCAAAATATTGTTCATATCGGTCAAAGGATATAGAATTGTCTAGTTTCTTGTTTATGCCTACGAAACCCTAGATATTTCTATATGTGATATGGCGATATTTGTAGATTGTTGGAGAATAAATCTGCAAAATATTGTTCATATCGGTCAAAGCATATAGCAATGTCTAGAGTTTTTTGTTTATGCCTACGAAATCTGACGAATCATCACGAACCAACGAACGGCCAGGATAAGCTCATTATAATATAGGGATTACAACGAAATAATAGATAATTCGCGAAAAGTTCGTAATGGGCAACGTAAGGTACGTGGAACCGTAGAACCGTAGAAAATTAATAGATCATTTTAGTGTGACATCACAACTGTCAAACGAGCATTTAAAAATGGCAGAGATAGGACAAGTAGTATATTAACTTGCCCTTGTTTACGGGATTATGTATAAAAACATAAAAAATGCCAAGTTTTTGTGCAACTGCACAAAAACGCTCCAATGTTGTTACAAGTAGGGGTATTTGTGATAAATAAAAAGGATAAATTCACAAAAATTGCTCTGTATTTCAGCTCCACTTTTCAACTTTTAGACTGAATATAATCAATATACTATCACAATATAGCAATATGATTCACTAAATGTTTATACACAACTTAACAAAAATCACATAAAACACTAAACTCCTATATCGCAAGTGCTAAACAACTTGTTTGTTTTTTAGAGGCCTTACCTCCGCCATTTTGAAATGCTACAGGTCACGTGATAATGACCTATAATTCAAGTTAAAATAATATGTTCTTGTATGTTGTTTTGACTCGAGTTAGCCATAACTCGAGTAAAAATATTTAGTTATTCAGCCATACCATAACTTCGTTACATATTCCTAACTGCTAACTAAATATTACCAGCAAAACCAAAATGTTATTTGAGTTTTTGAGGTTAAGTACAACACCTTAGGGAATAGTTTCTGGTTGTATCCTTCTATTGCAGACACCCAATATCTTCATTCTATGTTGTGTAAACAATTAAGTATGACCTACATAATTCTGTCACTACTGTACTCTCTAGATGTCTCTTATTGTTGGTGTCAGATTGCGAATGTTATCCAGTATTTAATATAACCTAGCAACATGGACACTTCACCATACACTTCTGGAGGTTAATTTCTGAGTATATACTTACAAAATTTCAATATTCTAGTATGTAAGTTTGTAATTACAGCTATATTGTAATTATATAAATTGAATATTGTAGTGAATTATCTAATTAAGCATTCCTTTGATCAAGTTGGCAATACTGAGATAGCAGATCGAACAATAGCTAGAAACATTAGAAATGCTAATGTTGGTAGAATTAATCCCTGGAGTTTCTCATGTGATACACACAACAATTAATCAATCCGTTTGGAACAGAATATATTGCGTTTCTATGTTCAGTAGAGCAAATTTTTTTGAACCATTAAATAAGTATACCATAAATATTTTTGCTTCATTTCAAGTTTATGACTGCTATATTTTATATTATTATATGAACAAAAAAGCACAAATGTTCGTTTGTTAATTGCTGAATCAACTTGATAAAGTTTTTGTTCGCAAAAAAGGGGATCCTTTTCAACTACTAAAGCTATAAATAATTTCTTGTACACGGAGATTTAAACTGTATTTAAATCATTTCTAAAACGAAAAGTAATGTTGTTTGCATAATGTGATTTTCATAAACCATTTAATATAACTATTTAACATAAAAATAATAGATACTTAGTAAAAGCCGTGATTTGATAATATATTCTAAAAATTTTAAATAAAAACGAGGGTTAGGTATACCAAACATCAAAATGTACATATAGGGGAAAAATTTTAAGATCGTAGCGCCACGCGGATTTTTTTGAAACCATTCTAAATCAGATACCACTTGATATTTACTAGTAAATAATAGCGAAAAGTGTATCAAAAAACGACAAAAAATAAATAATTGTTTGGGATTTTCTGATTTTGTGAAGTGACATTACTTGTAAACATCTAAAATACTACATTTTGTGATCTGGTTTTAAGTTATGGCGGTTTTCCATTGTCGATTATTTTAACTATATTGGGGGAAATAATAATTCCCGTGTTGTTTACCAAGGGGTAGAAATCTACAATGCTGGGCATATAATATTGTGTGGAGTCACTGAAATAACAGAGAGTTCATAAAGATTTATGCATTATGCCTACAAACTTGTGCATTACAAACCCACACACAATAACAGGAATTTTCAAGATATGCGATAATAAATACAAAATTGAAAATATTTTTTGTAGTCACTATCATTAAAATGTAATGAGCAAACTTTGATACAAGGGCTCACTTTTTTTCCAATTTTTAAATTGTTTATCTAAACATCGCGTCGATTCCTAACCTCTTGCTTTCCCAATTTTGTTTCGAACCATACGGTGTCTGATATTAGTGGAAACAAATGAAACGATATTTCCGGGTTTCTTCTTTTCAATGAATTGCACATAGGCACACAACAATATGTATTATACATTTTTCAATGATTATAATAAAACTTTAAAAACAAACTTCATACAAAACCAATACACAAAACGAAATGTTATATGATGTACACAAGTTCATGAAACGCTCACCAGATGGTAGGGTGCTTAGCTGCAAATCCCTATAGTTTTATATAAACATATATGGAAGGAATATATGGCAGATAAAGGAGAAGAACTGCAAATTTGACTAAATTAAAATTAGTAGCTTTCTCTCTCCTACCAACCTAAATTAAGCACAAACGTTAAGATGCGTCTAAAAATATGACCTGGACTGTAAGTTTAGAAACAACTAAGCGTATATATCTGCAGTGATAAAACAATCAAATAAGACAACAATAATATTTGGATGCCTAAGGGACTGTATCTGGAAAAGCAAATGCAAACTCTATCAAGTGAAATAAAAATTTACAATGCAATAGTACACTCGACCCTCAAATATCCAATTGAAACAAAGCAAACCAAGAATAAATGGGAAATGCAGAAATAAAAATATTGAGATGAATAGGGCATAGGTACTCTCAGAGATAGGCAGACCGACAAGTCTACAGAGAAAAGTGTAATGGAAATGTATTTGAGAAAAAATCAGCTGTGGCCACCACAGGACCGACCGCCACATGGCCATCACAAAGTACTTGTTTAATTTATGCTGCTTTATCAGAAAATGTCTTAAATAAAAGTTGTTAGTTATTACTTTTATAGCAACTTTTGTTAAATAATTTTTATCGAAATATTTCTCTGTTGTGAAATATTCGCAAAAATCTTAAAACCGACACGAGTTAACTCCCATTTCTAGCTAACCGATTTTTACCAAAAGTTGATCAACTCGTGCCATTGATGTCAAAAGCTGAAATATGAAGTTTCATAAAAATCTTTTTTGCCGAATTTGTTCTGCATGTGTACACGGACCGACAGACAGACAGACACACAGATAGACCGACAGACATCATGCTAAAAATAGTCAAAACGTTATGTAGGGACCTCAATTCGTGGAGATCCATCGAAATCTCGAAATGTCAAAATCGGTATCATCACAATACCTCCCTTATATATTTTGGCGGTCGGTAAAAAGTCTCATTTGTATGGAAGGGCGACAAAGAGGACAGAAACAACCCGGACGACCCCCCCTAGAGGTTGACACACAGCTGGTTCTCATCTTTAATCGAATAGTCCAGAAAAACAAAAGATCTTGTCAAATCTATCGACATAACAACTAATGAACTTAAAAATCAAATTTGTCCTTGAAATCCTGTACTGTCGGTCTGTTTCGAAAAATTTCAATACAACCATTCGATTCTTTGGGTTAACTTTGGTCATCAAAATATCTTTCCCAACTTGCTCACATGTCACGTTATCCAGAAAAATCGTATTCCCTCCATCTTGATACACCTGTATATTTGTTATTATAAAATTTATACTTCTTATATATGTACTATTAAATGTACAATATACTGAAGCTGGCTAATATCGATGGTCAAAAATAAATAAATTTATAAAAAAAATGTTTGAGCTGCAAATCTTACTTTGATTTAGTTATTGTTTAGCTCTTACATTATATCTATCACTAATTTTTTTCAGAACATCTCTCTTTTGGATTTGTCCATTAGTTATTATGTCAGTGATCAAATGCTGTCAAAAGAAGAAGATATATCGAAGTAATGATTCAAGAAAAAAATATATATAATAATTTTTAACTCAAGTTACATTAAGAACATTGAAAATAAGCTCCGTGGAGACCTATGATTACTTCTTCACGTTGTGGTAGGTGTTGATCGCTCTTTAATACTCCACTGAAGTTAATCTTTTGAAAGTGTCAAGTCATATTGGAAACTTTAGTCGGCTTATATTCTGTGTATGATGATTCCCAACTAACTTCTGGAAACTTAAAAATCTATTAAGAAACTAAAAGTTTTCCAGCATTAAATGCACTGAAATGTTGCCACGCAGTGGCGTAGCTACCGCAAGGCCAGTGTAAGCAAAGCTTACGGGCCCTCAAGCAACTGGGGCCCGGATTGAGCTTTGAAAATTTGCAATTAAAGGTAAGACCGCACTAGGCGGAACTACACTGCACGGCACGACACGGCGCGTCAGAATTTGTGAGAAAGTCACTTAGTAGAGCTGTGCAGTGCCGCGTAGCGTAGTGCGTGATATGTCATACAAATTCAATTAAATAATATTTGTCTGCGTCGCTCCGCTGCAGTGCAATTCCGCCTAGTGCGGTCTTACCTTAAGGCTTCGAAAATTTGGCAATTAAGAATATAGCACTTAAAAAAATTGTTTATAAAAATTTTACTATTTTTCCAAATGTATTTAGTTATGTATGCATTTAATTCTCGAAGTGCAGGGTCCCTAGGTCCTAGACGCGCGGCGCTCCGCGCTCAACTAAACGCACATGCGTTTTGCCAAATAGAATAGAATAGTAATAGAGGCGCTACGTATGAAGGTTCGGCGAGCGAAAACGGCACATATTTCCCCCTCCCTAATGAGTCCCATGTGCGGCCGTCTAGTTGGAGTTGGCCCCAGAAGACCAGAACGCTCACTAAGGGGTTTTGTCTGGACACGATTTTGTTCTTGCTTCTGTGAAGGCGCGAAGCTAACGGAGTACTATCAAACACACGCAACGTTTTTGTTTACTTCAAAGAGCTTACTTGAACCTTAAAGTGGGAAACAGAATGCACCGAGTTCTACGACGCGTTAACGGCGTACGTACGGCGCCATCTGTCAGAAGAAAGTTAAAACCAAGCTGTCGTACGCAAGTGCACAGAATGAACAACGTCCTCCGGCGTTCGAACGCCGTTGATACTGAATATTCGTCAACTTCCAACTTTTGACGCCGTTGAACGTTGACGCAGAACACCTAACCTCAGTTTTTACTGAATGGTAAAGTGTTTGTATGTATAAATAACTTGCATACAACATAAATAACATCACACACAAGTCTTCATCATCCATTATACTTTTAATAAAAGAGAGCGCACGTATAAACACAGATATAGGTTGTCAAGTGACACTTGACGGCGTTAAAAATTATTGCATTGTGTGCAGGCGAAAATTCAACAGCGTTCTCAACGGCGCTAACGCAACGCCGTCGCAAATGACGCCGCGCTGACGGCGTAGCGCGCTGTGCATTCTGTTCCAGGCTTAAATCTAGCGTTTATCAACACGGGATGACTCATATTGTAATTCTATAATTAGACCGATGTCATTTTACAAATTTTGCTGGATATATATCGTATCACTAACCGAGAAACATAATTCCAACGTAATTCTATAATTAGACCGATGTCATTTTGCAAATTTTGCTGGATATGGTGGGGGTAGTTTCGCGGGACCGGGGGCCCTTCCTGATATTTGCCTACAGGCCCAAAAATCGTAGCTACGCCACTGTTGCCACGGACTGACGTATCTGATAACTTAAACTTCTGTGGAGAATTAAAAGGACAAATATAATAAAATTAATAGGTTGACGGGTCTATTCTCCTTTATAAAAAGTTAAAAATAAACCACATGGTCGAAGTTAAAAAAATTTAACCACGCTTTACAATATTTTGTTATTCTGTAACTCTATGGCGTTAAAATTTTAACCTTGATGCGGTTAATTCAGTAGGATATATTTGGAATTTTAATTCCACCCAAATACTCGGGTCTATTATGTATCTTAGAAAGTTAAAAATTAACCTCAAGGTCGAATTAAAAAAATTTAACCACGCTTTACAAAATTTTGTTATTCTGTAATTCTATGGCCTTGAAACTTCTATGTGGTTAATTCAGTAGGTTATATTTGTAATTTTAACCAGCTGTATTTCTAGCTTCTAAACGTCAAACAGCAAAAAAAATCCATTTTTAGAATTAATCATGGCAGGTCAATTTATTTTAAACCAATTATTACCAGCCAAATTGAACAAGAAGTTAATAAGTGAAAAATTAATATAGGTGAATAAAAAAATATATATAAAAGCTTTTTAGGATATCAGTTTGAATTAAACAAAGGCAACTGCGCGATATGATTGACCCTTTTAATTTACCTGAAAAAACATTTTAAAATATTTTCATTTGTCTAAAACATTTAATGAATATCTCGTTTCACAAATGTTGTATTTTTTTTTTTTTATAATCCGAGAAGAACCAGAAGACTTCCTGTAGTATTGCCAAAGCCGTAGCAATGTTTTTGGCACCCTTGGCAAATAAATTAATTTAACTTAAAATATCGCCCTTTTTATCTTCTTTCATTTTATTTTAGGTGGGCATCATTTTTATTGTAATAAACAGATGAAAATACAAAGGATGAAGGAATGGCCTAAAAAAAAAAACAAAGGTCTTAATTTCTAAAATACAAGTGATGCCTAAAAAAAAGGTCCTCACTTCTAAAATACAAGTGATGACCAAAAACAAAGAAACAAACAAAACACACGATGGCGACCCTCATCAGACCTCACGCCCCAATACCAGGGCGTTGCTACGGCTCTGAATATTGCAAGTAAATATTTAAAACATCAAAATTGTGATACATTTATAAATTTTGATTTTTGTGTTTGTTTAAAAATTAATATAAAAATATAACCTGAAAATAAAAGTATTTTAATATTGAGAAGTTACATTACCGTTGGCGGCGCTGTACTCCAAGGCAATATGGCTGTCGTGTCTAGTATTCAGCTGCCAATATGCTAATAGCGAACAGGTTAATTTAAGCCCAGTACATTTTTATTTTATAAAAATGCGAGTAAATATTTGAGAAATGTTTTAATTTTTACGCGCTACACTTTTATTGAGGTGTATAACAAAAGGTGGGCATCAAATTACACAATTTAAAGTTTAATTTCAGTAGATTTATTGAAGTGTAATTTGTAGTTGAGCAGGTGTTAAATGCCGGGCATTTAATTTTATGTGGTACATCTGAGTGTCGGTCATCTGAATTTACAATATATGGATTATGTTTGTAAACAAGTGCATTATGTTCATTGCCTAATGAAATAAAATTAGTTTTAGTTGGACAGAAGCAGCTAATATTATTAATATATTAGTGCAGTTTAGTTTTTCTGCGACAAATGTAATGACCAAACTCGCAATATATGCTGTTTAACTCAAAATATATTTCCATGCCTTCCTCCAGTCCATAACCAAATCTTTTCCAAGCTGGACTTAATATTAACTTTCCTTCCATTTTTCTTAAGAAAAGAAAAAAACTAAGATGCCTATCTTTGTCCTGTCTTGAATGACAGCCAAAAACACTACAATTTGTTCTAATTTTATAATTTTTCACAACTTCTATCGACATTCTAACAAAAAATCAACACATATGTAATGAGTTCAAATAATACTAGACCGCCTAGTACAATATTTGACCATCAGATTCCGTATCCGAGCATGTCAGTTCTCAATAGAAGAAAGAAAAAATATAGATACATTTGCATGTTACGGTAACTTTCTGCAGCCATAATTATTTGTAGTATTGTATATTTCCGCAATATAGATTTATTATATTTGAACGTTGTTGATTCACAATTCAACCATAACTCTTGTTTACATTAAAACCACACTTACACCAGAAAAATACGTTTCCTTGTAGATAATTTCACAACATACTTTTAACCATAAGGTTATAAATCCGCTGTGGCCACCACAGGACCGACCGCCATCATAAAGTACTTGTATAAAATACATTGTAGCAGCACAGTAGAAATAACTTGGCCTAATATTTTCTAACAGAGATATTATTTATCATGACCATGGAAACGTTACATGTAAGTATGAAAATATTGAGACAGGCTGGGCGGGGTTATGCAATTTTCAAAATCTTAATGAACCTTGCTATATAAAAAAAAAATACTGCACATATTTAGAAACCTAAATAATTGTATTAGCCACTCGAATTAAAATTAACAAAAAAAAAAATTTTAACATAAAATTTATTTTGGCATCCCAAACAATCATCATTCACTTACTAAAACCTGCGAAACCTTGAAATGTTGTGAAAATTCACACTTCACATCAATTTTTTAATTTTCAATTGTTAGTACTTTTCGACAATTTTATTTGATGGACTATTAATAAAGTTGTGTGCTAGCCACTAAATCTTCAATTTTTTTTCTAAACTATTTAAAGTCTGAGGATTTCAAAAATTCGCAGGTCTCTATCTCTTACCGTTTTTGAGATATGATTGTTTGGAAAATTAAAGTTGGCATTTCCATATTTAAAAAAATGATAAAAACATAATAATATTAAAAAAAGAATAAGTAAAATAATGTAAACCTATGTTTGTTAATAATAATAATAATAATAATAGTTTATTTATTTAGCTAATGCTAGTAAGATCCATATTAACAAACATAAACATATAAACATTATAATAAACATTCAAATCAAATTTAATCCTTATTTTGTCAATTTAAACCATTATTTGTCCACTTAGTTCATGCAAAACGTGATTTTTGTCAAATTTAAATATCGATATTTCGTAATTTAGCGCTTTAAAATTTTAATAACATATTTGAATTAATTGTTTGGGACCTCAAAAATAAGTAGGTCGTAAAATTAGGTTCCAAACTTGTTGCCAGTGATGGGCGCGTAGAATACATGATGTAGACTAATGTAGATTTTACGCGTAAACATGTCAAGTAGAATATGCCTTTGTTTACGTGTCGAATGTAGAATGTAAACTGTACATGCGCAATACGTTTAAATGTAATATTTGAAATAATAGAATGGTAATAGTTTAAATTTACTTTAATATTTATGTTTATTTCAATTTTATGTAGTTCTAATTACATATATTGTTTCCAAAAATGTTATGTCACAAATCGTATGTTGTTATGGACAACATAAATTACTTGGTTTCTGTCTGTATAAACTACAAAAGTAAAATTAAAATTAAAAGTTAGCAGTTGTTTTAATCACGAAGGATCAGGAAGCTGTCAAAAATATTAAATTTGAGTTCTTTACTTCTTCTTCTACTTAAAACTGGCGGTATTTTATTTTTTAAACGTTACATAACCTCATTTTTCATTATTCTACGCCAGATTCTACGTGTCTACACAGTCTACACTTCTCTACGCTGTCTACGGTAAATTTACACGTAGACGTAAAAAATTCAAGTTTACGCGTAGACGCCCATCTCTGCTTGTTGCAAATTGGTTTGTAATGTTTTCAACAATAATTTCAAAACTGTATTACTGTGATAAATCATATTTTGAATGTTATCTTCTCAAATATTTTTAATATCAGCCCTGCCTACGAAATCCTGTAAACTATGAAAATTCACAGTTTATATATTTTTTCAAATGAACAGGTTTCGTCGCATAAATGTTTACGTAATTCCTGCTAATGATATAAAAATAAAATTTCCTTATCAACTTATTTAACAGGATTAATTATTTTTTTAATCCCATACTAATTCATTTGTGGTTAACAAAACATCGAGATAACATTAAAATGTCTTTCTTATAAATTCTAAGTTATTTTTTTTACGTACCTATGTATATTAATATTGAATATATTGGGTCTCGTGAAAGTGTAGTTATTTTTGGAAATTTGGGTATTAAATCAAGAACTATATCTCAAAAATGGTAAGAAATAGAGACCTAAGGTTTATATCTTTAAAAATTTTTGTTTTACGATGTCTTTTCTGTAATATTTGGTCCGTATTGACCTAAAACTAATTGGTACAATTTTGATTTTATTTTGTAAATGTCAAAAATTCATATCTCAAAAATGGTAAGAGGTAGAGACCTGAGGTTTGAATTTTTGGAATTCTTACACCTTGTTTTGTCGAAAAATTAATGTTTGGGCCGTAATGATCTAAAACTATTGAAAGTTTTGATTTTTTTGTAATTTTAAAAATTCATATCTCAAAAAAGGTAAGACATAGAGATTTGAGGTTTGAATTTTTGGATTTCTCACACCTTATTTTGTTTAGAAAAAATTAATGTTTAGTCCGTAATGACCTAAAACTATTGATAATTTTGATTTTTTTGTAATTTAAAAAATTCATATCTCAAAAAAGGTAAGAAATAGAGACTTGATGTTTGAATTTTTGGAATTCTCACACCTTGTTTTGTCTAGAAAAATATAATGTTTGGTCCGTAATGACCTAAAATTATTTGGGAAAATTTTGATTCTTTTTGGAATTTAAAAAAATTCATATCATAAAAGGTAGAAATAGACTTGAGGTTTGAATTTTTGGAATTATCACATCTTATTTTGTCTAGAAAAAATTAATTTTTGGTCCGTAATAACCTAAAACTATTAGCGAAAAATTTGGAAAAATGTTTAAATTTTTTTTTTCGTTTTATCAAAAAATGTCTCAAATAAAAGTTGTTAGTTATTGCTTTTATAGCCTTTGTTCAATAAATTTTTTCGAAATATTTTTCTGTTGTGAAATATTCGCAAAAATCTTAAAATCGACACGAGAAAACTCCCATTTTTAGTCAATCGATTTTTACCAAAAGTTGATCAACTCGTGCCATTGATGGCAGAAGCTTAAATATGAAGTTTCATAAAAATCCTTTCAGCCGAATTTGCTCTGCACGTGTACACAGACAGACAGACAGACGGACGGACGGACGGACGGACCGACAGACAGACGGACCGACAGACATCATGCTAAAAATAGTCGAAACGTTATTATGTAGGGACCTCAATTCGTGAAGATCCATCGAAATCTCGAAACGTCAAAATCGGTATGATCACAATACCTCCCTTATACCAATATGTTGGCGATCGGTAAAAAGTTAGAAGTTAACACTTGGGTTATAACCTGAGATACATAATAATAGGAAATAAGGTCAAAATTTATTCTATTTTAATTCCTTGTTAAAATGTTACTTTTTAACCATAACACACTCTACACTCTACAAAAAACAAAAAAAGGGTCATACCCAGACATGCGATACATGGTTTCCGAAGTATTTTTGCTCGTTGATCACGAATCTGTGGTCGGTTTGTCTCCATCAGGTCCTCAAACCTTGCTAAGGTCAGGATCAAGGTCAAATCCGAAAATTTGATTAAAAAAATCTAAAAAAATTCATATGGGGGTTTTTGAGGTCGCTGATTACGAATCCAGTGACCGTATTTCAAATATTTAAACCGCAGGTATCTATCGTGTACCGTTTTCATGATAGAATTTTTTGAAATTTTGAAAAAATGAAATAAAAATCCAAATTTTTTTTTTTCTTAAAAATGAAATCTAAGGCTATTTAGGACCTCAGGATGATAAAATTCCGACCGCAGGTCTTTAGCTATCATAGTTTTTAAGGTGTGTCCGTAATTTTTTTTAGAATTTTTGGAGGTGTTTCGGCCATTTGACCTTGAACAGATTTTGACCTTATCTTGATAAGGTCAAACGGACACTGGATTCCTAATCAGCGACCTCAAAAACCCCCATATGAATTTTTTTAGATTTTTTTAATCAAATTTTCGGATTTGACCTTAGCAAGGTTTGAGAACCTGATGGAGATAAACCGACCACAGATTCGTGATCAGCGAGCAAAAATACTTCGGAAACCATGTATCGCATGTCTGGGTATGACCCTTTTTTTTGTAGAGCTGTGTAATTTTTAACCACAAAAGTTATAGACCGGGAGCTCATGACAGTTTTTGGTCTCCGATTTCATACAGCATGCCTTTTGGAGGAGAGAATATTTACCCTGTGACAACAAAAAAAGGATGGTACTAAACCCCTGCACGCTTTCCGGTCATAGGGAAAATTGCATTTCCACTTAAACATAAAATTTTTGTGCTTTTCTCTGATTTAATATTGCTTGCCCTTTTGTCAAAAGAAAGTTATAACAAATTTAAAGTCTTTTAAATATATACATGCGATTCGGAGGGTCCCAAAGGGCTCAAACGGTCATGTGATCTTGTAATAAAAAAATATGATTTTCCGCGTTTTCATACAGCATGCCTATAATTAAAAGACTTTAAATTTGTTATAACTTTCTTTTGACAAAAGGGCAAGCAATATTAAATCAGAGAAAAACACAAAAATTTTGTGCAAGTGGAAATGCAATTTTCCCTATGACCGGAAAGCGTGCAGGGGTTAGTACCATCCCTTTTTTGTTGTCACAGGGTAAATATTCTCTCCTCCAAAACGCATGCTGTATGAAATCGGAGACCAAAAATGTCATGAGCTCCCGGTCTAATATGTAATAGACCCGTGTAGGAGTTAAAAAAGAAATCATTGTTTTTATTATTCACATCCATTATGCTTGAAAACAATACGTGCAACATTAGGTTAGTTATTTATAAAAATCGTGAACTAATCGATATTCCAGTTAGTAATTGTTAGAGATCCAATTAGTCGATAATCAACGCCTACTGTTTACTCATCTACTGCATTCATTTATTTTACATACACATGTTGGATTCCATTTCAGACTTTTTCTCAAACAAAATGTAATTTTCAACACGAATGAATAATAATTACAAATAAATGGTAATTTAAAATAAATAAAAATAACGTAATCCACTTTTACCAAACTATTTATAGAATAAATTGTTTAAATCGGATAGTAAAAAACGAAATCATCATTATCAAAACGACAATCTAGATTGAATCTTTGACGAAAATTATTTAATCTACGGCCATAATAAATGTTAAAAATAAATAAACTGCTCATATTGACACGTCATGAAATATTAGTTTTCATATTCCACGTATAGGGGAATCTTTTTAAAATCGCAGCGCCATATGCGGCAAAGCTGGAACACTCGATAGTGTCATTTAACTGTTACTCGTGTAATAATTATACTATTCTAAAGAAATTTCAAGGAAATTTTTAGTTTTTTATTGTTTTTTAATTCTTTTTGACTGTCTGTCAATATAATAGCAACAAATATATAGTAAATATATCAGTAAAAATTAATATCTCTGACTGAAAAAGTAGAAGGGCCTTTTAATATATCAACTGATGATTTAGGCAAATTTTGGGTCGGGTAAATGATTTTTTTCAATCTTTTCTTAGACGTAAAAGAACACTTTCCATAAAATGCAACGAGCAAACGTGGATGCATGGGCTTGGATTTTTGCCCATTTTCAGTTTTTGCGTCCCAAAAATCCACTTTCTCTCTGCCTCCAAACGTCGTTCCAATTGATATTTTTTTCGATTTAGGTAAATTATGGACGTTTAAGAAGGATTCTTCCTTATTCACGATTTACATTGCGGCACACAACAAAATTGATTTTTTTTTTCTATTACTCACAAAAATAAAACACAAACAACAAAAAAACACGTATTTCTCCATTGAACAAAACAAAACAATGTCATTCTCGTATCTTCCGCAAATTGCCACCAGATGTCAGGACGCTTAGGAAGTTTCCCCTATTAGAATTGAGAAGTGACATTACCGGTGGCGGCGCTGTGATCGAATAAAATATGATTGACGACAGTAGTACTTAGCTGTTAATTTGCAGATAGCAAACCGATTAAATGAAGCACAATATGTTTTTATTTTATTAAAATGGGAGTAAATATTTGCGACATTTTTAATTTTTTAAGCGCTATACATTTATCGAGGTGTACAACAGAATCATCTCGTGAAATTTTGGACTTAATATTAATTTTCACTACATTTTTTCTTAGGAAAAGTAAAAAAGATGCCTATCTTTGTCCTTTCTTAAATGACAGCCAAAAACACTACAATTTGTTCTACTTTTATAGTTTTTCACAAATTCTGTCCATATTGTAACAAAAATTTAACACTAAATGTTTTGATGTGAATCTGAGACAAGCAGACAGAATTAATTTTTTGTGGATATCGTCTTACAATCACCTGATACTTGTAGAAACGAAGTATGAGGACAAACAAATAAAAAACAGATAAAGCCTTCAATTTTATTTATAGAGGTTTGAAATGAAAAACACGGAAAACTATTTATTCGCTGTCATCTCTTCCATTTTCTTTGTCAAGTAATAAAAAGGTCACAAAAGTGAAAAATAAAACTGATGTAAGTTTAAAATGCATGAAAATTTTCTACATTTTCTTCAATGCGTAAATGAAAAGAATGTGGTATTCTTTTTTTAATTCAAGGTTGAGAAAAACATTTCAGTTACTTAAGAAAATATACACACCACAAGGTTTTAAAATAAAAATTGATTTTCGTTTACTTGCCCAAGGCAAGTGGCAATCTTTTCCTTCAAAGATTGCTTTCAAAAATAAATAAACACAAAAAAAATATAAAAATGTAAAAAAACAGAACTTCAACTCACCTGAATGCCTTTAAAAAATACATTGGTGGAAGTTACGGAAGTATGCAGTGTTTTTAGGAAACGTTTAAGCTTTGCTACCTTTCTTATTAGAAGAGATACGAAGACATTTAAAATAGGAAAGATCACAGATTTATAAGAAATCTTTCTGATGCACGTTACGGCGTAATTTAGACGCATTTTATTGTTTTAACACTTAATGTCAAACTCTCATGTCAAAATTCGATACAAACAATTAAGCTGTGCGTTAGATACACTTGAAAATTGGACAATTATAGGAAGTTCCAGGTAGTAATTAAAGTGTAAATAAAAGTAAATATATAAATATGGAAAATGTATATTGAATAATTTTTACATCTGTCAATCTTATTTATAAACAACACAACACACAATAAACAAAAGCCTACAGCGCGAAATATTGGCGCTTAAATTTAAACTTCCCAACACCCCTTCTCGCCAATGAAGCGCGGCATTCTAGTGCCACAGTTCTAGTTTCTTGCAGCACTTCTCAAACAAGCCTCGGCACAGAGGTTTGGTGAATATATCAGCCACCATCTCATCAGTGGGGCAATATTCCATTTTGATGATGCCTTTCTCTCGAAGATCTCTCAGATAATGGTGGTGAATGTCGATGTGTTTTGTTCTTTGGCCACACCGTTCCGACGCCACCAACTTGATGCATCCTTGGTTATCCTCGTACACCGTTGTTGCACCGACTACTGACTCTCCTATGTCTTGCAACAGTTGTCGTAGCCATACCAGCTCTCTTGCAGCTCTCGATGCAGCAATATACTCTGCTTCAGTAGAGGACATAGCCACGGTACTCTGTTTATGGCTGGACCACGCAATGACATTACGACCAATAACGAAAACATGTCCGCTCGTTGACTTTCGATCACGCCGGTCGCCGGCCCAATCGGCATCTACGTAGCATTTCATAATCATCGATCCACTTGATGATAAACGCAGCTGTTTCGACTGGGTGGCCTTCAAATAACGCATCACGCGCTTAGCTGCATTCCAATCCCTTTCGGTTGGTTTTTCTACACTCCTGCACAGGTAACCGACCGCAACTGCAATATCCGGCCGCGTTACTGTTGCTAAGTACAATAGTGATCCCACTACTTTTCTATACATGTGGTTATTTGGTAGCTCCTTGCTCTCAGTGGAAGTAGATGACGGAAAACCTGTCTCCATGGGCGTTGCCACAGGTCTTGCGTCTTGCATGCCCTGCTCCTCAAGTAATTGTCTAATTTTTGTAGACTGTCCCAACAAAAAGGACCCATCTTCATCTCGATCAATTTGCACTCCAAGGTAGAAATGCACATCTCCCAGATCTTTCATCTGAAAATGGCCCTGGAGTTGATCATTAACCCGTTTGGTTACTTCTGGTGTGGTTCCAACAACAAGGATATCATCTACATATAGGAGTACATATGTTACCCCCTCTTTTTCTTGACGTGTGTAAAGACACTGGTCAGCATTTCCACGCTGAAAGCCTAGTTGCTGGAATGCTTCTGTAACTGTACGATTCCACGCACGAGCTGCCTGCTTAAGACCATAGAGGCTCTTCTTTAGTTTCAGCACTTTTCCCTCTTGGCCTGTCTTCTGTAAACCTTGAGGTTGCTCGAGATAAAGTTCTTCCTCCAAGTCACCATTTAGATAAGCACACTTGACGTCGAGGTGCCTGACGTGCAACTTCTGGGTCGCTGCCACCGCCAGTAAAACTCGCACAGTGTCATGTCGTACAACTGGAGCAAAAGTCTCATCGTAGTCGCTTCCATATTTCTGAGTGAAGCCTCTTGCTACCAACCTTGCTTTATAGGTGATGGGATGCCCCTCTGCATCGGTCTTCATCTTGAATACCCACTTCGCATTAATCGCTTTCTTTCCTGCCGGAAGAGAAGCAAGTTCCCATACCTCGTGTTCCGCTAGAGATTTCAGTTCTTCTCTTACTGCATCCATCCACCTACGGCGTTCATGTTTAGGCAGCTCCATCATCTCGTTCCAGCCAGCCGGCTCTTTGTTCCTTGAATACTCGGCCCTGTAACTGAGTCTCTCTGGAGGAATACCTTTAGTGGTTCTGGTTGAAACACGTTGTTCCGTCTGATTACGAATTCTTTCTTCGCCAATCACAACTTCGTTAATTTGGGGAGGTTCAACAGACACTGACTCTAGTGGCGTTGCCCCTTCTGACTCTGGTTCTAAATCGTCCCAGTCAGTTATTTTATTGTAGCTTATATTCTCCTTGAGCTTCTTCTTGTCCGTTGATATTTCCTTTTCTATTATTTTTACCGATCTTGCCACAGTGACACGATCTGTCTTCGGATTCCATATCCGGTATCCCTTGCAGTGAGGGTCCATACCAAGGAGTACGCCTTCCTCAGCCTTGTCGTCCCACTTTTGGCGTTTAACTTTAGGAACGTGTATAAATACACGTGAACCAAATTGCTTAATAGCACTCACATCGGGCTTGGAACCAAACCAATGTTCGTATGGAGTACGCTGGACACTGCGGGTAGGCAAACGGTTTTGTATGTGAGCCGCAGCCAACACTGCCTCTCCCCAGAAACTTTTGGGTAGGTCAGCATCAAGAAGCATACACCTCGCCATCTCGATCAGCGAGCGGTTCTTCCTTTCAGCAACTCCATTCTGTTGTGGCGTGTAAGGGCAGGTCAGCTGGTGTTCGATTCCCTGGTCTTTCAGGAACTTCTCCAGCTCTTGGTTGACATATTCCTTACCATTATCCGTACGTAAAATCCTTGGCTTTTTCCCCTTCTGATTCAGTTGGGAAGCCACATACTGCTTAAATACGTCAGTCACCTCATCTTTGGTCCGGATTAGTTTGGCGACTGTGAAACGAGAAAAATCATCCACGAAAGTCACCATATACCGGTTTCCACTAGGAGTCGGCGTCTGCATCGGTCCGCAAACATCGCTGTGGATGAGGTCCGATGCATTCTCAGCTCTTGAAGTACTGGTTGGAAATGGTTTCTGTGCCATCTTACCTTGCTGGCAGTGATCGCACACGATGTCACCACCCTTGCCTTTGATGATCATACCACTCACCAGATCTTCAGTTATCATTCGACGAATTGCTTTGACGTCGCGATGACCAAGCCTGCGATGCCATTCTTGCAGACTCGCTGTTGCAACGGCTCGCCCTGCCTTCTCCGTCCTGTTCTCTGCTTCCAGACAGTATATATTATTTGTTCTTACTGCCCTAGCAATGATATTCTTCCCTCGCTCAATGGTGCAGACATTTTTGTCGAATACAACCCGAAATCCACGTTTTGTCAGTAGTGGCACGGAGAGTAGGCTCGCGTCGAGGTCGGGAGAGTACAACGTATCTTTGACTGTTATCATATGTACTCCGCCCTCTGGTAGGTGACATGATAGCTTCACCTCACCAGATCCTGTAGCTTTGACAATAGTACCATCAGCGAGATGAATATTTATATCCACAGGACGCAACTCTACAAATACATCCCTTCTATTAGTCATGTGACATGTTGCACCTGAGTCAACACACCAACGACCAACGAGGCCACTTCCTGCAAAATGTACATAATGTTCAGTAGTGAAAGCTGTGAATACGTACATGTCGCTTTGTGCACTGGCTCCGCTCTCATCTTTGCGCTCTTGACGTTTGCGAGACTTGCTGGCTCCTTTCTGATTGTCGCTGCTGTCACCACCCTGCTGCTCTTTCCAGCGCTTGTAGGCCCAGCACTCTGACTTGAAATGACCCTTCTTCTCGCAGAAGTAGCATTCTTTTTCTTTCTTCGGTTTACCAGTCTTGCTTTGTTGACGTTGATTCCAAGTACTTCCGCTGTGGGATGTCTGTAGCGCCTTGCTGCTATCATGACAATCGTTACCAGCATGTTGGCGTCGCTCGTACTCATCTTCAAGCTTCGCTGTGACGTAATTCACTGTTAATTCTTCTTCCTTGTGACCTTCTAGCATAGTCACCATCGGAAGGTAGCTCTCTGGCAAACTATTCATGAGCACTGCTACAATGTACCCTGGTTCAACCACTTGACCTATGTTACTAAGTTGTTGAGTCACTTCGCGTACTGCCGCCACATGTTGTCGCATCGGTCCGCCAGTATACCGCATGCCAAACAACTTACGCATCAGATGTAATTTGGTGGCGAAAGTTTTTCTCTCATACATATCTTTCAATGTGGTCCATACCTCCTTTGCGGTCTTGCAGGCAGTCACATTCACTAATTGGTCATTACACAATGCCAACAGGAGAGTTCCAAACGCTTTTCGATCTGCTGCAATCCATTGAGGTGTTTTAGATTGTGGCACTTCATCTTCTATAACATGCCACAGCCCATCTCTCATCAGTTGACCCATTATCTTTAATTTCCACGAATTATAATTCGTACCATCTAAACAATTCAGCCTCATTGTTGTCAAATGTTCACCTACGTTTTCTACATTTACGTTTACAACATTTTCCATGTTATTACCACTTTCTGCCATCTTGAACCCAATATCAGATACTTGGCGTTCAGCAGTCAAAAAATTATTAACTAATAACTGATCCTTTTATTCACTTACTACACTGGATACATGCCTGGGCCCATAACCACTTAAAAATTGGACAATTATAGGAAGTTCCAGGTAGTAATTAAAGTGTAAATAAAAGTAAATATATAAATATGGAAAATGTATATTGAATAATTTTTACATCTGTCAATCTTATTTATAAACAACACAACACACAATAAACAAAAGCCTACAGCGCGAAATATTGGCGCTTAAATTTAAACTTCCCAACAGATACAAACACATGGCCTCAAAGTTTGTACAAAGCTTTCATTTGCATCGTTTAATAATTAATTAATCAATAATCTGCGGACAGGAAATTGTTTAAATAAAACACTAAAAAGTAACACATACGAGGGTTGCCTCTTATATTTCGGGATTGCGCTAAACTAGTGCTGCCATCTGCCAACTGACGCTTCTATCGTAAAGTTTGACATTTTTGACGGTATACGTACTCAGAAAGTTTTCATGTACGAGCGCTATTTGTGTTGTTTACAGTAACTTGAAAAAAATTCATCTCGGCTAAAAATTTAATTAAATCGTGAACATTTTCGAGCGATTATTTTTTTACAACTTTCGACGTGGATAGGGTGATCATCCGTGCCGGTTTTCCGGGATTGTCCCGGTTTTATGTACATTGTCCCGGTGTCCCGAAAAATGATTTCGGGACGGTCGATGGTCCCGGTTTTTACATAATTCTGCATTTGTAAGAAAAGAAATATTACAACTAGTCAATGTGAGAGGTGAGATCCTTTTTTTTGCTCTTCACTTGGATCTGGGAGAGGTGAGGACCTTTTTATGCTCTTCACTTGGATTTGGGAGGTGAGGACCTTTTTTTTGCTCTTCACTTGAATCTGGGAGGTGAGGACCTTCTTTTTTTTCCTGTGTCCCGGTTTCCCTTCACTGTAATCTGGTCACCCTAGACGTGGATTAACCCAACAGTGCTTCGATGAACTTAATTGAACTTTTGGCGATGAAGCACCATCAAGTACTACTGTTTATCGATGGTTTGTCGACTTCAATCGTGACCGTAGTTCACTTAAAGACGAATATCGTGAAAATCGTCCAAAATCGGTTGTTGTTCCGGAAAACATTGATGCTGTGCGTGAACTGATACTGCAAGATTGTCATGTGACTTATCGTGATATAGAGGTATCCTTGGGAATTAGTGGGACCAGTATACATTCACTATTGCATGAACATTTGGACGTCAAAAAGATTTGTTCGCGTTGGATCACACATAATTTGACAATCGCAGTGGAAAAAGCCTCAATCGGAGTAGAAAAAGTGCTTTGAAAATTGGGTCAAACGCATGCAAAAGTGTATTGATCTTCGTGGAGATTATATTGAAAAACAATAAAGCCACTTTTGTTGATAAATAACTGTTTTTGATCTCAAATCCCGAAATATAAAAGGCAACCCTCGTATTAAACATACACCTGAAAGAAAACCAGTAATTTTTCTTATTTATTTATTTATTTATTAATTTTTTTATTTATTTATATATTTATTTTGAAAAAAATTAAAAAATAAATTATTTTTCAAAAGTAAAAAATTATCCACTCATCAAGAACTTACATACCCCAAACAAAATTTTTGAAGATTATTAATTTTTTGTTGACTACACATTTGTTTATATTCTTCCCGCGATGTGTTTTTTTTTAACCCTTAATAATTTTTCTATATGTGGGTCAAGGAGTTGTACTAGCATGCCAAATATCAACTTTCTAGCTCCAGCCGTTTAGCCACAATATACTGTACATACAGACTCATAAGTGACATTATAAAGATTTTTGATCATACCTACAAAACCCTGTAAACGCTGCTATTAACTAGTAGTGTGCCGAAACCCCGTATCCGTATCCATCTTTGATCCGTAAAATATAAAAAAACCATATCCGGTTCCGTGTCCGTTTCTCCAAGGCGGATCTTAAACGGATCTCATCTATATGAGTTCCTTCTCATGTATCTATATTCAGTAATACCTCGTTTAACGTTAGGGATGCGTTCCTCAAGAACACTACGTTAACCGAATCAACGTTAACGGAGGAAGAAATAACACGCGAAGGATAGGGATAGGTTACTAAATTGAAAAAAAATACATTATTTAATTTTTAATTTTTTAATTAATAGATAGGAACAACTGAAAACAGCTTTTCTTGACAAAATTTAAAGTATAAAATTAGTATGCATGTATGTATTACAAAATTAGCGGTTATACGTAAATAAACTGACAAGTTGTGACATTTTAATTTTTTGACTAGAATGAATCAAGGGTCGATTGCGTTGCTTGTTTCTTCTTTTCTCGTAATAGCACACTGTAACATGTTAAAGAATTTAATACATTTCTTTTTACAGCACAACTTCGTGAAAAATCTGGATCATTTTCGGACAAAATATCTACCGAATGAGACACTTGACTCAGGCAATCGGACAATATTTTTGTTGTTAAAACTTTAACCGGCGGCTCTTCCATATCAATGTCAGAATTGGCATCTTCTCTTACCAAATTTTCTTCTGTCAATTCTTCATTTTTTAGCGGATTGTCGTTGTCATCCTATAGGAATTGTTGAATATCATCAGCGTCAATTTCATTGAAATGTAATTGGTGTGCCATTTCAACAAGTTCATTCTGGATTTCATTAGCAAGTTCCGATTCTTCTTCTAAATTGAGTCCTACTGTCGCCCAGAAATGACGTTATAGCGAGGTATTGTTAACGGAGGTAACGTTAAGCGAGGTATTACTGTACATTTGAATTAGTTATAAGCTTGCGTCTAAAAATGCAGAAGGAGGACACGTAGAAACATTATTACCAGTGCCTGTTTACCAAAATTTCTTCATCAAAAAATGGCCTGGTTTATTATAGATGTTCCTGTAGTTGCTGGGAGCAGTAATATATTTACTAAAATGTGTCACTTATGCAGACTATACGTTGGAAAGCAAATTCATAACAAAATAATAAAATTGATTCTTATATCGTACGCCTGTGAACATCTGCTGTTAGTATTTGTTCTGTAAATGGAATAAATAAATAAAGTTATACTTATTGAATATTTTTGTATTAAATTATAAAATATCTAACAATAGAATATTTTATTTACTTAAATTAATTATTCAACCTTTAAACTTTATAATTTATGTATTCTTCAACATTTCGTCTGTATTTTTCCAAGGTCTTTGTAAATATACCCCATTTTTGTTATCAGTATAAAGCTCTGATTTAATTGAAGCCTAAATATCTACTTAGGGAAATTGTATATAAGGACTGTGTGTTACATATAAAGGACTAAAAGTCAGCCTAAAACCCAGATAAAAGGATAATGTGGAAAGTAAGAGAAGTGGGAATAAGAAAATGGAGAATAACAGAGTGGATGCAAGGAATGTGATAAAGAAGAGGGAATTATATTGTACAGATAAACAGCATTTTGTATTATATTACATGTTTTAAAAGCCCAAATGTGAATACAGCTTCTGTTCGAAATGTGAACGTAGTTTTTATGTATTCTACAAAAAAATTTATTGAATATGTCAAGAACTATACAGAAAAAATAAAAAACCTTTTTAAAAAAAATCTGTTGTGACCATAGACGTAACGAATACATCTGGCGCCTATACTCAGTAAAGAAGACTGCGCTGTAATCGAAGTAAAATTCATCACTTTTAAAATTCATGAGGGTCTTTGACTAATTTAGAAATTTAAACAATTTAAAATAATTTAAATAAATTTCAATTAAAATTAATATACACTTAAATTATTGCACAATTTTTATTTTTCATATTATAAACATATAAGAATTAATTTTTATTAACGGAGTAACTTTGATCTATGGTCTATTTCAAAGTAGAAAAAAGTAGATAGCGCTGCGAACCGAGTACGATTTACACTGATGAAATACAGTATAGCGGGAAATTTAAAATAAGTTACAACTAGGGCATGGGCGTAGTAATTGGGTTAGCAAGGGATTTTTTTTTTTTAATATGAAAAAGGTTAATAAGATATTGAAATAAACAAGGCAGATAATACACTTACGTTATTTATACGACATAAATTCAGTTTAATGGGAAATTTGAAAAAGTTAAAAAATATTAATTTTAAAAATTATGTACTATATATAAAAAGAGAGATTTGGCTAAAAGAGTTTAAACAAAACAATAAAACAAACAATATATCTTCAGAGCTAAAGTTTCTTATTTAAATAATTATTGTAAATAAAAATTAAAAATACATGTATATATGAAGGTCTAAAAATTATATCAATAACTTCTTCTTTGGGCACAATCAGCTGGGTTGTCTTTTGGCCTCACATTAGTCCTCTTTCTTGATCTGTTAATTGTCAACTGTCAAAAAATATTTATATGTCAGATAACCTAAAAAATATATAACTGCGTAAAAACAAATTACATGGAGAATTTTCTCCATAATATCTACGCCAAGAATATAAATAAAAGTCTAAATATGTAAATAATAACAAAATATATGAGAAAAATTAAATAATATATATAAATAATATATATTTCCAATGTACGACACTGAACATCTGTCAACTTGGACTAAAAACAATATTTTTACAGTGTAATAGGGATGACGATCTAAACGAATCCGAAGCAAGGACAAACAGCTCCTATCTTCTTACACACATTTTTCTACTTTGAAATAGACCATAGTAACCGATTGATTGAAGCTTTTGATCATTTTGTTTAGGAAAAGCCAACTTCAACATAGAAAAAATTAGCTAGTGACAACTTAAGAAAATTTAAATTCTATTTAGTTCCGCCTAAAGATTTGGAATAGCCTATACTTAGAAAAGTGCATTTTTATGCTCTTTCTAATGAATTTTTTTTATTTTGGTCATCGACCCACGATTTTTCCTTTCTAAAACTATTTTTCCATATTAATTTGGCATGGACACATTCGGAACGAAGCAAGTATAATATAATCCAGTGGCGCAGCTAGGATTTTGTCTCGGGGAGGGCCGAATCAAATTTCGAGGGCACGCGGGCCGTATTTTTTGTGGGCCCTGAAGCGGTAATCAAAATCACTTGAGCTTATTTAGGGGAAAATATATTTAAAAATGTAAAATATACTCTCTTCCCCTTTGTTTATAAAAAAATGTCAAGAAACCCTTCGGGATATTTAAAGTTCCGTCACTGCTTATCGTTTTGTATGTAAAATAGACTGCGACCCAAATCAATTAGACACCCCTGCTGTTGGATATTGATGTTTATATCAAATAATAATTCCATTATTTGTTGATAAAAAAATGTAATTATTAATCTATGTATCAAAAACTTTCACTTGATTTTTTCTTCGATAAATACATATTTATTTATATTTTTCGCGGGATATATTTTTTAAGTCTTAATATTTCTCTTACTTATGTTCATTTCTCTAAATCAGCCGCTTGGCCACAATTTGTACCGAACGAACAGACTCATGTGACGGAATAAGGATTTCTTGATTATACCTGCGAAAACCTAAAAATAACATGTAAATATGCATTATCTGTTAATTTCAACACTTATCATAATAAAATATAGCTTATTATTATTGTAAAATACATAAGTTATTTTGCTGTAAGATTATGACAAATTTGTTAAATTTTCATTTCATTGGACCGGGCTTGTGCCCCCCCTCTGAATACGCCACTGTTGTTCAGTACAACTTACATCAGTCCTTTTTGTGTGTAAAACATCATAATTTCAAAAATACCTAAGATATTGATATTAACATTTATCTACAAAATAAAACCAAATACCGATTTTAAGAGCGCGATTGTCTCCAAAACTACTCTCTTTATTATATTTCTACTATTTCTACTCTATTTCACGTTTGAGGTATCATTTTAAAATTACATTCTGAAGGCTATATCGAAGTCAGATTTCCACTTTATCTTATCTGAATCGAGTAATTAGTTGTTTAAAACAGTTTTATCATTTGACTGGGCAAATATTTTAGTCGATGTGTCAGGGGGAAAAAGGATCAACGCTCCCCTTCATATAATTCGTTGGAGCATTTATTGGAGTGATGTATTTTCACTTGAACAATAATTATGTCACTTTATCAAGAGTAGGCAATCTTAAAACAATGTTTAATTATACGAAAAAAAAAAAACGGGCCTGAGCCGACGGGCTCAGGTCCGTCGCCCCTCCTTGGCTGCGCCACTGGTTGTGGTTAACAAATTTTATCTTCAACTCTCCGAACAGCGCCGTGTAATCTGCTGGTCCTGGGAAGCGCCCAGGTGGATAAGGTTGGCATTGTTAAATCAACTATTTCAGATTTACTTGCAACGGTATTACATCGCCAGAAAAATACCTTGTATTTTTGTATTTAGTTTTAAAAGTTTTGAAATCATCGGAATATCCTCCCAGTGTTCTATTCATGTAAACCCCTATACAAGACCCTCATTTACCGTAACAAGTTTTGTTACCTTTTTTATAGTCGTAGATAATATATTTTTCATGGAAGATAAAAATGGTTTCCAATATAATAGGAAATCATTACTGTTTGATCCTAAACGAACTGCCAGTCGAATCATTGTAACGATATCATTTTTCAACGAATGTGTCTAAAGGTAATAATTTTTCTTTTTGATAAAATCTATTAAGGAAAATACAGACACAAGTAACTAAACTTAGAAGCACAAATTACTCGTCAAACTTTATTAAAAGGAAACATCAAAGTTTCAATTAGTAAAATGATTACGTACGACAAATACATTACATATAGAAATACAAAAGACATAATGACAACTCAGAATTTAATGTACCTACGAACAATTTATGATTAGTGAAATAAACTTTATGAAGCGAAAACTTTGGGTAAGATCACAAAAGAATAATTACTCTAGAAACTTCAATTGTCTGACGTTCTACATAAAAGACTTATGTATTAATTATAATGATTATAATTGATGTAAAAAACACAAAAGAAAAAATGAATAAATGGATTATTACAACGAATTTTACGCGATTGTTTAGTACATTAATTTCAATAAAAAAATTTCAGCATAATATAATAATCCCAGTACCTATTGAGTAGTGACATTACCGTTGGCGGCGCTGTAATACAAGGCAATATGGCTGAATTGTCTAGTATTCAGCTGTCAATATGCTAACAGGGAACAGGTTAATTTAAGCACAGTACATTTTTATTTTATGAAAATGTATCGATCGACATTCTAACAAAAAATCAACACTAGAAAATATGTAATAATTTCAAACAGTACTACAGTCGCGTAGTACAATATTTGACCACCAGACTGCGTATCCTGGGCGTGTCAGTTCTGAATACTCTGTCTCAAATAAGAAGTTAGTAGATAGCGCTGGGAACCGAGCACGATTTACACAGGACAAATACGTTATAACGGGAAATTTAAAAAGAGTTACAACTAGAGCATGGGTGTAGTAACTAGATTAGCCTGTGTTTTTTTTTTTTTTATATATATATATAAAAAAGGAATTTGTTGGTAAGGTATTAATAAACAAGATTAATAATACAATTAAGGCCTGGTATTTCTGCCTCGCAGGTATCTATAAGAATAACTATCAATTGGATAATATTATCCTATTGATATTCACTAGGATAAATTGCTTTATATATTTCCAACTCTAGTTGGAAAAAAATCGTAACTAACTATTCTGACTGAATAATATTTTACAATGTTTTTAGGGTTTTGTAGGTATGACCAAAAAACCCTTATACCGTCATTTTGTCGTCTGTCTGTCTGTCTGTCTGTCTGTCTGTTCGGTAAAAATTTGTGCCAAACGGCTAAACCTAGAGAGTTGAAATTTGGCATACTTATACAACTCTTTGACCCGCACATAGGATAAATACTAAAATATCTAAAAAACATATCACCCTAAAAATATAAACAAATATGGGCTCTTTTTTTTTAAATTCTGAGTAGGATACCAAATGAAAGCCCTTAGTACGTGGATTAACGATTAAAATTTTATTTTTGCAAAATAAATTAATTTGGCGGGATTTTGCAAAAATGTGCAAAAAATTTTTGTCCCACACCCTGTAGCCCAGATGGTTTCTACTAAAAATCTGAAAAAATTCTAAGTAACTTACATTGGTGTGAACCGGAATAGTACATCAGGATGTTTTTATCAGGTTATGTTTTCCGAAAATAATTCCGTATTTTTTTGTGATTTTTGGTTGACGATGTAAATATTTAATACGTTATGTAACACAGTAAACCAGTACGCTTTAATAGTGTAATGGTTAGCCTTCTCGTTTTCTAAGTTGCAAACCAAGGTTCGCTTCCGGTTTGAAGACAATTATATTTTTTCTGTTTTTTTTGCGTTTTTATTTTGTGTAAATTATTTTTTCAAAATTCTAGTTATATTTTGGCAAATGTTGCATTTAATTTTTTAAAGCGTTAATTTAATAACCAGTGGCAATTGTTGAAATTATAATTTAATTCTATGTTTCAATGTATACCAAATCAGAGGGGCGGAGCTTATGACTTTATAACAACCAATGAAAGCCACAGGCGCAATTTTCAAAATCTTAATCAAAATCTTAATCTTTCAAATCTATATAAAAAAAATACTGCACATATTTAGAAACCTAAATAATGGTATTAGGCACTCGAATTAAAATTAACAAAAAAATTTTTTACATAAAATTTGTTTTGGCATCCCAAATAATCATCATTCACTTACTAAATACCTGCGAAATCCTGAAATGTGTGAAAATTAACACTTCACATCAATTTTTTATTTATGTTGGTATTTGCAGCGTTGTGTTAAACAAAGAGAGAAATATACGCGACTCACATGAATAAAAGAGAGATAAGTACAACTGTCAAAATAAATAGATATGACCTAAAAAGTTTTGCAGACACCTTTATTTTGGACGTTTGCCATTGCTGATAGTACTAGGCTAGAATAGTACAATATAATGAGTGATGATGATTCATCACTTCTCGTGATCGCTGAAGACGGAAACAGATTGTTGAGCAGTTTCCGAAACGTCCGAATTTATTTTTTATATTACTCTTGAAGTATTATATCTTTTTGATACTAATACTCATTATATTGTACTATTCTAGCCTAGTACTATCAGCAATGGCAAACGTCCATAATAAAGGTGTCTGCATTAATATTGGACCATTGCAAAATAATTTCAAAGATATTACTAAAAAGTGTTGTTGAATTTTGTAGAGAAAAATGTGCGACAACCGCCCAAGAGCCAAGAATCAGAATCCATGATTGCCTACTTTAACAATAAATGTAAATTATCTAAAAATAATTGACAATATTTTTATTTCAGTATAAATTCAGTATAAAAAGTATAAAAAAGTAGATTACTAAATTATTTTGAATTTATTTTGGTAATTATATAATAAAATAGCTTATATTATGTACATATATTTATCAAATGTTTTTTTGACACCTATCTGTCAAAATCTTTAATTTTTATCCAATGGATAACATTTATCAGTATCTACATGGTGGGAATAACTTATCCTGTGAATAATCTAGTTACTCTGTAGATAAATAATTGACAATACGCAAAAAAGCGTTTATTCCCTTGGTAACTACTTACTCCATTGATAGTCAATTTTATCAATGGTTGGAAATACTGGGCCCGAGTTAAAAAAATATTAATTTTTAAAAATTATAAATAAAAGGAGAGATTCGGTTAAAAGGGTTTAAATAAAACAATAACACAAACAACGTACCTTCAGAGCTAAAGTTTCTTATATAAATATTTATTAAGGCTTTTTTTTGCGTAGAGCATTTTTATGTTGTTCCTACCATATGTCAAATTTAACTTTACATATTCTTTTCTTGGGTGACGAGGAAACGGATACCTTGCCTTCATTTCTTTAACTATTTGCCGTAACAACTTCTCCGATAGACCAACCTCTTTTGATGTTATCTCTTCTTGATTTTGTCTTAAAAATACATTGTAAGCCCTGCATTGCTACCCAATTTTGACATATTCCCCTTAATTATTCTTTATAATACCAGCAGGGCCAGCTTCATTTTGTTCTTTTTCTGCCAAATGATATCAATTTCTCACAAAAAAGTACTTATATATCAAAATATTTATATGTCAGATATCCTAAAAAAATATATTACCGCGTAAAAACAAATTACTTAAATATTCCGTAATATCTATGTCAAGAATATAAATATGCAAAAATCGAAAAAAAATTCAGTATAAAAACTTATCTGTTGCATCTAGATATTGCATATTGGTCCACGACTTCCAAAAGATTGTGAATCCTTGTCTTAAGTTAATATACTTAGTATAACTAAAACTTTATATCATAAAACATGTTTCAATATTGAACACTGATAATAATCTCATTCCACTAATTACATTTCCTAAGAAAGTTAGTTTCTCGTACGAAGTTGTGCTTTATTCTAATATCTGCATCATTTACACGAGTACAAAGTTATTAAAGTTTAAAGTTACATTTTTCACAATATATAATAGCATCATTTAGGTCCACAAGTCTGTACCCAAACTTGACAAGATTGTAGTGACGTTAACACAACTTTGAACTTTCTTAAATAGTCCCCTGGTGTCGTAAAATGTTGGACAAACTTGTATGTATGCGCACTTTGTCTTCTTCACAAACTTTTGCATCAATATAATTAATCAATATCCTGAAATTTTATAAAATTAAAAGAATATCACTAATATTAGCATATAAATTGGTCCAAGAGCAAGATAATGAATCTGAAGATCAGCAGAAAAGTGCTGAAATATGCCCGTAGAATTCGTAAATGAATACTTATACATATTCCATCTTGTTACGCTCGGGAAAAATAACAAAACAACAGAAATATTCACGCTGTCTACAATCTCTCTATTTTTTTGCTGTCTGGATTAAGCGAAATCTGTTTTATCGGAATCCGGATTAACGAAGTTCTATTGTATATTGGAAAATGCAGATTTGGAAAACTGGGACACATTTTAAAGAAACCAGAGATTTCCATATCACTGAAA
This sequence comes from Liopterus haemorrhoidalis, assembly GCA_963971575.1. Lineage (NCBI taxonomy): Eukaryota > Metazoa > Arthropoda > Insecta > Coleoptera > Dytiscidae > Liopterus > Liopterus haemorrhoidalis. The sequence goes on from OZ020612.1 coordinate 53,028,300, forward strand.
ACCAAAATTTATGATTCGTGCGCATCTTTTCTGTTACTACTTGCGGACTGGAAACATTAAACTTGACAACGATGATGGCAATCAAAAGTGCTAACAGATAACACAAAGGGCAATGGAATGTGTCATACTTGGCGTAAATTTGTGGACAAAATTAGAAATACTGAATTTCGGAGACGTAGAAAAATTACAGGAGAAAATAGCCATCGTTGCTGTGCACCAAAACTTTTAACTAACTAACTAAGCAAAATTACAGACGTAATACATCGCAATGCTAACCTCAAATGAAGCTAGACTGGACACGTAGCAAGACAGGACTCAATTAGGTGGACAAAAAAGTCCACCTAAGTCCATTGATGCCACCACATAAACAAAAGAAATGTGAGAAGACCTCAAAAACGCTGGCTTGACGATATAAAATGCATCATCTAGAACCAATGGCTTAAAAATGCGTAGAATAAGACGTGATAGGCCAACCTAGCAGTGGATATATATAGGCTGAGGAAGAGGAAGAAGAATCTTAGCATCAAAAAGATTGTATTATAGTGGACCATTTTGGAAAACTTTTTCATTGACAAAGGACTTGGTTTGTGCAATTCGAACAGTTACTTCTAGTGGATCAATTTTCTTAAGGATGTCCAGCCAAATTTCACCTTTCCCATCAAATTTCCCATCCCTGTGTACTATGGTCGTCTCTAAATATTTAGATCTTTGGTTAATTTACCTTAAGAACTGTAAAATGGGGGTGTAGAGAATTATCAATTAATTATTCTATGTAAACCCGGTATATAAACTGACCCGCCATTGGGGACTATTTTCGCCTAAGCCAGAAGTGTTAGTCCTTTTCGGTGCCCAACTATTTCTAAAAATTCTCGGAGATGGATCGTAGTACGTAAATATGTGATCATCGTCAATTCCTTTAACAAACTGGATTACATGTTTTAAGTATTCTTTATATTAATTAATAAGCATATAATAAGTGTAGTGGTTCTTAACCGGGGGTGGGGGCACCCTTGGGGATGCGAGAGAGCATTTCTAGGGGTGCGAGATAAGTTTCTAAATTTTTAATGAAAATTACCGCCTAACCGCTTATAAGAAACATGCCTTATTTTCTTCTCCACCACTCCTAAAATTACACCTCCACCTATTGAGTGAATCATTTGATGGATACTTTTCCACGGGAAATTTAGGCAAAATTAATAGATGAATACTCAATCCATTTTTGTTTGACCTAAATTCAATGGACGACAACGTTTTATTAAAAGATCTAATGCACGTATTGAAATGAAATTTGAAAAACTGGTCTTAGAACAGTTCTGGTGTACGCAGTTAGAACTTTATCCAGATTTGGCAAAAACAGAATTAGAGACACTTTTACTATTTGCCACCACTTATCTTTGTGAAATGAGTTTTTCATCACTTTTGTACATCAAAACCAAATCCAGAAATCGCTTAAGTGCATCTGATGCCTTACGCGTGGCTCTTTCAAAAAAGAGCCTCATTTTAAAAGGATAATTATGAACAAACAACAACAACAACGTAGCCATTAAAAATGTAGATATTGTTTTATATGTAATAACATAGTATACCAGGTCTACAAGTATGAAATGCGGATTTTTTTTAAACTTGCCGCGTAAACAGAGTGTATAGTTCAAAGTTTCAACACTTATGGCGTTTTGTTAAGTTATCATTAAGTGTCAAATGCGTATAGGTTATAATTTGAAAAGTGATCATATAGTTTTGTTTTACTGTGTTAAAAATGTCAAATTTTGTGCCAAATAAAGAGCATTCGCGGACAGTACTACTGTTTTGTTTTCATTTGAAAAAAACTGCTGCTGAATCATACCGACTGCTTCGAGAGGCTTATGGTGAATATGCACCATCGCAAGATACGTGTGAACGATGGTTTCGGCGTTTCAAAAGTAGTGACTTTGATCCTACAGACAAAGAACATGGAAAACCCCCAAAAAAATATGAAGATACAAAATTGGAAACATTGCTACAGGAAGACGATAGTCAATCACAAAAACAACTAGTAGAGCAGTTAGGCGTTAGTCAACAAGCTATTTCCAATCGACTACGAGAGATGGGTAAGATCCAGTAAGTCGGCAGATGGGTTCCACATGCATTGAATGAGAGGCAGATGGAAAAACGCAAAAACACTTGTGAAATTTTGCTTGCACGATACAAAAGAAAGTCTTTTTTGCATCGTATCATTACTGGCGATGAAAAATGGATTTATTTTGAAAATCCCAAACGCAAAAAATCATGGGTGAACCCAGGCTCACCATCCACATCAACTGCAAGACCGAATCGCTTTGGCAAAAAGACAATGCTCTGTACTTGGTGGGACCAAATGGGTGTGGTCTATTATGAATTGTTAAAACCTGGTGAAACTGTTAATACCCAACGCTACCAACAACAATTGATCGAATTGAACCATTCGCTGCTCATAAAACGACCAGAATACGAAAGAAGACAGCACAAGGTAATCTTTCTTCACGATAACTCTCCATCGCATAAGGCAAAAGCAGTTTGCAACACATTGAAGGCACTCAAGTGGGAACTGCTACCTTATCCCGCTTACTTACCAGACTTGGCCCCTTCAGATAACCACTTGTTCGCATCGATGGGTCACACACTTGCCGAGCAGCACTTTTGTTCATATGAAAATGTGAAAGAATGGCTAGATGAATGGTTTGCGGGGAAAGGGGAAGAGTTCTACTGGCGAGGTATTCACAAATTGCCTGAAAGATGGGAAAAATGTATAACTTCTAATGGAGCATACTTTGAATAAATAAACTTTTACGGTTCTTCTGAGTTTAATGTGTTTTATTTAAAAAAAAAAATCCGCCCTTCATACTTGTAGACCTGGTATATTGTAAATGCAACAGATAAATTATATTGCAATAAATGTCTTTTCCTAAACAAAAATAGAAACACATTTTTCAAGGGGGTGCGAGAGCTTATTTTCAGATTCAAGGGGGTGCTGACTTTTAAAAAGGTTAAGAACCACTGCACTAGTGGAATGGTGACCTCACTGAAGCCAACATAACCAGAAGAAAAAGAAGTATTCTTTCACGTCACTCCGCTTTGTTTTTGACAACCTGCTGGCCTCTTCTTATCCTCCTTCTCGGTCTCAGCTGCCGTGCTATCCACACTGTTTTTATGCATTTTTTTTTTTTTTTTTTCGCTAACCATTTTAAGAAGGTATTGTATCTAGGTTTTGCGCAACGTAAACATGCATTTGTTTGGGCTAAAGATTTGAACCGAATATTGCCGGATTCGTTTTTTTTTTTTAATTTTAAGATAAAGTTAGACCTGGACTGCCAAAATGTTGTTGACTGACAAATAACATTTTGAATGGTACCTCCTCAAATACAAAGGCGAGCTACTGACTTGAGTTGGCTACATTACGGTCTTAATCGATATTTGTTTTATAAGAGTCCGGATTAACGAGGTTCTAGTGTATATTGAAAAATGTTCGTTTTATTTCTATTATCCCTGGAACATAGTTTTGCCTAAAACTTTTAGCACCTACCTCATATTTATACAGAAATTAAAATAATTATCTGCTCTTATTATTTATGTTCTTACTAAAACATTCAAGTACGTACCTGATCCTTTTCCAGGAAGTAGGTTTAGCAAATATGAATGACACATCTGAAATATTCATGAGAGGGTGTGAGAACAAATATTATTTGATGAAAAAGAGGCATCGTTCTAAGGTTATTGCATTGTGTTATCATCAAACAAGCTGTCTTTCTCTTGCTCAGTTGTCTGTGTTTTATACTGATATATTATACACCGGATTACTAAAGGTTATTTTATATTAACGATGGTGATACTTTTAACAATGCATTATCTTCGGAAGTGCATTTGATCAGAATTGGATAATGGTATTTTATATTTTAAAAGCTGGATAAACAAAACTTCGAGAGTAGTGGAAGTGGAATAGTAAAGATGTAAACAATGAATATGAAAGCCTGATATTAAACTTCCGATAACAAATTGATAGTTTAATTCTTAGTTCACCTTATGAACATAGAAAACTATCCATATTTAAAGTTGGAAAAAGATTTTTTATTTCAATTTTTGAATAGAATGGACTGTTTAAGTGGATATGTTTAGGTGACGTGCTCATTTTCCAAGCGGAAACTACCAATAATAACGCCACTAAGGGACCCAAATAGTGATAACTGATGGCAGCTAACTACATAAACAAAGTGTGCAGTCAAATCGGGTCTGGCCCGGACCCGTTATTATTTCGTTATTATTTCATTATGAGGTCAACTCTAACGGATGCACTATGCAAAATGGAGTATTATTATACATATAAATTATACAATTATAAATATAAATACTAAATATAATTATGATTTGGTAGCTGTGAATGAGGCTTACGCCTTCCCAAAACAGTGACAATGCGATAAATTATAGTACACATAACATAACGGTATGTTCCAGTTTTGGATTTTCCTCTTTTTTCATACTGCATGTAACAGGACATACAGTTTTCACGCTCTGTTAAATATAGTGAAAATATGATGGATAATTTCACGTTCAACCACTGATCTATGCAACATATATTTAATAATTTGAAAAATGACTCATTATCTAACATATTGAGGATTAGTAGACTGTATGATTCGTATTGTAATCTATCGATGTGATACGTTATATTAATTTATTTATTCGTTGAGAAAATACATATATAGTCGCCTTTTTAGGATTTTGTAGGTATGACCAAAAAACCCTTATACCGTCATTTTGTCATCTGTCTGTCTGTCTGTCTGTTCGGTAAAAATTGTAGCCAAACGGCCAATCCTAGAGAGTTGAAATTTGGCATGCTTATCCAACTCTTTGACCCGCACATAGGAAAAATATTAAAACATCTAAAAAACATATCCCCCTAAATATATAAACAAATATGTGCTCATCGAAAAAAAAATTTTTTTTTTTAAATTCCGAGTAGGATATCAAATGAAAGCCCTTAGTACGTGGATTACCGATCAAAATTTTATTTTTGCAAAATAAATTATTTTGATGCGATTTTTGCCTAAATTGTGCAAAAAAAATTGTCCCACACCCTGTAGCCCAAATGGTTTAAACTAAAAATTTGAAAAAATTCTAAGTAATATACATTGGTGTGAACCGGAATAGTACAACAGGAATTTTTGATCAGATTATGTTTTCGGAAATTAACTCATTTTTTGTGTTTTTATCTAAAATATGTTAAATATTTAATTCGCTATGTAACACACCAAATCAGTAGCTCTAATAGCGTAGTTGGTTTTGTCGTGCGCTTAATAATGTAACTTAATTTGAAAACTAGAGTTCGAATCCTGTTAATTTTATTTTTTCTGTTTTTTTGCATTTTTATTTTGTTTAAATTATTTTGTCAAAATTCTAGTTATATTTTGGTAAATGTTGCATTTAATTTTTAAAAGCGTAAATTTAATAACCAGTGGGAAGTGTTGAAATTATAATTTAATTCTATGTTTGACGAAATCAGAGGGCGGGGCTTATGATTTAAGCAACCAATGGAAGCCATAGGCACAATTTTCAAAATCTTAATGAACCTTGCTATATAAAAAAAAAATACTGCACATATTTAGAAACTTAAATAATGGTATTAGGAATTCGAATTAAAATTCATAAAAAAATATTTTGACATAAAATTTGTTTTGGCATCCCAAATAATCATTATTTAGTTACTAAATACCTGCAAAACCCAGAAATGTGTGAAAATTCACACTTCACATCAATTTTTTAATTAAAAGAATGACATAACTAGGGCAATCAAAGACATAGTATTGACTAGAGATGCAACGGATAGTAAATTTTCAAAAAGCTGTTACAAGATAATCCGGCTAATCAGACTAGGATACCGAATTATCCGGCCAGACACTACACTTACTTGTAATTTCAAAGACAAAGTTTAGAAAAGCAATTAAGAAAGCAAATTAAGAAAGCAAACTTAACTTTGCGCGTTAATTTAGTTATTAATTTGACAATATTTTATTTTTTCTTTATTAAACAAGAAGAGAAAAATCACATTCTTTCCGGTTAACCTCTTAGTTTCAACATTAGGTTATACGTGCGTTATTCTCACAACTATGTTAAAAAATTAATTATTGTTTCATATTAACATCTATATTTTTACCAATGGAAATAACTATCAGTTTTGATTATTTATAATTAAAACATTGATGTACAACCACCTTTGTTTGACACTTAAATATTTCGTAAGTAACAAATAATTTTTATAAATCAAATTTAATTTTCACATTGTTAATTTATATAAACAATTCACTAATGCAAAGAATTTTGTAAATTATAGGCCCTGAATGAAGGCTTAAAATAAAGCCGAAATATCGGATATTTGGAATAAAGTTGTCTTAAACTTTTTTTAACATCAGTCCATAGAGTGCATATCCCAATATATTAATATATTTTAAATTTCAACAAGTCACTCGTAACTTCCACCAAACATATATATATATATATATATATATATATATATATATATATATATATATATATATATATATATATATATATATATATATATATATATATATATATATATATATATATATATATGTTTGATGAATTATGTCTGTAGGTAATATAATTAATGAAGAAGTTAATTTAACTAAGCTAACGTTTCGATTTTATTCAAATCTTCATCAGAGCTAGTTAAAACTCACTGAAGTTAAAAATATTCGTTGACTAAAAACTTCAGTAACTTATAACTAGCTCTGATGAAGATTTGAATAAAATCGAAACTTTAGCTTAGTTAAATACACTTCTTTTATTTTTTCACTTGTCCGAATCCTATTAATTCGTTAATTAAAAAAATATATATTTGTTTTTCTTTTTTTTTTCTATTTGGGGTTGTGCAAAGTTGCAACCAAAGGAAAATCCACCACTGATCAACACCGTTTTTCTTTGAAATATATTAGTTTTCATGTTATTAATTACCAAACGTTTTTACTTGCCCGACCTTAATATATAAGGGGCAAGTATTGTAATCGCGAAAATTTTCGATGTCGAGATTTTGACGGATGACCACGTTTCATGGTCCAGGGAATCCAAAAACCTATTTTCGAAGTGCCGTCCGTATGTGTGTGTGTGTGTGTGTCTGTGTGTCTGTGTGTCTGTGTGTATACACGATAACTCAAAAACGGTTTAACTTAGAGAGTTCGTTCTGGTACTAAAAAATTCTCCTATTAAATGGGAAGAACCCTATTGTTTTTTATGAAAATCGGTTGACTAGAAATGAGAGTTTACTCCTGTCGATTTTAAGATTTTTGCGAATATTTAGCAACAGAAAAATATTTCGAAAAAATTTATTGAACAAAAGTTACTATAAATGCAATAACTAATAACTTTTATTTGAGACGTTTTTTGATAAAACGAAAAATTTCGAAAAAATTTTGTAAAATTATTTAAAATTTTTCCCAGTCTCAATTTTTTCATACTTATATGTAACGTTTCCATGGTCATAATAATTAATTCGTAACTAGTAAAGCAAGCCTTGGACAAAAATTTGTATAGAACATAATTTGATGTATTTTTGAAGATTTATCTAAATATTTAATTTTTTTTTTTTTAAATTTACATTTTTTTTAAATATTTTTGTTTATCGGAGGGCAAGTCTAGCGGAGGTTTCCCTTCGCCACTGGTTTATTTTCTGAGGAAGCGTTCTGTTTCTGAAATGATCTCTTCCCATTTAACTCTCTGAAATGTTAGTCATGTATCCTGATACACCTAAGTTAGTTTTGATACAAGAGCTAATGTTATGTTGAAAATTTTGGTTTATTAAACATAACTATAATGCCGAGACAAGTCTAGCATCATCTAAAATTCATAGAACGTCGCGTGAGGTCAAAGTACGAAGTTGATAAGCCGTTCCTAACTGTTGAAAAGCTTTAACAACAGTTACATCAAAAATATAACACTCAAAAGGATATGTTTAGAATATATAATAGTTCTTCTATAAAACAAATCTGGTCTTCCTTTACATTATCTCTCTCTCTCAACTTGTAGTGTTCTGGTCGCCACTGACTCATATGCTCCCACCTTAATTTGTTATTAGGTATTAAGTACGAGAGCTACCTTTTAAGTTTTTAAGATTTTTTTTTTTTTTGAACTATCTATACCAGTATTTCTCAAAGTGGGCAATACCGCCCCCTGGGGGGCGCTGGAACGATCCAGGGGGGCGATAGTAGCCTCGGTGCATTTAGGTGGCATTGAAAATGATGAAGACTTGCTTACCTATTGTCAGCACTTGAATGCTCTCCATTCTGACTTCAACCAACGATTTGAAGATATTTTTAAAATGAATATACCCGATTGGGTTTTGGATCCTTTTTCAAGTGAAAACACTCCAAAATTACAAGAAGAACTGATGGAAGTGAGGCAAATTACGAATTGAAATTTAAATTCAATGACGGCTACCAACAGTTCTGGCTGCAAAAGCAGATTCCTACAGCTTATCCTGGGTTATGGGGCTATAATACAAAAGTTGTTGATTGCATTTTCTTCGTCATATTTAGTGGAACGTGGGTTCAGTGCGGTTACAAATCTATTAACAAAAAAAAGAAACCGACTGCAAATAGCTAATCGCGGTGATTTAAGAATACTGCTGACAAAAATAGAGCCGAGGATTGATACATTGATAGCAGCGCACCAGGTTCATCTTTCTCATTAGATGAGAATATGATTTTAATAAATAATTTTTTATTTCAAGCTTCAAGGTGTCTTATTTACAACATCTTTCTTTACTATATTTTAGAAAGTAGGTAGAAATATAGATACATATATTTTTATGTTTGTTCGTTTAAAGAATGTAGATTTCCCGGGGGCGCTGAGTAATTTTTTTCTGAAAAGGGGGCGGTAGGCCAAATAAGTTTGAGAACCACTGATCTATACTCTATCTCCGAAAGATTAATAGTAATAAAATTTATTATTTGTAAAAAGTTATTGTATTATCACACAGAAGCGGTAAAACAAAAGCGACAAAATATGAATAGTTCGAAACGAAATATTGTTAAAAACAACCGAGTGTGCCGCACCTATTATATGGGAATACGAACTAGGGTTAAACACAATTGGTCATAAAATTTGACCTTAAAATTTTTTGTTTAATGATATGATAAATATGGTCACAGGCGTGCGTTTAATAAAATGATAAATAGTAATATAGAAATACACAAAACCAATTTAAACGTGTTTAAAATGTGCACGCCACTGGTAACTGCCTGACAAAATGATTTATTACTATCAGTCTTTCAGAGATAGAGTATAATTTATTGCATTTCAAAATATTCGATATAAGATTTATACACTTTTACATGCGTTCAAACCAATTCTCGAAACATTTTTTCCACTCTGAAGTTGATATCTCAAAAACATGGCTTTCAACAGCTTCTTGAGGTGATGAAAATCGCTATCCACGCATTTTTTATTTGACATTGGGATACAAAAAAAGTCGTTAGGGGATAAATCAGGTGAATACGGGCAATGAGACATTAATTCGATGTTTTTTTCCATCAAATAATCAATTGTTTGACGTGCTGTGTGGGAGCTTGCATTGCCATGATGAAGAATGATGCGACGTTTTTGGTTGTTTTTCCTGATTTTGGCTTCTGGCATACAAATTGTTTTATACCATTCAGCATTAACGACGTAACGATGTTGTATACGGATTTTGCAGCGCCTAGGTTGATTTTTTTTTTATCATTCCCATACACCAATTAACACGAGCTTTTTTTGAGCTTCGGTCAAATTATGCGGAATCCATCGGGAACAGATCTTTTTCACAGCTAAATGTTCATGCAAAATCGAATGTATTGCAGACTGCGATATGTCATAGGATGCCTCTATCTCACGCTAAGTCACATGCTGATCATCTTCAATCATTTTGCGCACAGCATCGATGTTTTTTAAATCACAACCGATTTTGGTCAACCTTCACGAGATTCATCACTGACGGACGCACGATCACGACGAAATTCTGCAAACCAATTGTAAACAGTCTTTTCTGATGGTGCTTCATTACCAAAAGTTGAACGAAGCGAATCTATGCATTGTTGTTGAGTTAGGCCTTTCCTAAAATCGTAAATAATCATCTAACGAAAACCTTCACAAGTAATATCCATTTTTTCACAAACTTGTTTTTTTTTTTTACCAACTGTCAACAAACTACTCGGTCAATTTATAAGCTTCCACTGATTTCACAATAGCAAACGTCAAATTTTACGAATATATTAATGACACATTTCAATATTGCCATCTAGTGGTCATTTGTAAAAACATAAAAGGTAACCCTTTTAAGTACTAAAAAGAAACTCACACTAAGTGATGAGCAAAAAAAGGAATTCAATCTAGCTGATGAACAAAATGTAATCCTGATAAATTATAATAAAATCCGGAGTTCGGAGATACGGTGTTGAAACTCCGAGTGGTGGTCACCCAAGTTGTGACACAACGGTTGAAAATTTGCCTAAGAGTGACCCCAATGTACTTAATAAATTCCAGCTATGAATTTATTGAAAAATATGTTGGTTTGCATTATTATTTCCACTGAAAATATATATAAAATTATACGAGACTTTTATTATCGACAAATTTTACATTTAGCTTCAGTTAATTACAATTAGAGATTCTCTTTTTTATTATTAAATTTAGAAGAGCTTTGAAATGAAATAAATTGAATAAAGCTCTGAAGATAATTTTTAAATAAAGTAAACTGTATTTCTCATCTGCAAGTAAAATTAATTTGCCAAATTACTCCCCAAAATAAAAATAAAAACTACCTTTTGCTCTACCATTTCCAGTCGGATGATTTTAACAAATTAAGCTGCTATAAGAAAAATTTGATAAATATAATTTAAAGAATGTTTCAATTTTATTTAAAATATTCTCAGCTAGAATTCAGATGACCGATTACGAGAAGATCATCAAAATGTAGTGATGCCATTCGTTTGGAGATTGGGAACTAAATATCGCTCTGTTTCAGTTTTTCTTCCCACCACCATGATATAGTTTACAAAAATTTGCATACCGATTGATGATTGATCAACCAAGAACTGAAAAACAAATATTATTATTATTACACAGATTAGAGCAGAAGTCAGTGTCTTGAAATCCAGATATCGAATATACGGTTGGACAGGAAGTTTTCACGTTGCTGTGTGCGGTATTTTTCATGCCTCAGCTTTAAGTTGTGACCACGAAGACGTGGGTCAGCATTGAGGTGAAATAATAGGGACATGTCTGTGGAGAATTTTCCCGTTGTTATTCGATACATCTGGATCAGGTCACCACGGGTTCTTCGATCAGCCAGTAGGGGAGACCAAGATCATTATATGGCAGGTGTTTTAAACTTATCGGAAGTTTAGTAGCTCGTCTATGAACTTCTTCTAACAATAGGGGTTACGCATAAAATTTGTATTTCCTTAAAACTACATTATTTTGATATGTTAATGTTAGTTATGTCACCTAACAAAACAAAAATTACATTTTAATTAATATTATAGCCAAATTTTTGAATTAAAATATTGTAAATTTGAAATAAGCCGACCACGGAGCGAAGGTTGCCGAGTAAAACGACTGAGTATGACGTCAAACGATAGGGGTTTCACATCACAGATACAGCTGCAACATAATCTTTACACGTGTGTGTATTGTATTGTTCGAGAGTTTTGTATTTGTTTTTAAGCAATTTTTCACGCATTTATTATTAAAATGGCAGATAAAGATTTTGTTAGGGCTCAGAGTGATAATTTACCCAACATTGATGCATTTATGCTCATGGAATATATGTAAAATAATGAATGCTACAGTGCTGAGGAAATACTTGGTGTCAAAGTAATTTTTATTTTATATTCTATAACTTTATGTAAACAAACGCTGCAACTCTGTAAAATGTAAATATTTATGTAATTTAGATATCAGAATTTTACTACATTGTTTACATGAAGTTACAAAACGTTAAAGGCATAATTGAAATACTGCAATATAAGTTATCTATTTTAATATAAAATTTAATTCGGTAAACATGTATAAATTGTTTTTATAGAATTAAACTTTATTTTAACTAAAATCACTCTAACTTTACATAACCTATGAAAGTTATACAAACAAATAAGTTCACAACAGACTATGTACGCCGGTAAGCTAGTAGTGTCATACGTCAATTAGAAGGGGTATGACGTCACACGTCGTTTTCGCGCGCTACATACATTTATGATTTTTTTAAGCCTTCAAATTACAACAAAAAAAAACTGTTTTTTATGTTTATATGCAACAAAAGGAATATAATAAAAAATAAAAAAAAATCATGCCTATCCCCTATTGGATGTCGCGTTGTATATAAGGCGCCCATACAACAAATGCAAATTCAAGGAGTGGGCGGATGTATGAGAGGTACATTTTGCGAAATAATGAAGAATGAAATAATGAGTAAGGTGTGGGAAATATTTACGGATCAGGTAGAGAACTTTATTGGCCTTTTTAACTACTTGGAAAATGCGACTAGACCAGTTGAGATTCTGGGTTATAGTGACTCCTAAATCAACTATAGACTCTACGCGTTGGATAGCATTGCCCATTATGTGGTACTGATGTCCTGTTTATTCTTTCTGAAATGAATCACTTGGCAATTGGATATGTTGAGGGGAAGAAACCATTTTGTGCATCATTCAGTGATACTATCAAGATCATTTGCAGATTTCTCCAGTCGGTTGCTTTATCATAGATTTTTAGTTGTCGGCAAACATCTGGTGTTCGGTCAAAATGTCAGTTATTAGGTCCATAATAAATATTAAGAATAAAGTAGGTCCTATTACACTACCCTGTGGAACTCCGCTTGTGACGGAGTAATATCTGGAATGTGCCGATCCAACTCGAACTTTAAAACATCGATTGGTTAGGTACGCAGTTATCCATAACAACAGGTTTCCTTTGATGCCATAGTGGTTCAATTTAGCAAACAGACGCCTAGACATATATCTGTTTCACGCAGCTCTATGTAAAATTCAATGACGTATATGAGCTTCTTAAACCCAACGTACGTCCGTAGTTTTATTTTTCGTTTATTATATTTGAATAAATTCAGATAAACTTGTGTGTGTGTGTGTGTTTTTGTATATGGAGCGCTTCTATTGCTGTGTCTACAGCGAGTGAAACAAGACAATAGTTCTTTCTCACCATCCGAACCAATAGCATCGCTTAATATTTATAACCTTCTAGATTGAACCATTTCAATAATTTGGAAAAACTTGTAGTATAAAAGAAATCAGGGGGAAATCTACCGCCGCCGCGGTATATGGATGAATCTTTTATCCAATCTCACAGGACGTGACAGCTGTTAGAGATGCCGAAGATCGAGTCACTTGGTGATGGGTGGTCCGAAAAGTATTAAACAAAGATGACGCATGATCATGTGATCACTACACGTCGTTCTCGATATTAGATTAAGAAGAAGAGATTGAACTATTACCTTTTTTCGCGGGAATCGGTCAAGTAAATCCTTGCCAAGTATAGGCTTGGTGCATGTACAAAAACAAACATACGGTTATATGAATATACAGTGAATTTATTCTTTTATGCAACATGTACTATGTCATTACCATGGATACAGTTTTTGACAGCAATATAAATCGTGTTCATTTTCATTTGCAACATAGACAATTAGTGTGTATACTTTCGCTCATTACTGATTTAAAAATTAATCAACATGTATATAGAGATGAAGAAAAAATAATGATGGTAACTTGGTATAATTCCCAAATGAGTTTAAGAGAAGTTTTTGCTGTATTTAGTGCAACTTATCCAGATCGGCCAATACCAAATCCCTCTACAATTTCAAGACTAGTTAATAAATTTCATCGCGAAGGATGTCTTAAGTCAAAACATAATAAAAAAAAGAACAACATCCCACGTGCTTACAGAAGAGAAGCAGTTGGAAATATTATTACAAGTGGAAGAAAACAATCAAAATACTTTAAGATCAATTGCACAAACCGTTGGTGTCAGTACTGGATCTGTTTTTAACTTCTTAAAAAAAGAAAAGTTTCGATCATACAAATTTCAAAATCATCAAGAATTGTTAGAAAGGGACGCAGCAGTACGTATGGATTTTTGTTTTGAATTGTTTGAAAAAATTAATTCCGACCCAACAATGCTTCAAAGAATTTTATTTAAAGACGAAGCAACGTTTACTCTAAATGGTGAAGTGCACAGACAAAATTTTAGGTACTGGAGTCGAGAAAATTTACATTTGTTTCATTCCTCCCGAACTCAAAATCCGCAAAAATTAAATGTTTGGGCAGGGATAATAGGAACCAATATTATAGGGCCTTTTTTTATTCACGGTAACCTTAATGCCGCAAAATATCTAGCCCTTTTGCAAAATCAAATATTACCTGCGTTGCGAAACCTGAATATTAATGGACAAGTATGATTTCAACATGATGGCGCACAAGTCCATTATTCTAGAATAGTTAAAGAATATTTACATAGAACTTTCCCAAAAAGCTGGATTGGAAGAGGAGGGTCGATGAATTGGCCAGCGAGATCTCCGGATTTGGCACCCAATGATTTTTTTTATTGGGGATATTTAAAGGCCAAAGTATATAATGAAGAACTTAGGGATGTTGCTGAACTGCAAGACATAATTGTTTAAGCATCCAACAATATATCTCAAGAGCAATTACTGAATGTTTTGAATCATTTTTATGACCGCTTAACATTTTGTATGCAAGTAAACAGAGAAACTTTTGAACATTTATTATAAGTTTTTATTAGTTATTTATTATTATTATTATTATTATTTTTTAAATTTGTATTTTCAATAAAATATTTTGATTTTGCTAGTAAATATGGTTTTTTCTATGTTGAAAATGAAAATGAACACGATTTATATTGCTGTCAAAAACTATATCCATGGTAATGACATAGTACATGTTGCGTAAAAGAATAAATTAACTGTATTAAAGAACATACAAACTATGGACGTACATTAGTAGGAATAGTTATTTATGATTTACAAAGAATTGTGTAAAACAGTTATATTTGTTTACCAGTTCTCAATTGATAGGCATCTGAATTATCAGTGAGTATGTACAAGAGTGTAATCTTTAGAGAAGCAACACCTCTCCCTTAAAACCCTTTCTATATTAAATATATTAACTTTTAATCATTTAAAATATAATTAACGTGCTGTTTAAAATTTATTTAACAACCTTTCAAATTACCTGGTGATAAATGGTGTTCTTAGTATTTTCTGACTTTATTAAATTTTAAAATTAATGAAAGCTATAAATGTTTATCTTAATTTTATTTGTTTAGGATTACTCGTTTGTTTGCTGGTGTATTTTAAGCACAATAATAAATTTCAGTTACAGTTTTACATATTGAGAACGTGACAAAACAATCGCGAATAGTATTTGTATTCTTTACCAAAACAGCTTTTTGATAGAGAGCTAAAGTCTTTTACTATTCTAAATACTTTTTTACTATTTTTTTTTCTGGTTGTGAAATTTAATAAAACCTAACATGATTTTCGCAATTAACTTTTGAATTTTGTTAAATAATAAATCTAATATAGAAAAAAAAAAAAAATAAATAAGAGGTAAACAGGAGTTTTTTTTTTTACAAATACCTCATTTCAGTCGGAACTGAAATAAGGTGTTTGTACGATTACATTTCTTTGTCCTTGTGTACTGCATGACACCGGAGAACGCTCTCTTGAAATTAGAAGTCAGGTAGATTAAGGAATGTCAGCTTTTGATAAAAGGAAGAAACTACTGACGTCTCACGGCTTACCAACCGAATTAAAGCTTCGATTAGTGAAATGCTACATCTTTCCAGTAGTATTGTATGGTGAGTCCTAGACTTTAACTAAAGAGTTAAGTAGACGACTAGATGCCTTCCCAATGTGGGTTTACAGAAGAATATTGAATGAAACGTGGGATCAAATGTCGTGTTGTTCAACTGACTTATGTTCATCTGTCGCTATGATAATGTCACAGTGTTCATTTGTCGTGTGTTAGGCCGCGAACATACAGAAAGCTGGTAAATCAGCGCTGACAATCGGTACCGAAAACAAGCGTACTGGGTTACTGGTTGAGCACACGCTAAACGCTGATATTGCATGGGACACTGACAGATGACATAACCTATTCTTTTTTTTTAGACTTAGCTACTGAGGCCATTATCCAGATGAATTTTATTCATTGAAAAATTCCATGCCATAACCGGGATTCGAACCCGAGCCCTCATGACCTAGAAGTCAGTGCAGTAACCACTACGCCATGGTGACCGGCTTACCTATATATTGAAGTTTTTATTTATTATTTCCTATTTATCCTACATTTTTTAATTATATTGGCCTAGCATAGAGTGAACGCTAGTTTTGAAAGTGTATAGCTACTCTTTCGTATATTGGCTCAATTTTGTGTTGAAATAAGTGAAAATGGCGAGTTCTGATACATCTTTGGATGAGTTGTTTCTAACAGAATCACTATATTTAAAAATGGAACCAAAAAGAAAAGGTATACATGCAATAAACCAAGAGAGACGTAAATATGGGGAATACCACCACCTTTTTCCTCAATTAAAAGAAGATGATGCAAGATTTTTAAATATTTTTTTGTTTCGGCGTTGACAACAAGCTGCTTAAACTGCTTAAATGTTTCGGTAAGCGGGTAGCCGACACCTACCGGCGCCGACCAGTACACAGCGTGTGCGGTTATATTTGAAAACATCGACAGATACTGCGGCAGATCAGCGCTTGTTGCCAGTAAAGCCGGTACCGGCTTTCTGTATGTTCGAAGCCTTAAAATGTATTTATGTTCATTTGTTCTATGTTCCTAAAACCGAGTAACTGACTGTGGTAAATTTATTTCAACAGTTCTAAATAAATTTATTATCAAGTACCCCCTTCAAGTTTTCTTAGGGAAATGTTTATTTTTCCTATCTGCTCCAAAGTTATGGGTAAAAATATTACATATGTTCCTGTTTTTTATTTATAACTTTAACATCCGGTTCATAAATAGGAACTTAAATTTATGACTCCCTTTGTATATATTCTTTCTCATAAACTTGTGTAATTTTAAACTACGTTTTACAAGAACTTACCGAAAAAATATATTTTAAATTTTATTAAAATTGGTATGATTCATATTTTTTATATTTACCCTAAAATTTATTATAAATAACTCAAGAGTATCCTGTTTATAATGTTATATTTGAAGATACATCATATGAAAAAATATTTTTATTAAAATATTATGATGTAAAATGTAACGACTTTTTGAACAGCATTCTACTTTAGTAACATATATATAAACAATATGATATGATGTTAAAAATAATACAAATAAACATTTTATTTAAAAAAATATGATATATGTTTTTCGTTTCATGTTTCAAAGGATTCATTAAATTAATTGTATGTAGGTTGGGAAAAATATACATATATTGATAAAATAATTTATGAATAGAAATACAGACGAGCGCCATTAAAAAGCGTCCGGACTAGTCATTATGCTATAGTAATGAAAAATAATAATTAAAAAAAATATATATTGGCTGATTAGTTTCGTCTTTCGTCATTTTCAAAGTACCAAAATGAGCATTTTTTAAAAATTGATGCCGACCGGCATGGCGTAGTGGTTCATGTGCTCTGCGTTGCTAAGGTCTCGGGTTCAAATCCTGTTCCTGTTCCTGTTCAATTCTAGGCATGGAATTTTCTAAAAATAATAATTCTCCTGGCTAATTGCCATTAAAATAATTTTAAAAAAATTATGTGAAGTGTGTATTTTCACACATTTCAGGGTTTTGTAGGCATTTAATAAGTATAAGAAGCCAACATAATACTGGATGTCTAGGAATATTTGTTTTATAATCACAACAAAATCAGCAGTATTTTGATAATCATTTTATTCGTTATTTGAGTACTAAGGGCCGGTTTCTGAAAGCTTACCTGAGTTTAATCTTTTGGTTAAACTCGGTTACAATATAACAATCCCATAAGTAAGCATAGCAACCATTTGGTTATAGTTAACTAAGCTTTCAGAAACCGACCCTCAGGGCCGGTTTCTGAAAGCTTAGCCGAGTTTAATCTTTTGGTTAAACTCGATTACAATATAACAATCCCATGAGTAACCATAGCAACCATTTTCTAACTATTTGGTTATAGTTAACTAAGCTTTCAGAAACCGGTCCTAAGACTTTCCATTTTTTGAAACAAAATTTAAATAAGCAGCCAAAAATCCCAGAGATTTTTTCTGTTTTTGCTTCGTATTCAAGTCTTCATTAGATTAATAAGAAATATATTGATAAGGGCTTAATTTTTTTCAATTTCAGAAATGTATTTCTCATTATTAACAATGTGTTATTTGTTTTATAAGTATTTAATTACTATAAATGATTTATTCCTCTTTGATACCTTAAAAACAAAAATCTAATGTAATTCAAACAATAAGTTGAATCACTACGTATAATAGTATAATAAAATAACTGATCTACAGTGTAGAGTGTATTGTGGTGTAAACTCGCTCCTCAGCAGTTTTTTTTTATTATATTTTTAATTTCAAAAAAAGACACGCCCTGTCGAAAAAACTATAACACTATTAGCCATGAATTAAAAAAATAATTAATAATGCCAAAAACACAAAAACTGCAATATTTTTCAAAAACGCAATCGAATCAAAAATTCCTCTTCTACGTTTCCGGCTCAGACCAATTACCTATAATTTTTTCAGTTTGTTTAGTTTACCCCTTTGGGCAAAAGAGGGCGAAACAAGAACTTTTTTAGCACATTTTTAGCTAAAATCGTGTTTAAAAAAAAGTTATTTTAAAAAACTACTGTATGTTCCTTAATCTACATCTTAAGAGCTTTCTTTTGATACCACACAATACATTTTTAAAAAATTATTTCTTTTATCGACACAAAAAAATCGTAATTTTTCGAAAAACTAATCTGATCAAAAATTCCTGTTGAACTATTCTGGTTCCCATCAATGTTCATTATGAAGATTTTTTTCTGATTTTTAGATCAAGTCCTCTGAGAGATACGGTAGGGGATAAAAGTCCACGAATTTTTTCTAAATTCCTTGCCGGTCCGCCTTGAAAAAGGTTGGGAAACGCTGGTGTAGACCATCTGAAAAGTGGCCGAGGAAGGCAAAGCTGTCCCAGTACATCGTGGAGATGATTTGCCTCGTTTGGCTACAATTTCTACAGTACAGACAGACAGACACATGATTGACGTTATAAGGGTTTTTAGGTGGTCATAACTACAAAACCCTAAAAATGGTTATAATTACGTATAAAAAATAGAATGTATTTCATTTAATGAGTTATTAAACATTAAACACTTTTACAATGCTGATTTGTTGACATTAAATTATATGGAATGTGCGTAATAATTTTCAGAAGTTTTATAAATGTATTCATGTCGAGTACTGCGCGGTGTTAACTCTAAACAAGTAATTTTCTCGCCAAATGGACTTGGGGAGTTTGTGCATTAAGGGTCGACGTCTTTAGATTTTCCTGTTCAAACATTTACTTTGTTAATAACAGACAAGATAGCTCATTCTCGCTCTGTCCTTGATGATGAATAAGGATACGGGTTATCGACCAAGTTCGTGACCCAGGAAAAATGGCAGTAATATCTCATTTCCTACCACCTGTCTCTTCTTATTGCAATTTAAGATCGAGTTAAAAATCACAAATAGAGAAAAAAAATAATTAGAGCACACCTTTGTTAGGTAAATGTCAAGTTAGCAATGATAAATTAACTCAAAGTTATGAATAAAATTTATAAATATGAAAAACTAATTATGCAATTAACATTTAAGTTTTATATTTTGTTTCATTTTTCCTCCAAAATCCTGTTTAATTAGTGAATGCCATTTATGTCTTTAGAAATCCTACAGCAGATAAAATCTAGAAATTGAAACTGGTAAATACGAAATTGTGTCTGATTTTACAGCTCACGTAAAGCCGCATACAGGCCAAGTTCAAGGGCTATTCTAGAAATATCAACTGTCGAATATCATATCCTAATAGCATAATAATACAATATCATATCGTATTCGGTTCGTTGTTCGGGTGAAATTCGTTATATGCGCGGTAACATCAGAGAATAGCTGTCACAAAATCGATTTTGACAAAAGATCTTAAGATACTTAGCAGTTATTTCAGAGAATGGAGAATATGCCCAAGTATGTCCAAAATAGAGGTATCCTATATTATTTTGAATATATATTAGTTCCTTCAACTCCTCAAGATAAGCAAAGGGCCTCAATAAAGATCTAAAGAAGACCTATTACAAATCACACCAGATCTAATAGAATGGCTTGAAACTGTAAATGTAATAATTTGACACTTGTATATTTTTTGTATATTATATGCTATGTACTACTTATTTTAAATTGTTCGTTTCGTCGAGAACTATCTAAAGATATAACTTCAGTCCAATCGGACCAGAATAGTGGAAGTTATTTATGCATTTGTGCAAAAACTTCTGCTTTAAAATCAAAATATCGACATACAGTATTGGCCATAAAGATTGCAACTTTTAATATTTCTCAATTTTTCAAATTTTAATAATAATATTGGAAAATAAATACTCTTAGTTCTATAATTTAATCATATTTTGTCTGTTACATCAATCAATAGTCAAATAATCTGACTCACAGATTAATAATAAATTATTTCTTCCTTTTAGCTTGGACAAAAATATTGCAACTACTTGAATTTTCTTGTTATATGCAGATTTTATCCATAAATAATATGTTGTGCACAAGTAATATTTCAGTTTATATTTGTCAATCATGGGTCGTAGTAAAACTGTTTCAAGTGAAATTAGAAACTTCATAATTTCTGGTTTTAAAGACGGGCTGCTGCAAAATGTGATTTCACAAAATTTAAATGTTCATAAATCTATTGTGTCGCGAATTATAAAACGATTTAGAGAAGAAGGTACGTTTGAAGTTTCAAAAATTCCAGAACGGCCACGAAAAACTACAAAACGAACTGATAAAAAAATTATTTATTTATCTACCAATAAGCCCTTTCTGTCATCGGAGAAAATGTTGGGCCTTTTGCCACAAATAGATCAAGAAAACATCTCAACAAGAACTATTCGCAGAAGATTAGTTAGTGAGGATCTTTTTAGTCGCCTTCCTGCTAAAAAACCACTTCTATCCAAAAAGAATGTGAAGGCCCGATTAAAATTTCCTAAAAATCATATTGACTGGACTGTGGATCAATGGAAAAAAGTTATTTTTAGTGATGAATCTAAGTTCAATTTGTTTAAAAGTGATGGTGTAAGTTATGTTAGGAGGCCTGCTAATAAAAGATTTGTTCAAAAATACACCTTGCCAACAGTTAAACATGGCGGAGGCGGTGTAATGGTATGGGGCTGTTTCTCGGGATATGGTATGGGTCCTCTATACCACATTGAAGGAATAATGGATCGATTTAAATATATAGACATCCTTCAAAATGTTATGGAACCTTATTCTGATGAGTTCATGCCTTTAAAACATATTTTTCAGCATGATAATGACACAAAACATTCTTCGAAGTTGGTAAAGAAATGGTTCGAGGATTCAAAAATTAACGTAATGACTTGGCTGTCACAGTCACCCGATTTAAATCCAATAAAAAACCTTTGGGAGATTGTCAACAGAAAGATTAGAAACAAAACGCATTCAAATATTGAAGAATTGTTTAAAGCTTTGCAGGGTGCCTGGTCTAATATTGATAATGAAATGATCACGAAATTATTAGAATCAATGGCGAAAAGATGTCGGGAAGGTATAAATACTGGTGTTTACTATACAAAATATTAAAAATGATCTGTTAATAATAATTCATTTTCTTAATTAATAAAAAAAAAAGATTTTTTTAAGAGTAGTTGCTATCTTTATGTCAAGGTAAAAATAATAAATACTATAAAAAAAAGTAGAATTTACTATTAAAATTTAATTTTTTACTATAATATATGTAGAGGATTGTTAAAGGTAAGAATTACATTTTTTTAATTTTACAAATATTGAATAGAATAAAAATAAAATAGGATTATCAAAAGTTGCTATCTTTATGGCCAATACTGTATGTGCGTCAAAATTATAAGCAAAAATCGATCCAACAATTAAAATCGAATAGATCGGATCCTGAGGAATCCAAAAATGTACCACACCAATCCAAAAAAAGTGCAGGGCTTGCAGAAAATGCATGAGAGCTGACGCCGGAAATCTGAAAATGGAATGCAGTCCAGTACAGCAGGAAAACAGGAGAAACACGCGGACGAATTCATGTAAACCTAGTCCCTGAACACAATCTACCCCGATTTTTTAAAATATTTTCATGCACGAACTCAGAAAAAAACTAAGCCAACAATAACATTTATAAATCAATAACCAAATTTCACATCGACACCAATATAGATTTTTAATACTCACACTCATTAATAACCTCTATAACTCTATTGTAAACCTTCCCATGGCTAACTCTAATCGCTAGTCCTGCCGTGACGTCCTCTCGGCAAAATTCTTTATTCTTTACACCAGGGCTGCCCAACCAGTCGATCGTGGCGTGATTTTAAGTAGGTCTTTAGTTAAAAAACTACTAATTTATAAAAATACACCGAAAAAAAAACATTATCTTAACATATCCTAACCAACAAAACTTAAAAACAAAGAACTATTTTTTAATCATCTAGCATAAAATTCGTTGGCGATCAATATGTTAACTGTCGGGTTAAAAGTGCAGCTTTGGAGGCCTATGAAGAATCTTTATAACCGATTTTTTTAAATTTCGTTTTTCGTGTTATTTTGACATGAAAAACAGCTTTAAAATTGCAATATGTAATAAATTTTTTCAACATTTTCTTACCGGAGGACGACCTCCTCACCCAAGAGGACACTCCATGCCCCCGACTACGCGTTCTTGTCGATCGTGGTAACAATATACAGTGAATTTATTTTTTAATGCAACATGTACTATATCATTACCATGGGTACAGTTTTTGACAGCAATATAAATCGTGTTCATTTTCATTTGCAACATAGAAAAAACAATATTTACTAGCAAAAACAAAATATTTTATTGAAAATACAAATTTTAAAAAAATAATAATAAATAAATAACTAATAAAAACTTGTAATAAATGTTCAAAAGTTTCTCCGTTTACTTGCATACAAAATGTTAAGCGATCATAAAAATGATTCAAAACATTCAGCAATTGCTCTTGAGGTATATTGTTGAATGCTTGAACAATTTTGTCTTGCAGTTCAGCGACATCCCTAAGTTCTCCATTATATACTTTGGCCTTTAAATATCTCCAATAAAAAAAATCACTGGGTGCCAAATCCGGAGATCTCGCTGGCCAATTCATCGACCCTCCTCTTCCAATCCAGATATTTGGGAAAATTTTATGTAAATATTCTTTAACTATTCTAGAGTAATGGACTTGTGCGCCATCATGTTGAAACCATACTTGTCCATTAATATTCATGTTTCGCAATGCAGGTAATATTTAGTTTTGCAAAAGGGCTAGATATTTTGCGGCATTAAGGTTACCGTCAATAAAAAAGGCGCTATAATATTGGTTCCTATTATCCCTGCCCAAACATTAATTTTTGCGGCCTTTGAGTACGGGAGGAATGAAATAAATGTAAATTTTCTCGACTCCAGTACCTAAAATTTTGTCTGTACTCTTCACCATTTAGAATAAACATTGCTTCGTCAGTAAATAAAATTCTTTGAAGCATTGTTGGATCGGCATTAATTTTTTCAAACATTTCAAAACAAAAATCCATACGTACTGCTGCGTATTTTGTATGATCCAAACTTTTCTTTTTTTAAGAAGTTAAAAACAGATCCAATACTGACACCAACGGTTTGTGCAATTGATCTTAAAGTATTTTGATTGTTTTCTTCCACTTGTAAGAATATTTCCAACTGCTTCTCTTCTGTAAGCACGTGGGATGTTGTTCTTTTTTTTTTTATAATGTTTTAACTTAAGACATCCTTCGCGATGAAATTTATTAAGTAGTCTTGAAATTGTAGAGGGATTTGGTATTGGCCGATCTAGATAAGTTGCACTAAATATAGCAGAAACTTCTCTTAAACTCATTTGGGAGTTATACCAAGCTACCATCATTATATTTTCTTCATCTGTATACATGTTGATTAATTTTTAAATCAGCAATGAGCAAAGGTATACACACTAATTGTCTATGTTGCAAATGAAAATGAACACGATTTATATTGCTGTCAAAAACTGTATCCATGGTAATGACATAGTATATGTTGCATTAAAAAATAAATTCACTGTATATAAAAAAGTAGATCCCAAATACAAAAAGGTTGAACAGCCCTGCTTTACACATTCCTTCCCTGTCCTCACATATATTTATTCAAGATATCAAATTTAATAAAAAGTAGCTGGCTTAAGGGTGCGCACAACCGTACAATTTCCTATACAAGACTAACAACCTGAAATAAAATTAGTAACAATCTATACATCAAAAGTTTCAGCGAATTTTTATCTTCCTAATAGGATATTTTTAATTGTCAAAAGAACTGTCATGTAATTGTAAATAAACAACTTGCATTATAGACGCCATCTTGTAAACCATTCGACGCATATTTGTGCATAATGCAGCTTATTATAGCTAGAGCTTCATTCTACAAACATGTTTGGAGATAATTTGTTCTATTGTGAAAATTACTTATAGTTATTGTACTTGGTAATCTACTTTTGCCACCACCTCGAATCTGCCGCGGTTCTCAATATAGGTGCGGTGGATAAAAATGTTCCATGTTATGTAAAGAATACTTGTACCAAGTGGCATTTCATTATCATCAAGTATAATATTTTTCGACGAAGGCTCTAAACTATAAACAATCATGTCGAAAAAAATGTTAACGTATTATTTGAACATTTCTACACAAAACTATATAAATATAAAAATTATTTGAAACCCACAAATATATTTAAAAAATTACAGAACATTGTTGTGTAATACCTATTATTAAGTTATTTAGCAATAACATTTTTACAATAATTTTTTCTACAATCAAAAATATCCTATTAGATAGATAAAAATTCTGTGCGAAATTTGATGTATAGATTGTCACTAATTTTATTTCAGATTATTAGTTTTGTATAGGAAACTAATAATCTCTGGGGGTTGTACCTAGCGTTAACGGAGAAATCCGAAGCTATAATCGAATGGGAAAAAACTCTGAAACAAAAACAATTTTTGTGAATAAGTGGCAATACCAAAATCATTGATAGTTCGTTAAAAAACATCCATGTCTAAAAATGTCGAAGATCGATATTCATTCATGTGTGATAACATTCACATTTCTGTAAATCATTTTCTGAAAAGAAAAAGAAAACAGAAAAGTAAGGAAAAATAGAAATGTTTCTCGCATTGTTGAAAATCTCCATTTTCGTCCATTTAAAATCACTTAGTACTTCAAAGATAAAAATATTTATGCATGTTTGCACTTTTAAATATGACAATAAGTTCCTTTTACAAATGTTAAAAGTTGAAAGTTACAAAAGTTATTGATGTGAACGAATACTCTGCACAACACCTGTTGGATTTCTGCCACATTAAACTTGTGAAAATACGTTAAAACGATTTTAGTTAAAACATGTTTATATTTGTATTTTCGAAGAATGTAAACCTATTAATTCATACTTCAATTAAAAATTCGTTTGAAATTCTTTAAATTTTATACATTTTTATTTTTCATAATTTGCATGATAAAAATATCTCCAATATACAGTGGATATCGTTTATAACGACATCTAATATAACGACAAATCGATTTATGCGACGAAATTTCCCGGCCAAAAACAAACTTTTTATACGTAATTTTTCATATTATTATATTGTTTTAAATTTAATATTAAAAACTAGCTTTGTATATAGTTTTGTTGCCATCAAAGGTTTCTAGCGGTTTTAGGAAAACGTTTATCACTTCAACTGATAACTGTAGAGAATACAGAGAACTACAATAAGAGACAGGCACAGAGACGTTGGTCTAACACCAGGAATGTAACTTAGGAATCAGAGATCGCTAGAAACTTTTGGGTTGATCCTTTGTAAATTGTTAGTCGTCCACTCGAAATAATCTGCGGCCTCGTTAGTTACGCATTTGACTTAATACGTAAAACAATTTGAAATAAAGAACATTACACCCACATTAAAGTAACATTAAAGTAATTGCAAGTTTCAAAAAACAGAAAACATTCACAAACTTGAAAATTATGTTTGGATATATTCATTTAAAGGTTAATTAATTTTAAATTTATGGCTCATCGTCATCAATTCTGGCTCGAAAATCTTAGTCTTTTCAAGAATTCTTTCAGTGAGTTGTATTAAATGAAATGTAATTTTAACCACCATTTAAATGTATTTAACCTTATTTATTTAACCTTACAATAACTCTTATTTCCAATTTTTCGAAACTTTAACTACATTAATTTCAAATTCATGAAAAACAAATACATGGCTTTTGAACGAACTTGGTATAGAAATCGATACTTTGTTTATTGTTTATTTTATATAAAAGCGATATTTCTTTTTGGGTAAATAAAAACTGATTTTTATTTACTCAAAAAAAAAGCATTGGTCAAAAATTATATTTCCAAATTTTTATTTGGAAATCAAAGCACAAAGCACAAAGTTTACAATATTATTAAAAAGCAGTGCTTTACTCTTGAGAATGTGAATTTTGTCATACTTTATTTAGAATGAAGAAATAGTAATCACGCACTGTTCACGTGATAATGTCGTCGATCTTTCGTCATTCGGTGGCTGTTGCGTCGTTAATTTCACCCAACAGCTAATAGGGTTAGCGACTAAAATCATTGATTAATCGATTTTTTATATGAAAACAATGATATTATAGCAAAATTGATTTCAAGCCACTTGAAATTTTTATAATGAATAGTTTACAAATTATATTAAATAAAAATGATCGTCAGCTGCCAACATAACATGGGGTAAAGATCGGCAGTTACATCATTGATTACATTATAAAATGCTTAGGCTAAATGCCTGCTCAGCAATTATAATCCCTCAGCTGACGCTCTTACCCCCGTTGTGCAAACAGCTAATTGTTGTATTTATTATTCTAATTCTATAATAAGTTCGATGTATAAGTTTCATTGTATTTGAAATGACTTTACATAATTTTTTTTATGACAGGTTTATACAAGCAACTAACGTATAATCCCCCACTACGCACGCAGCTGACTTTTTTATTATTATTATTATTATTATCACTTCAACAAAAACTGTGCAAATTTTCAAGTGGCTTGAAATGACTTTTGGAATTTTTTTTACAAGATGTACATTTTCTCTCGACCAGCCCCACCACGATTCTGGCAGCTGACGCTTGTTTCGGTTTACTAACCGATACGCCATGTCTAAACTATAAATTACAAAAAAAAATTAAGTGAGATGAAATGACTATCAAAAACTCAACGCTGCCTCTCGGACTATATTGTGTCTATCAAAAGTTATATGAAATATACTACGCAATTTGTAAAACATTGTGTTAGTCTGTGGGAATTATTGCACATTATTGCTTTATTACAGTGCAAGGTTTCAAGATGGAAGGCTGCCATGAATGCCAAAACATTTTAAAATAAATAAAGTATTGCACAATTTAATATATTTAAAATATTAAATTGTCTGTTTTTCGCTCAGAAACTACCGTTTTGTGTGGTCGGTATCCCGTTTTACTTCAAAACCTCCGATTTTTACAATAACCTTAAAAATTATAATACAATAAAATATATGACAAATTTAAGTATATTCAATAATTTTATATGAATTTCTTTATCCTTCATTCTTCCTCCGGTGTCCCTCTCTTTCTTCCTATTCTCTTTTCGGCTTCCGTCTCCGGTCTCCTTCCTTCTTGACTCCAGTTCTTCCGCCCCTCTTTCGTCTCTTTTTAGCATTTTTTTTTTTTTTTTGAAAATCTTGTATTTCCTTCAAAATATTCTAAGCTGGCTAAATTAAAAACATACCAACGTGAATAGCCGTCGCATTTTGAAAGAATTTCTCAACAGACGTTGCTGTATAAGAAATTCAACGTATGTAAAGAAAACTATTTAAATTTTAATAAGAGTACAAAAAGAGAACATTCAAAAAACTTAAGAATTTGTGTTATTATGTTCATGAAAAAAGTATTGACATAGGAATATTTTCAATAACTCTACAAAATTCTGCATTATTGGATTGTTAACAAGTACGAATACGGAACCAGGATTAATTCAATAATTCTCATTTCCATATAAAAAAAAAGAAGTAGAAAGATAGAAGCAAAAAATAGAGAACATGTTCTGTGTAAAAGAGACCTTCTGGCCAATTTAGCCAATAGCAGTGAGTCCATAGAAGCCCAAAAGAGAGAAGACTGAACAAGCTGCACCGTCTAATCGCCTGGCAAATAAAGTGATCCACCAAGTTACTTAAAGAATTTTAATTTTCTTCTAGTACATAATAGATAGATGCATCTTAAACAAGAAACACCAATCAGTTTTCAAAATGACCAGTTCTGGTCGTTACATGGCTCTTAAGTCTCTACGATCACTTGTCAATAAAATTACGAAGGATTTCTTAACAAGATTTTTTAATATTGAGGAGGCCTTCAATCACCCGAACGACATGGTGTACAAAAAATTTATGTGAAGTGTGAATATTCACACATTTCAGGGTTTCGCAGGTATATAATAAGTGAAGGCGGATGGACAAATTTTACTTTGTAGTAATCACGACAAAATGAACGATATTTTTTAAATAATTTATCGTCTGTTAATCATATAATAAGACTGGTTATTAAATTTACGCCCTTAAAAATTAAATACAACATTTGTCAAAATATAACTAGAATTTTGACAAAATAATTTCAACATAATAAAAATGCAAAAAAAAAAAACAGAAAAAATAAAATTTACTCCATACTCGAACTCGAAACCCTTCATTTCGAGCGCATTTTAGCTTACGACACCAGTGCTCTAACCCATTGCGCTATCGCACGCCTTGCATGTGAGTGTCTTACATTGGTATAACTTTTGTACTTTGTGAACCAAAAACCACAAAAAATGCGTTATTTTCCGAAAACATAATCTGATCAAAAATTCCTGTTGTACTATTTCGGTTCACACCAATATACATTACTTAGAATTTTTAGTTTAAACCATCTGGGCTACAGGGTGTGGGACATTTTTTTTCTGCACAATTTTGGCAAAAATCGCATCAAAATAATTTATTTTGCAAAAATAAAATTTTTACCGTTAATCCACGTACTAAGGGCTTTCATTTGATACCCTACTCAAAATTTTAAAAAAATATTTTTGTTGTCGATGAGCACATATTTGTTTATATTTTTAGGGGAGTATGTTTTTTAGATGTTTTAGTATTTTTCCTATGTGCGGGTCAAAGATTTGTATAAGCATGCCAAATTTCAACTCTCTAGGTTTAGCCGTTTGGCTACAATTTTTACCGAACAGACAGACAGACAGACAGACAGACATACAGACAGACAGACATACAGACAGACAGACAGACAGACAGACGACAAAATGACGGTATAAGGGTTTTTTGGTCATACCTACAAAACCCTAAAAAGAGAGTTTATGAGAAACGTGTGAGAAAACACCAACGATCCAAAGTGGCCAATATTCTGCTTCAGTTTATGGATGGGGCGGGAGCTATGGCGGTACCACTAAGCTTAATTTTTACGAAAAAGGGGGTAAAAATGTAGGCCAAGGTTTGCTAGAAAACCGTGTTTAAGTCGATAGTTAGGGAACTGGACAACTCCAGCTTCCAGCAAGATTCAGCGCCAACTCACAATGCGGAGGCTACGCAGCAGTGGTTTGATATCAATGTACCGGACTTTATTTTAGCCAGCTCTAACCTCGTGCTTCAAGACATGACTTGAAAGAAAAGACACCATAAATTGCTAGTCTAAAGCGCTCTCTAATGAAGGTAGCGGAGGATTTTTCTACCCCTTACGAAGGGTTTCTACCCTTTCGTAATTCTATTGATGTGTGACCGCAAAAACTTACTTTGGTTTTACACAGTTCAATTTATTGATCAATTTGTTTGTCAATTAACTAAACAATTTATTGATAACCTTGAAAATAAAAGAATCACTTTACACACATCAATTTATTTATCAAATTTTTTGAAAACTTTTACATTACCATATATAAAACATGTTGACATATTTATCAAAAAGAAAATATTGAAAAAATTTTCACAAAATTACGAGTTGTGAACAAAAATAAAAGAAATAACCTAGTGAATTAGAATGTTTGCGGTTCTGTCACATTTGAAAACGAAACACATAACCTATACACATCTTGGTTATGCTACAACTAAACAGTTGGCAATAACTAAACAGAAAAAAAAACATACCTAGAATTCTCTAAAAAAATGATGAAATGATGAAAAAATTGATCAATTTATTTTTAAAATAAAAGTTCTATTTTAAAAATAAATTGATCAATTTTTTCATCAATGAATTGAACAATTTATGGATGATATTTGAACACTTTACACACATCAATAAATTGAAGGTCAGCTTTTTCAATTTATTGATCAATAAATTGAACCGTGAAAACCCACTTAAGACATACCTCTGTATCATCAGCGCTTTCTCTCAAGCATCTCGTGAGTTTGTAAAACCTCCTCAATATTAAAAATCTTTTCAAGAAATCCTTCGTAATTCTAGTTACGACCTGCCGCAGATACAAAAGTGATCATTTTTGAAAACTGATTGATGTCTATTGTTTAAGATACATCTGTGTATTATGTACTAAAAAAAATTGAAATATCTTTAAGCATTTTGTGGAATTTCATGGAAAACTTATTTATGGCAAGAGTATACGTCTTAATATAACAGTTTTCAACTGCCCGGATTTTTAAGGATGCACGAATAGCTGATTTAAAAGTTCTTAACACCCAAAATGTTGGATCATTTTACTTTAATAACTTTTAAATCCTCTTTCTTTTCATACATGCCTTGATGTAGGCTTTTAAGGGATATATCTAAAAATATCACTAGCGCTATCTGCAAGTATATTTGCGAACTATTTAACATATAAAATGAAAATGTTCACCCTCTTGCTATATATTTTAACATATAAAAGTAAGATATTATATTTTTAACATATGAAAAGGTTATTGATAATATTTTTAACGTTAAATAAAATTTTATTTTATATCAAACATCTTGGATATCCTAAGGGCTGACACAGGTCGAACTGTATTCTTTTTTTAAACATTTTTCATTGATTAAAAATAATGAGACTATTTACTTTCTTACAGAAATAAAGTTTATTTAAAATGTTTAGTCTCAAGTTTTAAAGAAAGGAATCTTAAAAACAATGTTCAAGTATAAATATTATTTATTTTAAGTATTTTTAAAGTAGTTTGAGAATTCAATTAATGATTACAAAAAAAATATATGAATAAATATATAAATTAATCTAATAATAGCAGATTCTGTTATTAGTTTCTTTTAATAAACTTCTTTATTTTAAACCATGTTTGAGTAAACAACATTTTTATTTCAGTATGTCAGTAATCTTTACGTCTATCATCATCTTTAAGGATTTAAAACAAGGACGTTGTCTCGCCCCAACATTGTTTTAAATATACATAGAGCAGGTTCTAACATTCTGCGGCGGGACCTAGAGACTTTATGTCAGATCTGCAGCAAAATTAAGTTGGCGTTTTTTAGAGTTTTGTAGGTATGACCAAAAAACCCTTATACCGTCATTTTGTCGTCTGTCTGTCTGTCTGTCAGTCTGTCTGTCTGTTCGGTAAAAATTGTAGCCAAACGGCTAAAGCTAGAGAGTTGAAATTTGGCACGCTTATACAACTCTTTGACCCGCACATAGGAAAAATACTAAAACATCTAAAAAACATATCCCCCTAAAAATATAAATAAATATGTACTCATCGAAAAAAAAAATATTTTTTTAAAATTCTGAGTAGGGTATCAAATGAAAGCCCTTGGTACGAGGATTAACTATCAAATTTTTATTTTTGCAAAATAAATTATTTTGAACCGATTTTTGCCAAAATTGTGCAAAAATAATTTTGTCCCACACCCTGTAGCCCAGATGGTTTAAATTAAAAATCTGAAAAAAATTCTAAGTAATGTACATTGGTGTGAACCGGAATAGTACAACAGGAATTTTTGATCAGATTATGTTTTTGGAAAAAAAAAGCATTTTTTGTGTTTTTTTGCTAATAATGTTGAAAACTTATAGTTATATAACACACTAAACTGTAACGTGTGTCTTGGTGCAATGGTTACGGTACTAGCGTTTTGCCCAGGAAAACGAGTTCGAATCCCACGAGAAGAGACAATATTATTTTTTATTTTTTTTTTGCATTTTTACTTTTTTTAAATTATTTTTTCAAAATTCTAGTTATATTTTGGCAAATGTTGCATTTAATTTTTAAAAGCGTAAATTTAATAACCAGTGGAAATTGTTGAAATTATAATTTAATTCTGTTTGAATGTACACGAAATCAAAGGGAAGAGCTATGACTAGAAACAACCAATGAAGCCATAGGTGCAATTTTCAAAATCTTAATGAACCTTGCTATATAAAAAAAATACTGCACATATTAAGAAACCTAAATAATGGTATTAGGCACTCGAATTAAAATTAACATAAAAATATTTTAACATAAAATTTGTTTTTAAAGCTCTTAGATTAAGAGATAATAAATTATTTTTAAAATATTGTTCATTTTACAGTGAATACTACAAAGCAAAATATGTCCTACACACTCAGCATTCCGCCTTCACTTAATATTTTTAGAATATATATGTATCTAAGAGGAATTTTTTCAAAATTTTATTGAACCTTGCTGTATAAAAAAAAAAAAACTGCACATATTTAGAAACTTACATAATGGTATTAGGCATTCGAATTAAAATTAACAAAAAAAAAAAAAATATTTTAACATAAAATTTGTTTTGGCATTCCAAATAATCATTATTCACTTACTAAATACCTGCGAAACCCTGAAATGTGTGAAAATTCACACTTCACATATTTTTTTTTTTTTTTTAATTTATCTCTGTTACACGATAAAAATTTTATTTTCACGTTAAAACCTTGAAATTATTATAATTTTCGATCCATACTATTCCAATACAAATATAACACTATTGTAACATTTTATATTTTAATAATCATAAATAACAAATACTCAGCAAAAGTATTTCAAATACCAAATACCGATTTAAGTATTTGAAATGACATATATTTTTTAGCTAAATAAATATATAATTATTATTATTATTATACTTTTAGTCATTGGGGAATTCCTAAGCGCCCTGACATCTGTTGGCAATTTGCGGAAGATACAAAAGTGACATTGTTTTGTTTTGTTCAATGGAGAAATACGTGTTTTTTTGTTGTTTGTGTTTTATTTTTGTGAATCATGGAAAAAAACAATCAATTTTGTTTTGTGCCGCAATATAAATTGTGAATAAGGAAGAATCCCTCTTAAACATTCCATAATTTACTTTAATCGAAAAAAATATCAATTGAAACGACGTTTGGAGGCAGAGAGAAAGTGGATTGTAGGTTTTTATGGACCCAAAAACTAAAAATGGGCAAAAATCCAAGCCCATGTATACACGTTTGTTCGTTGCATTTTATGGAAAGTGATTTTTTACGTCCAAGAAAAGACTGAAAAAATCATCAGTTGATATATTAAAAGGCCCTTCTACTTTTTCAGTATTTCTTCTATCTTTTTTAATATATTTACCATATTTTTGTTGCTAATATATTGACAGACAGTCAATAAGAATTAAAAACACAATGAAAAACTAAAAAAAAAACGCGTGCGTGCGATCGTGCGTCCGTCCGTCCGTCCGTCTGTCTGTCTGTCTGTCTGTCTGTCTATCTGTCTGTCTGTCTGTCTTTCGAGGTGACATGAATAAAAACAAATTTACAAAGTCGTTCATCCTTCTGAATCATTATCAATTTGATTGATAACAATATACAGAACTGCATTAAATACAGTTACTCTAAAAAAATCATCCCCGTTATGAAACCGATGATCTGTTGCTTTCATCAAAGTGCTTCTTTACAATTTTTTTGCGTCATCTTTCGCAGAAAAGTACATATTTCGGTATTTTTTCAGATTTCTGAAAATCTATGCAATTATGTAGCGTCTAAATAAAGATTAATAAAAAAAAAAAAACACCAATAGCGCCATTCTCGCAGTCTTCCTTTAATCGCGTTATAATAATATTTATTTTAAATGTTATTTTTTTAATTGAATTACTATTTTGAATACGGATAAACAATCTCGCTATTGTTTTGCTGAGGTCTTACTAAACGTAAGATAAAAAAATGTTTATTATTTTGTAATATATATTGTTTATGTATGCGTTTGATAGTGAGAAGTAAATTCTTTATTTTTCAGTATAAAAAGCGACTAATTTTCTCAAAATTTTCGAGCGGTATGGTAGTTCGCCACTGTTTGCATTGCTACATTTGGAAAACATTGTTGAAAAAAATTTTTTAGAAAACCAAAATTCACAAAAACAAACCCAACTGATATATTTTTTTGTTAGAATTTAAATATGAATACATACATACATACGTACACAAAAAAAAATATCAATAAAAATTGGGGCTCGAGCCCCGCGAAGTCTTTAATTTTGATATTATTTCCTACTCTAAATTAAAACAGTATAATATCGGTGTTTCAAAACCAACGACAATACTTCTCGTACCGTCGTTTTATAAAACCTCTTGGCATAAACCATAAAGCATGCTTCTCTACTAAAATTTTATCTGAAATATCTTTTCTAAAGGACGAGAAATGAGAACACCTTATTACTATCAAACCAACTTTAGCTTTTTGAATTTTGAACTAAATAAAGATGTTAGAAAGTTCCAGTTACGTGAAGAGAAACAGTCTGATAAGACGGTTCATCTTTCATCTTTCACTGCCGTCTTCGTTTACTTCTGTGAAAACGTATAGCACTTTGGAATGCTTATTAACTTTTTATATATGCACGTTCTCTTCTTTTATTTGCATTTGTATGAGAATTTACCGGTTATATAAGAGTATTCACAGCTCTTCCGTCGTGTCAAAAATTAAATCATATTCTACATGTATATGAAAATTATATTTAAATATGTTTTCAAAATATTTAAAAATTTTAGATAACGTCATTGATATACCTAATAGAATTGTAGAATTATATTAAATTTTTTAGTATTCTCAGAGAAAAACAATCCGAAAATATTATGAAGCAAAAAAATAGTATATTATGTTACTAGGAGTAGAACGCATTCTTTTTTGTGCTGAGCTCAAATGTTTCTGCCGAGGCTTGCATATTGAGCGAAGCACAAAAAAGACGTTCTACTCCGAGTGACATATACTATTTTTTCTTCAAGCGTAGGTATTAAAAATTTGCAACCATAAATACTTATGACTTTATAGTCTCAGATGCTATTGCTGCTAATTTCGGCGGTGTACATTGAATTGGTTGAGACATTTTTTAATTTTTGATCTTTATATTGTGTATTTTGAAACTAATCACAGAATGATCACAAAATAATAATAAAGTAACTCACTAATAACGTAACTAACTTTTGAATTCACTACAAACCACGCTACAAACATATTAAATTGACAGATGTTTTGTTTATGGCGACGGCTGATGTCGGGTTCGGGGTAATGCTTATTTACGCGATAACAATAAGAGGGAAATTTTATATTTAGATAGATAGATAGATAAATAAAATGTTTATTCATGAAAACGGTATTTTAAAAGTATTTTATTATTAATTTCTTAAAAGGTACGCCGTCTCTCTTGACTGCCTTAACGCCCCCCATTTGTCTCTTGACTCACTACCGCCCCCATGAAAGGTTCCAGCGCCCACTGGGGGGCGGTATTGCCCTCGTTGGGAACCATTGATTTATACAGTCATATATTTTTTAGGTGGTCTGACATGTAAATATTTTGATATATAAGTACTTTTTTGTGAGTAAATTAATATAATTTGACGGAAAAAGAACTTGAAGCTGGCCCTGCTAATATTATAAAGAATACTCGAAGGAAGTATGTCAAAAGTGGGCAGCGACGTATGGCATAACAATATATTTTTACGATGAAGTCAAGAAAAGATAAGCAAAACTCAAGCTATTAAATTAACATCATAAGAGGTTGATCTATCAAAGAAGTTGTTATGTCAAATAGTAAAAGAAATGAAGGAAAAAGGACACGTCTCCTCGCCACCCAAGAAAACTAGTGGCGAAGAGAGACCTCCGGTAGACTTGCCCTCCCATAAAAAAATAATAATAGTTAAAAAAAATATATTTAATTTTTTTTTTTTTATTTAAAAATTTTTAAGTAAATCTTCAAAAATACATCAAATTATGTTCTATAAAATTTTTTGTCCAAGGCTTGGTTTACTAGTTACGAATTTTTTAAAATTTTAAAGTTTAATAACTTCCGTTTCCGGTTTCGTATTTTCATAAAAAACAGTAGGGTTCTTCCCATTTAATAGAATAATTTTTTAGTACCAGAACGAATTCTCTAAGTTGAACCGTTCTTGAGTTATCGTGTATACACACAGACACACACACACAAACACACATACATACGGACGGCACTTCGAAAATAGGTTTTTTGGAGTCCCTGGACCATGAAACGTGGTCATCAGTCAAAATCTCGACATCGAAAATTTTCGCGATTACAATACTTGCCCCTTATATATTAAGGTCGGGCAAGTAAAAACATGTAAAGTTACAATTGACATATTAGAAGAACAGCATAAAAATATTCTATGCAAAAAAAAAAATTATTATATAAGAAACTTTATCTGAAGATATAGTCGGTTATTTCCTTTGTAATTTATTCGGTTAGTTGTAATGTTAGTTGTAATTTATTTTAAAATTCCCGCTATAATGTATTTGTCTTGTATTTGACAGAATATTTTAGGTTATGTAAAAGGAGATAGCTAATGTGTCTCATTAAAACAGCGCTTTACTAAAATCGACAACGCATAGTGCATTAAATTTATAGGTGTGAACGGTCGCTTGCGTTACCCTTTGACAAACTTACTGGTGACAATCAACAGTGCACAAATCATAGCGTATAGTCGACTAATTATAGAGCTGTAAACGCAGCTTAAATATCAGAACACACAGATACTCTATTTTATAACCTTCCCAACAATACAATACAATAACACAAATTTACTATTGTTAACTGAATTATGCGACAAAGTGTCTTCAAACTGTATTCAGTGATATCATGGTTCTTATTGTTCTCCATATGTGAATGGAGATGGCTAAATAGGGATGTGTCAAATGTCACAAGCTATCAATGAACCAGCATACTTGGATCCACAGAATACAATTCACTTCATAATTAATTATTTGCGTGACTATTCAAGGAATCTATTCGATTTTACGCGTCACTTACTTTATTTAAGTATTAAATTGAGATAATGTCTTTGTCTCTACATTTCAAGTCTACTAAATTTTTATAATGGAGACGATTAAATTGTTCAAAATTTAAACAATTTTCACCCAATTGATTTTTGATAAAAGTTTAAATTCTTTGTTAATTTTTAATTGACAATTTAGTGGCTTAATTATACAAAGGCAGGAAATTTTCGAAAATCTTTCATGCTATCGTTATTGGCGGATGTATTTTAATCCTTGCCCTTACAAAAAGGGTTCATATTTAACCCGGAAATATATGATCCTTTGCATGACTTACAGTCTGTTCCAAACGGTTAAGCGGAACTAGATTTTGCAATCTAGTTACTTTCATCGTTTAAATCGTGCCTTTCGGCCGTTTTGTTTAAGCTTTGTAAATCATACTTACAATAAACATTTTTTGGTTAAGGTTAATATCATTTTTAAATGTCATTTTCTTTATATTTTGATTTTTTGTGTCATTCTTAATACAAATTTCCCATTTATTTATTTTTTTGTCATTAAAATATCTAAAAAAATATTTAATTTTGACATATGTCATTCGTTTCCATGGTTTCATTGTTGGAATTTTAAATTTTGACATCCCAACATGAAAAATGAAATAACCCAAGCAAAGTCCCTTCTCGTGACAACCTAAAAGAACTAAATTCCCATTTAGTTCCGCTTAACCGTTTGGAACAGACTGTACACAGGATTCTATACTGTAAACGCAAGAAAATCACTGTATTTGTAAATAATTCATATTGAAATCAAAAGAATGTTTTTAAGACGTAGATTAAGGAAATTTAGTTTTTTAGAATTTTTTAATTTAAACACAATTTTTCCAAAATTGTACTAAAAAAAATACTGTCACCCTTTAACGCATACGTGTTAGACTAAAAATCTGAATTTTTTTTTAATAGTGTACATTGATCTAAACCGGACACGAGGGGAATTTTTGATCAGAATTCGTTTTTGGAAAATATTGAAGTTTTTGTGTTTTTGACAAAATTATTATTTTTTTTTTTAATCATGGCTAATGTTATGGATTTTTTGTATTTAAGGCTAAGGTAGAGTGTCTTTATTTAAATTAAAAATATTTAAAAAAATAACAGCTGAGAAGCGAGTTCTTGTGTGTAGAATGTTCATACGTGAAGAAATTCAAAGTATTGTTTGAATTACTTTAGTTTTTTGTTTTTAAAGAATCAAAGAGGAATAAATCATGTACAGTAATGAAATACTTATAAATCGAACAACATATTGTTAATAGTGAGAAATACGTTTCTTTTGTTGAAATAAATGAGGCCATTTATTAATATATTTCTTATTAATTAAATGAAGACTTAAATACAAAGCAAATGCAGAAAAAAACTAGGATTTTTTAATTTAAATTTTATTGTGACAAAATTCATGCAACTAATTTTGTTTAAAAACATTAAATGGAAGGTCTTAGTACTCAAATAACGAATAAATTGATCAAAAAACTGTTTATTTTGATGTATTTTTGTATTATAAAACAAATACCTATTCAGACATCCAGCATTACATTGGCTTCTTACACTTATTATAAGTGGAATCGGGAAGCAAGCTTGGAGTGCTCCGAGTCACTCTGTTTAACTCCAGAGCGTTTGAGAAAAGTCCTAAACGCGTGTTCTCGAACGGTCTGGAGTTAAACAGAGTGACTCGGAACACTCCGAGCTTGCTTTTCGAACCCACTATAGAAATATGCTGTTCACTTTTGTAAAAACAAACTAAGAGGAAATTTTGATATCAATAGTTTGCACCTTTGAAATTGTATATCATGTTGGTATTAAAAAATAAATATAAATGTCACTTTCTTAATATGTCATTCCATTTGACATATCTCATAATGAAAAATGATATATTAATTATAATGACCATGACCAACAAGTCTGTTTTACAGCGTAAGAAATATTTTTAAATGACATTTAAAGCCAGTAACACACAGTAACCAAAATACCCAGATCTGATTCGTCTGGTTGATCTGAGTCATCAGTTATGACGCCAAGAAGTTTTGTGTCAATTTAAGGTTCTAGCGTGTAGTTATTAAATGTTAGGGATATCAGGTGAAAGGTTGTCTTTGTTAAAGAGAAGTAATTTTGTTTTAGTTTCATTTACAGCTAATTTATTCTTACAGCACCAATAATTCAATTCTGTAAGTGCGGCATTAATGTTGCGTTCCAGAACTCTCGGGTCATCCGCTACAAGCAAATTATAGTATCATCCGTCAACATGACAACTAGATTAGATGTTATATGGTCGAGTAAATCGTTTATAAATTGGATTGGCCCTAGTACTGAACCTTGGGGGACAACTAGTTTAACTCGTTAGTGACTTTAACAATTAGTTTTCTGTACTCCATGAGGGATATCAACTAACAGTTAATAGTTTCTTTAATACACCTATAGCTTCCAACTTAATCTTTAAGATTTTTTCATTCAAGTAATCTAATGCCCAAGAAATAATCCGCAGAGTGATACAAGAGTTTTTACCACTACTATATAGTTCTAGTATAGTTGTTTGTTCGATGAAGTATTAGCTAGCATAAACTTCCGTGACAATGTTATATGTTTGTGCGTCTTATTTGTCATGACTTGCGATTCGTAAACCACAGAGTGAACTTTCCAATTTTGGTTTGTTTAATCATAAACATCAAAGTGTTTCAACTTCACTCAGTTTCATCTTGTGC
Organism: Liopterus haemorrhoidalis; assembly: GCA_963971575.1. NCBI lineage: Eukaryota > Metazoa > Arthropoda > Insecta > Coleoptera > Dytiscidae > Liopterus > Liopterus haemorrhoidalis. Next base: position 53,068,548 of record OZ020612.1, read on the forward strand.
TCAGCAATGTGGTAATAATATGTAACAAACACTAATTAGATCTTTGTATATCATTTAGTATTATAAACGATTCCACTATGACAATATTTAGATCATAACCTCAAAGTTCAATAATCATTGTGCGAAGGAAAATGTAAAAATAATCCTAAATTAGACCTTTGAGGATTCCCTCTCACTTCTGATTACCACAATGCTCTATTCCGGTTCTAAAATAAGAACTCGAACCGGTCACAGTCAACCAAATGGAACTTGGTTAAAACCGCAGTTCTGGTAGACGATTACTTAATTTAGAACAAATAGCGGTTAAATAAATTTAGTTAAATAAATACACCACCCAGGTTTAACACAATTTAAACGAATAACATTTAAATTACGTTCAATTAATTCGAACACAAATAAATTTATAATAGAGGAGATAAGGCATCTAGCCCAGCTTCGCTGGAGGATAAATCGTTATTATTGTCCCAATTGAATAAAACTACTAAAGGAAGGAGGCTTTAAGAATTTATACATACAAATTTTTCTGACGGAAGTTACGTCACTCCACCGACCACAGTGACTGCCAGTATTTTGTTGTTTTCGTATTAAAAAGGGTTTATTAAGCTTTATTTTAATAATTTATGGTGCAATTCTGTAGCAAATCTATAAGCTACAGACGATCGAATTTAAGGAGTTGTTATGGACAGTTTCTTATAGGTTTTGTCTGTTTAGTCGGATTGCTGATAGGTGACTGTTCGTTGCTACAAGTATCGATATACAATACTATATGCTTTCTCTGTCTATATCATTATAATTATTTACATACCCATAGTAACGTATAGTGACGCAAGTTGACAACTAACCTTCCAAATTATTTTAATAAAAAACAAAGCTTTAGAAAGAAACGGCATGATTCGTAGATATCTTTACTAATTAGAGCACGAATACTAAATAAATTCACAGCATTATCAAACAAACAAAATTATTAATTTTAAGGTAATAATTATAAATAAGGAAAAACTTGTACTCATACGTAAATTTTGGATTATAATTTGTTGTTTAATTAAATTAAATTTTTATGTTTCCCCTAAGTACAAAGTAATAAAATATTAAGTTAAAATATATTTATTCATATAATATATTGCTACAAGTTGTATTTAAATGTTTATTTTTATTTAAAAAAAATTAGTCACTGTAATGCCATGATATCGTCGTCATCTGAACTATTGCTGTCATTTCTTGTATTTATTATTATTGGATTAATATCATCAACAATCTTTTCCCTTTCCCACCATTAATTTATTAAATTTTCGATTTTTTTAACATTTTTGCCCAAGTCTCACAACTAATTTGATCACAGGCTACTTGCCACATTTTCAAAACTTCGTTATCACTATACCCGTTTTGACCAATATGTCTACCATAATAATTTTTTGTCATACCCCAAATTAGTACAATGGGGTTAAACTGGCAGTGAATAAGGAGGTAATCTTAGTACTTCATGGCTATACGTTTGTGCCAATGTATCATCTCAGTATTATTATCTCTTATTCCTATTTTCCAGGACTGAAAAATGTTGCCAGTCCGCCACTGAATATGATTGATAATATATGATATCAATAATAATAACATAATTATGAAAATAATTATAAAAATATGCCTATGATTTATTATATTTAACTATAATAATATTACCATTTTCCTGAACTTAATTATATTAATATTAAATAATAATTGTAATTATGTATTGAATGGAACAAAACAGTGGGGGGGGGGTAATTGTATGTATCGTAATATATACAATTTTCATATTACATTCAGCTATTATATAAAAATATAAGTAGAAAGTAATCTGTATAGATACAATGGAAAAATCGATATTTTCCTTTATTTTTACGATATTTATACTAATAACTATTGCAGCTAAACAAAGTGTAATATTTGAGTTAAATAATTAATTATAACAATATAATATTTTTATCTTTTAGAACTATGAAGTAATTTTCGAAAAATTCCTTATTTTGTATGAAGATCCTGAATATGTAAAAACTTATGCTAGAATGTTTAAATATAACAAAACTTCTTACGCGTGTAGCGCGAATGTTACATTTTTTAGAGACATAACAGTAGAACATGATATAATGGTATGTATTCACCTATATTTAGAAGAAAAAAAAATGCGAAACTTTATGTTTTTTATGTGCTTGACTCAAGATTATTAAAGTAAAGGTTGCCTTGTAACTTGTAGTGGTAGGGGTCAATCGCGAAGCTATGCGTCATATGTATGCTAACGAAACGTCAGTCTTTGTTTATCGTATTGGATACAACAATGCCCGATGGCGGCGCTACGAGCGCTGTGAACAGCTGATTCAAACGAGTAATGTGAAAGTTGTCCATATTTGTTTACATGTTAAATCGTCGATTTGCAATGGATAATAAACAGCTATCTTTATTAAATTATTTTAATTTTTTAAGTGCAACACCTTCTTCTAGGTGTGTAGTTGAAGGAGAAGAGTTGTTAAACGCCGGAAATCTTATGTTGTGCGGAATTTTGGACAAAAATGATGAGCATGTCGACATATGTGGGTTATGTTTACAAACAAGCAGTTTGAGAACACCACCTCACGAAGTCACTGGGAAATTAAAATTTAGTAATGATGTTGAAGTTTTAAATATGTCCTACACATGTAAAGCAGGAACTACATGCAAACACATTTCAGCTATCCTATTATTTTGTGCCAGGTGGTTGTCAAACCAAAATGAAAGAAGCCAAGAGCAGGGCATTGATTGATTGTAATATTTGATTTTTCTTTTTTTTTTGTGTGGTTTCTGTTGGTTTTTCTTTTTGTTCCACAAACAATATATTGAGTATGGAAATATTAACCAGCACAGATTTAAAATGCCTGTGGTCTACTTTTAAAAAACTTGTCTTACAATGGTATGAACCGCAACCTCTGTTAGAAACTCCTTGCCTAAATAAATTGATTAAAAACAAAAGCAGGCACTGAAGGTTCAGTGAAAATGTATTAGAAAAGCTGCGTACAGAATTTGAGACCGCTTGCCCTAATTCTGCATTAAAATTACACGGGTAGATATTTAATTATGTTCGAGAGGGATTTTTATAATTTAGTGTTTGTTTTTTATTTAATTTGTTTAATAAATACTAGTTTGTTATTATCTCTTCCACAACACCAAATTTATTAACAGTTCACAAATTGTTTCTCATTTGGAAAATAGTGGAAGTAAATATTTTTGTTACTTCCTTTTCTAGAGTGACAGCCAAACACACACCAATTTGTGTTATAATAACTCATTATAACATAAAGTAATATAAAAAAGAATAATAATTGCTATCAAAAGTTAATATAACAAACAAACTGCAACACTAACTTTTAACAGCAATACAAACTACACGAGAAAACACATGTAAACCAAATGTAAACAATAAACTATTACTCGTTTCGTCTAGTTCAGTTTTAGTCCGCTTGGCGTCACTTCATAGCGCTGTTGAGCCCAATATGTTACATACACGTGAAGTTTGATTTTGGACTATAGATTTAAAAATATCGTTTATTTTATTTTTTTTTTTTCTACTTGATTTAATTTTCCTTCGAAAGGAATGTTTCTTTGTTCTAAATAAATTTTCTTACATTCATTTTTGATGTGAAGAGAATAATAAGTGAAATATTTTAATATTTTAATTTTAGGGTGTCCTCCCTTGCATAGAACAAATGCATAGAACAAACAAGATTTGTTTTCTTATAAACAATTTTTATAGTTTTTTCTGTTAAAATAGTTCTATTTATAAAGGAAATATTTTAAGTTTTTTAGTACCAGTTTTAATCCAGAAACGCCCCCTAAGAATGAAAATTTTGAGATACCATGCCTATATTTGAATCTTGGTTCTACTATATTGTACCAAATTTCGTTAAAAGACGTACAGCCGTTTTTAAAAACAGATATAACCTCCAATTTTATTAATGACTATATTATTATAACAATTTGTTTTTCTATTTTTATTTAATATACCTAAAATTATATTTGTATTCGATTTTATTGTTATTTATTAACTATAATACAAATACCCATCACCTTAAATTTTATATAAATCAGTATAAAATTTCCTTAGGTTTTTATTTATAATTTATTCAGTAGAACTGTCTTGAAATAAATATCTAATATGAATATAGTCAATAAAAAAATTTAAAAACATGCAACATCTATATTAATTTTGTATGCTAGTTTGAACTACGCATACATGTGACGTATTCTCTCTCACGCTCTGATTGGTCAGAAGTTACGAGACAACCTTCACTTTAATAATTTTGTGCTTTACTCACATAAGAAATTAATAGTTATATAGTTTGTTTCACAATAAGCTGAAGTGACTATCTACTTATGGTCCTAAACACAGTGGCTGGTAATTACAAATAACACTAATCCCTTGTTTGCACCCATAAATTAGTCAGTGATGTATCAGGTATAAATTGCAGATGTTTTAAATATCTTTTCACTTCGCTTTGAATTTTCTATCAGATAACTTGTGATTTGTGTTAAATAGTTCAGTACGTGTTAGAAAAATGTGGCGTCCTTGGAACGAATAATTCACTTCTGTGCAAGCAAATGAAGCAGATGACTATGTGACCATGATAGAAGATGATGATCGTGCTCTTGTTTGACATTTATTTGACGTAGCCATCCAACCTTTTGAGTTTGTTTCATGTGTGTCGTACCAAGCTTCATCTAAACAAATTATTGACCTTTTATGTTCTCTGTATTTTTTAATGTTTTTTAAATAATTTTGTCTCAAAAGTTTTAATCGCTCCATAAGGAACTGCTTTTTATTTAAAGTTTTAAATTGAAACCCTATACTTTTAAGGGCAGGCCATAAGGTCTCCTTTGAACAATTAATTTCACGCTGGTCTTGGATTAATCTTTTGAGCAATATGTCCAATGTTGGCACATTTTGTTCGGTGTACATTTGGTAAATTTTTTGCCGTATTACATCTTTCTGGAAACCATCCAAACATTTTGATATGCCTGAATCCTTTCGTTTTCTTCTCCTATCAATGGACTTATTTACAATATTCCATACTGTTGTCATCGCTACTTTCGTTGCCTTGCTTGTCTCTTCTAATGCCGCTTGTTTGTTTTTGCGGTTCCTTAAATATAAATACACATTGGCCACAATTTCTTTAGCTTCTACAGGTAAATATATACAAGTTTTTTCCCGATTTTTTTTTATTGTATCTTGCACTATATCATCATCTTCTATCATGGTCACATAGTCATCTGCTTCATTTGCTTGCACAGAAGTTAATTGTTCGTTCCAAGGACGCCACATTTTTCTAACACGTACTGAACTATTTAACACAAATCACAAGTTATCTGATAGAAAATTCAAAGCGAAGTGAAAAGATATTTAAAACATCTGCAATTTATACCTGATACATCACTGACTAGTTTATGGGTGCAAACAAGGTATTAGTGTTATTTGTAATTACCACCCACTGTGTTTAGGACCATAAGTAGATAGTCACTTCAGCTTATCGTGAAACAAACTATACAAGGGTTGTCTTTTATATTTCGGAATTGCGCTAAACTAGTGCTGCCATCTGGCAACTGACGCTTCTATCGTAAAGTTTGACATTTTTGACGGTATACATATTCACGTACGACCGCTATTTGTGTTGAAAAATTCATCTCGGGTAAAAATTGAATTAAATCGTGAACATTTTCGAGCGATTATTTTTTACAACTTTCGACGTGGATTATACCAACCACAGTGCATCGATGAACTTAATTCGACTTTTGGCGATGAAGCACCATCAAGGACTACTGTTTATCGATGGTTTTCCGACTTCAATCGTGGCCGTAGTTCGCTTAAAAACGAATTTCGTGAAGGTCGTCCAAAATTGCTCCGAAAAACATTGATGCTGTGCGTGAACTGATACAGCAAGATCGTCATGTGTGTTATCGAGAGATTGAGGTATCCTTGGGCATTAGTGGGCCCAGCATACATTCACTATTGCATGAACGTTTGGCCGTCAAAAAGATTTGTTCGCGTTGTAGCCCAATAACTTAACAATCGGAGTGGAAAATGCCTTAATCGGAGTGGAAAAATGCTTCGATAATTGGTATAAACGCATTTTTAAATAACCAATATTCGATAATTGGTTCATGGAGAATATTTTGAAAAACAATAAAACCACTTTTGTTGATAAATAATTGTTTTTGATCTTAAATCCCAAAATATAAAAGAGAATCCTCGTAGGCTATTCAAAACGTTTAAGCGGAACCAGATTTCGCAATCTTTTTGACCGTTTTGTTTAAGCTTTGTAAATCATACTTACAATAAACATTTTTAGGTTAAGGTTAATATCATTTTAAAATGTCATTTTCTTTATTTTGTGATTTTTTCTATCATTCGCAATACAATTTTCCCATTTATTTATTTTTTTGTCTTTAAAATAAATAAAATTAAAAGTATTATATTTTTGACATATGTCATTCGTTTCCATAGTTTAACTGTTGGAATTTTAAATTTTCCACTTTTTAAATGCCAACGTGAAAAAAGAAATAACCCATGCTAGGTCCCGTCTCGTGACAACCTAAAAGAACAAAATTCCCATTTAGTTCCGCCTAAACGTTTGGAATAGCTTATACATATTGCTCATATTATCGAAATTTAGGAGCTAATATGTTTAAAAGTCATTTAAATTAACAGAATGTTTTCTATTTTTAGTTAACAGCAACTATGTATGCATTTTTCAGTAACGAATATCGTCCTATGCCTCTAAAAATTCGCAGAAAAATATGTGACATGTTCAAATTCGAATTTCAGTTTATAGTTGGTGTAAACACAACAAATAGTCATTTAGCCGATAATTGTCCAGTGAAAAAGGTAAGAATGAATATACACAATCGGCCCAATTCTGTAAGCAAGTTACTACGAAAAAGTTAACAATAAAAGTTTCTAAATACAAGGTCAGTAACAGTAGCGGATTAAGCTATTGGTGAAATAAAAGTGCAAGCCCTATTTCAAAAATTTCAAATTCATTTTACCCGTCTGGGAAAAAATGTTCGCCATTGCTGTTCTAGGACATAGTGATGAAATGACTAAATACTATTGGTTGTGTTACAATATTATAATTTTTATGACATTAAAAATCATTCTTTCAGGGTACTTACTGGTTCGATAATTATATAACAGACAGTTCAATAATACCAGCGGGGATTCCATGGGAGAAAACAATGCTTGATGTGAACATTTATAATGCAACTACGAACAAACATATTGGTCACTACCAGTCATACGCACGTCTCGATCACAATAAAAAATACAGGAATTAGTTTGGTAAATGATACTATTATCATAAATAGTTGAAAATGTTGGAATGAAGTAAACATCAAATAAAATTATAAATAATAATAATAAATCTCTTTATTGGCAAGGTTCAGTTTACACTGCTCTACCACCTAACCTTAAAGTTATTTTACAATCGAGTACATACAAAATGTTTTAATGTTAATAAATAATATAGTAGCATTGTTTACTAAGTGCAATAAGCAGTCTAATTGAACACGGATCGATCCATTGAGCTCACATTGGGACCATTTGCTGGCGGAGTCGCTTTATGAATTGGGCGATTTTACGAGTTTTAAGATTTTTCGGAATGGAGTTGTATATCGTGGCAGCGTTGTACGAAAATGATTTTTTGAATAAGGTTTTCCGGTGATTGAGAATATGTACCACGTGAGAGTTCCTAGTATTTTTACTGTTAATTTGTGACCTTTTAATGATTTTTTCGACTAAATAGCTAGGTTCGTTTGTGCTTAAGATTTTGTGAATGAAACATGCGTAATGCAAGTGTCTTCTTACAGACATGCTTAACCGTCCTAACTTCTTCAGGTGTTGGGAAGTAGGTTCCCTTTTCTTTAATCCTAATATGAAACGTACACAGTAATTTTGCACTTTCTGAATTCGCCTCGAATCGAAATACGACAGGGAAGGTCCGTAAATCGTGTCACAGTAATTAAAGATCGATAAGACGAGACTGTCACATAGTATTTGTTTGTGTTTTTTGGTTAGCACGAAATGGTTCATAAATAGTTTTTTAGTGCAAGAAAGGCACGTTTCATTAACAAACTTATATATTCTTTGAATTTTAGTTCGGTGTCTAGTATAATACCTAAATTTTTACATGAATTCGTTAGTTGCAACTTGGAGTGATTGATATATATATATATATATATAAAATTCTTTGAATTTTAGTTCGGTGTCTAGTATAATACCTAAATTTTTACATGAATTCGTTAGTTGCAACTTGGAGTGATTGATATATATATATATATATATATTGAAATTCGGGACTAAATTTCTTTTCAAGTTTTTGTTGCCATACAGCATGATGTGTGATTTTGACTCATTAATTGTAAGAGCATGATCGGGAGAATATTTACATAGTGCATTAATTTCATTTTGAAAGAAAGATAATAATATGATAAAAATAAGGTATAATAAATAAGAATAATCATTTGAAAGAAATAAAAATTACAAATTTACATTTGTTGTTTTTAATTATGTTCCATTTTTCGGCCCGACAAAATCAAGTTTATTAACGACTATATAGATTTTAAGAACAATATAAAAATAATTCTACAAATTATTCTAATAAGTACAAAGTATTTAAAGAACGACAAAATATATAGTTATACGACTAAATATTCATGTGAACGACAAAGCCTGGTATGCCATCTGTGACGTTGTGATTATGTTGGGAATGTTGATTGAAAATTTCGAAGAAATATATTTTTTCATTTTGGTGACTGAACCGTAAAATAATGAGTTTGTTTGCTCCTGCCCAGCGTTTATGAGGCTAAGGGCCACTTTTACAATCGTTGGATAAAGCTCGGATAACGCTATTCCCGTTATAAATTCAAAAAACGCTTTTACGATGCTCGGTTAGGATAAACATCGGAATAAACACCAGAATATCTGATCCGGCCAGCGACACTTCAGATATAGTGAAATAATAATTTTATTTATTTTTTAATAGCGTAGCAATGAACAGTAGCAGCCGATTACCGCTGGAATATGCTCCTAGCACTTTGAGCACTTCAAATCTAACTGGCCACCATCACCCCTTCCACACTATGTACACATAATGCCTGTTTATGTATATGTATATATGAAATCTGGGCTGGAGCCGGTTCGAATGAATCAGTTGTTATTTATTCATATACTTTTCAAAATGAACTGGTTATTAATGTTGTTATACAATGAAAAAATACTCCTGTTATTAACTAGTGAAATTTTCATCCTGAGAGAACTGGTTGTTACTATTTTGGCAGTCCACCACTGTACATAATATGTATACGCTTAATCTTATTACTCGCTTTTTTTTTTGTCCACAGTATGTTAGTGGAACGTAAACTCCATGGTGACAAGGGATTACAGTACATAAATATGAACTACAATCAGTGCCACCGCGTGTGCTTGTACATAGTCTGCACTGCACACGAGCGGCTCATCAAAGGGACGGCATTTGGTATAGATTCTAATATAAATCTACAAGTAGAGGGTGATCTTATGAAAATTTACACATGGGCGATATTTGGGCTCGATTCTATTAGAGGACGGTTTTATGAATATTTACATACGAGAGGCTGACACTAAAACGGTGGATATACCACAATAAAAGAATTATCTGAGTCGAATATTTTGACATGTCCCAATATTTCCCCAAACATGCTCAAAGATGTTGTAAATAGTAATCTCAATTTAAAATATAACTTTTCTAATATGTCCAACGAACGATGAGAGTTCGACAAAATTATCACTTGAACATTGCATGATTACTACTTCTTGATTCCGAACATAGTATAGTGCTAAAAACTGGGTAACTAATATTAAAAATCTCAATTTGTACAACATAAATCCTGAATTTTAATTTATCATGTACAATAAATGTTTACTAATAAACGAAACCGTATATCATGATGTAAGCTTATTGTTTACCTAATACATATAGCTTGAAGCTATTTGGATTTGTCCAGTATAAAACGGTTGTAACGTATAAAAAAAATTCCAAATGAAATAAATACAAAATCAATTAGGATTAAAAACATATGTTGATATTTCCATTTGAAAAATTGCTGCACAGTTTGATATCACGCCAAATCACAACTGAAATAGCATCAGAATGAAATACCTGTTGATCACAGGCAGATTTCCATGGAAACTATCATGCGATGTATTAAATTGAAACAGGAAAGTTAATGGCTATTAAAAAGTATAGACCAAGAGTCTATGACAATAAAATCAGTGTTGTAATGTATCTAGATACAAGTATCTAGATCAGTGCCGCAACAACATAAATTGGCGCCTGGTGCGTAAAATGATTTGGCCTTATTACCAGTAAAGTCATTTTTAGGGTTTTGTAGGTATGACCAAAAAACCCTTATACCGTTATTTTGTCGTCTGTCTGTCTGTCTGTCTGTTCGGTAAAAATTGTAGCCAAACGGCTAAACCTAGAGAGTTGTAATTTGGCATGCTTATACAACTCTTTGACCCGCACATAGGAAAAATACTAAAACATCTAAAAAACATACCCCCCTAAAAATATAAACAAATATGTGCTCATCGAAAAAAAAATATTTTTTTTTAAATTCTAAGTAGGGTATTAAATAAAAGCCCTTAGTACGTGGATTAACGATCAAAAGTTTATTTTTGCAAAATAAATTATTTTGAAGCTATTTTTTCCAAAATTGTGCAAAAATTTTTTTGTCCCACACCCTGTAGCCCAGATGGTTTAAATTAAAAATCTGAAAAAATTCTAAGTAATGTCCATTGGTGTGAACCGGAATTTTTGATCAGATTATGTTTTCGGAAAATAACGCATTTTTTGTGTTGTTAACTAAAATATGTTAAATATTTAATTCGCTATGTAACACAGTAGATAAGTAAGCGCTGATAGCGTAGTTGGATTTTGTAATTTGCAAACTAGAGTTCGAATCCAGTCAATTTTAATTTTTCGGTTTTTTTATTGCATTTTTATTTTGTTTAAATTATTTTGTCAAAATTCTAGTTATATTTTGGTAAATGTTGCATTTAATTTTTAAAAGCGTAAATTTAATAACTAGTGGGAAGTGTTGAAATTATAATTTAATTCTACGTTTGAATGTATACGAAATCAGATGGCGAGGCTTATGATTTAAGCAACCAATGGAAGCGGTAGGCGCAATTTTCAAAATCTAACCTAACCTTGCTATATAAAAAAAATACTGCACATATTTAGAAACTTAAATAATGGTATTAGGCTTAGGCGAATTAAAATTCATAAAAAAATTTGACATAAAATTTGTTTTGGCGTCCCAAATAATCATCATTCAGTTACTAAATAGTTGCAAAACCCTGAAATGTGTGAAAATTCACACTTTACATAATTTTTTTAACAATTTTATAAAAAAAAAAATTAAAAAAACATTCGTTGGTATTATTTTTTAGTTTAGTTTTAACCTTTTTCTTTGGTTTGGTTTAAATTGCAATATTAACGATTATATTAACAAATTATGTTACAAATCTTTCTCAAAAATTATGATAATCAACTAATATAAAAAGGGACAAAATATAGATTCTAGATCAATGAAACACAAAATGAAAAACACCTAAAATGAAACACAAAAGGACTAAAGAAATATTATATTAAATAATAGAATAACAGAATAAATAAAAAAATATACATTTAATGACAAAAAAAATGGGATATTTGAACAACAAATAATAAATATATGGTATTTAATAATATATTATATAATTACTTTAACGGAATGGAAAATTAGATAAATTGAACTTTTCTGACTTTTAACGAATTCATTAATGAACGAATTCTCACACGTTCATTAAGTCTTCATAATTTAATGACTGCGCTACAGTATTTTCTATTGATATTAAAGCTAAATTTTACAATCTATCTTGGCCCATTGTAGAACGCAAATAATTTTTTATTAACTTTAATTTACTAAAACTGCGTTCATTCGAAGTAACAGTTACAGGGAGCGTTAAAAATATGCGCAGCACAATGCCAATATTAGGGTACACATCTTTTAAATCGTAAGTGTGGATCACTTCTAATAACTGCATTGAAGTGGTAGTCATCAATTAATGATCTTGCCTGCCATTTGAAATTTTCGATTATGAAATCAATTTTGTTTTGATTATAGTTTATTAATATAAAAAATAATAATATAATAATTTTTTTTTAGCCATTTGGCGCCCATTTGAATCCGGCGCCTGGTGCGGCGGCACCGCTCGCACCACCCTTGTTGCGGCACTGATCTAGATCCAGTAACTAGATACTTTTTCAAGTATCTAGATACAAATTAGATACTTTTTGAAATATGTATCTGTATCTATATATTTAAATTTAAGTATCTTGTATCTGTATTTCAGATACTTTGCTCGTTACTATATTTTTATACTGTGATACCAAGCTGATATAATAGTTTAATTATAAATTGTAATTTTAATGCAAAAATCAAATGAAATTCTGACGTTTACATGTAATTTATATGATGTCAAAAAAAATTTAATTCTCACTCGTTCTTCGTAGCTTTTGAACAGCAATAAAACTAGTAGGTTTTATATACTTAAGGAAAATAGGTCATTATTAATGAAAACTAAGTTTATGAATAAATTCTGTTGCTAATTTGATAACCAATTTACTAAAAACATACAAAAACCGTAACCAACAAGCCAATACAAATACAAATTTGACAAATTTTATTCCGTACATGATCCGTTGGTTGATCATATGTTTCATTTTAATTCGATTTAAAACGTTTATATTAATACTTGCAGTGTTTTTAAGTAGTGGCATTCTTTTTTAATAATAGAGCGACAGTATTTACTAACCAATTGATGAATTGTGCGGTGGGACTTCTCCAAGCTGGCTTCAGGCAAGTTGATGTAGTCCAGCGAATAGGAGTTTCTCAAATAGTCATCAGTTGGTTATGAAGGAGTTACAGGGTAACAGGGAGTCTGGCTGAACAACATCCGGGACGTGGTCGCTGTAAAACAGCAGTTCAAGACAGATGCTAGAAGACAACTTACTATTACAGCACCCGAATTGGTAAGGGAGTTATAGCGAGCGCATAATTTAACCGTTAGTCGCGATACTGTAAGAAATATTTCTCGACGACCAATCAGATGTCAACCCCTCTCTAGAGACAATCGCAGAGCAAGATTAGACTGGTGTCAAAAATTTTAATATTGGTGTGATAATGATTGCGCTACAGTTTTGTTTACTGATGAGTCCAGATTTTGAATTCATCCAGATTCTCGTCGAACAAGGGTATGGAAAAGACCCGGTAATTTGGAACATTTTAGGCACGTCCAGGAAGTTCACAGTTACAGAGGTGGTACTGTTATGGCATGGGGTGAGATCATTAGCGGTAGAACTGATCTCGTTTTTCCCAATGGATTTTTAACAGCACAACAATATTTGGACAATATACTTCAACCTATTGTTCGTCCATTTCATGGTGCTGTTGATGATCAGTTTCATCTTGCCCAGGATAATACTCGGCCACATGTTGCGCGAATTGTAACGAACTGGCTGGATAACGAAGGTATTGATGCGATACCATGGCCAGCACAGTCACCGGATCTAAATCCGATTGAACATGTGTGGGACATGCTTAAGAGAAGAATTACGCCACATATGGATAACATCCACGACAATTTTAGATTCAGAGAGCTTCTAAGAGCAGAATGGGCACAGTTACCTCAAGAAGGCGTCGATAATGTTATTTTGCCCATGAATGGCAGATGTTGTTTTTTGTTTTTTCATTTTTAAAATTTCTGTAAATAAATCAGTACATTAAAAAAATGTTTTTTTTTTCAAATATTGATTATTTTTATTAATAACATTTAGTTTATTTTGTTGTAAACTATTCTTTATGGAGTATTTTAATTGATAGAATACAATAAACGTACAAAAGAAACCATACGCTATTTATTATCATATTTTTTTTTATATCCCTAGACTTTTCAGATGTGTACAGTCTGTTTCAAACGGTTAGGCGGAACTAAATGGGAATTTTGTTCTTTTAGGTTGTCACGAGAAGGGACCTTGCTAGGGTTATTTCATTTTTCACGGTGGAATGTCAAAATTTAAAATTCCAACAATGAAACCATGGAAACGAAGTATATAAGTCAAAATTAAATTTTTTTTAATATATTTTAATGACAAAAATATAAATAATTGGGAACTTTGTAATAAGAATGACACAAAAAATTAACATATAAAGAAAATGACATTTTAAAATGATGAAAAAAATCACCAAGAAATGTTTATTGTAAGTATGATTTACAAAGCTTAAACAAAACGGCCGAAAAGCTCGATTTAAACGATGAAAGTAACTTAACCCCTTAACCGTTTGGAACAGACTGTGTATTAGGTACAGTCTGTTCCAAACGGTTAGGCGGAACTAAATGCAAATTTCGTTCTTTTAGGTTGTCACTAGAAGGGACCTTGCTTGGGTTATTTTATTTTTCACGTTGGAATGTCAAAATTTAAAATTCCAACAATGAAACCATGGAAACGAATGACACGAACCAAATTAAATTATTTTTTTACGTATTTTAATGACAAAAAAATAAATAAATGGGAAATTGTTATTAAGAATGACACAAAAAATCAAAATATAAAGAAAATGACATTTTAAAATGATATTAACCTTAACCAAAAAATGTTTATTGTGAGTATGATTTACAAAGCTTAAACAAAACGGCCGAAAGGCACGATTTAAACGATGAAAGTAACTAGATTACAAAATCTAGTTCCGCTTAACCGTTTGGAACAGACTGTACCTTATTGGGTACATTCGATTTGACGCTCCGAGCGTTCCGAGCACGCTCTGTACACTCAAACGTGTTCGATTTGACGCTCGGAGTACACTCAATTGCATTCGTTTTGCGATCGAACGAGCATTTAGAGTGTGCTCTATGTGTTCGGGGTTTTAAGACCGAGCATATGGAGTATGACGTAAAAAAAACAGACTGTAGCAACATAATTTTTTGTTTTTGTATTGGTATTTCTTATGAAGATAGTAACACGGTGCGAGAGGGATAGAGCTATACGTAAATTTGTAGAGCTAAAGTGAGATAAAATTTTGACACTGAATATATTGACATTAAATATTTTGACAATAAATAGTTTGACTTAACATTTAATGATATTACGTATATTTTTTGTGTTACTGTTAAAATGACAATTAAACGGCGTTCAACAAATTTTATCACAGAAAAAGAGGACAATATAGATAGAAGAGAAGTTAATAAAAATAGCATTTTATAATACAAAAGTGAATGAAAATAAGAAGACAGCCATATTTTGCTTTATTTTACATTCCTTAAACAATATGAATTAAACTTATCAGCAATTTTCAGCTACACATCTTTATTATTCTGCCAATAATTGAGTCTGTCTTCTTATTTTCTAACATTTTTATATAAATAGTAATGCTTAAAGTATTGTTTGTAATGTGTTGTAATCGTAATTGAAATAAATACATATATAAAAATAAAAGACAATGTTTATTAAAAGATATATATTTATATATTGTTCTTTGTATATCACATTTACAAAAAATGCCCAAAATATTAAAAAAAAAAACAGTTGTCCATAATTTATAAATTCATCCAAACAGACAACTAAAATGTACATAAAACACTAAAATCACCATTATAGAAATGTTTAAAAACTACACATTCGTATATTTTTTTAAAATTATAATGTTTTTCAATTAAAATTGAAATATTAACACATTTTGCGAACTTGTTTTTGGTTATATGTCACTTTATTAAGCACTTCATGTTGCCTATAAGTTATTAGACAAATAAGCCTATTTATTAGCAACCTAATAACTATTTCGGGGTGGAACTCTCGGGAAAAAAATTATGTTGCTAATAAACTTATTGGACAGTTTATTAGCAACTGGAACTCTCGGCCCTTAGACAAATAACAATAGAGAAATAATATTGTTATTTGTCTATAGCTACAGAGTACGGCCATTTTATGTATTTGTGACGTTCTGTAAACAGCAAAAAAATTATTAAAATACACCGTGCATAAAATTAAAATGGAAAAAATTCATTAAATTAATTCATTACGTATTATTTAATTTTTATTTAATTTTATTTCTTCATCATTGAAAAAAAATCAAGGAAAAACCGAGGTATATAATTTTGATTCATGACTGACGTGAACTAATCTGACAGTTAAAACGCCGCCTAAAATTGTAGGGTTAGATTTTATAAACATTACGTCACAAGAACGCTCGCTCTGTTAGTGCTCTATTCATGACGTCACCATCAACTGTTCGCTCAGCGCTCGCTCTACTCTGTGCAACTCGAATGCACCCATTAGGATGTTAAAATCACAACCAGATTCGTCTTATATTTTAATTGTAACCACGTAACATTATCTTAGATTTTGTTATTTTGTGTTGTCAACTAGTTTTTTTTTTGTCAGTATTGAATGTCAGATATATGCATATGTATAATTTATATACATTTTTTTTTATATTAGTACTATCAGTAGAATAAAAGTGAAGATTTTGGTAATGAATATTGGAAAAAGCTATTGAAAATTCTACAGTTCAACTAAATTTTTAATAAATAATTACACAGTTCCTTGACATATACATAAGAAACAAGGGAAAAGATGGCAGATCCTGAACCTGGTCCAGTACCTGCAGCAGCAGCAGCAACAGCGGAAGGCGAAGCTGGAGAAGAGGAAGAACCACGCCCACGAAATAAATTTCAACAATTTCTGAAAAATACACATGATAAGATAGCAGACTTTTTCGATGATAAAGGAAAAATTATAAATATCGTACTATTAGTTCTACTGCATGTATGTATCTTGGCCCATTTTATCACTGCAACAGTTTTTTTTATAAAGCAAAAGAAACATGACTTTGCTTGGCGTGAAGGATACGGATTATTGTTGATCATGACTATTTGTATATACTTACTGGCCTTCAGGATACACATCTATGGACCATATATAAGTGAGAAAGCCGATGAAAAATGTTGGAATCCTTGTTTAGCGGGAGTTGCTAAAGTTTTTAGCTATTGGCAAGTTGAATGGACAATTTATATAGTATTATTTGTTGCAATCCACATATTTATCATAATAGATTGTTGGCATGCTCTAAACAGACTAATAGCTTTATCCGGATTCTACGTAATCTTATTATTTGGATTTGTATTTTCGAAACATCCAGGAGACGTAAAAGTACGACCTGTATTTACTGGATTGGTCATGCAGTTCGTTTTTGGGTTGATCGTTATTAAATGGCCGCTAGGAAGAGAAACACTGAATGCATTGGCTGCGAAAGTATCTATGTTTTTGATGTACACTGATGTAGGATCAGAATTTGCGTTTGGTTCATTTTTGGTAAAGCACGAAATGGTTTTTGCATTTAAAGCAATGACCGTTATATTCTTTTTGAGTTTTGTTGTTTCGATATTATACCACTATGGTGTTCTTCAACAGGTGGTCTTCTCGGTGGGTTCCACTTTACAATATATCGTAGGATGTACTGTAATAGAGAGTATGAATGCAGCAGCGAACTTATTTATGGGACCAGTTGAATCTCCGTTGATTTTAGCCCCATATCTACCTGATTTGACCATGAGTGAACTCCATGCTGTGCTGGCAGCGGGCTTTGCCTCGGTTGCCGGGACGGTTTTAGGAGCATACATCAGTTTCGGTGCCTCCCCAGCCCATTTAATTACTGCAAGTATCATGTCAGCGCCTGCAGCTTTATGCTACGCCAAACTTTTTTATCCAGAAACCGAGAAGAGTAAAACTTCGTCAGAAAGTATATCTATGCCCAGTACTTCGTTTGAAAATGTTTTAGATGCAGCGTGTTCCGGAGCCAACACAGCGGTTGGCATCGTCTTAGCTATTATTGCAAATATAATCGCCTTCATATCATTCGTCTTTTTTATAAATGAACTTATAGGATTTTACGGGCAACTGGTTCATATTAAAGGAGCTACGATCGAGAATGGTTTAAAATATATTTTTGGACCACTCAGTTTTCTGATGGGAGTTCCATGGAACGAGACCATGGTAGTGGGAGAATTAATCGCCACCAAAACAATAGTTAATGAATTTGTCGCTTATTATAATATGGGAAATTATAAGAGAGGAATTTCGCCACATAACACAAGTGTACCTAAACTGACTGGTAGAGCTGAAGCTGTTGCTACCTATGCACTCTGTGGATTTTCTAACCCCGGCTCGGTTGGCATTGTCATTAGTGGCTTTGGGATGCTGGCGCCCACAAGGAGAACCGATGTCGTAGTACTTGTCTGGAGGAGTTTCATCAGTGGCATTGCTGCGTGCTTCTTAACTGCTTGCGTTGCCGGTCTTCTCGTCAAGGACGACCAAAAATATGAGTAAATTACACATCACCATCTGAATATATTTCACAATTTTGGGATTCATATTTTTTTCTGTGCATATTTCATAAAATTCAATAAATATTAGAATTGACTTTTTGTTTTATTACGTTTGCATAAACTTCAAGAATATACATAAACAAGAATAAATACAGTATGTGTGAATTTAACACATTATATAATTACACACAAATGTGTAAATGTTACGCTAAAAGTACAAAATCTTAGATGTGTACATTTCCCGGTAAATATACACATTAACCATACCAACGTGAAAAATGAAATAAACAAGCAAGGTCCCTTCTCGTGTCAACCTAAAAGAACAAAATTCCCGTTTAGTTCCGCCTAAAGGTTTGGAATAACCTATAGGTAAATGTGGAATAAGTATAGCAAGTTGTCATAAGCTGTCCTTTTACGGTTTGAATTATCAAAAGCCTCACGTAATCTGTAAAAGTAATTAATATTGAAAATCTAGTTCCGCCCAAAATCAAAGACACAGACTTTATAGTAACTTACCGTTGAGTGAGGCTTTTGATCATTTTGTTTAGCAAAAACAACTTAGAAAAATGAAAATTCCTGTTAGTTGCGTTTAAACGTTTGGAATAGCCTTTACTATGCTGATCAATTTTTTGAAAACAAACTACAGGCTATTCCAAACATTTAGGTGGAACTAAATGGGAATTTCGTTCTTTTAGGTTCTCACGAGAAAGGATCTTGCTTGGGTTATTTCATTTTTCACGTTGGCATGTAAAAAATTAAAATTCCAACAGTGAAACCATGGAAACGAATGACATATATCAAAAATAAAATCCTTTTTTACATATTTTAATAAGAAAAAAATAAATAAATGGGAAATTTGTATTAAAAATGACTCAAAAATCAAAATAAAAAAAAATACATTTTAAAATGATATTAACCTTAACCAAAAACTGTTTATTATAAGTATGATTTACAAAGCTTAAACAAAACGTCCAAAAAGCACGATTCAAATAATGAAAGTAACTATTATCTGTCTCATTTTGTAATACGAAACTAACAGGGAAACTTCATTTTTTATGTTGTATATTTAAAATATCATCTTAGGGTGGTAATTCTGAAGTTACACCTTTCAAAATATTTGACAATGCCAATTATGACATTAAATTATATGTCAACTTACTAACACAAATTGTATAAAACACAAATTGACAAGTATTTGAAATATATTTTATACAACCAGAACAGAAATTATGAATAAGCGAAATAAGATGAAATAAATATTTGTATATAATTCAAAATATTAGACATGTCAATCACAAATTTGACATGTCAATTTGGTATCTGACATGTAGTTTTTGAGTGAATATAACCTCAGTATAATGAAACTTCACCAAAAATGTGAAAGCCAGATTTACAAGTTTACATGGTTTCAAAAAAGTCTATTTACACCACAACAGTCACCAAAGTAACCAGATTTAGTTTCGTATTACAAATTGAGACAGATTATATATTGTAAAATCTAGTTCCGACTAAACGTTTGGAATAGCCTATAAAAGAAAACTTTGATTTCAATAGTTTGCACCTTGGAAATTGTATGTTATGTTGGTATTAAAAAATAAATAAAAAATGTCAGTTTGACATATGTCACAATAAAAAAATGACTGTCTCATTTTGTCTGTCTCATTTTGTATTATGTAACTAACAGGGAAATTTCAATAATTCTACTGAAATTAAACTTTAAATACTGTAATTTGATACCCTCCTTCTGTTATACACCTCGATACATGTGTAGTGTTTAAAAATTAAAAAAATTAGCAAATATTTACTCGCATTTTCATAAAATAAAAATGTACTGTGCTTAAATTAACCAATTAACAAATTAACAACAAATTAACGCTATTAGCATATTGACAGCTGAATACTAGACACGACAGCCATATTGCCGTGGAGCACAGCGCCGCCATCGGTAATGTTACTTGTCAATTTCAGATGATCCACCTTCTGATAAACTTCTGGGTAATTGTCTGATAGATATAAAGTTATCTAATACTTTATCTGTTAAATAAATGTCATCCCGTCTTTCATTTCAAAGTTATCTATCAAATAGTTATCTGACGGATAATTAGACTGACATATTGAATCCTCAGATTGGTAACACTGAATGTGTAACTGAAATAGGCGTTGAGCATACAGTCTGTTCCGAATGGTTAAGCGGAACTAGATTTTGCAATCTAGTTACTTTCATCGTTTAAATCGTGCCTTTCGGCCGTTTTGTTTTAGCTTTGTAAATCATACTTACAATAAACATTTTTTGGTTAAGGTTAATATCATTTTAAAATGTCATTT
The DNA here is from genome assembly GCA_963971575.1 of Liopterus haemorrhoidalis. NCBI lineage: Eukaryota > Metazoa > Arthropoda > Insecta > Coleoptera > Dytiscidae > Liopterus > Liopterus haemorrhoidalis. Next base: position 53,089,333 of record OZ020612.1, read on the forward strand.
TCTTTATATTTAAATTTTTTGTGTCATTCTTAATACAAATTTCCCATTTATTTATTTTTTTGTCATTAAAATATAAAAAAAAAAAATATTTAATTTTGACATATGTCATTCGTTTTGGTGGTTTCATTGTTGAAATTTTAAATTTTGACATCCCAACGTGAAAAATGAAATAACCCAAGCAAGGTCCCTTCTCGTGACAACCTAAAAGTACTGAATTCCCATTTAGTTCCTCTTAACCGTTTGGAACAGACTGTAGATAAAGAAGGAAATAGATGCGAAACTGCCGTTATATTTTTTTAGACCAAATTAGCGCTGTAGTTGTTGGGTTATGGAACTAAAATTGGTAGGGGAGGAAAGGGTTGGGTTTTCGCGGTTATTTCAAATGCTTCAGTGGATATAGTTGTAAGCATAATTAAATGTTATTATTAAATGAAACAATTGTTATGATTTATTTAGTCTATTTTTAATAATATTAACGACAACAATATTAAAAATAGACAAAATAAATCATAACAATTGTATCATTTAATAATAACATTAAATTATGTTTACAATTAAGAACAAGCAGTTAGGAATTATACAGAAACAGAAAAACAATAACTAGCAGAAATAATTATTTATTAAGTAGACTAACATATAACATAATATTTACTAATACTTAATATTTATGGACACTTCCATAGACAAGCCATCCAATTTTGGATTTCCAATGTTCCTCATCCACGTTTTATACAATTCTGGAGCCACACGTGTCTTCGGGTTTGGAAAGCGATATTTTGTAGGTTCACTACTATCACACCCCAAAACAAAGCATTTAACACCCATTTTCCGAATTAAACAATGAAATTATAAAATTACAGAAGACGATTTTGACACTAATTACAGATTTTGACGCTAATGACAGAAGCCGTAACAGGCAACATACTGTCATGCACGCACGTAGCTATAGCGACTGACAGCGACTGGGGCGCTATTCGTGTTGGGTTATGGAACGTAATATGGTTTTCGTTTTGCCATTAGAGTTTCACCCCCCTGATTTAGTAATAAACCTCAATATGATGAAACTTAACCATACTTTTAAAAGCCAGATTTACAAGTTCACATGATTCTACACAGTCTATTTACAGCACAACAGTCACTAAAGTAACCAGATCTAGTTTCGTATTACAAATTGAGACAGATTATAGTCATCTTTCATTTTCATTTCTTCTGAGTAATCAGTTTCTTCAGGTACGTCTCCGACAAGGTACTGATCTTTTGGGGGTGGTTCTTCATATCCACTTTTGTAATATTAAGTTGCGTTATACTACCGCTGCTACTATACCAGTCATAATCTTATTGCTCAAATTCGAAGCAAATATTAGAATTACTAAACATTGATTGTAAGGCGTGGATCTCGGCTAACGTTTAATACAAAATTTCCTTCTCGGCACCTGTTTACTTCAGCCTTTTTTTCCCCCAAAAGAAAGCAGTTTTACTAACATTTCATGCAAGGCTGCAACCACTCGTGGATACAGGGCAATTTCGTAAAATACTCTTTGAAATTTGTGTATTTAATTTTCCGTACAAGGTATACAAATGAAATTAGAATAGAAGCTGTATATTGCACGGTATACTTTTTGCATATTTTTTCTCATCGTGGACTGGTGCACTGTTATTTTGGAGTTAAGGCATTATTTCTACAAATAATAAAATTCAAACAAATTATATTTTTTCAAGTCCATTATGCTTTTTTTTTAATTTAATGGCCTTTGCTGCTGTTGCAATTAATTTTGCATTTTTTTATTTTTTTTATTTTTAAATATATAGGTATATTAATTGAAATTGATTCGATCGTCATAGAAGTATTCACTTGGATCGTGCGGTCTTAAGCACACACGTTTTATTTTTAAGTTCGAATATTATAATCAACCTCCAAATTTGCACAAAATGTTGGCCCATTCTGTATGTAATTTATTAATGTGGTCTGTTTAATTCCAGGCTAACCTGATGATTCCCAAATTTAAGTAACTCCGCCTAGAGGAATACCTATAAGCGGGACAATGGCAAACGTCACACACATCCGAAGCATGTCACCGGAACGACGTAATTCTACGACCCTCTCTTCACCATTCCCCATTGCGGAGGAATTAAAGAGAAATTTGACAGAAGAGTGTGCACGTAGACTGAACGAGAGCAGACTAGCACCCGACAGAAATTTACCCGGTAAGAATAATAATTTAATTAACTATTTGCACTGTATTTTTACATTACATTTTAACCACGTTAAAAATGTATTTTTAAACAACATCTGACGTACATTTCCCAAGTTACAAAGGCGAACTGGATATACCGTGAGTTTATTTTATCATAGATCAGAGTTTCCCAAACTGTGCTCCGCGTCTAAGTCTAAGCGTCTACTAGAGCAGGACTTCTTAAAGTGACACAAGGGGGCCGCGAAAAGACGCGAATGTAGCACTTTTTCATTGTTTTATTATTTAAAAAGGATAAGTAGCTTTAACTTTAATGTTTAACAAAAATTTTATTCTTTATTGTACATAGATTACACAGCCCAACAGACATTTTGATGCCAGCGAGTTTTTAACTGTCTCTAGGTAATTTTTGGGCACAGAATCCAAAATAGTCGTCCGATTTGGTCTATCAGATCTAGTTTTTGAGATACGCTATATTGGCCTCTTTTACAATAAAATATCTTACTTCTTAACTTGTGTATTTTTCACGTTATTAGTGGTACTATTTGCTCCAACTGCCAGTTACAAACACAAAAGAGAGAAAGTAAGGTATTTATTTCACAAAGTAGATAAATATACATACATCACTTATCACTTAAAAATGTTCTTTTGTACGACTTTGTAGCATGGAGTTTACCAGAACAGTCTTTCTGAAGACTCTAAAAGTAGTAGGCCATCATGTGGCTATCTTATCTTCCATAGTTTTATGTCCTGATGGAATCTTGCCCTGGTGCTTTACTAAAATCATCTAGGTTTTCTGGTAAGTGGTCATAATACAACCGACAATATTAAAGTTGGAAAGTATATTTTCCTTTAATTCTCTGCCTTATGATTTCCAAGAAAATTTTGTACTACTTGAATAAATGAACACCAAGAATTAGATTGAGTCTCGTTCATTGATGCGGTTGGATTGTATTGTTGATTTTCAGTAGGTTCAGTAGTTCCTTATCTGAGGACCATCAAATATTCTTTTAGTTTTTCAGAGTTAATCCCAGGAAATTTACGTGTCAAGTAGCCTACACAAAGTCCATCTCGATTTAAAGCCTTCAAAAATTGCTACATAAGCCCAAAGTTGATATGCAAGGGTGGAAATATAATTTTCTCTCTCGCAACCAAAGGTTCGTTGACAACGTTTTGTTTTTCTTGAATTATGACATTTCTTAATGGAAATCACACAATTTCTGTTAACCCAGTGCTGATCCTTAGCTCTGCTGTCCCAAAGATATAAAAAACCAGAATATTTTGTATATCCACTTTGCTGTTCAAGGAGGAAGTTTACCGTTTTTAGATAAAAAACTAAAATCAATTAGTCCGTATCTCAAAAACTAGAGCTGCTACGAAAAAGAGTCAGGTATTTTTGGAATCAGCACATCAAAAATATCCAAAATCAGTTCTTACTTTTTCGGCACCAAGATAAAAAAAATATTTTGTTGGGCAATGTTATTGAATGATCTGAGCGTAAAAAAATATATGTATAAATGAAACAAAAAAATATTTTTTTAACCAACATAGGTTCCAAAAAATAAATTTAGGGGGGCCGTGGGTTATCGATTTGAGGTGAAGGAGAGCCGCGACATCAAAAAGTTTAAGAAGCACTGTACTAGAGCTGTAAAAGTAAATAAAATGAATGTGATCAGATGTGAAAATAGTGATTGTGTTTTTTCAAAACAAAAGTTTCAATCAGAAATGATACCAAAATGATAACAAAAGCCAGTACAATAATATTTTATTGCCCCAGTAAATGTAAATAAAAGCGCTCGAATCTCAATGGTTCAACTGGTCATTGACAAAGTTTGAACCTATATAAAATACAAACATACAGCTGAGTGACTGTTCTATTAATGGCTGATATATTATAAGAGCGGCTTATATAAATGCAGTACAAATTCCTTAAAATTTGCGGAATAATAGATAATGGATGTTGTGACGTTTCATGCAATAGGAATATGAATTACATTATTTAGATCTCTTATAATTCAGACAGTAATTCATAGTAGTGCAGTGTTATTTATTTGCTTTTGCTGCGATTATTTTTTGATGGATCGTTGGCTAAAGTACGGATCGTTAAAAAAGCTGCCACAGTCTCCGTCTCAGAACGTCCAGTAGACGAAAAGTATGTTCAAATATTATAAAGATGGTATTTTAATAGTTTTTTATCAATATTTTCTATTTAGTATTTTGAAAAGCTTTTTTCGCCGCAATTCTAGTTATGTTTTTACCGACCTTATATTTTGTTTTATATTTTACATTATATTTTACCGATACATGTACATATAAGGGAGGTAATGTGATCATACCGCTTTGACATTTTTAAATTTCAATGGATGTCCACGAATTGAGATTCCTACACAATGTTTTTACTATTTTTATCATGATGTCTGTCGAACTATCTGTATGACTGTCTGTCGGTCCTTGGACATGTGTAAAGCCAATTTGGCTAAACGGATTTTAACAAGTGAAATATTTCGAAAAAAAAAATAGTTTTTTAATAAAATAAGTTTTTATAATTTTATAAATATTTTTTTAAAATAAGTCTTTATAATTTTTAATAAAAATAGTTTTTTTTTTAATAAGAAAACAAAATACGACACGTCAAGATCCAACTAAAATCTATATAAATATAGAGAAACAATAGTGCTCCGCGACAAATTCTTCTCGTGACAAGTGCTCCGCCTCAAAAAGTTTGGGAAACTCTGTCATAGAACATAGAACATAGAGGTTTCATTTCTATAACAACCGTTGATTGACAACAATGTAAAATGCGTTTATTTTAAAATAGAACATACTGCATAGCTTACTCGATTATAGAGATAAATAAACGTAAAAATTTTTTTAAAAAATGGAATGAAAAATTTAAAATATATTTATTAAACAAACATAATATTTTAAATTTGGAAAAAAATGTAAAAAAAATAATCTACAACAAATATTCCTCCATTCACTACTAAACAATGCCCCAACGGTCGTAAAATATTTGCATAACATTAATTAATTGGATCGGTCTTTTATTCTGTGAGATTTATTTTCTATTCTAGCTTTTAGTTCTTCTATAGTTAAATTTTGGCCATTAAAAATTTTACTTTTCATATATCCCCAATAAAAAAAAAACGTTTGTTGTCCAACAACTCGCTATATTCTATTTCGCCGCCACGGCCAATTCAACATCGAGGAAATGTATGATATAAAAATATGGGCTTTTAATTATTCTGGCATTATGCGCTGGGACACCGTCGTATTGAAACCACACTTCACCTGGAATATTTAGTACATTTAATGCAGATTTTGCTCTATTTTCTAACAAATCCAGGCGGTAATGTTTCCGTCTATAAAAAACGAAATTTTTAGTTTTTCGAAAATTGTCAGATTCGTATATACGTTACGATAAGGTTTTTGTTTGAAACGGGGCACCCCAATCCTCTTTTATCTGTAAGCATACAAAAAATCTTCAGAACAAAAGTTAAACTAGACAAAAAGGCCCATCTAAAGGTTACTAAAAGAATTCTGAGGCACTTCCGGTTTCACCGGAAATGATATCAACTTTTGATCTAGTATAGGGAATCGATAATTTTATATTTTTTCCTAAAAGTACATTAAATTAGCTTTATAATGACACCAAAAAGTCATGTTTTTTGTTAACCATTTCAAAATGGCGACCATTTATTTACAAAATAATAATCAACATAAGTTTTACAAAGTTGAACGTAGCAAGTTTTGAAAACAATAAAAAAGAAACAAAATATCTCTAAAATAAACTATTTGACTATTTAGAAAAAAAAAAATATTACTTTTTACAATTATTTTACAAAAAAAAAAAATAAATAATTACAAATGTTCGATCAAACCACCATTATTGTCCATACATTTTCTCATCTTTCTTCTAAATCTTCTATCGTCGTTGGTGTTGTGCGATACACTCTATCTTTTAAATAACCCCAAACGAAAAAATCCAATGGCGTGAGATCCGGCGATCGTGCAGGCCAGGGATTAAGTGAATGTGTTCCAATCCATTTATCTGGGTACTGGCCATTTAAATAGGCACACACGTTTCTAGCGTTATGAGCCATCTTGCTCCATCTTGTTGGAACCACATTCCTATCCTATCAGCAAGTGGTAAATCATCCAACAAATCCTCCACTTCATTTTATAAAAAATTTAAATATCTATTAGCTCTAAGGCTGCCATGGTAAATAATTGGGCCTACAATTTTTGTCCCTAGAATTCCCAGCCAAACATTGAAACCAAACCTGTGTTGGAATCTGGAAGATCTTAATTCCCTGGGATTTTCCGTCGACCAACGTCGACCAATTATTCCTATTGAATAAACCATTTCTGGTAAAATTGGATTCGTTCGAAAACATTATTTTATAATGGAAGCGATTATCATTTTCCCACATACCCAAAAACCAATTACAAAAGTTCAGTCGGCGATCTTCATCATTTGCGTGGATAAATTGGCTTACATGCGGTTTACAAGGCTTAAACCCATGTTTTTTTAAAACCTTCCAGGCTTTCCATTGTGATACACCGCATTCTTTTGCAATCTCCCGCACCGACACTTCCGAGTCGTAGTGGACGTAAGCCAATATTCTTTTTTCGTCATTTTCTACATGGTTTGCTCTTTCTGGACGTCGTTTTTGAATTTCGAAAGAACCTCGCTGGCTTAATTTGTTCACTAATTTGGCAAAATACTGCCTTCTCGGCTGAGCTCTATCAGGATACCTTTCCTGATAGAGTCGCTGGGCCCTAACCGCATTTCTTTGGCACTCTCCGTATATCAGAACCATATTTGTCATCTCTTCGTTGGTATATCGTACATAAACCATAATTAGGTACAAATAACGACTTACTACCAATGAATACAATTTTTTTTTTCAAACAATTATAAACAAAGTAAACTTATTATATATTGTTATTTATAAAACATTTAATTGAAAAATTAAAATTTAAGTTATTTCATGTTATTTCATATAATAACTAGTTATAACTAGAGCCCTGCAAATCCGCGGGTATCCGCGGATTATCCGCGGATATCTGCAACTTTTCTGCGGATGCGGATAAATTATCATTTAAACCATGCGGATGCGGATCGGATGCGGATTAAATGTCATATCCGCTTATCCGCAATATCCGCGTGAACATTAAATCTTCGGTTACTTTCGGAGAAACAAGCAATTGTGTTCTGACTACGTAGTCCTCGGTTATTTTCGGTTGTCTGTATATACATGATATTTTATAGCATTCAATCTCACTTTATGTTATTTTTATTAAGACAATTGTCCATGATCAAGACTGAGTTGAGACAATCAACTTAACTTTCTTTTTATTATTGAATATATTATAGAAAATAATATTTTGGACAAAAGTTTCCTGGTACACTTTCGACATAATTCTTCCTACCTCTGCTCTAATTCTGGCTTTTAAATCTGATAAAAGTTTATTTTTTACATAAAACTGATTAGTAAGTTTTATTTAAATACCAAAATTTACCTACATAATTTTTTCTCGAAAATTTTATTATGTAACCGGCCAATTTTTTTATACTACCCGAAGTAAAAAGTCTTGCAGATCCCAAAAATTTGAAAAATGATACATGTTGCTATTTGAAAAAGTTGCAACGCCATGCGCGAAATGGCGTAAGAGAATTACTTGATCCTAAAAACATGAAGCACCTTCTATCAAGTAACTTTTCTGATTTTTTTTTAAAATTCAATATTAAAAAAAGCAGCACGCCACTTACTCCCTACGAAAAAGAACGCTTAGGCCCCCCAAAATTGTTATCTCTCTCTAGATTTAAATAGCGTTTTAGAGCAGAGATTACCTAAACAGGCGAAATATGTTAGTTCTTTCCAAACTGACAACAAAACCTGTAGTGCGGATAGTGCGGATATTTTTGCGGATGCGGATCGGATGCGGATTTGTTATTTACAAAACCTGCGGATGCGGATCGGATGCGGATCATGGATGTGCGGATGCGGATCGGATGCGGATACAGAAAAGCTTATCCGCGCAGGGCTCTAGTTATAACAGTTTATTTTAGTGATATTTTGTTTCTTTTTTTATTGTTTTCAAAGCTTGCTACGTTCAACTTTGTAAAACTTATGTTGATTATTATTTTGTAAATAAATGGTCGCCATTTTGAAATGGTTAACATAAAAATATTACTTTTTGGTGTCATTGTAAAGCTAATTTAATGTACTTTTAGGAAAAAAATATAAAATTATCGATTCCCTATGCTAGATCAAAAGTTGATATCATTTCCGGTGAAACCGGAAGTGCCTCAGAATTCTTATAGTTACCTTTAGATGGGCCTTCTTGTCTAGTTTAACTTTTGTTCTGAAGATTTTTTGTATCTTTACAAATAAAGGAGATTTTCGGGGTGCCCCGTTTCAAACAAACGCCCTGTATATACAAGGTGTCTCAAAAGAAATTTTATATTTATTTAGCTTACTGCGTGAACACAACGTATCCGAGGGGCGCGGGGGTTATGTCAATCGGTAGCCTGGCTCTTGGGAATTCAATCGCTATGGAGCGTTTCTCGGGAGCAGACCGCGCATTATTCGTGCGAGAGTTTTACAAAAACGGTGATTCGGCGACTGTAGCGCGTAGAAAATTCTGCAGTATTCGAGGTTTTCGCCACTTAAATGATGCGCCAAGCATTCCTCTCATTCGACATTGGGTTAAAAAGTTTAAAGAGACTGGTACAACGCTGGATAAATCAAAATCCGGGCGACCTAGGTCATCAAGAACGGTAGAAAACGTGGAGAATGTTAATCAGTCTGTTCGTGACGACCCGAACCTTTCAATTCGGAAGCGCGCAAGTGCTTTTAATGTGCATAGATTATAATTACATCGCATTATGCACAAAGACCTAAAGCTGCACCCCTACAAAATTCAATTGGTGCAAGAATTAAAGCCCCAAGATGCCAGTCAGAGGCTTAATTTCGTAAATCAGGTGATTGAGCGGAGAGGTGACATAAATTGGCCTCCACGCAGTCCAGATTTAACCCCTATGGACTTTTTTCTATGGGGTTATCTTAAATCTAAAGTTTACGCCAATAAACCGACTTCACTGGCGCATTTGAAAGAAAATATCCGTCACGAAATGGCAGCCATCCCTGAGTCCACCTGCCGAGACGTCATAAGTATTTTTACTGTTCGTTTAAATGAGTGCCGAGAACGCGAGGGTCTACATTTAGACGATATTATTTTTAAGAAATAAATCCCCAAAAAGTGTATTTTAATAATTAATAAACATTTTTTCTATATACGGCTTACTTTTTTTTTAATCGATCCACTAAATATAAAATTTCTTTTGAGACACCTTGTATATATAGGTATATATATATAAATTAAAGTTCAATGTTGTTCAAATGCTTTTTTAAAAAGTAAAATATTATTTATTATATTTTCCTTTTTTATTACATTTCACTTAAATCTAACATAAGAATCAGACTACTGATTATAGGCTAAAAAGATGTTTATTACTTGAGTAATTTTACTAGACTGATATTTAAATATAATAATTACATTTCCTAACTAAAAAGTGTCTATCTGTCTTTATTTGTATTTTGTGTACGAATGAATGTCGTGTTATGTTTCAGCGTGAGAGATGTGTTGTCAGTAAATAAAATAGTACAGGTGTCAGTGTAGTGTTACTATATGTTAAAATTACATGAGGAGTAGGTTATGTAACTTATATATATGGTTGTGTGCTCCTTTAAAGACTAAAATAGTGGCGTTTATTGCCAACTTCTGCAACGGAGACGTCATGTGATGAAGAAGTTTGAAAACAAAATAGCGTTCAACATTTAAAATAAGCACAATATAAAGATAGAATGGTCTCTGAAGTAAAGCTGTAGAAAATAAGCTGGGACAAGCAGATCCCATGGGTAGTGAACGTGTTACAGTTTAAATCACAATAAATCACATTGTCACTTATTTCCCATGGTATATCTTGAATTGCTATTTGAATATTTTATCGGTGTTTCAATTCTTAGTATCACTATACAGAATTTTCCGGAATTCCCTGGTTACGGGGCATAGGGCATGCTCTGTGTATTGTGTTAAATTTATAGATTATTTTGACTTTAAGTTACCTTTTGAGAAATATGAAAGTAATATACCACGCCTTTATATGGGCATATCGAGAGCCTAGACCAGGCATGTGCAATTTCCAAAAGATCAACGGCCGGATAGCAATCTGAAATACATTCGCGGGTCTGATCTTTTTAAGGATCTTTTTTTTTTAGAATCATCAGTTCATCACAAGTTTGTCAATGTTCGGGGAAACAACTGATGTGGCAAAACGCAATGTGTTTTCTAGGTACGAATCCGTTATTCGTGTCCTTGTTTTTGATTTAACGAACTTCATCCTAGAAAATAACTGTTCATATTTGTAAGTGCATCCAAAGAGCGTAATTTTCTTCTGAACAAAAGCTGTAAGTTTGCCGGCTAGGAAAATATTTTTTATAAAACTCAATTGGTGAAATGTCTTTTAATTTTTTACTGCAAATCTGAGTTCTCCTGTAGCTCAAATAGTTCTATTTGCAGAGAAAGTGGCGCTTGTTTCACATCAACATGAACCGTTTAACCGCATTTGATCTCTGAAGACAAAGATAGATACATCTTTGTCTCGCGGACTAGATTCAATGGGATTTTGGATAGTTATCACGGGCCGGACAAAACAAGGTGACGGGCCGGAGCCAGCCCGCGGGCCGTAGGTTGACATGCCTGGCCTAGACTGTTAATTTCATTTTGGGAACGTCAGGTAGACATGTAATAGTAATAATAATAATTTCTATACTGACTAAATTACAAAGTACAATATTGTTTTTAGTCAGTCAATACCAAATATCCAAGTCAATCCAAGAAAAGAAAATACACAGATAATACTGTATAAAATAAATGAGAAAATATAAAATAAAACATTAAATTACAGTAAAAAGTTATTAAAACAGCAATGAGCAAAAATGATATTCAGTTACTTTACTAAGAATCTATTTCGTGTTTATTAGTTCGTTTATCGTAGTGTAGGGAAGGGAACGATATATCGATATATCGAAAATATCGATACTTTAGAAAAATATATCGATATTTTTATATCGATATTTGAAATGCGATATATCGCGCAAAATATCGATATTCGCACAAAATATCGGTATTCTTGTTTCTTTTTTACATTTAAATATATGCTGTTCACTTTTGTAGAAACAAACTATAGGCTATTCCAAACGTTTAGGCGGAACTAATTTTTGAAATCTAGTAATTTTTATCAATTAATTCGGACTTTTGGCCCTTTGTTTAGGCTTTGAAAATCATGCTCACATTGCAAATTCTAGATTAAATTGATTGTCATTATAAAATGTCCTTTTCATTACATTTTAGTTTTTTGTCATTCTTAATAAAAATTTCCCATTTATTAATTTTTTTGTCTTCAAAATATGGAAAAATGTATTAAAATATTTGACATATGTCATTCGTTTCTATGGTTTCACTGTTAGAATTTTAATTTTTCACATACCAAACCTGAAACATGAAATAACCCAAGCAAGATCCCTTTTCGTGACAGCCTAAAATAACGACATTTCCATTTAGTTCCGCCTAATCGTTTGGAATAGCTTGTAAGACGTAATTTTGATTTCAATAATTTGCACCTTTGAAATTGACATGTTGGTATTAAAAAATTATAAAAAATGTCACTTTCTTAATAATGATCATAACCAATAAATCTAAAGTCGGTTTTACAGTGTAAGGAATATTTTTAATTGATATTTAAAGACCGTAATACACTATAAAAGTAACCAAAAAATCTGGTTTGTCCTTACAAAAGTGAACAGCATATATATATTTAATTAAGAGAGCTGTTAACAAGGATAATATTAGAAAGTTGGTTTGTATCTGGGTGAGTACCAACTGTAAAGTGATTGTCTGTCAATTAGCGACTTCTTTTCCCGCCAAGCCAACCAAAAAATATGTAATTTATATATCTTACATGTTACGTGTTAGTTATTTCGATAAATCGAAAATATCGATATTTTTACTTCGATATATATCGAATATCGATGTCACACTTACGATGTATCGAACCGCGCATATATCGATATTCAAAAATAAATTCCCATCCCTATCGTAGTGTTTATCGTTAAATACTCGTTAAGCTTTTTTCAACTTTCTCATTTTTTAAAATCTCAACATAAACTGAAGATTAAAAATTAAATCGTGACTGTGTTTATATAAAAGAGTCGTCTTTAAATTGCAAATAACAATTTCGTTTTCAAACGATTAATCAGCTACCTCAGAGAACTCTCCGAAAAGAAAGACTCTACCCGTGCTAAACTGCACATTTGTCCAAAAGACAAAACGTTCCAGTGCCCATCGCATCTTCATACCAGTACGCAAATCAACTGCGAAAAAGTTATCACCCTGAGAAACTCCAGTTTTTTCAGCTACACAAGGCTCAAGATAACCGACAAAAATATAGAATTGATTCCAGAAGTTAATCAATATTTAGCAATACTACCCAAAATCGGGAAGATTGGTATCAACAGATTCAGAATAAAAAAAATTACAAGGCATCTATCTACTTGAAGAAAATAACTGTAAATTATTCGCACAAGGAAGAGAATTATCATTTCAAACAAAAAGTTATAGGAAACCAATGTTGAACAACAAGATTTAGTTACACCTACAAAGAAATCATAAATCCCATTGAAACTTCCCATTGAAGCTGAAAATTTTAAATACAAGGTGTCTCAAAAGAAATTTTATATTTAGTGGATCGATTAAAAAAAAAGTAAGCCGTATATAGAAAAAATGTTTATTAATTATTAAAATACACTTTTTGGGGATTTATTTCTTAAAAATAATATCGTCTAAATGTAGACCCTCGCGTTCTCGGCACTCATTTAATCGAACAGTAAAATTACTTATGACGTCTCGGCAGGTGGACTCAGGGATGGCTGCCATTTCGTGACGGATATTTTCTTTCAAATGCGCCAGTGAAGTCGGTTTATTGGCGTAAACTTTAGATTTAAGATAACCCCATAGGAAAAAGTCCATAGGGGTTAAATCTGGACTGCGTGGAGGCCAATTTATGTCACCTCTCCGGGAGATCAATTTGCCTGAGAAAATTTCACGAACACGTGGCAGAGACATATTGGACGTGTGTGAAGTTGCTCCGTCCTGTTGGAACCATGTTCTTTGGTTATAGCCAGGAAAGTTTTGCAGTTCAGGTACCAAGAAGTTGTCTAACATCTCCACATAACGCTCTGAATTCACTGTAACTGCACGCCCCCTTTCGTCTTCAAAAAAGTAAGGGCCGATAATTCCTCGCGCCGACATCGCAGCCCATACGGTCACTTTAGGCGAATGTAGGGGTTTTTGATGTTTGCGTTTCGGATTCGTTGCACTCCAGTAGCGGCAGTTCTGCTTATTTACGTGGCCATTAAGATGAAAATGAGCTTCATCCGAAAACAAAATGTTGGTAAACGTTGAAAATCGCTCAATCACCTGATTTACGAAATTAAGCCTCTGACTGGCATCTTGGGGCTTTAATTCTTGCACCAATTGAATTTTGTAGGGGTGCAGCTTTAGGTCTTTGTGCATAATGCGATGTAATGATGATCTATGCACATTTAAAGCACTTGCGCGCTTCCGAATTGAAAGGTTCGGGTCGTCACGAACAGACTGATTAACATTCTCCACGTTTTCTACCGTTCTTGATGACCTAGGTCGCCCGGATTTTGATTTATCCAGCGTTGTACTAGTCTCTTCAAACTTTTTAACCCAATGTCGAATGAGAGGAATGTTTGGCGCATCATTTAAGTGGCGAAAACCTCGAATACTGCAGAATTTTCTACGCGCTACAGTCGCCGAATCACCGTTTTTGTAAAACTCTCGCACGCATAACGCGCGGTCTGCTCCCGAGAAACGCTCCATAGCGACTAAATTACCAAGAGCCAGGCTACCGATTGACATAACCCCCGCGCCCCTCGGATACGTTGCGTTCACGCAGTAAGCTAAATAAATATAAAATTTCTTTTGAGACACCTTGTACTTATACAGAACATCGCCCTAGAAGTCGTCCCCATCAAGAAACCAAAGAGATCATCATTTCATCCTCCAACATCTGGACAATACTACTCTACTGTGTAGTGTTAAGTACATCAGTGGTAATGTTCCCAATGAGTTTCACGTGACCCCAGTGACCCCCCCCCCTGTATACGCCACTGCTGTATATTTTTATTCTTCAAACTTTAAAATATAAATAATACATATTCAATTAATTATACGGAGTTTATCAATTATAAATGTCGTTTATAAAAAGTTTTTGAATCTCGTTTCAATCCTAAATCCGTAGAGAGATTTACATAAAACTGTATGAAGTAGAGATATTTTAGTCTCCAATTCAGTTGGAGTTGCTAACTAACTCACATCGGTCAATTATAACAATGTCATTATCTAAGGGTTACAATCCTTCGTATATATCCTCAGGATAATCTCGTATTTCATTTAGAAGTACTTTTTCAATTTCCATTTATATTATGAACTCGGATATTCAGTTATGATAGAAAGTTACATAGATATATAAATGTTATGTTTCAAAAGTTTGGGGATTAGCTTTGTTTTTTTACTAGTTTAAGGCTCAATTATTATATATAATGAGAAATTTAATGTGACGGCAGTGGTTTATGGCCCATCCAATATAATTTCTTATTGCATATTTCCGCCGAGTTTAGAATGTTTCAAAACTATTTTTACAATCCTGTTCATTTTACAATCTTATTTATTTTACAGTCACGTACGACTTAATAAACTCTTTTTACCCCAAAAAGTCATGTAATAAATCATTGCTACGGAACCAACCCCTGACTTAGTAACACAAGTTATCGGTACATCTTCGACTAGTTAACATTTCATATCAATCTTAAAAACAAATTATTAAAAACTCTAACACTGGCAAATTAGGAAAAGAAGAGGGCCTAAAACAGAGCCTTATGGAACTCCACTTAGGACTGCATGTAACTTTGACAAAATCACCAATGCGAATCTGGAACGACATGTCAGTAAGGTGACCAGATTTTAACATTGGTGAAGCGGGACACCATTGATGGGGGGAGGGGTGGTCTTGTTTACAAAAATTTGGTCTAGAGCAACAAAAATTTATTATCATAGAGCGCAAAAATTGTATTGTAATTTATTTTTTTAAGTTGCAACTTATGTATAGTATTATAAACTTTAAAAACCCTTTGATTAAGGCTCACTCCAACTTTGAATATAATAATAGAGTGGATCTACTTGCTAAAGCGGCTGCAATTCAATGTTCAACAATAGACTTCCCTCTCTCCAATATTTAAATTAAGTATATTATAAAAAGCAGAATTATCCATAGCTGGAAAGAAGAATATTTAGACTCTATTCTTCAGAAGGGCCAACATTACGGACAAATTCATCCTTCTCTACCTCTAAATCAATGGTTCAAATCTAGCCAAAGCAGATATTTTATTTCTACTATTTGCCGCCTTAAATTCAATCATAATTCTCCCCATATCATCTACATAAAATTAATATGCGGAGTAGCCCCTTTTGCACCTGTGAGAACAATGTAATTGGCGCTCCCAATCATAGTAGAATAGTTATTTAACGTCCAATTTTGTATAATGGTAGAATTAGGAAATAATTTCATTCAGCTTTTTGGACAAGAAGCGTTTATTTTAAACAACACAACGTTTCTCATTACCCTTGTGCGTACCATTGATTTTGGGGGATTTGTACGTCGAATTGTATGATTCCGGATTTCATTGCTTGTTTTTGGATTCTTTCACTGGTTTATTTGGATGTGAAGTTTTATGATTTTAAGATTTATTAATGCATCATGTTGTACAGGGGGTGACACTGTCAACCTTGCGATTTGTGCGTACCAGGTTGTCAGGGGTGGGGGGGGGGGGTTAGTGTGACTGCCTGTCATATTGATGCGTTGGTCAGTCTTACTATCATTCGTAATTATTTGAATTTTTGTTAATCTTGGATATTATTATATTTATCTCTAGTCTCTTTGTTTGAAATGTAAAATTTAATTAACAGTCACTACCTTTGGTTATTATAGTATAATATTTAAAAAATAATAATTTTTGTTTTTCCTATTTTCTGTATTCTTCAAGTTCAAAATATTTTGTCAATGCTATTCTGCAATTTCACCATCCTTGGAGATGACTGATGTACATGTTGTTAGAGTTACGTTTAACTAACATAGGGAAATTAATTTATAACTATATAAGATTATTACTTTATTGTTATGATATTGTTATAGCACCTGAAGAAGCCAACAATGTTGTTGGTGAAACGTTGTGTTGTTTAAAATAAACGCTTCTTGTCCAAAAAGCTGAATGAAATTATTTCCTAATTCTACCATGATCCCAATCATTTAATTTTTTCCTGTCCACTTTACGACCGATATAGAAACATTTTTCTACAAAAACTTTTCAACATGAGCATTCAGTTCCCTCTTAACGTTTCGACCCTACTGGCTACTCACAATCTAGAAATTCTGGAGTCTCTTTGGACTTTTATAAAAAATTCTAATGTAAAAATATGAATGCAATTTATAATCTTATGTATATTGTATTGTATATGTAAAAAAATAAAATAAATAATTGTCTAGCCAATAGTCTCAGCAACTTAAACCAAATAATAAATTAAAAAAAAAAAAAACTTTATTCTTTCGCATATTTCTCATTTGAGTGATTTTTTTTTTTTAGTAGATTGCTGTCGTTGTTTAAAACGTCATGAAATTTATTGCAAGAACTTGTTAAATTATATTTCGTACATAATATGGCTTTCAAAGTCTGAAAGTAATGTAACATGCAAAATGGTCGCTCTTTGGACAATCTGTGAACACGCACTGCTTCGTTGCTGCAGCTGCGCCTACGCGCCCCAAACCATTTATTGGCGAGCATTCTTTCCAAAAATCGGCGACGTCACAAGATTAGATTGGATTGCCCAGTTTTTATTGACATTTTCGTAAGCAATACTAAATTTGAGGTTAAGTAGTGACGTCTGGTGGTATTGGCGCTAAATGAAACTGTCAAATTTCGGTCGTTGATTCCCACTAATGCCTCGTTTTTCTATAATATGAGTTTAATACCAATAATAGAATGGGCTAAAAGTTTTTTTATTGAAGAAGATGGAATTACATACATAATAATGTATGGTACAAACAATAATGGACAAAAGCGTAAAAATCAAAGAAAATGAACATATTTCAAAGAATACAAATAAATTTGTATTCCCCAACAACACCGCAGCTGTCACAGCATTAATTTAATCCATTTTGTTTGGCTATCTTTACATCAATTTCAAATTGGCTGTGAGATTCAAATTTATTCTCTTTGACCATCACCACAAAATTAACCCCAGCAAACCTACTAGATCGGATTGTTTAGAAATGCTTTGCGAGATCACTCGGGTGTACTAAAAATAAGCTGTTATGTACGATCTGACTGACTTTACGAACGGATCCGGAGCACTTAGATCACTCGGATTAATCTGATTGATTTTAACGTAAACGTCTAATACAAATGACTTACTCCCCCATGGATACTCTCCTCCATGGAGGCAGGTCCACACCATCCCAGAGAGCTTCCGCCAGCTCGCAAATGCAATCACATATAATATTCATATTATACTGTATTTTATTTATTGTAACCGAATGTGTAATAAATAGGTATTATGTTAAACCATGAATTTACGAACAATCCACATGACAATGCCATTAAAACACTGTACAGCGGAAATATTAAATATATACCTGCTGAAATGTTTATCCTAAATTTGGATTTAATGTTTTATATTATCGCTCTCCTGTGTTTTCTCTTTGTACAATAAATTTGTACTCAACGCTTTAATAAAGCATTTGAATAACCCTCTTTTAAATGACCTCGACTCTATTTATAAAAAGTAACATTAATTTTGTGTATTGTTTCAGATTTGTATTGTGAAGGTGTATTTGACACATGGTCTTGTTGGATGGACACTCCCGCAGGCCAAATGGTCAACCAATCATGTCCGACATTCATACCTGGTTTTGATCCAAACAGTTAAGTAAAAATTGTTTATTTATCACCACTTTTTGGGTTTCATAAATAAAACCTACAGTTTTTTTTATTATTATTTACGTTATAATCAATTTCCAATTTTAAAAACTAATAAATTTGCTTGTGTTGGATCTATTTTTTTAGATTTATGCGGTCAAATTCCAAACAAAAAGTATTAGGTCCTTGTTGCAATTTACTGGTATGAATAAATTCTTAAAAAGTTGTAGAAATTCTTGAGCTTTTATTAAATCCAGCACGTCTTGTGTACTTTAATAAGATTCAGAAAACGCCAAGGAACCAGGGAAAACTTTGAAGTTCTACACTAATTAAGAGACATGTATTTAGTTTGTTCTTCCTCTAATAACAAATACGTGATAACTTCTGGAGAATAGCAACGAATATATCAACCAGAGAACAAAAGAATTCGGGAAATTATGGGTGTAAATTCATTGAATAAAAAGATTAACGGAAGGTGTATTACATGCTATTTGGAACAGACCAAAATGGTCTTTCAAAATAGCGGACAATAGTTACCGGCTGAACAGTGGCGTAGGATCATTTATTAAAATAATATCTCTACAAAAAGAAAAAAATACCAATCTTGATAATTTCAAAAGAAGCTAAAGATAGGAGATACAAATAATCAATAAAACACTATTATGCATTTGTACTTTATTATTATAAAATTAATGATACTCACAAGTAAATAAATATATAAAGAACTTATAGCAGAAAATTAAGACAGTAATTTAACAAAATCTCATTAATTCAATTACATAATATGAATAGAAAATACTTACGAATGAAAAGTACTTCGTTTAGTCTTTGTATTTTGCGTTTTTGCTCAGCCGCAAACAGTATAGATAACCATTTAACAGGATACCAAATTTTAGGTTAAATGCGTAATATTATATTAAATTATAAAATAACTAAAAACTATTTTAGCCCTGTTTTTTATTTATGTTTCATAAACTATGAATATACTTTAAATTATCAAAATAAATGTTAATAATCAGTTTTTAATACGAAAACAACAAAATATTGGGAGCCATTGTGGTCGTTGAATGACGTAATTTCCGTCAGAATTTTTTTTTAACGACCGGTGATTCTCTGTAGCTCGGCGCATAATAAAACAAATATATATATAATAAAAAATATTTCACTTTCAAGTCGTACTTTAATGTATGAGTTGAAAGCAAAATATTTTTAGTTATTTTTATTTTTATTATGGTCAACTTTGATCATCAATTTTTTTTACCACTTACACATCGCGTTGTCGTATATTTAGTTAAAGATAAAACTAGTAGTCAAATTCATAAACGAAATATGGATCAAGTCATGGAGTCCGATACCGAATCTGTAGGATGGCGACGGGACGATGAAAATGATATTGGAGATCATAAAGTGGTTTCTGAACCTGGTCTCACAGAAAGTTCACGTCCTAAAAGACAAATAAATCAGACAGACTACAGATTTCGTGGAATTAAAGGGGGAGATGTAATGTATGTGGTATTGTATGTTCTTAAGTATAACTACGCCACTGCTATGCCGATAAGTTCGGATACCTGTATCTACTTATCAGGTCTAACTTGGAAGGTATTAATTAATTAAGCAGTAGTTTGTATAATGTTTTACATGTTTGATGTTCAATAAAGAAATATAAAAATATAATTCTAATAATTTACACAAACACTTCAGTATATCAGTCATGTTTCACGGGCCAGATTGAGTTAGATTGGGGCCTGATATTTAAAAACCACAAAGGACGGGTGGGAAAAATTCTGAAAATCATTTGAGAACGTGGGGAAGAAATTCAGAAAATCAATTAAGGACAGGAATAGTGAAGAAATTCTGAAAATCTTTTGAGGACGGGGGTGGGGTAGAATGATTCCAAAAACAAAGGGACAGATATTTCATGCGAGCCGTTTGAAACATATTGTTGGACCCTAGGCTGGACACCATTGCAGTATATGGATCAAAAAGTGCCCCCCCCCCAATATTTTACCCACCAGCTTGCTAATGTTTCCTGACAAAACGGACTTTTATCACGACATTTTTTGTCTGTCCAAAAGATTAACATAGTACTCTCCCGTCCTCTGACACTTTGGATAATGCTTCCAATCAGCAATATACCTTAATATCCAAGAAAGTTAAAACCGTAACATTTTCTTCAAAATGGATTTTTTGTAGCGGATAATCGATTATATTTACTTCTGTTTTGTCTTTAGCATGTAGTAATTGACCCAAGTTTAATCAGTGGTTACAAAATCAGTCGCAACTTACCAGTCGTACCATAAAATTATATTAGCAAGACACAACATTTTGGTCTGATGTAACCAAGTACTTTCCTAATAAATTTTGTGGACGTTTGCACACATCTGAAACCAAGTAACAGTAAATTTAGTACATATACCAGGTCTACAAGTATGAAATGCGGATTTATTTTTTTTTTGAAATTTGAAAAGTGATCATATAGTTTTGTTTTACTGTGTTAAAAATGTCAAATTTTGTGCCAAATAAAGAGCATTCGCGGACAGTACTACTGTTTTGTTTTCATTTGAAAAAAACTGCTGCTGAATCATACCGACTGCTTCGAGAAACTTATGGTGAATATGCTCCATCGCAAGATACGTGTGAACGATGGTTTCGCCGTTTCAAAAGTGGTGACTTTGATCTTACAGACAAAGAACATGGAAAACCTCCAAAAAAATATGAAGATACAAAATTGGAAACATTGCTACAGAAATACGATAGTCAATCACAAAAACAACTAGCAGAGCAGTTAGGCGTTAGTCAACAAGCTGTTTCCAATCGCCTACGAGAGATGGGTAAGATCCAGAAAGTCGGCAGATGGGTTCCACATGCATTGAATGAGAGGCAGATGGAAAAACGCAAAAACACTTGTGAAATTTTGCTTGCACGATACAAAAGAAAGTCTTTTTTGCATCATATCATTACTGGCGATGAAAAATGGATTTATTTTGAAAATCCCAAACGCAAAAAAATCATGGGTGACCATCCACATCAACTGCAAGACCGAATCGCTTTGGCAAAAAGACAATGCTCTGTACTTGGTGGGACCAAAAGGGTGTGGTCTATTATGAATTGTTAAAACCTGGTGAAACGGTTAATACCCAACGCTACCAACAACTGATCGAATTGAACCATTCGCTGCTCATAAAAAGACCAGAATACGAAAGAAGACAGCACAAGGTAATCTTTCTTCACGATAACGCTCCATCATATAAGGCAAAAGCAGTTTGCAACACATTGGAGGCACTCAAGTGGGAAGTGCTAACCCATGCCACTTACTCACCAGACTTGGCCCCTTCAGATTACCACTTGTTCGCATCGATGGGTCACGCACTTGCCGAGCAGCACTTTTGTTCATATGAAAATGTGAAAGAATGGCTAGATGAATGGTTTGCGGGGAAAGGGGAAGAGTTCTACTGGCGAGGTATTCACAAATTGCCTGAAAGATTGGAAAAATGTATTATTATTATTATTATTAATAAAGTGTAGAGCAAAAGCCAAAGGCTTGTTGTGCTCAGAATACATTGGTACATATTTTTACAAAATAAAACAAAAATAAATACAACTTAATTGTGAAATATAACTAATAGACACAAATTACGAAAACATATAGCATACATTATACAGAAACGGATCACTTTCAAAATACAAAAAATAATATATATAAATATAAAACAAAGTTAAAATAAAATTAGTAAAAGACGCATTCATGACGGGAAAATGGTTGCAATCCTAGCCTTAAATGCATTTATGGAAGGGGCTGATATCGCTTCGTCCGAGAGTGAGTTCCACAGGTCGAATACTCTGTTAGAGATGAAATGTTGTCTCTGCTGCTTAGAGTATTTCTCGTGCTTCAGCTTGAGATGGTGGCCACGAAGGCGTTGGTCCAAATTGAGTTGAAACAACGAGGTCATGTCAGTAGAGAACTTGCCTGTGGTTATCCTATACATCTGTATAAGATCTCCTCGGCTTCTGCGATCAGCTAGAGATGGTAACTTCAGTTTTCTGAGACGCTCTTCGTAGGATAGAAGGCGAAAGTTACTCGGGAGACGTGTAGCTCGTCTTTGAACGCCTTCCAGAAGGTGTATATCCCGCTGCAAGTAAGGCGACCAGACAACAAATGCAAATTCAAGGATAGGGCGTATGTAGGATAAATAGATTGTACGAAATAATGTAGGGGTGAGGTGTGGGAAGGATTTATAGACTAGGTAGAGTATTTTATTTGCTTTCTTAACAATCGAGACTACATGCGGAGACCAATCTAGGGTTGTTGTTATCGTTATGCCTAGGTCAATCATCATTTCAGTTCGCTGAATCGGTTGTCCTGAGATGTTGTAGGTGTACCTCTGATTGTTGGTCCCTAGATGTAGCACACGACACTTTGAGGTATTTAGGGATAGGAGCCAAGTAGAACACCATTCAGTGACAGCGTCGATGTCTGCTTGTAATTGAGGTTTGTTCCTGGTCTCGTTGTAGATTTTCAGATCATCTGCAAATGTCTGATGCTCTGAGGCTAGGCGGGTTGTTAAGTCTGCTACAAATAGCAGGAACAAATATGTATAACTTATAATGGAGCATACTTTGAATAAATAAACTTTTACTGATCTTTTGAGTTTAATGTGTTTTATTTTTTTTTAAAATCCGCATTTCATACTTGTAGACCTGGTTAACTTGTTATTAATAACGGACTGCGTAAATATTGCAATGCAAGTGAAATGTTTACAATGACTGATAAAAAAGTACCATATTTTCAAAATTACGTATATCATTCCAGGTAAAAATGAATTAAACGATTATAGTGAGCGAAAATATGTCAGACTAAAGCTGCATGTCCATGATAAGTGGAATAAACTCTTTTTTTAATACGCACAATTCAGTTTTACATTGTTATTTTTGTTCAATTTACACTCAAAGAGATTAGTTCTTTTCAAAATGACTGTATTCGAATCCAACCAATATTTTACAAAAATTTAATTTGATTATACGGAATAAACCGAACAAAAATGATATCCGATTTTAACATTTAAATATTGCGTTTTAAATTTCGTTTAGAAGACACCTTACACTTCATGAAACAATACTGAAAAATTATTGAATTCGACGATACCTAGTCCCGAATACCGTAATTTGGGTCATTTTTTTAGTATTCAATACCTACATATATTTGGTAAAAAATTCCGGTACGAACCCATACTGTAGTATACTTACTGATGATGAATGCATAGTATTCGAAATGTACATGAATTGTTAAGTGAAGAAAATGTGTTGTTTATTTCTACCTTGTTTTCAATTCATCATATGTCTATTTATTTCAAGCTCAATGAATCTTTAAAGGAATTGTTGATACTTGTTTACATATAGATAAAAAAAAACACATCTTGAAGAATTTTTTATCCGTTGTTTACTTAATACGTTATGCCACAAATTTATAATACACCGTTCCAGATTTAAAAATATCTCGGAATCAATAACGGTATCTTTTACTATATTAAGCGTTACTAAAAATTGATGTTCAAAATACAGAATTATTGTTAGCAGTGCTTAATTCTGTCTAGTAAATTGTAATTTAGTAGTACAGATTTAGAAGCGAGGAGAGGCTGTAAAATAAATTAGAATCATCACAGATTTTATCAATAATTTTTAATAATAATTTTTGTCACAGATCTGATAAAAACATGAATTCAGACCTGTTTTTATCAGGTCTGTTCACAATCAGGTCTGTTCGCAATTGAACAGCTGAATTCTCTTATGCGCCTAAAATTTAGGCTAGCCCGCAACACATTTGGTTCCCAGGCTCAACCGTCCCCATACCTACTATTTAGAATTTAGAAAAATGCCGATAGAAAAAATTATTAAAAATTTCACACTGGCACCGGAACAAAAACATCTGGGCGTCCAAGGCCCATTGAGGTTAATTGAAAGGTATTTTACTGACAGTATTGCTCCAACAGATATTAGTGCTGGCACCCCTTTGAATGTGAAAATAAGGTCCCGCACCCCCATAAAAAATGTGTTTTTTCAGTTGAGTCATATTTATATGCCAAATTGATCAAAATAAAAAGTGAAGAGCAAAAAAAAACACATGAATATTTCTTTAAAATTGATCAAATTAATTGATGTAGCATTCAGCGGTTCTTAACGGTTTTCAATAAGAAAATACTTATTGAAAAATAATTTTTAACATTTAAAATTTAAATTTAGATTTTTTATATAAATTTTATAAATCTCTATAAATCGTCTCGCACCCCTCAAAATGCTTTCCCGCACCCCTGAGGGTGCCGGCACCCCCAGTTGGGAACCACTGTACTAGAATGTGTATTGTATGCAGCAATCAAAGGGATGACCAAGGAAAAAGAAAGAGGAGCAAGTCTCGTTATTATTGTAAACCTTGCAATGTTGCATTAAGTGGGGAACAGAATGCAACGAGTTCTACGGCGCGTTGACGGCGTTGGTACGGCGCTATCTGCAAAGGAAAGTTAAAACCAAGCTGTCGTACGCAAGTACACAGAATGTGTAACGTCCTAGCGGCGTTCGAACGCCGTTGATACTGAATGTTCGTCAACTTCCAACTTTTGACGCCGTTGAACGTTGACGCAGAACACCTAACCTCAGTTTTTACTGAATGGTAAAGTGTTTGTATGTACAAATAACTTGCATACAACATAAATAACATCACACACATCATCCATTATAATTTTAATAAAAGAAAGCGAACGTATAAACACAGATATAGGTTGTCACGTGACATTTTGACGGCGTTAAAAATGATTGCATTGTGTGTCGGCGAAAATTCAACGGCGTTCTCAACGGCGCTAACGCAACGCCGTCGCAAAAACGGCGCGCTGACGGCGTAGCGCGCTGTGCATTCTGTTCCAGGCTTTATGTGTTTCTCCATGCTTTCAGGTGTACCATACAGAATTAAATTATTATTCATTTTAATTTTTCTACGTATTATTTTCTTATATATTTTGATTTTTCTTATTTTAGTAATATGTATTATTTTTACTTATCAATTGATTTTATTTATCATTTGTTTGTATTAAATAAAAAACATTTATTTATAAAATAAACTTTTTTTTTTTTCAACAAACTTTTTTTGGTAAAGGTAACTTTTAGCTACTTATAATACGCACTGTTCTGTGCAGGGCCAGGAACAGTGATTCACCTTAAAATCACTATCTTAGGTTATTGTTGATAACCTTTTATTTTATTTTTTTATAAACCACCTAAAAATAAATTGTATTTTAAAGTGAATTGAAATATGGAAACAGTGCAAACAGAGCAAAAGTGGAAACTCAGGGCGTAGTACAGGCAGCTAAAAGTTACTTTTACCCTTTTTTAGGGTTTTGTAGGTATGACCAAAAAACCCTTATACCGTCATTTTGTCGTCTGTCTGTCTGTCTGTCTGTCTGTCTGTCTGTCTGTCTGTCTGTCTGTTCGGTAAAAATTGTAGCCAAACGGCTAAACCTAGAGAGTTGAAATTTGGCATGCTTATACAACTCTTTGACCCGCACATAGGAAAAATACTAAAACATCTAAAAAACATACCCCCTAAAAATATAAACAAATATGTGCTCATCGAAAATAAAAATATTTTTTTTAAATTTTGAGTAGGGTATCAAATGAAAGCCCTTGGTACGTGGATTAACGATCAAATTTTTATTTTTGCAAAATAAATTATTTTGATGCGATTTTTGCCAAAATTATGCAAAAAAAAATTTGTCCCACACCCTGTAGCCCAGATGGTTTAAACTAAAAATCTAAAAAAATTCTAAGCAATGTATATTGGTGTGAACCGAAATAGTACAACAGGAATTTTTGATCAGATTATGTTTTTGGAAAATAACGCATTTTTTGTGGTTTTTGGTTCACAAAGTACAAAAGTTATACCAATGTAAGACACTAACATGCATAGCGTGCGATGAGTACATGCCTTAGAGCGCTCTTAAACTGGCTGTGGAAAACGAAGGGTTTCGAGTTCGAGTACGGAGTGAATTTTATTTTTTCTGTTTTTTTTTTTGCTGAATTTTTATTATGTTGAAATTATTTTGTCAAAATTCTAGTTATATTTTGACAAATGTTGTATTTAATTTTTATGAGCGTAAATTTAATAACCAGTCTTATTATATGATTAACAGACGATAAATTATTTTAAAAATATCGTTCATTTTGCCGTGATTACTACAAAGTAAAATTTGTCCTACACACTCAGCATACCGCCTTCACTTATTATATACCTGCGAAACCCTGAAATGTGTGAATATTCACACTTCACATAAATTTTTTTGTGCTTAATATGTCAAAATATTAATTATAATTATTTTTTAAAACAAAATTTTTTGGTACATTTATTTAAAAAAAAAAATCGGTCCTTAAGGGGTTAATTTACCAAGTAACGCTTAATTGCAATATTTAGTAAAATATTATGAACATGGCCCATTATTTTTAAGTAAAATGTACTTATATAAAAAATTTAGTAAAGTTTATTACTCATTATTTTTACGATCCCTCATATGTGAAAGTGTAAATGAACATATGAAGGCAAAATTCATCATAAACGTGCCGTAAGTTGCTGATGTCATGATGTAACCATACGTGTGTCCCTTAGGAACGACCAGGAGTACCTATATACTACCATGAGTAGTGCGTACTGTGTTGAGTTCTTTATTATCATAAAACAACTAACTATCTTTTTGTTGCTAAGGTATATACATGGGTAATGCTATATAATATATACAATACATCTCCCTTATTTTTTTTATAATTGAAATTTAGATACGGGCTTGATTGTTCGGCCATATCTGGTGACATATTGTTGTGGAAGGCGTTGCTGGCTGGTGGAAGGACTTGAAACCGTTTCTGGAGGTGATTCTACCGGAGCCGTAACTTCTTCTGAAGCTATTTCCAATTCTGGCTGCACCGTTGCTGGAGATTTTCTAATATGTTTCTGATTTCTTCTCTGTATACTTCCATCCTTCAATTCTACAAAAACTGAACGAGGTGTATTACTATTATGTATAATTTTACCTGACTGCCATTTGTTTGTCAAGGGATCTTGAACAATTACTGAATCGTCTAAGTTCAACAAATTTCTTTTATGAGATGTTCGATCGTAGTATCTCTTTTGCTTTTCTCTTTCGTTTTTCAGGTTCTTTGAAACATTCTTGACTATTTTTGGCTTTAATCTATCTTTCTTGATGGGTATAACTGATCTTGTTATTCTACTTAAAAGTCTTTGATTTGGAGAATAAAGTTCATTAGTTCTTGTTATGTTCCTATAATTCAACAAGGCTAACTCGATTGAAGTTTGATCTTCGTAGCATTTTCTTAAAACATTTTTTGCAGTTTGAACTGCTCTTTCGCTTAACCCATTGCTTTGTGGATAATATGGACTTGACGTAATGTGTTCGAAGTTCCATTGTTGCGAAAATTCTTTAAATAATTGTGAACAATACTGGCGTCCATTATCTGTGTGCAGTTCAGCTGGAATTCCAAATATTGAAAACCATATTTTAAGATTTTTTATTATTTCCGAAGATTCAATTGTTTTTAATTTTTTAAAATCTAGCCATCCGGAATAACTGTCTATTATTACAATGTAATGGTAATTGTTGAAATAAAATAAATCCGAAGCAACAATTTCAAAAGGATATTCTGGAATTTTTGTTAAAATCATTGGTTCTTTAATATTGTTTCGAGCAAATTTTTGGCAAATAGAACATTCATCAACAAATTTTTGAATATCTTTTCCCATGTTCAACCAAAATAATAATTGTTTGGCTCGTTTTATGCTCGACTGTATTCCAAAGTGACCTTCATGAATTTTTTGAAGCATTTCAAATTTAAGAGATGAGGGAACTAAAATTTGTTCTCCTTTAAATATGATATTGTCATATACAGACAATTCATCTCTGAAATTCCAATATTTTTTAATATCAGGATCTACTAAATTTATTTTGCTAGGCCAGCCATTATTAATGATTTCCTTTAATTTAATTAAGGTTCTGGATTTTGACGTTTCCTCTATAAATTTTTTTACAGATTTATTACCAACATTTAGAACTATATTAACTTCTAGTTCATTTTTTTCATCATAGGTTGGCATATTTTCCACGTCTCTACTTAAAATATCTGGAATTGGTATGTCTTTACCTTTCACGTAAATTATTTTAGGTGCGTATGGTTGTACATCTAAAATAATTCTTTTTAGTCGTGCGGGTGCTTTGTCAAGGGATTTTTTAAATATTGACTCTAAAGGTTTATGATCTGATTCAATAATTACTGGTTTACCAAAAATATATGAGTGAAATTTTTGACATCCAAACCTGATTGCAAATGCTTCTTTCTCTATTTGGGGATAATTTTTCTGTGCAGATGTTAATGCCTTCGACGCGTAAGCTATGGGATGTCCATCTTGCATTAATACTGCTCCCATTGAATATGAGCTGCAATCAACTGACAGGGTGTTTTCTTTATTCACGTCATAATATTTCAGTACGGGAAGTGTCGACAAGGCTTCTTTAATTTTTTCAAATGCCAATTGTTGCTCTTGGTCCCAGTACCATGAAGTATCTTTCAGCAATAGTTGTCGTAAAGGACCTGTCAAATCAGATAAATTTTTAATAAATTTAGATAAATACGTTACCATTCCAAGTAATCTTTGTAACTGTTTCTTATTTTCTGGTATTTTGAGTCGTCGAATTGCTTCAATTTTTTCTTCATCAGGTAACAATCCATTCGAAGTAACTATGTGGCCTAGAAATTTTACAGTTTTTAATTTAAATTTACATTTTTCCTCGTTAAGTTTCAGCCCATTTAATCTTATTCTATTGAATACTTCCTTTGTTTTCTCCTCTAAACCTTCTTCGGTTTTTGAATGTATTAAAATATCATCCATTGATACTTCTACATTTTTAATATCATCTAGTAATGTAGACATTAAATTTTGAAAAAGTTCTGGAGCGGATGCCAAACCAAATGGTAAACGCATATAAGAATATCTTCCCCAAGGAGTTGAAAACGTTAAATATTTTTGAGATTGTTCCGCTATTTTTACCTGCCAGAATCCTTTTTTACAATCTAATATAGTAAACCATTTTGAATTTTGTATTCTAGAGGATATTTCTTCAATAGTTCGTAAAGGGTAATGACGTCTTAAAATATTTTTATTAACGTCAGATGGGTCAATGCATAACCTTATTTTATTATTTTTGCGAACTATTATCAAATTACTTACGACTGGTGTTGGTTCATTTTGCTTTTTAATAATACCCATTTTTACCATGTCGTTAAGCTCTTGCTTGACAGTTTCGCGAAGCTTGTATGGTATAGTTCTTGGAGGATGAATTATAAAGTTTGGATTTGGTTTAAATTCTAATGTATATTCAAAGTTTTTAAAACATCCTAGACCTCTGAAAAGATCATCATTATCATTTATAGTGTCAACACGTTTTACTAAATTTAATTTGACACATGAATTTTTTCCAAGAATTGGTTTGACATCTAGATCTACAACAATAAAATTAAGTAAAGCTTTTTGATTGTTTACTTCACAAATTTCTTCAAATTCACCTAACACCTTTGTTTTTTCATTATTAAATGAAATAATATTTTTAGTGTGTGAATTATTTATATGACCTTTAATTGTATCTGCTAATACTTTTGAGACAATATTACATTGAGCTCCTGTATCTAGCTTAAAGTTAATAATAGTAGATCCTACCTTGATATCTTCATTCCAGTCATCTGAACTATTTAAGTCGATGACGTTTAAATGTAAATCAAAATTTGACAGTTCAGCTCCTGTAGTGTCAATGTCAGTATTTGACAAACTTACAGTGCCTGCTTTATTTTCTATATATTTGTTTACATTTTTACCTTTTACAGCTTCATTTTTATTTTTCTTAAAACAACATTCTGTCAAATGCCCACTTTTTCCACAGAGAGTACAATATTTCTTATATGCAGGACAGCTTCTTTTACCATGCGTAGTAGCGCAGCGTTTACATTTAAAAACATTTCGAAAATTGTCATTTTTGACAGCGTCACATGATTGTTTTTTGTTCGTTTTAATTTGTAATAGCGTTTCCGTGGTTTGTTCGCTGGCCCTGCAGATAGATATTGCCTTTTGCAACGTCAATTTTGGATCTGACAATAATTTTTCGCGTACTTTCTCACTTCTTATTCCCAAAACAATTTTATCTTTAAGAAGTCGTTCTTCTATCGTCATTCCTTCGTTGGTCGAATTAAAATTACAGTCAACAATTGCTGTTCTTGCCTTTATTAAAAAGTTTTCGAAACATTCATGTTCTTCTTGAAAAGTTCTGAAAAAAGCATATGTACTGTAAGTTGGGTTAGTGGTAGGATTGTAAGCTTCACCAAATTTTTTCTTTAGGATTTCTGGATCTTTTCGTTCTGTAGCTGTTAATAAGAACCCATTGTATGTACCGATCACATCTTGTCCTAAACAGTTCATCAGTATTCCTACTTGTCTTTCCATCGTTAACTCCTTTATTCCAGCTGCAATCTCGAACCATTCGTATTGTTGTAACCAATCGCGCCAAATTCTTGACTTATCTGTTGCATTTTTTATGTTAATACTTTCTGGCGGTTTCGCTGAAAAAGCTTGTAGATAATTATTTGATCCATTTTGTAAATCACCAGGCATTTTTATTTTATTTTAAAGTTTTCTTTTTAATTCTAATTTAACTTTAAAAATTATCTTCTGACACCATGTGTTGAGTTCTTTATTATCATAAAACAACTAACTATCTTTTTGTTGCTAAGGTATATACATGGGTAATGCTATATAATATATACAATACACGTACCTTTGCAAATATTCCATTATAACAAATATTGGAGTGTCCCCTACGTGCTGTACATACCGAAACGACATGTTTGATCAATGTTCCGAGCACGTGCCTTCAAGAAATTTATCAAATACTAAAATTTTTTGTCACTTCCTTTTACTCAGGAAATTTCAATGAGTTTTATTTGTAAACATCGCAAAAAATTAATGACGAAAGTTGTAGAAGTTAAATTTTTAGTTTTCAGTTGAGAATTATAATCAGGGATGAAATAACGTTTCAAATCGTTACGTTATTGTATAACGTTATTTATTTTTTGTTTTCGTTACATAAAATTATAAATAACGTTAAAAAAATGAATTGTTATGTTATATAAGGTTACGTTAATAATGATAAACGTTATAAAAATAATTTTTATTTGTAACTCTGAAATTACCTATATTTGGGATCTGTTTTGGTGGTAAAAATCAAATTATACCTACTTGTTTTGTGGTTGAAAACTGTTTTTAGGAAATATAAAAGTGTCTTCGAAAATGGAAACCTACTTGAAATTGCAATACATTTATTCAATACAAATGAATCATTTAAAAAATATTTTTATAACGTTATATAGCGTTATTAAAATAACTTTTTATGAATCGTTATTGAGAACTGACACGCTCGAATACGCAGTCTGGTGGTACTCTAGTACTGTTTGACCTTATTACATATGTTCTAGTGTTGAATTTTTGTTAGAATGTCGATAGAAGTTGTGAAAAACTATAAAAGTAGAACAAATTGTAGTATTTTTGGCTGTCATTCAAGACAGGACAAAGATAGGCATCTTAGTTTTTTTCTTTTCTTAAGAAAAATGGAGGGAAAGTTAATATTAAGTCCAGATTGGGAAAAGATTTGGTTATGGACAGGAAGAAGGCATGGGAATATATTTTTAATTAAAAACTAACTGATAATCGGGTCTATTCTCTAAGCATGATGTTAAAATCTTAGCGTCAGAAACTAACGTTAATTTTTTTAACACCATTTTTAACCTAAATGCTATTCGCTAAACATATATGTGTTAAAATTATAGCGCGGCGGCGTTAAAATAGCCAGTTAACGTTCTACAATAAGCGCCTGGCGAAACGGTGGCTTTAAAAGTTAACGCTAGTGTTTAGTTTGCAAAAATGGCTGATCATATTTAAATAAATGTCATGTTATTTTAAAAAAAATTAATAAAACACAAGACGGTAGGAATATTAATCAACTTTCTATTACTTTTTAAAGTGAATTTTTTACAGTAGAGATAAGAATGACGCTTCATAATTTTTGTTATACAAGTAACTCAGACGCAAGTTCAAGTAATTGTATAGAAAGGAAGTAAATGGAGTATTGGAGAGCAGTTTTGGTTTTTGTTGAGACACAGAACTTAAAATTATAATCCTCTGAAAGCTAAAAAGCTTCACTTATGCCTCCGCCGTGTTTCAAAATATCGGAGTACATTTTAATGGTGTATTATTTGAAGAAACAATTGATGAGATTGATAATGACGATCACAACAGTGTTATTCCAGAGTAGAAATAGCGTAATAAATCAAATTTAATAATTAATATCACCGAACACCTTTTTAAAAATAGAATTAACATATAATAAAATTTTACAAAAATTATTCGAAATGTTTCGTTTTATCAAAAAACGTCTCAAATAAAAGTTACTAATTATTGCTTTTATAGCAACTTTTGTTCAATAAATTTTTTCGAAATATTTTTCTGTTCTTAAAAATCTTAAAATCGACACGAGTAAACTCCCATTTTTAGTCAACCGATTTTTACCAAAAGTTGATCAACTCGTGCCATTGATAGCAGAAGCTTAAATATAAAGTTTCATAAAAATCTTTTCAGCCGAATTTGCTCTGCACGTGTACACAGACAGACGGACGGACAGACAGACGGACAGACAGACCGACAGACGTCATGCTAAAAATAGTCGAAACGTTATGTAGAGACTAGAGATGGGAATTTCGGCTCAGTTTGCGGAACCGGATCAGTGGAGGTCGTTCAGTTTGTTGAGCCGGTTCATTGATCCGGCTCAGTGATCCGGTTAAGTAAACATGTTTCCAAAACACAGGACGGTCGTTAGTTCGTAGGTAGAAAGTCGCTTAGAGCCGGTTCTTGCAATATATGAACTGTAAATATGATCCCGAGACACAGGTCGGTCGGTCGTTCGGTCGTAGGTAGAACGTCGTTTACAGTCGGCTCTTGCTTAGAGCCGGTTCTTGCAATATATGAACTGTAAACATGATCCCGAGACACAGGTCGGTCGGTCGTTCGGTCGTAGGTAGAACGTCGCTTAGTGCAGACTCTTGCTTAGAGCCGGTTCTTGTAAACATGATCCCGAGACACAGGTCGGTCGGTCGTTCGGTCGTAGGTAGAACGTCGCTTAGAACCGACTCTTGCTTAGAGCCGGTTCTTTTAAACATGATCCCGAGACACAGGTCAGTCAGTTGCCGGTCGTTAGGTCGTAGGTAGAACGTCGTTTAGCCCCGACTCTTATCTAACATTTTTGAAACAAACAATTCACTTTATGTAGCTACTGTATTTTAAACCAGATGTGTTAAGTTTATGGCGATGTTTATTGCCCTTATAAATCGGTCATCTGGGATTTGGGCAATATTTTTAATATTTTTATATAGTATGGTTGTAAGAAAATACAGACTAAGCCGATTAGTTTCAAATAAACTGCCCTACAAATTGATGACAAAATACACTTTATGATAATACATTACAAGCCAAGTTCTCGCGAAGTTCAACATGACATCGATCACTCTGGTCACTGTTCACAATCGCCCGACCTATCGTATTCTTGAAACTTGAAACTATACAATGAGCCGTGCGCCGGCTCATTTCAATTTGGTGAACCGTGTCACTTCGGTCAGTGTACTGAGCCGGCTCAGTGAGCCGGTTCGTTCATGAACGACCCATCTCTAGTAGAGACCTCAATTCGTGAAGATCCATCGAAATCTCGAAATGTCAAAATCGGTATGATCACAATACCTCCCTTATATATGTTGGCGGTCGGTAAAAATTAGATTAACTGTTATAATACAATGTAGTATATAAATTGACTAAACAAAAGTTGAATAAAGTTATATTTTTATTTAATACACTGTGGAATCCAGTTATAATGAGTATCACAGGCCCAAACATTTCTGTTCCATTTTTAAAATAAATTTCGCCACTGAATATTTAATTCTACACAGAAATATTAGGTTAAGATTCTCTTGGCATTTGACTAAATAAATAATCCTGTTAAAATTCAACGTAACAGCGCATGCGCGTGCAGTTAATATTAGCCTCTCTACAGAGTGAGTTGCGCCTCGCGTTAACAAATATTGTATTAACGGTTACCTTAACAAATTCTCTTACAGAATAGCATTTTTGGATAATGACGTTAGACATGGAGTTGAAATAAAAATATTAACCTGACGCTAATTTTAACGCATTTCTTACACCCATGCATTGAATACACCCGACTATGCGAGTTTGTTCATTACATTTGTCGCTAATTCTTCGGTTGTTAGTTGTTTCTATGTAACAATGGATATTTTGTAACTTAAGAAATGACTCTATCATCCAGCGGCAAAAAAAAAATAAAAATAATAAGCGAATCAGCCTAGACCGAAAAATAATTACTTGTTAGCTAGTACTTGATGATAAAAAACACTGTTTTTGATATGGTCAGGGGCGGATCGACCTAACGGGCGATCGGGCATCGCCCTATGGGCCGATAGCTTTTTGGGCTGTATATTTGTTATTAATATTAATATTATATTAATATTAATTAAGATATTAATATTGAAAATATAAATTAAATAAGTTTATTTAAATATACTTTGGTCTTTATTCATACCCGGGACCCGGGCCTCTTAAAACGTTCCCTATAAGTGGCCAAAAAGTCCAGTGAGCCCGGGCCGAATCATCCAAATCGCCCGGGCCGATTCAATTCCTCGACCCGCCCCTGGTTATGGTACAGTACATGTTGAATTCTATATTGAATTTGATAGTATCTAAAAATGCAAACATCTAGATTACTAGGTTATATATGAATGTTCGATGAAATTGATTACAAATCAAATCAGTGTATAATAAATAAAATCAGTTTATATAAATAAAACAATGTACTTAATTTTATAACTAGTTATAAACTGAATTTTTAAATAGGTTTTATCTCTGTTCTAACTTTATTTAATTCAACCTAATCTATGTGCATAAAATTTAAAACATCCACTGAAATTCGAATTAAACCCAAATCACATGTCTTCTTTTTAACACATTTAACTAATGAGAATTCTTTACAAAAAGTTAAATGCAACGAAAATTTTACTACAAAATTAAATCTCCAATCTGCAGTTCTTCCAGTTTGAAGAATGTGAACTTGTTAACTTTTTTATAAAAGAAACTGGTCTTATTTGTATCAAAATCTTTTATTACATACACAAAGTTACAGCCAATGAACTGTCAAAATCAGATTTAAACTTATATAATAGTTTTAAAATCTTTTCAAAAACAAAAATGTTTAAAAATATTTTTTATTTAGACCATATTTTATATATAACAGAACCCATAAAAAGTTTTAAGCATTTTTATTTACGTTCTTTTGTCCATCAGTCTGAGAAATGAGTAATTTTATTTTATATTTTTCAACTCCTCTCATTTAAAAAATTAAATAATTCTCTTATTTGAAATCAACTTAATCTAAACATTTTACAAAATTACATTTTCAGATAAATTCAATCACATAATTTGCCGACTTATACATTATTTTTTTTTTGAAATCCGCCATTGACACAGATTCCCTAATACGATTTCCAGTGTGCAACCACTAAGAAAACGCAAACTACATATTTTATCAGCAAAGCTAGCTTTAAGTAGCATTGTGTGCAATGAAATGGACCATTCAGATATAATCTGAATAATAGAAGCACTAATGTCATTTACAACAGTGCTTCTCAACCCAAATATTTAGTATTTTATACATTTACTTCAATAGAATGAATAAAGTACTTGGTAAAGTACGAGACCTTTTAATTTTTTACAAAAATTAAGAAAGAAAAAAAATATTCGCCATTAAGATTTATACAGTTTTGCATGCGTTCAAACTAATTCTCGAAACATTTTTTCCACTCTGAAGTTGGTATCTCAAAAACATGGTTTTCGAAGGATTCAACAGCTTCTTAAAGTGATAAAAATCGTTGTCCACGCATTTTTTGTTTGACATTGGGGGGGAAAAAAGTTGTTAGGGGATACATCAGGTGAATACGGGCAATGAAACATTAATTCGATGTTTTTCTCCTTCAAATAATCAATTTTTTAACGTGCTATGTGGGACATGCATTGTCATGATGAAGAATGGTGGGACGTATTTGGTTGTTTTTTTCCTGATTTTGTCGATGACTTCTGGCAAACAAATTGTATACCATTCAGCATTAACTGTTCTCCGATCCTCTAAAGGAATAGTTGCGACATGTCCAGTACAACCTAAAAAACAAACAGTCATTTTCTTGAAAGTACTTCGTGAATGAACAACTTTTGTGGGTTTCGGTTCATCTTGGAAGACCCAAACAGTGGATTGTTGCTTAGTTTCCGGTTCATATGAATAAATCCAAGTTTCGTCACCTGTAATGAAGTTGTATACGAATTTTACAGTGCCTAGGTTGAATTTTTTTAGCATTCCTTTACACCAATCAACACGAACCTTTTTTTGAGCTTCGGTCAAATTACACTGGTCAACAAAATTAAACTTTTTTTTCTCATCACAAACAAAAATATGCTTTTCTGAATGTATTTTTGATGCTGAATCCAAATCTGGTTATAGTTTTGTTGTAGCACGTATAGTTTTTAAATTATTTACATTTTTGTATATTATGAAAATATACGTAATTATATGAAAATGGAGTGTTTAGTAAATCACATTTTATGCAAACCATTTATTTGGGAAAAGTAACATACACATCTACGCAAAATTAATACAAGGCAATGAACTGCAAACCACTAATTTACATGAATGAGAGCTTTTAATATGATTGTAAAATAAGAGTATACCATTACAGGCTATTAAAATCGTTGAGAGTACGATTTTCGTTTAAACTTTTGGTCTGGAATTTCACGATACAACATCCAACAATGGTCAGCCATCATGCTTTCATTCCAAAATTCTTGGTAACGAACTTCCATAGCTTTAATATCTTGGTGAAAGAGTTCCCCTTGCTCGTCACTCACTGCGCCAAGGTTTTGGGGAAATCTAGATGTGAATGCAGGAAGTGCATACGTTAATACGAAATACACACGTTAATGTACGAAATACATAAGTCAAATCCAATAAAATGTTGGAAAAAGTAGTACTTTGCCTATATAGTACTGGTAAATCTGTGTGTGTGTATATATATATGATTTCATCATAAAAACTATACGTGATACAAAAAATCTGATTGCTGTTTTGAAATCAGCATTGAAAATTGAATGCAGGTAACCCAAAATTATCTCTGATGAAATTTCTTTGTTGACCAGTTTTATGCGGAATCCATCGGAAACAGATCTTTTTCACAGCTAAATGTTCATGCAAAATTGAATGTATTGCAGTCTGCGATATGCCAAAGGATGCCTCTATCTCACTTTAAGTCACACGCCGATCTTATTCAATCATTTTGCGCACAGAATCGATGTCTTTTTGAATCAAAACCGATTTTGGTCGACCTTCACGAGATTCATCATTGATGGACGCACGACCACGACGCAATTCTGCAAACCAATTGTAAACAGTCTTTTCTGAAGGTGCTTCATTACCAAAAGTTGAACGAAGCGAATCTATGCATTGTTGGTGAGTTAGGCCTTTACTAAAATCGTTAAAATTCATCCAACGAAAACCTTCACGAGTAATATCCATTTTTTCACAAACTT
The DNA here is from genome assembly GCA_963971575.1 of Liopterus haemorrhoidalis. Taxonomy (NCBI): domain Eukaryota; kingdom Metazoa; phylum Arthropoda; class Insecta; order Coleoptera; family Dytiscidae; genus Liopterus; species Liopterus haemorrhoidalis. Next base: position 53,127,429 of record OZ020612.1, read on the forward strand.
GTTTTTTTCGCTCACTGTCAACAAACTACTCGGTCAATTTATAAGCTGCCACTGATTTGACAATAACAAATGTCAAATTTTATGAATAGTAATGACACATTTCAATATTGCCATCTAGTGGTCGTTCGTAAAAACATAAAAGGTAACCCTCGTATAACAAAAAGTTTTATTCATCATGCTGACTGCAGTTTTCCGAAAAAACTGTTACAACTGAAACACTTCAGAATTACAGTTTCCTAATCAGAATTACAATTGACGCTTAAATTAAATTTTAATAATCTGAATTATAATTAATGCTTTCTGAAAAAGATATGATTCTTTTCTAAAATTGGAAAAAACAATTGGAAAATGTGTAGAATGAATAATTTAATATTAAATATTATTTTTGTTCACAGGATTTGCCTTCAAACAATGTTTGGAAAATGGAACTTGGTATATGGAACAAGGAAAACCAAGAACCAACTACCTAACATGTGTAAATATGGATGAACTTAATGTAAGTTTTTTATATTATATAAATCTATTTTTTTTTCTTTTTTGTCATCTCGATCAAACTTCCTTTTTTGTCATCGCTTCAGGTACGCACGCAGGATTTTTTTTTTGCACTCAGTATACGGAATTATTTAAATTATGAAAAAGGTCGTATATACAAGGTGTCTCAAAAGAAATTTTATATTTAGTGGATCGATTAAAAAAAAAAGTAAGCCGTATATAGAAAAATTGTTTATTAATTATTAAAATACACTTTTTGGGGATTTATTACGGATATTTTCTTTCAAATGCGCCAGTGAAGTCGGTTTATTGGCGTAGACTTTAGATTTAAGATAACCCCATAGGAAAAAGTCCATAGGGGTTAAATCTGGACTGCGTGGAGGCCAATTTATGTCACCTCTCCGGGAGATCAATTTGCCTGAGAAAATTTCACGAACACGTGGCAGAGACATATTGGACGTGTGTGAAGTTGCTCTGTCCTGTTGGAACCATGTTCTTTGGTTATAGCCAGGAAAGTTTTGCAGTTCAGGTACCAAGAAGTTGTCTAACATCTCCACATAACGCTCTGAATTCACTGTAACTGCACACCCCCCTTTCGTCTTCAAAAAAGTAAGGGCCGATAATTCCTCGCGCCGACATCGCAGCCCATACGGTCACTTTAGGCGAATGTAGGGGTTTCTGATGTTTGCGTTTCGGATTCGTTGCACTCCAGTAGCGGCAGTTCTGCGTATTTACGTAGCCATTAAGATGAAAATGAGCTTCATCCGAAAACAAAATGTTGGTAAACGTTGAAAATCGCTCAATCACCTGATTTACGAAATTAAGCCTCTGATTGGCATCTTGGGGCTTTAATTCTTGCACCAATTGAATTTTGTAGGGGTGCAGCTTTAGGTCTTTGTGCATAATGCGATGTAATGATGATCTATGCACATTTAAAGCACTTGCGCGCTTCCGAATTGAAAGGTTCGGGTCGTCACGAACAGACTGATTAACATTCTCCACGTTTTCTACCGTTCTTGATGACCTAGGTCGCCCGGATTTTGATTTATCCAGCGTTGTACCAGTCTCTTCAAACTTTTTAACCCAATGTCGAATGAGAGGAATGCTTGGCGCATCATTTAAGTGGCGAAAACCTCGAATACTGCAGAATTTTCTACGCGCTACAGTCGCCGAATCACCGTTTTTGTAAAACTCTCGCACGCATAACGCGCGGTCTGCTCCCGAGAAACGCTCCATAGCGACTGAATTCCCAAGAGCCAGGCTACCGATTGACATAACCCCCGCGCCCCTCGGATACGTTGCGTTCACGCAGTAAGCTAAATAAATATAAAATTTCTTTTGAGACACCTTGTACATACAAAATAGTAGTTTAGGTAGAATAAAGAAACAATTATTTTCGGTTCTACTTGAAATTAAAATATCTCACTTATCATTTACGTTACAGCAAAAATTTATATCACAAAAACCGTACGAAGGACGCTAGTAAATAATTAAATAAATAAATAAATAAATAAATAAATAAATAAATAAATAAATAAATAAATAAATAAATACATAAATAAATAAATAAATAAATAAATAAATAAATAAATAAATAAATAAATAAATAAATAAATAAATAAATAAATAAATAAATAAATAAATAAATAAATAAATAAATAAATAAATAAATAAATAAATAAATAAATAAATAAATAAATAAATAAATAAATAAATAAATAAATAAATAAATAAATAAATAAATAAATAAATAAATAAATAAATAAATAAATAAATAAATAAATATTTAATTATATCAGAGTACAAATAAGTTTCCACCGTTTAACAAAAGATGGCCGCACCAGAAGGTTATGTTGAAATTGTCTGATGTAAAACGTAATATCGTAAGTTTGGACATCTGGTAACAACATAACCTTGAAGTATTAGTGATTCCGTATCGAAGTTTTGTGCCGAATAAGCGTCATTTGCGGGAACTTTTGGTTTACATCTTTAATTCGAAGAAATCTGCAGCTGAGGCCCATCGATTGCTTGTAGAAGAATATAGTGAGGCTGCTTTAAGTGAGAGAAGTTGTCGTGAGTGGTTTCAAAAGTTTAAAAATGGTGAGTTTGACGTGGAAGTCAAAGAACGTAGTGGAAGGCCGAAAGTGTACGAAGACACGGAATTGGAAGAATTATTGGAGGAAGATTCGCGCCAAACGCAAGAAGAACTTTCACTTACATTAGAAGTGACTCAACAAGCAATTTCACATCGTTTAAAATCGTTGGGAATGAGTCAAAAACAAGGAAATTGGGTTCCACATGAACTGAAACCGAAAGACGTTGAACGCCGATTTTGCACGTGTGAAATGCTGCTTGCCAGGCATAAAAGAAAAGGTTTCTTGCATCGTATAGTCACTGGTGATGAAAAATGGATCCACTACGATAACCCAAAGAAGAGAAAATCATGGACCACCTGGTCATGCTTCAACATTGACAGCCAAACCGAATATTCATGGAAAAAAACTCATGCTGTGTATTTGGTGGGATCAGCTTGGTGACGTGTATTATGAGTTGCTCAAACTGAGCGAAACCATTACTGGAGCTCTCTACCGAACACAATTAATGAGATTGAGCCGAGCACTGAAGGAAAAACGCGCCCATTACTACTCCAGACACGACAAAATTATTCGTCTACATGATAATGCTCGTCCACATGTTGCGGCGCCGGTCAAAACCTATTTGGAGACACTTAATTGGGAAGTTCTACCTCACCCGCCATATTCACCAGACATTGCCCCTTCCGATTATCACTTGTTCCGGCCGATGGCACATGGTCTGTCTGAGCAGCGCTTTACATCATATGAAGATTGGGTCATTCGTGGATAGTCTCAAAAAATGAAGAGTTCTTCCGACGTGGTATCTAGATAATGCCAGAAAGATGGGAAAAAGTAGTGGCTAGTGATGGACAATACTTTGAATAAAACATAATATACCGTTCTTTCACAATAAATTCCTAATTTTTGATAGAAAACTGCGGAAACTTATTTGTACCCCATATAAAAATATATCATAATTTATTGTAATGAAAGGTTATAAACATTAATTTTGAAAAAATGTAAGTGACCGTTTTCTTTTCCGTCACTATTCATAGATTTTAGGTCGTCATAAATGTGTATGTGCTACCTAAATCCTTACAAACATTATTAAAGTGATCCTTAATATAGCTTGACCTGCACTTACAAGATTCGGAAGAGATGAAAGCTTAGTGCCAAGCTTATGAATACTGAGAACTGGCAGACCAGTGTGGGCACCACTATAATTGATATAAAGTGCCTCTGGCATACTGTCCAGCATACCTGGATTATAGAGGTTAAAATAACTAACAGAGAATATTGGTGCTGATTGAATATAGCAACAATCTAAAATACAATGTAACCAGGTATATTAATAGATAGAACTACGCAGAATTCCTAAATTTAGAAGTTTGTTACTTACCGAACTTCACTCGATAATACGGGAAACTAAAAAAAACTCGCAAGGAATGTACTTACGTCCAGTGTGCAATTGTAATCAATCACTTTGAGATAAATGAACTCTTAGTATGGCGACCGCCATTCGTCTCGTTTTTGTTCAATTCTTAGGGCGGTTTCTATCGACTCATTCATTTAATTACTTCAGTTAACGTCTTCAGATAATTTGTATGTCTGTAAATATAAGACAGTAACCAGATATTTGGTTGTGGTTAGTAATCATTTTTATTAGTATACTCTATCTCAGAAAGACTGATAGTAATAAATCATTTTGTCAGACAGTTACCAGTGGCGTGCACATTTTAAACACGTTTAAATTGGTTTTGTGTATTTCTATATTACTATTTATCATTTTATTAAACGCACGCCTGTGACCATATTTATCATATCATTAAACACACCCCTGTGACCATATTTTTCCTCAAAATTTTAGGGTCAAATTTTTATGATCTATTGTGTTTAACCCTAGTTTGTACTTCCATATAATATGTGCGGCACACTCGGTTGTTTTTAACAATATTTCGTTTCGAACTATTCATATTTTGTCGCTTTTGTTTTGCCGCTTCTGTGTGAAAAAACAATAACTTTTTACAAATAATAAATTTTATTACTATCAGTCTTTCTGAGATAAAGTATAGTTGATTATTTATGGGGAACTTTGTTTAAATTACAGTTCTGTTTAAAAACGTAACCTCAATGTTTTACATTACATATGTAGGTATATGTACAGCCGGACAGAACTCTCGTGGCCGGGCGGAGCTTATGGTGCGCACAGAAAGGGCACTATGAAAGACAGTGTCAGATACAGAGAACAGTCAGAGAAACAAGTTTACATTCTTACACGTGTACATTATATTTATCAGTTAGGTACGTCTACAAACACAAGTTCCTCCCATCACAGTCGAACAACAAAACTATAGAAACGCAGCTGCTTGATTTAAGTGATTACTGCATTTGACGTTAACTTCAATCAAGAACATTGCTAATTATTTCTCTACTTTGACTATTAATAGCACGTCCACCTAGTTTGCTTTTTGTCTCCATGATTTTAAATATTTAATATATTTTGAATGTTGCGCTTATGTATTTGACTGTAATTCGCGACTGCAAATAACAGTGAGACGTCTGGTGGTGACTAGCTAAATTAAACAGAAGCGTATATTTGGATAATATTTGTAGCGTGTTGTGCTGCAGTTTATGTGAATTAAGAAGTATTTTAAAATATAGTGACTTAAATACAGTGAATTTTTGCCGAAATATTGTTTGAACAGATAAATATTAAGAAAAAACTTCTGACATATACGCTTCTCGTGCGCCATTAGCTGTTGTACGCAGCGCCGCCAACGTTAGTTTCAGTCGCGAATAGCGTGTGTAGGAAATAATGCAATTCGCCAAAGTTACTGTATTGTATATATTATATAGCATTACCCATGTATATACCTTAGCAACAAAAAGATAGTTAGTTGTTTTATGATAATAAAGAACTCAACACATGGTGTCAGAAGATAATTTTTAAAGTTAAATTAGAATTAAAAAGAAAACTTTAAAATAAAATAAAAATGCCTGGTGATTTACAAAATGGATCAAATAATTATCTACAAGCTTTTTCAGCGAAACCGCCAGAAAGTATTAACATAAAAAATGCAACAGATAAGTCAAGAATTTGGCGCGATTGGTTACAACAATACGAATGGTTCGAGATTGCAGCTGGAATAAAGGAGTTAACGATGGAAAGACAAGTAGGAATACTGATGAACTGTTTAGGACAAGATGTGATCGGTACATACAATGGGTTCTTATTAACAGCTACAGAACGAAAAGATCCAGAAATCCTAAAGAAAAAATTTGGTGAAGCTTACAATCCTACCGCTAACCCAACTTACAGTACATATGCTTTTTTCAGAACTTTTCAAGAAGAACATGAATGTTTCGAAAACTTTTTAATAAAGGCAAGAACAGCAATTGTTGACTGTAATTTTAATTCGACCAACGAAGGAATGACGATAGAAGAACGACTTCTTAAAGATAAAATTGTTTTGGGAATAAGAAGTGAGAAAGTACGCGAAAAATTATTGTCAGATCCAAAATTGACGTTGCAAAAGGCAATATCTATCTGCAGGGCCAGCGAACAAACCACGGAAACGCTACTACAAATTAAGACGAACAAAAAACAATCATGTGACGCTGTCAAAAATGACAATTTTCGAAATGTTTTTAAATGTAAACGCTGCGCTACTACGCATGGTAAAAGAAACTGTCCTGCATATAAGAAATGTTGTACTCTCTGTGGAAAAAGTGGGCATTTGACAGAATGTTGTTTTAAGAAAAATAAAAATGAAGCTGTAAAAGGTAAAAATGTAAACAAATATATAGAAAATAAAGCAGGCACTGTAAGTTTGTCAAATACTGACATTGACACTACAGGAGCTGAACTGGCAAATTTTGATTTACATTTAAACGTCATCGACTTAAATAGTTCAGATGACTGGAATGAAGATATCAAGGTAGGATCTACTATTATTAACTTTAATCTAGATACAGGAGCTCAATGTAATATTGTCTCAAAAGTATTAGCAGATACAATTAAAGGTCATATAAATAATTCACACACTAAAAATATTATTTCATTTAATAATGAAAAAACAAAGGTGTTAGGTGAATTTGAAGAAATTTGTGAAGTAAACAATCAAAAAGCTTTACTTAATTTTATTGTTGTAGATCTAGATGTCAAACCAATTCTTGGAAAAAATTCATGTGTCAAATTAAATTTAGTAAAACGTGTTGACACTATAAATGATAATGATGATCTTTTCAGAGGTCTAGGATGTTTTAAAAACTTTGAATATACATTAGAATTTAAAACAAATCCAAACTTTATAATTCATCCTCCAAGAACTATACCATACAAGCTTCGCGAAACTGTCAAGCAAGAGCTTAACGACATGGTAAAAATGGGTATTATTAAAAAGCAAAATGAACCAACACCAGTCGTAAGTAATTTGATAATAGTTCGCAAAAATAATAAAATAAGGTTATGCATTGACCCATCTGACGTTAATAAAAATATTTTAAGACGTCATTACCCTTTAAGAACTATTGAAGAAATATCCTCTAGAATACAAAATTCAAAATGGTTTACTATATTAGATTGTAAAAAAGGATTCTGGCAGGTAAAAATAGCGGAACAATCTCAAAAATATTTAACTTTTTCAACTCCTTGGGGAAGATATTCTTATATGCGTTTACCATTTGGATTGGCATCCGCTCCAGAACTTTTTCAAAATTTAATGTCTACATTACTAGATGATATTAAAAATGTAGAAGTATCAATGGATGATATTTTAATACATTCAAAAACCGAAGAAGGTTTAGAGGAGAAAACAAAGGAAGTATTCAATAGAATAAGATTAAATGGGCTGAAACTTAACAAGGAAAAATGTAAATTTAAATTAAAAACTGTAAAATTTCTAGGCCACATAGTTACTTCGAATGGATTGTTACCTGATGAAGAAAAAATTGAAGCAATTCGACGACTCAAAATACCAGAAAATAAGAAACAGTTACAAAGATTACTTGGAATGGTAACGTATTTATCTAAATTTATTAAAAATTTATCTGATTTGACAGGTCCTTTACGACAACTATTGCTGAAAGATACTTCATGGTACTGGGACCAAGAGCAACAATTGGCATTTGAAAAAATTAAAGAAGCCTTGTCGACACTTCCCGTACTGAAATATTATGACGTGAATAAAGAAAACACCCTGTCAGTTGATTGCAGCTCATATTCAATGGGAGCAGTATTAATGCAAGATGGACATCCCATAGCTTACGCGTCGAAGGCATTAACATCTGCACAGAAAAATTATCCCCAAATAGAGAAAGAAGCATTTGCAATCAGGTTTGGATGTCAAAAATTTCACTCATATATTTTTGGTAAACCAGTAATTATTGAATCAGATCATAAACCTTTAGAGTCAATATTTAAAAAATCCCTTGACAAAGCACCCGCACGACTAAAAAGAATTATTTTAGATGTACAACCATACGCACCTAAAATAATTTACGTGAAAGGTAAAGACATACCAATTCCAGATATTTTAAGTAGAGACGTGGAAAATATGCCAACCTATGATGAAAAAAATGAACTAGAAGTTAATATAGTTCTAAATGTTGGTAATAAATCTGTAAAAAAATTTATAGAGGAAACGTCAAAATCCAGAACCTTAATTAAATTAAAGGAAATCATTAATAATGGCTGGCCTAGCAAAATAAATTTAGTAGATCCTGATATTAAAAAATATTGGAATTTCAGAGATGAATTGTCTGTATATGACAATATCATATTTAAAGGAGAACAAATTTTAGTTCCCTCATCTCTTAAATTTGAAATGCTTCAAAAAATTCATGAAGGTCACTTTGGAATACAGTCGAGCATAAAAAGAGCCAAACAATTATTATTTTGGTTGAACATGGGAAAAGATATTCAAAAATTTGTTGATGAATGTTCTATTTGCCAAAAATTTGCTCGAAACAATATTAAAGAACCAATGATTTTAACAAAAATTCCAGAATATCCTTTTGAAATTGTTGCTTCGGATTTATTTTATTTCAACAATTACCATTACATTGTAATAATAGACAGTTATTCCGGATGGCTAGATTTTAAAAAATTAAAAACAATTGAATCTTCGGAAATAATAAAAAATCTTAAAATATGGTTTTCAATATTTGGAATTCCAGCTGAACTGCACACAGATAATGGACGCCAGTATTGTTCACAATTATTTAAAGAATTTTCGCAACAATGGAACTTCGAACACATTACGTCAAGTCCATATTATCCACAAAGCAATGGGTTAAGCGAAAGAGCAGTTCAAACTGCAAAAAATGTTTTAAGAAAATGCTACGAAGATCAAACTTCAATCGAGTTAGCCTTGTTGAATTATAGGAACATAACAAGAACTAATGAACTTTATTCTCCAAATCAAAGACTTTTAAGTAGAATAACAAGATCAGTTATACCCATCAAGGAAGATAGATTAAAGCCAAAAATAGTCAAGAATGTTTCAAAGAACCTGAAAAACGAAAGAGAAAAGCAAAAGAGATACTACGATCGAACATCTCATAAAAGAAATTTGTTGAACTTAGAAGACTCAGTAATTGTTCAAGATCCCTTGACAAACAAATGGCAGTCAGGTAAAATTATACATAATAGTAATACACCTCGTTCAGTTTTTGTAGAATTGAAGGATGGAAGAATACAGAGAAGAAATCAGAAACATATTAGAAAATCTCCAGCAACGGTGCAGCCAGAATTGGAAATAGCTTCAGAAGAAGTTACGGCTCCGGTAGAATCACCTCCAGAAACGGTTTCAAGTCCTTCCACCAGCCAGCAACGCCTTCCACAACAATATGTCACCAGATATGGCCGAACAATCAAGCCCGTATCTAAATTTCAATTATAAAAAAAATAAGGGAGATGTATTGTATATATTATATAGCATTACCCATGTATATACCTTAGCAACAAAAAGATAGTTAGTTGTTTTATGATAATAAAGAACTCAACACAGTTACTATCCCCACTACAAATTTCACGCGCATGTTTCACGCCCAGCCACGAGAATTCTGTCCGGCTGTAAATATGTATCAACAATATTTATTAAACGGGATACTTTTAACTGATTCATCGACGGTTGAAGGCGATGATGATCAATTTATCATGGATTATTTGAACAGAGAACAGTTTCGCGAAATAATAATCCCAAAAGGAGGTGAGTAAGCCACTACTATTTACACATAAATTTAGTGTATGGCCATGTTTTCATTGCGTACAGCAAGACGGGAAAAATTGTAATAAACAAGTAAGAAAAACAATAAGAAAAGTAGTAATTTATTTAATGAAATTTTAAAATTAAAATAAACATATTTAGATTTTTTTTAATTATAAAAGTGTTTAATAGAAAAAATGTTGTAATATAAAACGTTGATGCTTTTTATAAATTTTTCAGTAATTAAAAGGAAATATATTGGTTGTAGCATGTAAATTCCATATTCACAAATATTTACGCGATAAAATATTCACATACAAATTGAAAATTGATGATCATAGCCTATATACGTGACTATATGTTCATTGCATACATAAAAAGATTAAATAAATGTATTTTAATATATTTGTATTTAGTTAAGGTTTATATGTTTATAAGGATATAACATTTATTTGAAAATGAGTTTTATACATCCGTTTCAAACTGAGTGGATTTGGGTTGTCAATTTTATCAATACATCGTTTTCTCAGAGATATCATTTTGAGAGTTTTGAAAACAAAAAATGATTGAAATGGTTTAGTTAGTTGGTGAAGTAAGACTTGAAAAATTGATCACAGATGCTGCAGGACGATACATCAGCTTACGTTTTCCTTCTGGTTCGACAAGTTTTGCCAAAGAACAGTGTCGTCTTCATTCGTTATCTACAAATAATAATAGTTTATTACCCAAAGTACAGACCAACGTTTGTCATGAACAATATATAATAAAAAATCAGCTGTGGACCGACCGCCATCATAAAGTACTTGTATAAAATACATTCTAGCAGCAGAGTAGAAATATTTCGCCTAATATTTTCTAACAGAGATATTATTTATCATAACCATGGAAACGTTACATATAAGTATGAAAAAATTGAGACTAAAGTTGGTTTTACACAGTTCAATTAATTGAACAATAAATTGATCAAGTTTTTTTGTCAATTAATTGAAAAATTTATTGGTAACCTTGGAAAAAAAAACACTTTACACACATCAATTTATTTATCATTTTTTTTTGAAAATTTTCACATTACCAACTGTAAAACACGTTGACATATTTATCAAAATGAAAATATTGAAAAAATATTCACAAAATTACGAGCTGTGAACAAAAACAAAAGAAATAACCTAGATGATGATAAATTAGAACGTTTGAGGTAGATTAGAACAATTTTGACATATCAATTTGTTATCTGACATACATAGTTTTTGAGTGAATATAACCTCGATATAATAAAACTTAACCAAAGATTTAAAAACCAGGTTTACAAGTTTACATGTTTCCATAAAAGTTTATTTACACCACAACAGTCACCAAAGTAACCAGATCTAGTTTCGTATTACAAAATGAAACAGATTATATGTAATAATTTGTAAAAATAAATTTTTACAAATTATTACATACGTTACACAAGTGCATATGCATAAAGATTCTTAACCATTTAAGTATCTACATACATATATCTGGAGCCTAGGCCTGGAAACCGATTCGAAATAAAAAATCGATTTTAAATCAATGTTGAATCGAAATGAATCGATTAATCGTTGCTCCAAAAAAATCTATTTATATCGATTTTAGTCGATAGACTTTTCTATAATTTGTAAACTTTTAGAAATAAACACTGCTAACCATACACACTAACACTTTTGTTAAAAATATAAGACACACTTACCAGCGGTAACCGTTTTTTTTTTTTTTTTCTCTCTCTCTTTACTAGACTTCTTGATTTAATTATTTAAACAAATGTGTATCAATATAACATGTATTTTAAATATAAATGTTTAATTTATCGTTATAGTTTCTTGTTTTTCACGAATTAACACTTAAAACAAAAGCACAATATTACCGATAACAAAAACAACCACTAGAAATTTTCAACTGGCCTAAACTTGCACCACACGTGTTCAATCAACACTGTTGATAAACAAATTTCTGCGCCAATGTGGCGATTCGTAGAACTGAATTTTTGTTTGATAAGGAGCTTCTCATATTTCAAAATAGCTTAATCTTACGAATGACGCCGTTACGCATCACCGTTTGTATTCGTTGTTGGTCGAATTTCACTTTTAATAAATAATATTTTATTTTATTTTTATTCTTTTAAGCGTCGCTATGTATGTTTATGTATACATTTTTAATCCGGGGCCCCTTCATCATCCGGGGCCCCGCTTCTGCGCGTAGTGCGCGCACCTATAAATACGCTACTGAGGGGGTCTAAACAAATAAAAATGAATAAATGAGTAAGACAAACAACTATTATAATATCTATTTATTATCTATTAATATTTCTATTAATGAAAAAATTGGTGACATCGTTGAAGGATTTCCGGTCTTCTTAATCTTCATTTCGTGGTTAATAAATTAAATCTAAATCCTTTTCCTTGAAGTTTAAAATATGTGGTGTGTAAGATGAACTTTATTTTTGTTATAATGTTTTAAAGTTTCGAAGTGTGCATATAACCGAAATTTCATATTCAAGAGGATGGGCTACCCAGTACAATGTTACGTCAAATAAGCTATTTTGTGCGTCTCTCTTGAGCCCACATTTTTTATTTTTCAAGTTTGTAAAACAATTTGTGTTAAGGAAGAACTAAAATGCAACTTATTGGAAGCACATTTCTATGTAGAGAGATAACAGTATGGTCGGGGAACACATTAGACCTGTTGCACGAAGATGGAAGGAGAGAGAGGTGGGCGAGGGAATTAGAGGCAAGAAGGATAGAGATTGGGGAAGGATAACAGGAAGGGGTAAAAGAAAGAAGGAGGAGACCCAGTGGGAAGCAGAAGTAGAGAAATGGAAGGAAGAAAGGGGGATGAGGTTACCTAGAAATGGGGAGGACGGAAGGGAGATAGGAGGAGGGGTGAAGAAATGGTTGAAAATAAAATAAATCAAAGATGGGCAAGAGAACTGGAAGCAAGAAGAAAGGAGATCGGAGAGGGAAACCAGAAGGAGAACAGGAAGAAGGAGAGGGACATTTCTAATTTGCTAATTATTTTGTTAATTACTAGTTAAACATACCCTTTTCGTAAAACAATTATAACGCACTACAGAGAAAAAAATCTGCAAATATATTGCCGGGAAGGTATAATTTAAAGCTTCTTTAATTAGTGATTTAAATTTGGTTACTTTATGATTTATAATAAATTGAATAGAAGGACGCACAATTTGTGTTTTTTAGTCAAAAATATATGCTGGTGTTGTGCGCCACCAGCGACAAAAAGAAGCTTCGGTTGCTAGGGCGGAAAAAATGAAGTTTCCGTCCTAGTTGTGGCACATGCTCGTACGTCCCTGTACCCGAACCCACACTACTGCGGTTGTCAGAATGGAATCTCATCCTCTTAAACTAGAAATCTGTGTGATGCCCAATTTGTTCCTTTTATAATTTGCTTGGTGTTACAAAATTCGGAGAAGGTTTACAGGTACCATTTACACCACTTAAATTATAGCCATATGGACATCCTCTAAATTTCCAATTTCCGTTTATGCATTCCAGATATGTAAACATGTACCAAGGCACTTTTTCCCCTTCGTGATTGCAAGGACAGTCTTCACAAGGAGTGTAGCTTTGGGCACCAGTTGTTGACGTCGTGGTAGAACTGGTTTTTTGCTCGCAAGGTTGGCAGTTACTCCAGGTTATAGAGAAAAGAACAATAAATAAAATAGGACCTACAAAAAATAAAAAAAACTGAAATTTTGTAAAAAATTAATGTATGAAAATAATAAAATTGCTCAGTAATGTGAATACTCCGTTAAATGAACCATCCACTATACAAATTTTTCACTCTAAATTCACCTTTTTGAAAATCAAATTGATCTAGATCAGTGTTTCTCAACAGGTGGTCCGCGGGTCAGTTCACGCACACAAAATTTCATTATTGTTAATAATGGACCTTTACGCAAAAAAAATGTTTTTCTTGATGGTGTCGGTCCACGGTTAGTGTGGAATTCTGAAACTGGTCCGCAACTGTCGAAGGTTTAAAAAACACTGATCTACATTACCTACTGCTATTTCCATATTTTTATAGAAATAATAATAATTTATTGTTGGATTTATCTACCAATAAATAAAAATTTTAAAAAAATGTTTTTTTCAGTTTAAACTCGCTAGAGTAATTGTGTTGTCCGTAGCGATTATTTTCGTGAAACAGTTTTTTCTAGTGCATTCTAAAAATGAGTGACATTCATTTCGAGCAACGATGTGCTATCAGGTTTTGCTTCAGACTTGGGAACAGTGCAACGGAAACTTTTGCAAAACTTCAGCAGGCCTACGGAGACAGTGTTTTGTCAAGGACCCAGGTTTTTTGATGGTTTAAGGCATTTTCAGAAGAACGAGATTTAATTGAAGATTAATCACGCAGCGGAAGGCCTTCATCTTCAAAAACCGATGAAAAGGAGGACAGAATCCGGGATTTTGTACGTTCAGATAGTCGGTTGACAGTCAGAATGATCGGGGAAGAATTGAATTTGACTCACACTACCGTTCATCAGATTTTGACCAATTAATTGGGGATGAGAAAAATGCGCCTTGTCACACAGCAATTTCAATAAACGAGTTTTTGGCCAGTAAAAACATTCCTGTGGTTCCTCAGCCTCCTTATTCGCCTTGAGTCCTTGTGACTTTTTCCTCTTCCCAATATTGAAAAATCACCTCAAGGAACGTCATTTTGGGACACTCGAAAATATTCAAACGTCCGTAACCGACCAGCTGAAAGCTGTTCCAGTATTCGAGTTCCAGCACTACTATGAGGATTGGAAGAACCGTCTCCAGCGCTGTGTGGCTTCCCAAGGAAGTTATTTTGAGGTAGACAATATTGAATTGTAATTCTGTTCGAATAAAAAAAAATCAGTCCCGTTACTAAGTTTACACACCTCGAATAAACTTTACAGGAATCCATAACAGATATGGACAATCTGTAACGTTACGGGTGCACGCAGAATCAACTATTTGTCTCTAGGTACCCGTAACATCTATAGATTGCTAATGGATCACATTACGGATTGCTCAGAACTGGCCCATTAGTATCCAACGACTTTGTTGTTTAATATTTCTTTCTATCTCTAATATTAACCTACAAACAGGCGCGTGGTCATTTGGAACGGCAGTAGTCGCGCGTAGCCTAAAAGACATATTGGAGATTTTTGGGGATTTAAAACCCCAAATAATTAAATAATCATTTATTTTTTATAATTTAAACAATTATCTTTCGGTTAAGAAACTATTTAGTCGGATTAGGTCACAATTTGACAACATAAATCTTACTTTTTCATTAGAATAAAATCCAAATTTAAAATAAATTAAAAACCGACACAAATTTGGTAAGATGAATCCTTATACCTAATTATAAAAAAAAAATCAAAATTATAACGTTAGTTAGTTTTTTTTTTTTTTTTTTGGCGCACAGCAAAAAGGAATATTTGCGCTCAAAATTATAAAAACAAAAAACTTCTACAATAATTATCTTTGGATTATAAATCAATTTGGCAAGATAAATCCTTATAATTAGAAATCAAAATTATAAAATCAAAAATCTAGTATATACTACTTATAATTTAGTTTTCTTCCTCATTTGTCTCTTTGTCATGGTAACATTCATTTCAAACAAATATAGTGTGGTCCCTGCAAATATTTCTTAGCCAAGATGTGCATTGTGTCTTAGATTGTCTCCTTTTTTTTTAGCTGGACATATTTTGCAGCTTCCTCTGCTTGCAGTGGAACATGTGCTGGTTCCTTGCTTCTGTCTTCAGTACTTACGTGTGTACTCAGGTGGTTTCTTATATTTCTTTTGAGTTTTCTTGGGAGGTTGACCATTGTAGGTCTTCTCTGTACGTACTGTTTTGTCAGTTCTAATCCCAATGCTCGTAGGAACTCGGGCTGCTTGTTTCTTCTACAGACTGAATTCCTTCGTTACTTTCAACATTAAAAAGGTGGTCGGAAACTTCTGAACCTACGTCACTGAGCACTGATTCACTCTCTATATCTTCTTCTTGTATTTGCGTAAATACTTAGGAATCACTGATAGGTCTACGAGCCATTTTTTATAAAAAATACCAACTTAGTTGAAAAAGCGAGTAAAAATATTTTAGCAAACAAAGTCGCGCGTTACCTTTTCGATGACGGGCGCGTGTAGTCTTTTTGACGCCTACGTCGCGTATGAAACAAATGTATGCCCAAAGGATATTTGGGCAAAACGGGTCCCGCGGGGAAGAGTGGTATATAGTTGTTTTTGATTGTAGTGAACTTAGAAGAGGCTACTGGAGACAAGAAATAATTGTGGCGGAAATAATCGAAATTATAAACAAAAATGCATCAAGTGTGGTCGATTCGACGCCGCGCGCCCGCTTGAAGGTTAAAGAAAATAAGGACGTCTCCCGTTTCACTGTTACATCCTGTATATTTTAATCATTTAGATGGGCTGTGTTAAGCACAAATAGCCATTATTGCTGTGTACCAAAAATATAAAGTAACGAACTATTAGTTCACATAATCGAGCGTTTACTGTATTATAGAGTTATTGAAAGTTTTATACCTGTGATATTTAACAAATTCATTTTGAAGATTCTTAGTACAGTTCTTTAACACAACTGAAAATATTTGTTCAATCTATGTATATATAAATATAACTTGTATGATAATGAGTTCTGTGAAACGTGTTTTACTGGCAGTTAACGATATAACGGAATAAAAACATGAATAAATAAAAAATATTAATATTTATTAGTTTAAAATATTATCTAAACATTATTTAAGTTAAATATATATAGTTCGATAAGAATTGTGCCTAATAATTTGATAAAAATAATTGCTATATTAAAGACAATAGCTGCTTTCCTTTTACAAGTTAAAAAGCTTGGCTAAGCTAAGAAGTTATTCAAATGTCTTAGCAAGGGAAAGGAGGGAGGAAAAACCTTAGTTTATCTTGTCTTATAAATGGAACGCTCTTACAACTTAGATTAACTTAGCTTAGCTTAGATTTCTTAAGTAAAGTGGTAAAAGGAAAGCGCCTAATGTTTTTAACTTCAATTAGTTGTAATTTCAAAGCTATTCAAAGATATAATGAGAAGAGTTATCGATTCAGCAATTTTGTTACTTTAGTCAGATTTCTGATAGGTGACTGTTACATGTATGTATCAAGTAGTGCATTCATATAATATAAAATAAATATATAAAATAAGTACCGAAACCGATTGGAAGTAGAACCGGATCTAACGATAAAGCTATCATCGTTTTCTCCTAATCTGAAATTATTAGTAAAAAATAAACAGCACCACACTTCTCAGTAATACTTTATTGGTTCTCATGAATAATTTTTGTTTAATTTCTACAAATTTTTGTAACGGTTAATGCTTTTTTATTATAATTATTATGTGAATAAATACAAAAGTTTTGTTTCTGGCCGGGACCTGAAATTTCATCGCAAAAACCGATATGTCGTTATATCTGATATCGTTATAAACGATATCCACTGTACGTTGACAGATAAGTACCCTTTTTCCTGTCAATAATTTTCAAAAGGTGATAATTACGCCATTTCGGTAATTTTAGTCACGAATAAGGAGTAATTCTAATTCGCAAATAAATGAATAAAACAAATAAATGAAATTTATTTTTTATTTTTTGTTTTTTTGTTTCAGTGGCAACAGACTGTAACAACTGTATATAAAACTGGATATCTCATATCATTAGTAGCGTTAATAATTTCATTAGGACTCTTCACTTATCTCAAGTAAGTATTTTTCATTTTCCTTTACAAAGTAGTTATTTTTAACATTTATTCTCCACTCATCTGTTAATTATCAATTATATCTACAAAGGTTAATAAAGAAAATTGAATCAGATAATCAAATAAAATTTGAATAATAAATTATATCTGGAAGTCTTAGATCTTCTGTTAATGATTCGCAAATAATTCAGGGTCAGAAATTTGCATACTGACTAGTAATTTCTTTAAGCAAAGAAAAAAGTAATTTATTTTTTCTTTCAATTCAACCTTTTTAATGTTTTAAAAATGCGGAATACTTGAAAAGAAATTTAAATATTCAGAATTAACTGCTAAACTGTAAAATATAGATTTTGCTAATTAGACATTGTTAACATCAAAGAAAATACTAACGCCGTAGCCCTTTTTATCTGCGAGTTTATCCGTACAAATAGGTAGGTACGTTACTAATTAAATTTTATTTGTCCAAAATATGTTCTGGTTGAAAACAAATCGTTGCAGCAGAGTTGACAAATTTTAAAGTAACTGCAATTTTGTTGCATAATATTTAGATTACAATTAGGCAAAGCAAAATTGTCTTTATTACGCCTATCATATTTGTACAAATCGTCAATATGTTTCCTGGTAGATTGTATACACTCAAATATGTGCAGAGCAGGTACAGTTAATATGCCACATTCCATACAGTTTCTTAAGGTGCGTTTGGCATAACTGTGCAGTGTTAACTCTGTGTCGTGCAAGTTTTTTGTCACGTGACCACTGTGCACACTGTGCAAGAAAGTCAAAGACGAACGCTTTGTTCAGATTGTGCCGTTATTCTTATTATTCTAACCTTTTTTTGTAAACAAATAAATTATGTGTTTGATTACATGAAGTCTGTCTCCTGCTACTTGTTTTGTACGATAATATAAAAATGACGCATGAAGTTTTTGATTTAAGTAATATAAAAGAAATTTTATTTGACGAGGAAGACAATTCAGAAGAATTTTCCAAACCAGAAAATATATTGGAAAAAGTGTTCGAATATGCAGTACTATTCCAAACATGACTACAAATCAATTTAAAGTACATTTCCGCTTGTATCTGAAAATTTTGAGTCTTTTAGACTGTATTTACATGTTCCATCATGAGGATCATGTCTGTACTATTTATTTTGCAAATGCTGGAGGCATATACAATATCTTGATTGTTTTCACTCATATTGTTTTGTAGAAATAATAACTTATATTTTTATCGCGAAAAACTATTGCACAGATTGCCGAACGATCTGAACTTGTGAGGACTGTGCAACACAAACTGCACTGCAGGATATTTGCCGATCTTCGTGCAGCACAGAGCACACAGAAACTTTATGCCGAACGTTTCTTGTGTAAATTATGCAGAATGTGTAGATTATTAGCTTATGCCGAACGCACCTTTAGTACGAGCTCTGAAATGGGATTTATTAGTTATACAGCTTGGTTTTGCAATACAAAAACTTTATTAGCACCAGTAGAGTTGCCCCAAAAAATATTCCTTAGTTAATTATACTGTGAAAAATGGCAAAGTACGCACATGTAAGAACATTACTATTTACTTACATTGTATTTTAGTTGTGTAAGTAAAAAGATAGCCGATGAGTTTTTCTTTGAAATTTAGTCAATGCGCATGTTAATCGAGTTTATTACCGACATAAATGCCAAGCCATTTCGCATTCATGCTGAAATCTTCAGTTTTATAATTTTTCTTTGTATTAAAAGTAATTTTTGCGTTTTGTCACTATTTAAAAATAGATTATTGACATCAAACCATAATTGTGCTTTAACTTGTGCTGTCTGTAGTTGAAGTCTCAGCAAATCTTCCGATTTATGTGTCGCATAAGGTTGCATCATCCTTGTACAAACAGACCTGCAAATATATATTCATCGGTTAATCATTAATAAATAAAATTAATAATAAAAATCACAGGCCCTATTACCGAACCCTGTGGTACTCCTGCTTTAACTTCCAGATATTTGAAGGATAGTTCATATCAATGAACAATCCTAAGAATTAGTACTTGCAAGTATTAATTCTTTGTATCAACCGTTTTCTGTAATTTGAACATTCGTATCGCAATATGAAATCCAGGTCTGAATTATGTATGTATGATTGTTTCAGATCAATCCGATGCGCACGAATCATACTGCATATGAACCTATTTGCATCTTTCGCAGTGAACAATGCCATGTGGTTGATATGGTACCGCGCCCTGGACACTGTTGTAGAAGTCAATGACGCACCGGTAAATAGTAAGGTAAAACTGCCAAACATGGGAACAGGCAAAATTAACATACATATGTCACATAAAAAATTAAACTTAAATTAATCTCAATTTAAAAGATATTTATACAAATATTACTATCGTTTGTCAAGATTTTATTAACAGTTTCGCTGCGGAAACAGTACAAAGCTGTAAAATTATTTTGTGTCTCGCATGCTGGAACCGGATTAATACGCAAGCAAAATTTCGGTACTAACTGCGGAGAACGATCGTATACGCTGTATTATAACTATGATACAGACTAATAAAAATGCTATAGGCATGTCAAAACTTGATTTCCGTGTAGTCATTGTCTTTGTCTCAAACTGCGGAAAACGTATTAATCCGCTTGCAGGATTCAACTTGTTCGTCAACGTTATCAACAACGATTCGATTGCAGGTTTCAACTTGTTAGTTTGGATTATTGTGTTTATAAGTTAAAAACGCCGTAATAATTCCAGTCAGTACTTGTCAATTGTTTTTGTTATTGAATAGTAAATTAATTGCGGATACCGTATATATACGCCAGTATGTAGTACATCGTGCGTCAAACGTACGAATCCGCACGCCTAAAACCGCCGCACAGGAAGTCCAGAACGCCTAAACACGTGCCACAACGAAAGGATTAAATTTACAATCAGCTAAGTTAAGAAGTAGGTAGATACCAACAGTTTTTACTTACCTTATTTACATTTTTTCATTGATACACAATAAACTATATTATTTTATCGATTTCTTGACAAACGATTGTGGCCTCATTTGAAAATATTTTTTTCTCTAAAGCTGGGTCTACTGTCTGTTTAACCAAACAAAAGTCCTGAGTGGGTGGGTCGACGCTGTCTTCATGTTGCAAGCAGGATCAGATCTAGCTCTTCCGCGGCTCTGGATAAAAAAATTTGCTGCCCTTTATATTTAATTATAAATAATTATTAATATTACATAATTTATTAACTAATTATAATTTAATTTGATACTAAAATTAAACATGTAATTCCTACCTTTTTAACCGCTTTTCCAAAAAGGTTTCTTTAAACAAATAATTCTTAAAAAATTATTGGTTTTTATTGATATTAATTTTCTCTTTCTATAGGCTATTGAAGCGGAACTATTAAGAGCGAGAAAATAAATTTTCGTTAAAAAAGAAAGAACAGATGTACCAAAGGGATTTTCAAATCTAGTATCTTCTATCGATTGATTCAAGCTTTTGCCCGTTTTGTTTAAGCTTTGTAAATCATACTTTGTAAATGTCATTATATCATTATAAAAGTCATTTTCATTATATTTTGATTTTGTGTGTCATTCTTAATACAAATGAGACATTTATTAAATTTTTACGTCTTCCGAATGTTTAAAAATGTATTATATATTTAATTTTTTATAATAAATTTCCCTTAATATACTAAATGTAAAAGGAAGAAAGTTGCACAACATACTTTGAGAACCACTGGTCGAAATAAAAAATTGCTTCACTCATTGATATTTTCAGTAATGCCAGAGTAATTTTACGTTGGAAAAAAATAATTGGGTTATATTGTATGTTTAGAATACGCCGTAACTGAAATTTTTTGCATTTAAAGCATGCTCCATTCTCGGACGGTTCACAAAAGGATTGCAAACATTCGCGACACGTAGATTTCAAGCGACCATTTCTTACGCGATACATTATAGGATCGGTTCTCTAATGTAGACCCAGCTTTAAATGTACATTACTAAAACTATTTTCTGAGCTTATATACAGTGTTTTTGTGCAGCCCATGTTTTGCAGTGGAACCAATTCATATTTAAATCAATTTCTTTTTGTGCTTTTTGTGTAGCTTTGAGCTTCTCAATAATTTTTCGAGAAGAGATAATTTACTAAATTAAATATACTCAACTAAATCAGAACTTTATTATAATATTATTATTGAAGAAAATTGTGAAATTATCTCTTCTTATTCGTGTTTAAAGGTGTTGCAAATTGTTATAACAATTTTTCTATGTATAGTCCCAATTATATTATACGAAATTATTAAACGAAATAGTATATTATGTAACTTGCATGGCATGACGAGTGAAAAATTACTATTCCATGCCAGTTTCATACTATGACTTTCCACGACTTTATCTTTATTATTTATTTAATTTTTATTCAGTTCCCTTTAAAAACTAACATTAATTTAATAGTTGTTTTCAACCTATTTATTACGTTGCCAGCAATAATCATGTACGTGTCATACGGAATGTAAATTCAGTTAAAATAACAATACTTACGTCAGCTGATTAACTGACTGACCAAGACCAACTCTATCAAAAATATATATTTCCTATGTATTTAGAGAGGAAAATTATGAAAAAAAATTGCCTAAATTGTCTACAACATTTAATAAATGTATAGCTGGTATTTAATTTTCCAAACAATTTTTTTTTAGGGTTTTGTAGGTATGACCAAAAAACCCTTATACCGTCATTTTGTCGTCTGTCTGTCTGTTCGGTAAAAATTGTCGCTAAACGGCTAAACCTAGAGAGTTGAAATTTGGCATGCTTATACAACTCTTTGACCCGCATATAGAAAAAATACTAAAACATCTAAAAACCATATCCCCCTAAAAATATAAACAAATATGTGCCCAGCGAAAAAAAATATATTTTTTTAAAATTCTGAGTAGGGTATCAAATGAAAGCCCTTAGTACGTGGATTAACGATAAAAAAATTATTTTGCTAAATAAATTATTTGGATGCGATTTTTGATAAAATTGTGCAAAAAAAAAATTGTTCCACACCCTGTAGCCCAGATGGATTAAACTAAAAATTCTAAGTAATGAACATTGGTGTGAACCGAAATGGTACAACAGGAATTTTTGATCAGATTATGTTTCCGGAAAATAACGCATTTTTTGTGTTTTTTTGGTTGACGATGCACAAAAGTTATAATTATGTAACACACTATATTAGAAGGCGTATCCTGGTTTAATGGTTAGCTTGTTCGTTTGCTACCCAGCATACTAGGGTTCGCTCCCGGGCAGAGGAGACCATTTTATTTTTTGTTTTTTTTTTTCTTTAATTTTTATCTTGTCAAAATTCTAGTTATATTTTGGCAAATGTTGCATTTATTTTTAAGAGCGTAATAACCAATTGCAAATGCTGGAATTATATTTTCATTCTATATGTCATTTATACGAAACCAGAGGGGCGGACCATATGACTTAAAACAACCAATGGAAGCAATAGGCGCAATTTTCAAGATCTTAATGAACCTCGGTATATAAAATACTGCACATATTTAGAAACCTAAATAATGGTTCGAATTAAAATTAACAAAAAAAAAATATTTTAACATAAAATTTGTTTTTAAAACTCTTAAACTAACAGACGATAAATTATTTTAAAAATATCGTTCATTTTGCCGTGATTACTACAAAGCAAAATTTGTCCTACACACTCAACATGCTGCCTTCACTTACTATATACCTGCGAAACCCTGCAATGTGTGAAAATTCATACTTCACATCAATTTTTTGTAGTCACACTTTTAAAATAAATATATACATTCCACTGATTTAATTATTGGGCATCCAAAAACATATTTTTACAAATATCACAGTTGTAAAGATATGGCTGCCGCTTGTTAAAAGTTTTTAAATTTACGACTTCGTCCCGACTCGTATAGCTACGGAAAAATTCGGATACTAGCCACCCTCACGCAGAGCCGGCGCTGTACAGAATGCAAGGCATGCAGCGCATGCGGGCGCCACTGCTAGGGGGGCGCTGACGTGAGATTCAAAAGGGCGCCAAATGCCAAATGAATGTAATTTAGTGAAATGTAATTGTAGAAGTGAGGACCTTTTTTTTTTGGTCTTCACTTGAAATTTAGACGGGAGGACCTTTTTTTTGATTTTCTAGTGAATTTTAGAAGGGAAGACCTCGAAAAAAAGCTAGTTGCGCTCAATTAGATCTTTCTTACGGGCGCCGCAGACCCTCGCGCCGTCTCTGCCCTAACGCATGTGCATGTACAAAATTCTACTAAAAACAAAAAAAAAAAAAAACAAAATTTCTGACTAAAATTTCTATAAATACTGTGGTATTGGTAAGAAGGCGGAAGACAAAAGAAGGAAGTAGACAATCTTACCGTTCAGCACATGATGAGACAGGTTAATCAGATAAATATCTGATTAATAAATGGCACCAGAAAATGTTTCGGAAAACTTTTTTTACATGCGTTAACTGGATAATGCTGACATAGCAGAAAAATCCTGGGTAAACTTATTGGGTATTCTCTTAAAACTAGTCTATATTCATGTACTATTTTCTTAGACAAAAACTCTTGTATTTGCACTTTTCTTCCAATGACAAAGATGCGATGTGATCTGTTTATCAATGCACATATGTTTTCTATCTGCACTTATTTTCAATTTTAACCTCAGGGATAAAATGCAGCAAACACGTAACTTATTCAACATTTTCATCAAAAATTGTCGGGGTTAGGTTCATATTTGAATATGGAGATCATTTAGCTGTTGAGAGGTTTGTGATAATACTGTCCGTAAAGTGTAAGGGTCTCTTGATCCCATGATTGATCCGATGACAAGCGATCCTGAGGGCACCTGTTAGTATTATCATAACAGCTCCTGCATCATAAGTACTTAATAATTGAACCACTTGAAGGACTGATGGACAAACTTGTCCAATAACGTTGTAAACAAAATAAACCTCCGATGTTATACAACAATGTTCCACACCATCAAGAACAATTGTCGTTTTTCTGAAGAATGTTTATCAAGTAAAAATGTAAACGCAGATTTGTGATGAACATCAGCATGACAAAATATCAGATCTGGGAAAAAGTTCGTGGCGTATTTTTTAGTAAAATTCAACTGGTTTTGTTATAGTGTGAAAATGAATTTATTTAAACCAAATATGCTCCATTATTATCGACGTTTCGCCATTTTTCGGGTAGACCTATGATGCCATCGGTGAAGAACTTCTGTGGTTTCTGGTTGAAAAACGAATCAAGTGGTTTTCACAGACTTCTTTTGAAACCAACATAATTCCATTGAGAGCATTCTGCAGAGATCGGAATAGGTGATAGTAAGAGGGTGCTATGTCTGGAGTATGGTCATCAAAGAAGTGTGTGGTCTTGCGTTGTAATGATGAAAGACAACACCTTTCCTATTATTCAGTTCGGGCCGTTCTCTTTCAATTGTCTGGCGTAATCTCTCTAGTTGTCCACAGTAAAGTTGAGAATCAATCGTCTGACCAACTGGAAGTAGCTCATGGTGCACGATTCCCTTCCAGTCCCACCACAGACACAGCATCACCTTGTTCGGCGTCAATCCTCGCTTCGCGAACGCATGTGACGGTACATGATCCTAACAAATCTAACTTTGCAGCCAGAGAGCCATTTTTAAAATAAATTTCGCCACTGAATATTTAATTCAACACCGAAATATTAGGTTAAGATTCTCTTGGCATTTGACTAAATAAATACTCCTGTTAAAATAAAAATATTAACTTACAGAATACACCCGTATTTTAACGCCGCCGCGCTATAATATTAACACATATATGTTTAGCGAATAGCATTTAGGTTAAAAATGGTGTTAAAAAAATTAACGTCAGTTTCTGACGCTAAGATTTTAACATCATGCTTAGAGAATAGAC
Organism: Liopterus haemorrhoidalis; assembly: GCA_963971575.1. NCBI lineage: Eukaryota > Metazoa > Arthropoda > Insecta > Coleoptera > Dytiscidae > Liopterus > Liopterus haemorrhoidalis. The sequence continues at coordinate 53,152,881 of OZ020612.1, forward strand.
CCGTTAAAGAGTTTACTTTCAGTTAATTTTCACTAAATTTTAAATTCCAAATTCGAATATTTGCTGAAAAAACAAAAGTATTTTTTTCAGTGAAAAGCTTCTAAACACACCAATACATCCAATCAAAAAAAAAATAAATAAATCCACTCAAAAAAATTAGGGAAAATATGTCATCTCTCAATCATCGATAAACTCATACAGCAATAGCACTTCCATGAAAAAGCAATCATATTAAATCAATATAATCGTATCTTCCAAAACAATAACACAATATTATCAACAGATCGTTGAAAACAAATTGTAATAATTTACAGAAAATTGTAAGAAATTCTATCTTTCTCTATTCTATATAAAAGAGGCGCACTTTTTTCAAGTCTCATAGACCCTGGTCTTTAATCTATATTTTTTACGAACTCCTGTAGGGGGTCCTTTTTAAAATGATTGAAAAATCACAGTTGGCCAATAGAAATTTACATATTTCGCTGTACTTCATGGTACTTATTTTGAGGGGCTTCCACATTATTTTCAAAACTCGCGAGCGGATCGAGCCTGAAAACTCCCCTAGTTCGCCTACTGGTTGCTATAATTCTTTATGACTTGGGAATAAAGGTGTTTTGAATTAAAGTCTACATTTTACTTAACCTACGTAAAATGATAAAATTAAATTTAGGATACATGATTACACAAACTTACAATTAAAGACGGCTGCAATTAAACCCATGAGAGACACAATAAAAAAAAAATCTTCAACACCTCACAAAAGAGCCTCTTAAACACCTCACACACTCACAGGGTTTAAGACCGTTATCGAGGTTCGGTTAATACCAATTATAAAATGTTTACAATGACCTAATTAAAACCATTTATTTGAAAATTTGTAATTTATAGCTATAATCTCTTGTTTTGAATCATACGCTTTTTTAACGGTTTTCGGCTAAGTTAAATCTCTCCAACCATATACATATAGACACAAAGCACAATATCGTCAGAAGAAGTAACTAAAGAAGTGTTTGTTATTACGTATTATTTTTGATGAACCATATTGAAGTTGCGTTACAGAAGATACACAAGTCTAGACAAGCCTATTAAAAACCTACACTTGATAGCAACCATTTGGGAATCACAGTATCTATATATTTTATTTATATAGACTTACTAGCTGAAAACCCGTGCTTCGCTACGGTATGTTGATGGTCTCATTAGCACAGGAAATACGAAGGGTTTCTCTCGAATTTCATGTCTCTTTGTTAAGAGACGCTCTATCGAATAAAATACCAATTTACTCTGTAAGGGATGAAATTTTAAAATATTGTCAAACGCTTTCTAAAAAGAAACCTATGTACCAAAGTGAAGTGTTATAAGTGAAATCATATTTGACTCCCTTTTTAGCCCCTTAGAGGTCGACTTTCGAAGAATCTCTTCTTAGCGGGTGCTTACGTCATGGAAGGAATCTACTTTGAGAATTTCATATATCTATGTCAAAGGAACGTTCTATCGAATAAAAATTATCCCTTAAAAATGAATTTTAAAAAACTGTCAAAACCGAGACATTCGAGACATTTTAAAAATACACCTATTTGCCAAAAAGGAATGTTATATCTCAACAAACACAGAAAATGAAACGGGATATATAATTCACCCCGATTGTAGATTCACTCCTTTACGGGTTGATTAGGATAAAATCTTGAAATAAGTTTTTCGATATTTGCATTGGTAATCTTTGTAAGTAAAAACCAAGTCGATATCTTATTGGTCCTAAGAGATATTAAGGAATCCTTATTAAGAAATCACACTTGCCTTTTCACCCTTTAGGGGTGAAATTTAAAAAAACTGACAAAATCATTTCGAAATATTTTAAAAAGACACCCCTGTGACGTTCTAATGTTAATATATCTACTCCAGAATCAGCTAATAATGACGCTGATGTTCTTCGGTTGTCAGTTGTTTCCGTGTAACCATGGAGATCTTGTAACTTAAGAAATGACACATAGATGGCTCAAGCATCTAGCAACAACAAAAAAAGTGAATCGGCCTGGATGGAAAAAGATTTACTTTCAGGCTAGTACTAGATGACAAAAAATAATTGTTTTTGATATGGTCGCCCAAAAAATATTTTTATAAATAAGACATCAAGCTCTAAGGAATCTGGCATTAAAATGTAACCTAAATTAAATTTATCTAACCTTAAAATTTCTCTTCTCATAAAAACCCGATTCACAATTTTAGAATTAATCGTCTCAAAGTCCAATTTAATCATTTTAAGCCACTAGATTTTAATATCTAGTTCCGAACGAAGCTAAAAAATTGGTAATACACTCCCGGAGCTTGATACTTTCCTCCGGACTCGTCCTTTATAAATTTGGTACAATTGAACAATTAGCAAAAATTTTAAAAATCGTTTTTAATGAGATTTTAACTTTGTTATTGCACCATTCATTTAACCTACATATATATAAATTAAATTTGGAAACTGTAGCAGAATTATGCCAACCGAATATTTTATATCCGCATAGAATTCCGCATTTATTTTCGACAACATTATAATTCTATTTGTTTTGATAATTTTTATTTACGCCTCTTGTATTTTTGTCCTCTCTTCCTCTGTTTTTAACATAATGATTTATTCATGAATTCATTTAAAACATTCAAATAAGAGAGAACAAACGAAGCCCATTAAGCAATCGATAGGTATTGAGAAAATTTCTGTGTTTACAATTTGAAAAGTTTTAAAACACATTTCTGCTTTTAGTAAAATAAAACAATAACGATGTAAGCCAATGTTAAATCATCTTTATTCATATAAAACTAAGAGTCATTTTCAAAACATATTTTATGAGAAATAATATTTACATAAATTCAAATGCAAATCAGAACTTTAATCAACTTTCCATATCATTATGCGACAACCTGGCGTACGGACAAGAAGGCAATAAACGGGGGTTTCATTGCGACCCCGGCTAGTGCGCATTCGTAATAATGCGACCGACAATTTAAGATTTTTAAGCTATCAGACACATCGACAAAGCGTGGAATGAAGTCACCCAGTCGTGTATGAAGGGTGTTTGGAAAAAATTGTTCAGTGAAATTGCTGAAGTTCACTGCAATCATGAAAATTATGTTAAAAATATCATCGAAGGTATTAGTCATATAGCCATTTCCGAAGGCATCGAAGGTTTTGATATTCAGTTAAAATCACACGGGTGAACCTTTGACTGATGAAGAGCTGCAGGAAATGAACTGCCATATGTCCCTAGAAAATGACGAACCTGTTCCCGTGCGGAATTTAACTGTTAAAACCATCGAAAAAGCCCTTTCTCTTCACAATCAATGCATGGAGTTGTTAGAAGAGAACGACGAAGATTACGAGCGGGTGAGTGCTGTTAAACGTGGCTGTAATGCATTACTTGACAGTTATCGGCAAATTTTACGCAATAAACGTAGAGAGGCCAAACAAGGGAATCTAGATTCCTTTTTGCAACGTGGAACAAAATAAATAAATTATTAGTTAATGTTTATTCTTCTTTAATGTTCTTAATGTTTATTTAATAAATAAAGTGTTTTTCGAGGTTTACAATGTTTTTTTCAAAAATCCCTCGTTGTTTGCGAAATTTCGCTTAACGCGATCATGTCCAGAACGTATCCCCCGCGTTGAACGGGGGTAACCTGTACCAGCTTTTGGCATACCTGTATGTTTTTGAACTCAATAATTAGGGTTAAAAATAAAAAAATAATTTAATTTTTTAAGGATTTCTATGTATGACCACCAAAAAACCCTTATAACTACTCTCATGTGTCTGTCTGTCTATCCCTGTCTGTATGTCTCTGTCTATCTGTCTCTGTCTGTCTGGCTCTGTTCGACTGTACGATAGAAATTGCACGGCTGAACAAAGAAAGTTGAAATTTGGCATGCTTGTACAACTCTTTAGTGGCCCACATATAGGAAACATATAGAGAATTCAAAAAAACATCACGCGAGATATGATGTATGTGCCTTTTTCCCCGAATCAAATTTTTTATGCAGTCCAACTCTGGATAAAAGTCTAAGATTTTAAATTTCAAACCGTAGGTTTCTATCTCTAATCGTTCAATAACAAATCAGTATTAATATTAACTTTTCCTCCATTTTTCTTATATGTATATAGAATAATCCGCAAGAGCAAGTTCTCTAAAGCAGCGTTTTTAAACTGGGGGGCCGTGAAGGCTTCGTAGGGGGGCCGCGAACTGATACAAGATCGAAACATGAAAATATAATAGCAATGCGGTCAAACTTGCAAGATATAAATTTTATTCATATTTATAAATACGAGTCTTATATTTATATTCAGAAAAATATACCTTTCATAACATAAATAAAATAAATGTTTTATTTATTATTCTATCTAATTACTTATTTTGACAACTAATTTAAGCTACAGGCTATTTCAAACGATTAAGCGGAACTAAATGGAGTATTAATTTTCTAAAGTTGTCACTAGCTAACTTTATAATGAGTAAAATGGTTTTTTGCTAAACAAACTGATCAAAAGCATTCAAAATTCAAGTTGTACTTTGAAGTAGGTACGACTCAAAAGTGCAAAATTTTTTATATTTTTATTACTCTCCGTACAGGTAACTCAAGAGTAAGGATGCGAATGTGTTTAAATCAAAATATAAGGCACTTTGAACACTTTTAAATAAAAATACTTTACTTTCAAGTCGTTATAGGGAATATAATCGTCATATATATTATAGTTTTTTGTCAACCGTAAAAGATACTGAAAAAATGTTTAAGTAAAAGTTGTTTCGTTTGAAAAGCTCTATCCAAAGATACTCAATATGACATACGTTCCCATATAACAATTCTAAACTGTCCTTAATATCCTGTACTTCAATACTACCATTTATTGTTTTGTATAAAATTTAGTTCCAAATTTTTCCCAACTTGCTCACACGTTGCCTTTTCAAGAAAAATCGTGTTCCCTCCATCTTGATACACCATATATATATATATATATATATACATATATATAGGGGGGCCGCAGAGAATATTTATATAATTTCGGGGGGTTCCTTGCCAGAAAAGGTTGAGAAACACTGCTCTAAAGGTTCTGGAAATACTTAATATTCATTTACAAGTCATTATTATTTATTATTTGCCTGGGAGAACAAGTTCTCTAAAAAGCTTGGGGATTCCCCAACGCAGCACTAAAACGGTCTTACCAGTAGCGGCTGGTGGGTAAAATATTTGGGGGGACATTTTTGATCCATATATGGCAATGGTGTTCAGCTTATGGCCCGCGGGTCTAATCTGGCCTAACAATAAGTTTCAAACGGCTCGCATGAAATTTCTGAAACTGTCTCTGACTAACTGAAACGTAGGGCAAAAAACCCTTGCACTTAAACAAATACTTACAAATTATAATAAAATAAAACCAAGTTGTAACCGGATATCCGATTTTTGCATTTTTTAACTTTAAAGTTTAATTATTTATTTGTTTATTTATTTTTATAAACCAACAAATAATAACTAGAGTACGTTCAGGGTAACTTCATGCCAGGTCTATATTACCGACTGGGTTGCGCAGAAACCAAATTTCGTCCATGTCATTACCGACAGCTGGTTTTATACATTTCAGTGGCGTCATTTACTTTGATCTGTTCTTGACTACGCGTATATTTCGATTTTGATTGCCTAATTCCGTTTTTGTTTTCTTTTTTAAATTTTGTTGTTTATTTTCTTTGTTAAATTTTGTTCTTTATTTTCTTTGTTAAATTTTGTTGTTTATTTTCTTTGTTAAATTTTGTTGTTTGTTTTTTTTTTTGTTATATTTGTGTGTTATTATTATTGTTATTTGTGAAAATGACGCCAAAAAAAAAGGTTGTGCTTCCAAGGTATGCCAATTCGGAGCCAAGCGAGAGAAATCATAAACAATGTCGTTAAATTTATGAAAAATGATTATAAATGTCTCAGATTATATACAGAAAATTATTAAAATGGAATTTATCAATATATAACCTGTTACATATATAATGTTCGTTCTACTGCATGGGTACAGCGGGCTCCAACCAACCCTATTCTGGGGAAGTGTTTTAACTTTATTCCAAGATTTTACTTCTTTGTTCGCTTACTTTGTTACACTATACTTAATTTTTTTAAATTAGTAGATTGTTATGCTACGACTGTTCATTTTCAGGGTTGCGGGTTTCAATCAAATGTTTGTGTGGTGATTTTATTTTATTCTTTTTTTATAATATGACCTATATATCCACATCCATTTCCTGTTTTTCACTTTTACCTCAATTACGATAATTAAAAACTGTTACATACGGGCTTTATATATAATTTGCATTTACAGGGTGAAATTGATACATTTATACACAAAAATATATTATTATTTATTTCTCGTACGTTTTCAGGTATGCCGTGTACTAAAACGAGAACAAAAATTAATTTCAAATACATGATTTTGTTTGTTTGGTATTCACAACAATTGACAAGGCAGAAACCCTTATGTACGTCTATGTAATCAGCTGTTTTCTCGCGCAGCATTGATGACGTATTTTATGATGCCTTGGCATGAAGTTATCCTGAACGTACTCTACATTGTTATATTGTAAGCGAGTTTAACAAAAAGATTTAACTCGGCTAAGCTTTCAGAAGCCGGCCCTTAGTTGTACAAAATTTAAGAATTCACCTATCCTATAGTAAGCCTATCCTGCAACTTTCCCTGGGCCTAATTTTTTATCCAATCCAACCCTGCCCATATTTAATAGTTGGCACAAAATTTGCGGTGAATTCCTGTTTTGTAATTACATCTTTTAAAAATCATCCTTTAGAGTATTCTTGTATTAGAAATATGTATGTTATAATAAGTAAAACATATTTTTGCTAATTTATCATTGTTTCTGTTTGCAGGTAGTGTGTCAAATCCTCGTAGTATTCCTCCATTATTTTCTGTTGTCAAATTATGCTTGGATGTTATGTGAAGGGATTTATCTGCACACTATACTAGTGTCCGCTTTCATCTCTGAATCAAGTCTACTGAAATGGCTCCATCTGTTGGGTTGGGGCATTCCTGTTATCTTCATCACACCATACACTGCGCTTAGTATTCATACACAGCAATGGACTGAATTGTAAGTTACATAATTGTTTTATAGAAACAAACTAACTTAAATTGATAACGTAAACAAAAGGATGTAAGTGAAACAGTTGTATTTCCTGTTCCGGGAGTGTTCTAAGTTTTGCATTGTGGTAAACGTGATTATACATTAATGTGTAAATGTATCCGGTAAGCAAAGCTTTTACTTTGTGGAATTTATTTCATATTTATTACATATGCTGTTTGGAGTTTCATCTCAAAATTCGTTATTTTATTAAATCTTTTCAACGAAAATGTTTTATTAGAACTGTGTTTCTTAACTTTTTACCGACCACCAAAATATATAAGGGAGGTATTGTGATCATGCCGATTTCAATATTTCGAGATTTCGCTGGATCTCCACGAATTGCGGTACCTACATTACGTTTTGACTATTTTTAGCATGATGTGTCTCGGTCTGTCTGTCAGTCCGTGTACACGTGCAGAGCAAATTTGGCTCAAAGGATTTTTATGCAACTTCATATTTAATTAAGCGTTTGACATCAATAGCAACGAGTTGATCAACTTTTGGTAAAAATCGGTTAACAAGAAATGGGAGTTTCCTCGTGTCGGTTTTAAGAATTAAACAAGTACTTTGTGATAGTGGTCGGTCCTGTGGTGGCCACAGCTGATTTTTTTATATCTATGCATAGGATGTAACGATGCGAATGCGTTTAAATCAAAATATAAGGCACTTTGAACACTTTGAAATAAAAATACTTTACTTTCAAGTCGTAATAGGGAATATAATCGTCATATATATTAATTATTCTAGGCCCGCAGAAATTATTCTAGGGGGGGCAAGACCAAAACATATATATAGATGTCATATTCGAACAATGCTTTCCACGTGGCGGGTCTGGGAACGATCCCCGCTGAAGATAAACATTTATTTTCTAATTAAAAATGTGTTCTCTATACAGTAATACCCCGTTACTCGACTGCCTCTTAGCTCGACGTTTTCGCCACTCGACGTAAATGTCGAGAGTGAGAGTCGACAGAAGCATCGCTATCCGACGCGTGATCGAGTACCGATCATGTGATACTTATTTTGGTAAACAAAGCAAAATGAACGCATGGCCAGCAGATCGCGCCTAGATATCTTGACAACAACTCAGATTTGCAACGGTGTGTTACACGGATGTACACATTTAAAAATTAGCTTGACGTGCAACGGTTGGTTACATGGATGTACACATTTAAAAATTAGATTGACGTGCAACGGTTGGTTACACGGATGTACACATTTAAAAATTAGATTGACGTGCAACGGTTGGTTTCATGGATGTACTAATTTAAAAATTAAATTGACGTGCAACTGTTGGTTACACGGATGTACACATTTAAAAATTAGATTGACGTGCAACGGTTGGTTACATGGATGTACTAATTTAAAAATTAGATTGACGTGCAACGGTTGGTTAAATGGATGTACACATTTAAAAATTAGATTGACGTGCAACGGTTGGTTACATGGATGTACACATTTAAATATTAGATTGACGTGCAACGGTTGGTTACACGGATGTACACATTTAAAAAATTAGATTGACGTGCAACGGTTGGTTACACGGATGCACACATTTAAAAATTAGATTGACGTGCAACGGTTGGTTACATGGATGTACACATTTAAAAATTAGATTGACGTGCAATGGTTGGTTACATGGATGTACACATTTAAAAAATTAGATTGACGTGCAACGGTTGGTTACACGGATGTACATATATAAAAATTAGATTGACGTGCAACGGTTGGTTACATGGATGTACACATTTAAAAATTAGATTGACGTCCAACAGCTGGCTATACGGATGTACACATTTAAAAATTAGATTGACGTGCAACGGCTGGTTAAACAGATGTACACATTTAAAAATTAGATTGACTTGCAACGGTTGGTTAAATGGATGTACACATTTAAAAATTAGATTGACGTGCAACGGTTGGTTACATGGATGTACTCATTTAAAGATTAGATTTACGTAAAACGGTTGGTTACACGGATGTACACATTTAAAAATTAGAATGACGTGCAACGGTTGGTAACACGGATGTACACATTTAAAAATACGATTGACGTGCAACGGCTGGTTACATGGATGTACATATTTAAAAATTAGATTGACGTGCAACGGTTGGTTACACGGATGTACTAATTTAAAAAATTAAATTGACGTGCTACGGTTGGTTACATGAATGTACTAATTTAAAAATTAGATTGGCGTGCAACGGTTGGTTACATGGATGTACACATTTAAAAATTAGATTGACGTGCAAAGGTTGGTTACACGGATGTACACATTTAAAAATTAGATTGACGTGCAAAGGTTGGTTACACGGATGTACACATTTAAAAATGAGATTGACGTACCACGGTTGGTTGCATGGATGTACACATTTAAAAATTTGATTGACGTGCAACGGTTGGTTACACGGATGTACACATTTAAAAATTAGATTGACGTGCCACGGCTGGTTACATGGATGAACACATTTAAAATTTAAATTAACGTGCCACGGTTGGTTACATGGATGTACACATTTAAAAATTTGACGTGCCACGGCTGGTTTAATGGATGAACACATTTAAAAATTTGATTGACGTGCCACGGTTGGTTACACGGATGTTCACATTTTAATCGTGTTCATCCCTGTAACCAACCGTGGCACGTCAATCTAATTTTTAAATTAGTACATCCATGTAATCAACCGTTGCACGTCAATCTAATTTTTAAATGTGTACATCCATGTAACCAACCGTTGCACGTCAATCTAATTTTTAAATTAGTACATCCATGTAACCAACCGTTGCACGTCAATCTAATTTTTAAATGTGTACATCCATGTAACCAACCGTTGCACGTCAATCTAATTTTTAAATTAGTACATCCATGTAACCAACCGTTGCACGTCAATCTAATTTTTAAATGTGTACATCCATGTAACCAACCGTTGCACGTCAATCTAATTTTTAAATTAGTACATCCATGTAACCAACCGTGGTACGTCAATCTAATTTTTAAATATGTACATCCATGTAACCAACCGTGGCACGTCAATCTAATTTTTAAATTAGTACATCCATGTAATCACTTCAATCTAATTTTTAAATGTGTACATCCATGTAACCAACCGTTGCACGTCAATCTAATTTTTAAATGTGTACATCCATGTAACCAACCGTTGCACGTCAATCCAATTTTTAAATTAGTACATCCATGTAACCAACTGTTGTACGTCAATCTAATTTTAAATGTGTGCATCCGTGTAACTAACCATGGCACGTCAATCAAATTTTTAAATGTGTACATCCATGTAACCAACCGTGGCACGTCAATCTAATATTTAAATGTGTACATCCGTGTAACCAAATGTTGCACGTCAATCAAATTTTTAAATGTGTACATCCATGTAACCAACCGTTGCACGTCAATCTAATTTTTAAATGTGTACATCCATGTAACCAACCGTGGCACGTCAATCTAATTTTTAAATGTGTACATCCGTGTAACCAACTGTTGCACGTCAATCAAATTTTTAAATGTGTACATCCATGTAACCAACCGTTGCACGTCAATCTAATTTTTAAATTAGTACATCCATGTAACCAACCGTGGTACGTCAATCTGATTTTTAAATGTGTACATCCATGTAACCAACCATTGCACGTCAATCTAATTTTTAAATGTGTACATCCATGCTACCAACCGTGGTACGTCAATCTAATTTTTAAATGTGTACATCCGTGTAACCAACCATGGCACGTTAATCAAATTATTAAGTGTGTACATCCATGCAACCAACCGTGGCACGTCAATCTAATTTTTAAATGTGTACATCCGTGTAACCAACCTGGCACGTCAATCTAATTTTTAAATGTGTTCATCCGTGTAAGCAACCGTTGCACGTCAATCACATTTTTAAATGTGTACATCCAGGCAACCAACCGTGGTACGTCCATCTAATTTTTAAATGTGTACATCCTTGTAACCAACCGTGGTGCCTCAATCTAATTTTTAAATGTGTACATCCGTGTAAGCAGCCGTGGCACGTCAATCTAATTTTTAAATGTGTAGGTACATCCGTATAACCAACCGTTGCACGTCAATCTAATTTTTAAATGTGTGCATCCGTGTAACCAACCGTTGCACGTCAATCAAATTTTTAAATGTGTACATCCAAGCAACCAACCGTGGTACGTCAATCTAATTTTTAAATGCGTACATCCGTGTAACCAACCATGGCACGTCAATCAAATTATTAAGAGTGTACATCCATGCAACCAACCGTGGTACGCAATCTACTTTTTAAATGTGTACATCCATGTAACCAACCATAGCACGTCAATCAAATTTTTAAATGTGTACATCCATGCAACCAATCGTGGTACGTCAATCTAATTTTTAAATGTGTACATCCGTGTAACCAACCATGGCACGTCAATCAAATTATTAAGAATGTACCTCCATGCAACCAACCGTGGTACGCAATCTAATTTTGAAATGTGTACATCCATGTAACCAACCATAGCACGTCAATCAAATTTTTAAATGTGTACATCCATGCAACCAATCGTGGTACGTCAATCTAATTTTTAAATGTGTACATCCGTATAACCAACCGTGGTGCAGCTATGAACTTTTTGGTTTTTGCTAAAATAAGTGATTTATATTTATAATTATGGGTCCAAGGGATAGAAATGCAAGCATAGCTAAATGGAAAACATATACATATATGTATTTCCTTATATGTATATATGTACATATGATTCCCTTTATTTCTTATGGAGAAATTCGACTCGCCACACGACGTAATCGCTACTCAACGCTTTTTCAGAACGAATTAACGTCGAGTGGCGTGGTATTACTGTAGTTAAAAATCATCGATTTATACATAAGAACTATCCGGGCTAGTAGCCAAAGTTGCTAGAGCAAAAATATAATAATAAACAATCGTTTTTTTTTATGAATTTTATATTTAAATTTTTTTTTTTTTTTTTTTCTAAGATACGAATTGGTAATTGATTACGAAATCTGGGGGGGGGCAACTGACCCATCTTGCCCCCCCTTGCGGGCGCCTATATATCTATGGTTGCCACCTAGCGCTCATTCTGACTTATTCCTGAAACAAGTAAATATTTTATCATAAACTAGCTGATTTAGCCACGAGGTATCCTCGTGTCTTTCCTCTCATGAACGAAAAATAACAATATTGAACGAGTGTACGGAGTGTCAATTTACTGTGTTCTCGCTGCATTTTAAAGAACTATTTAGACACGCCAATATAATTAAAAACAAAATTAAAATTTTCGCGGACCGCTTAGAATTTAGCACGAACCAGCACCGATGCCTGAATCGGCGGGTGAGAAACAATATACACATTTTGCGGTCGAGTTCAATTTAACTACTTAGCCTCGGTTGTAATAAATCAAGGTGGCTGAGCAGATGTAATAAAAAGACGTCTTACAACAGCAAGAACGGCAACCATCAAACGGTAAATGTTTGAGACACACCAATCACGAAAAAAAAAACTAAATTAAGACTTATCTAAACATCTGGCGAAACGTGGACTTCGAAGGTAAAAACCAAACTGCTAACATGATACCATCAAAGCCTTCTATAGAGTAATAAATCGAGAAGAGACAAGGGAGAGAGAATGAGAAAGATTTGCAATGTGTTAACATTTAAATATATTAATAAATTTGCACTAAATTAAGCTCCAAATATACAGTTATGAATAAACACGACACCTCATTATATTTGTTTACAAAATTTCTAGCTATGCAGCCCGCAGTACAAACATGTATAATTGGTTGCAGTTAACTATATTTATAAAGTTGCGTAGTAAATATAAACAAAGCTTACCAGACCAGAGTGCCTAGACGTTGCACAACTAACGGAAATGTTCTATTTCTCGCCCACTGATTCAATTGTCCCGGAAAATTAAAAATATTATGCCAAATGTCCTGTCCTTTTAAATCTTTTACGTCAGGTTTTCTAATACCCTTTTCACACCAGATCTTTAAGACGAGTGAACTTAAAGTTCACCGATGTTTAAGATCGGTATGCTTTCACACTTGATGTTTAAATCTCTGGTGCTGTCATCAGCTACAGTAATTTTGTCCTTAAGTTACCGTCATGAAATTACCAGTCTTGAACTGTCTGCGCAGACGCACATTTTGAATTATTATAAACAATTAAGGATATTTCATTTCATTCTGCAATAAAGGCACTACAATAAAGAATATATTACACCTGTATTAACATGTAAGTCGATACATTTTATCTCAATTATTGTAGCTCTGTATTTTATTAAACACATTATTAAAATAAATAATTTTATTATAACAATAAGTATAAACTTCTTATAACGTCGATATAATACAGTATTCTTGTTTATGATAATATAAAATGTTGACAGCACAAATTCAAGGAGTATTTGTTTATAATAGAAATTAAGTTGGCAAGGCGGACGAAGTTTAAGACGCAGATCTCTGTCTTAAACATCGCTTGTATTTAACCGAGGCCATACGGTTTCACATTAGCGTTTAAAGATACATTCACTTTAACATCCGATCTTAAAGATCTAGTGTGAAAAGGGTATAAGTACGTTTCCACCTTTAGAATTCTAGCGTTATTCTAACTGAGCCAATGACATGAAACCTGATAGGCGTGGCTAAAATCTGACATATATAATTAGCAAGTGTCTGTATGTAGTGTCGGTAACATTGTGACGTCAATTTTTTCTAAGGTTTTCGTGATTGGCGGACAATCCTATATCCTTTGCCCGATATGAACAATATTTGGCATATTTAGTCTCTAAGAATCTGCAGACAAAATAACATACAGAAATATCTATGGTTTCATAGACATAAATAAGAAACTCTACACACTCCTATATTCTTTGATCGATATGAAAAATATTTTGCAAATTTATTCTCCAAGAATCTGCAGATAAAACAACGTATAGAAATTTCGTAGGCATAAACAATAAACTCTAGACCAGCATTCCGCAACCATTGGGTCGCGACCCAATTTTGGGTCGTGGAAATTTAAAAATGGGTCGTGACTTGCGACCACTCATGTATATGAAAATTCAGGTCTGACTGCAATTAAAAATAAATATAGAAATCGACTTCAAAGAATTGACACAACGTTGAGGATTGCATTAAGTAAATCAATTGAAGCTAGAATAGACAATTTGGCGAACGAGAATCAGGAGCAGAAGAGCCATTAGTATGTACTGGTATAAAATTATTATATGTTTTTAAAATAAAATTATTGTCCTGCACTTGCATAATTTTTTTCCAACGCACATGGGTCGCCTTATAATTTTGTTATTATTTTTGGGTCGATAGACACCAAAGGTTGCGGAACGCTGCTCTAGACACTTCTATATCCTTGGATCGATATGAAAAATATTTTGCTATTGCGATTTATTATTTAAAAATTTGCGGATAATATAATGTATAGAAATGTCTAGGGTTTCGTAGGCATAACCGAGAAACCCTAGGATTATAGGAATATCCTAGGGTTTGCCTTTGACCGATATGAACAGTATTTTGCAGATTTATCCTCTAAGTATCTACGAATATAATTACATACAGAAAGATCTAGGGTTTCGTAGGAATTAACAAGAAACTCTAGACAATCCTATATCCTTTGACCGATATGAATAATATTTTGCAGATTTATTTTCTAAGAATCTACGAATATAATTACATACAGAAATGTCTTTAGTTTTATTAATTATTAAATTATTTTTAGTTTTAACAGTATAAATATAATGTACTGAATAAAACTGAATTGTTTTCCCATCTTAAAAAGTTTATGAATCAATAATCTAACTATATAATTAGCAAATGTCTGTATGTAGTATCGGTAACATTGTGACGTCAATTTTGCTTAAGGTTCTCGTGGTTGGCTAACTGGGGACACCCTGTCTTTTGATTGGCTGACAGGTGACACCCTCTTCCGAGATTGGCTGGTGATATCCTGTCCCGTGATTCGCTGACCGGCGACGAAATTAAGATTAAAAAATAAAACCAAATACACATACAAACAATTGAAATTTTTATACTATAAATCCGTCGTTGACGGGTAATAACCAAGTATTACAGCGTTGGCGAATCAACGCACTTACGTCACACGACGTAACAAACGATTGCATTGTTCCAAACAATACAGTCGTTTGTTACATCGTGTGACGTAACTGCGTTGATTGTCCGATGCTAGTATATTACCATAACTTCATACAATTTACAGTCAACCACTGCGGGAATGATAATCAAGTTAGATGCTGATCCTGATTAGAAAAATTAGCCAACTTTAAAAGATCCAAAGGAAGACCAAACTCAGATAGAAGAATAATGTCTTGAATTAAATATAATTACCATGAACATTAAAAACTAGCAAAAGAATAGCAGTCATGTAGTAGGCGATTATTCAGCACGCATACGAGAACCAGTGGATGATATATTGTTTTCATATATCCATAATTACTTAAATCCCAATTAACTCGAAAGTTAAAAAAAAACAATGTAAATTTAGAAACAATTTTTATTATTCAATTGCTGTGCTAGCTCACTAATATATCGAGTTATGATTCTAGCGAATTTTTTGTTCGTTCACAAAAAACTTCTGTATTACAAAAAATAAAAAGTCATTACGGTAAAAATGCGGTTTAGAATAAAAAAGTAAAAAATATTCAACTGTGAGTTTTAATATTTGGCTTTAATAAAAATTTGCTTTTATCTCGTTTTTCAATTTTAAATAAATATGTAAATTAATATTCATTTTTTTTTTGCAGTTGTTGGACAGAGAGTCATGAAAGTCCATACAAATGGGTAGTGGCACTACCTGTTGTGACCTCGATTGTGTTGAATATTCTGTTCCTCTTCAATATAGTGAGGGTGTTGTTAGTAAAACTAAGAGCTGGCCCACATATACAGCCCCATAATAGACCATCACAGACGACTGTAGCAGCTTTAAGGTAATTTCTATAACACTAAAGTAGACGTTCCCAAACTCTGATACGCGAATGTCGAGCTACAGGTACGCGATAAGTGAATTAAAAATCATCAGTTGAAAATTTAGGAAAGTTTTATTGTAGGGACAACAATGTTGTGTAATTTTTTATTTGTAGGATTTTAAATAAGTTTCTTATTTATATAGTTTTGTGTAGAAATGTTCAAATAATACGTCAACATTTTTTTCGACATAATTGTTTTTAGTTTAGAACCTTCGTCGAAAAATATTATAATTGAAGATAATGAAATGTCACTTGGTACAAGTATGTTTTACATCTAATAAGTCATTTTTATCTATATTGAAAACCGCGGCAGATTCGAGCTGGCGGCAAAAGTAGATTACCAAGTACAATAACTATAATTAATTTTCACAATAGAACAAAATATAATCAAACAAATTTGTAAAATGAAGCTTTAGCTACAATTTGCCGCATGATACACAAATATGCGTCGAATGGTTTACAAGATGGTGTCTATAATATAATTTGTTTATTTACAATTACATGACAGTTTTTTTTTTACAATTATAAATATCCAATTAGATAGATAAAAATTCGCTGAAAATTTTGATGTATAGATTGTTACTAACTTTATTTCAGATTGTTAGTCTTGTAAGAAACATACAGTTGTGTGCACTCTTAAGTATAAAAATGTATATTGTAATTGCCGGTTATTGAATGAATTAAAAATAAATGAACCAAAAGATTACTACAATTATTTAAGAATGGATGTCATTTTCAATTCCTATTAAATAAAATTCACCCAAGAACTGTAAACAAATTTTGATGCAAGCTTACACATGTTGAAACATGCCGTCGGTATCAGTGAAGCGGCATCTCGGCTGTCCAACATTGTCGTGATGCCGATGCGTGCATCCATTCACGATTTCGCACTCGGAGGCCCGAGGCGCAACTTCTCTGAGAAGCCCCCTTTCGGGGCCCTGGTAGGCTCCCAGCATGCGCCTAGTGGGAATTACGCCCCTGGGCATCACAGAGGCCACCGTACACACAATGACGCTTGCATCGCGTCATGAGTGACGATGCTTGCATCGCTGCCTATATTATAGTGTATGGAGGGTTTAAAGTATTCTTTTACGTCGATATGTCTTAACGCCAACTTTCAGAATCCCAGTAATTATAAGGTTTTCGCAACTTGTCTGTAGTCATTTTACGAAAACCTCGTAACGTTTAACGTAAGGCATATGAAACCGTAGAAACGTGAAAATAACGTATTTTATTTTCACGTTTCTATGCTACGTACGTACATGCGTTATAATGTTCGCAAAATGTTTATTATTATAATCCCATGTCATACTCGAAACATTAAAACACATGCTTATATTTTAGGGCAACCCTTCTGCTAGTACCCCTGCTTGGTCTAAACTTCTTACTTACCCCGTTTCGGCCACCAGAAGGACACTCCATGATCAAATTTTATGACATCATCTCAGCATGTACTGCTTCTTTTCAGGTAATTACTTTACGCTAAATCTAATTAAGTTTTTATGATTTAATTACCATGATTTTAATTTAATTTTTATGTTTCAGGGGCTTTGCGTGACTATTATATTCTGTTTCTGCAATGGAGAGGTAATTTGAATTTTAAAATAGTTTTTAATATAAATTAAAACATTTAGAAAAAATTAAAATACATGGTTGTAATTAAATTCTTTAAAAAACTAGGGAAATATTATCAAATCCCTCTAAATTAAAGTCTTATTTCATATAAAGACTTTTTTTTAATTTTGAATGGAAAGAAGTCCATTAAAAAAATTGAATAGGCAGATTTTTTACTTGCTTTATGTAAAAATGTACCAGCCTTTTACAAAAAAAAGATTTCTTTAATACAAAAGATTATCCATTAAAAATACAACCGAAATGAAACAAATCTTATCAGATTACTTTTAGGAGTTCGTAGATATAACCAAAGCTGATATTCGAACGGTACAGACCGGTACTTCTTGTTAAAATATCAGAATGCTTCCGTACAGGTTGTTAAAATGAGTAGTATGATAAACGGTAAAAAATAGTTCATTTAGTTTTATAAGAATATTGTAGAGCAGTGGTTCCCAAACTTATTTTGTCGCGGAACCCCAATGCGCTGTTTAGAAAATTACGGAACCCTTTTATTAAAATTTTTTTATACAACTTTAAATACAAAAAAAAATATATATTACATTACTGCAAACTTTTTCCTTTTATAAATACGATAGAAAAGTATAGCCGCATTCAGACCTCTTTAAATTAATTCGTTATAGATTGTACGTTATTACGCTCCGAGTTATGTTTCTATGGATAGTGTTAACGTTCTAAACACCGTTCATAGCTAGTTAGAAATTAACGTGTTACGAATAGTCCGCCATCTGTGCGTTTACCAACCAACTATATAGCTTCGTAAAATTAATTCTATGTATTATCGTTTTTATAATTCTGTTGTCTTAGATTTTAACTAACTAAACCTAACCTAATTACCTAAATTGATCATATTTACTGTCCGTCTTTGTAATTTTGAGCAAGATTTGTTAATGATGACATTATGTTAGGTTATGTAAAGGCATACGATAACTACGGTGTCACTGATAGAATGCGATAGCCAATGTGTTTATATGTCTGTCTCATTAAAACATCTCACTAACTTCAAAGTTTAGAAAATTATTCACAATCCACAACAAATAACGTATTAAATTTGGAGGTCTGAACGGTTTCACGTCTTACCACATGACAAACTTTCTGGTGACAGTGAATAGTCTATAAGCTACAGTGCATAAGCTATTGATTTAAGAGCTCTGAATGCGGCTTAAGAGTCTAAAAATTAGTAGTCATTTTCATTGTCTTCCAAAAAACTAGAACATTAAAATTTAAAAAAAAAAACATGTGTGCGGCACATATCTTGAACACCGGAGGACGCAAAGGCTCTAAAACCGCTCTAAATAGTTCACTGTCTTAAAGAGACAACTTAGAGCAGTAGTTTGCAATCTTCTTACATCTGCGGAACCCTACAGTTTAAATGCTATTTCTTTGAAACCCCAAGGCAAAAAGCCACAATAGGCTTTAATAGGCAAAATAGTATTTTTTAATTTTAAGGTCAAACGTTTTAAAATAATAATTTTTTATTATTAAATTGATTTATTTTGTCTTGATCAAAATTGATATTTTATAGCCGACTATATTTTTATATTTTGTAAATATAGGTTTACTATCTTACTTTTTAAATAATGCAAATGTACCTAATATAATTTTTAATGCAAATTGTAAATAAAAATGTAAACGAATAATTAGCGCTATGCTGTTTTGAATCTTATTTATTTATTATAAACATTTATTAGCAATCATTATAAACATAAAATCAAAGTAATATAGTAATTTATAAATATAAAATCCAATAATACAGTACAAAGTACATATTTAAATGGTAGGTGATATAAGAAGTAAATAATAATTACTACTCAACAAATTTAGACTTTTTGTCGAATAAAATTAGCTGTTTTGAAATAAATATGACCTACTGATGACGAAAATGGTGATTAAGAAATTTATAGCACCCTCAGATTTAAAATTATTCAATTTTCAAAATTGTCCAAAATTATTATATCCAAGCGAAGAGTCGTTAAAAACAGACTAAAACCATTTAATTTAAGTTGCGGAACCCCTGAAACCGTTCCACGGAACCCCAGGGTTCCCCGGAACATAGTTTAAATACCAATGATCTAGAGTTAAGAACTAAATTTGCTAC
Source organism: Liopterus haemorrhoidalis (assembly GCA_963971575.1). NCBI lineage: Eukaryota > Metazoa > Arthropoda > Insecta > Coleoptera > Dytiscidae > Liopterus > Liopterus haemorrhoidalis. The sequence continues at coordinate 53,172,766 of OZ020612.1, forward strand.
GAATGTTTTGGAACAAAATGTTCTAATTTAAAATCTCCAAACCGAGTTTCATGAAAAACAGTAAAAATCATCCATTATACAGAGTGATTATTTAATGGCGAGACGACATCAACGAATTTTACGTGCCTCCTAGCAGAATACTATGACTATAATAACCTTGAAGAAAATTTGATTATGAAGAAAAAGAGATTATGAACTTGCGCGCATAATCGCCTGCTACGATGTGTATGAAACGGCAAATTATTAAAACTTCCAGTGACGTCGTCTCGCCATTAAATAATCACTCCGTATATGTCTGTATTTTTTTGTATTTAAGAAAAAATCTAACAGCATTTTATTGTTTTGTTTTTTTGCAGGTGATTAGTCAAGTGAAAAGAAAATGGAAATACGTTATCTTTCGTCCGAGAACAAATTCATTCACAGCTACTACTACTGTTTCAGTAAGAAAAGCTACAATATATTCTTAATAAAAGTTATTAATATTCTGCATTAATTAGTATGTAGCAGGTGATAAGAAGATCAACCTCAAGAAGACTCATTCACCAAATCAGGATCAAATAAATTCATCCCTGAATCAGGAGAATGGTTCAAGCAACAAAGTTAATGTCTAGATTAATATTATTGTTTATTTGTACAAATTTGTAAATGGTAATGAATAATAAACTTAATTTTTACAAAATATGTATTTGAATCACCTACCTGACAGACGTTTCCTCAAGACATAGGGGAAACTTTTTAAGATCGCAGCGCTATATGCGGCAAAGCTGGAAGACTCGAAAGTGACATTAAACCGTTACTCGTGTATTTGTTTACATGGTGAAAATGAACACGAGTTACATTTTACCTGTTTTCCGAGCTTTTTTTAATTTAAAGGTAATCTACGATTTACAAGATATGTAATAATATACTATTCTAAAGAAATTTCAAGGGAATTTTTAGTTTTTCATTGTATTTTTAATTCTTTTTGACCGTCTGTCAATATAATAATTACAAAAATATGGTAAATATATTAGTAAAAATTAATATCTCTGCCTGAAAAAGTAGAAGGGCCTTTTAAGTTAAATCAACTGATGATTTAGGCAAATTTTGGGTGGGATAAATGCTTTTTTTCAGTCTTTTCTTGGACGTAAAAAATTACTTTCCACAAAATGCAACGAGCAAACGTGCATGCATGGGCTTGGATTTTTGCCCATTTTTAGTTTTTGGGTCCATAAAAACCAATGATCCACTTTCTCTCTGCCTCCAAACGTCGTTTCAATTGATATATTTTTCGATTTAGGTAAATTATGGAATGTTTAAGAAGTATTCTTCCATATTCACGATTTACATTGCGGCACACAACAAAATTGATTTTTTTTTGCCATGATTCACAAAAATAAAACACAAGCAACAAAAAAACACGTATTTCTCCATTGAACAAAACAAAACAATGTCACTTTCATATATTCCGCAAATTGCCACTAGATGTCAGGACGCTTAGGAAGTTTCCCCTGTTACTTAAAAATTACTGACTCTGTCCCAGTTTACAACTCTTGAGTCTCATTTATAATAGATCCGTAGCACAAGCATATCATAAGAAGCACATAACCTTCTTTGTACTATTTATTAGAAACAGATGTTCAATAAAGTGACACCACTTTGTACTCATCTTTATGCACATGCTATGTGTGTGATATGGATCTATTATAAATAAAGCTTTTGCCGGTCGCTATGGCGTAGTGGTCAGCTTATTTGACTGCTAACCATGGGGGCTCGGGTTCCAATCCCGGTGATGGCATGAATGTTTGTATTTGTTATAAAAATTACTAATGTACCCATAATAAAAATAAAGATATAGTGGTTAATGGCCATCGTAGCTAAGACCAAAAATTAATTTTAAAAAAATAAGGTTTATACTCAATTTTTTTGTATTTTCACTTTATTTAAATTCAATTTAAATGTTATATAGGCTATTCCAAACATTTAAGCGGAACTATATTTTGAAATCTATACTTCATTTTTTTTTTAAGAACAGAGTGTAGGCAAGATAGGAGCTATATCGATCTTGTTTTTAATTGGGTAAGTACGTGGAAAAGTTTACACCGTAGAAAAATAGATTTCTGTCTCAACTTATTCTATGTGTCTCCGTTATTTTAACCCAAATTTGTAAACATAGGCGTACAAACTAAGTTTTGCCAAAGGGAAGTGAATTAGGAAAACCAGTGGAATTGGATGTTGTAGAAGAGGTACTGTAACAAATTGAAGAACATCCAGCAGCTTCTACTAGAGATATATTATATATTTTTTTTGTAACATTTTTTTTTTTAATTTTAAAGTTTTTTTTATTTCTTTTTTCTTCATAAAATTGAAAAATCATTTTGTTGAAATAAAATTACGGTATTGTTTCCATAGTTTCTATTTATCTCAGTCACATATGTGATTGTTGTAACAGACAAAATATTAGTGGTTCCTAAACGGTGGTACTGCATCGATTATCAAGCGATATACGCATCTTATCCAAAAATGGTTGAGGACTTTTTAGCTCTAAATGGGCCTTTAAAATTGTGCCGGACATTTACCTAACAGCCTGGGTACTAGTTTTGAATAAAGATATTGGTCATTATGAATATTTTATTAAAAATTAGTATTCACATTTTAAAACTTTCATACAGCTTAGATTATTAATTACTTATTACTATGATTATTTCGTTCAAATATTCAAACTCCGACTTCTTATATATAAATCATTTACTGCTAAACATAATAAAACTATAAAGCAACATGACGAAACATACATTCAAATTTACGAACAAGTACTACTTTCTTGTGTAACTTTATAAACAGCTTCTAAGGCTGATGTGATTGTTCTAACATCTCCTTCAATAGTTCTCGCCCAATTTTCAACATCTCCGATTTCTTTTAACGCACTACTGAAGGTTTCCACTAAATTTAACCACTGTTGGGTTTGTTTCGCAAAATTATTTGCTCCAACTTGGAGTTGTTTTGCTTCTGCATCAAGTCTTTTTTGGTTTAAATACGCTTGGGCAACCCTAAAAAATTAGCAAATAGGACACTGAAATTACTCGCAAGTTAAAAACTCACCCAACATTGAGATGATCAACTAAAGCTTGAGTTAAATCGTTAGCTGTTGAAACTGCATCTTTGCGTTTCTGCTCTAAAATGCCGAATTAAATTAAGAAACAAGTAAAAAAAAATACTACAAATATAAAAGTTATTTTATTAAATTAAATCTTTTAATTTACTTAAAATATATTTTACCTTGTGATTCTTTTCTCGCACTTTGTTTTGCTTGATGCTCTTTCACCATGGACGACAACATATTTAGAAATTCGGATAAATTGGTCCTTAGATAACCTCTTTAACGTAAATAGTGGATACAAATGTCAAGTCGATGTTTTAGTGTAAAATCTGTCAAAAAGTAGTGTTATACATTTCTTCATGTTGGTAGCCTTGATTGTAACTAACTTGATAGCGCCAAATTTGAAAGCAGTTTATTAGGATTTTAGTTCTAAAATTTTAATTTTGGCTATTGAATAAACCGTTAAGAGGATCATGCACTTTTTACGCAAGGGATTGAGGCGGAGGAGTAACGAATTAAAAAACTACAACTGAAATAACGTTCAACCTCTTAAGGTCTTTACTAGTGTGCCGAATATCCGTATCCAAAGGTGTGAGGTTCGCTGGGTTAAGATTTGGGAACCTTTTTTTGGTCATTTAAATAATTTCGTCTTCTGAGCCTGCTTAGTTTTTTCTTAGCGACCCGGTTGTTAAAAGTTTGCCAGCACACCCCTGTTCGTATCCGTGGACGATTCGCAAAAAATAAAATCCGTATACGTATTGTTTAACAGGTTACTACGGATATCATGTAGATCAGCTGTTCTCAAACTGTGATACGCGTACCACTAGTGGTACGCGAAGCATCTAGTGGTGGTACGCAAGCAGACACAGACAAGTTTTGTGTTGGAGCACGAAATTAAAGTTAAATTTGAGTTCATTAAGAACATCAAACTCCATTGTCAAATGTTTTTCTGAAGCTTTTAAAAAATATTTCCAAGAAGACTTATTCCGAAATGCTGTGGATAAGGAACCCATTTATTATTGAAAATATTCCACCAACCATCAGTAATAACGAAAAAGAGTTGTTGATAGAACTATCTTGCGATGGAGGTTTGAAACTTGATCTTAGGAATCAAAACTTGACGAGTTTTGGCTTAAGGCTAAAACCGAAAATCCCGAATTGACCAGAAAAGCATTGTTGTTTTTGATGCTCTTTTCAACAACCTATCTCTGCGAAACCGTATTTTCTTCCATGGAATCGACTTAGGGTGACCATTCGTCCCGCATTTTGATTTGGTGTCCCCAGGGCCGAATTTTGCTCTGTACTTATATTCGGGAGGTGAAGACCTTTTTTTGCTCTTTACTTATATTTGGGAGGTGAGGACCTTTTTTTGTTTGCTCATCACTTATATTTCGGAAGTGACGACCTTTTTTTTGCTCTGTCCCGCATTGCCTTCTCCAAGAAAATGATCACCTTATATCGACTCCGATTTGCGCTTAAAATTAAGTAAAACGGAACCCAACTTCTCATCACTTGTTCCAAGCTTGCAGCTTCATCCTCCTCACTAAACTTGGCAAGTGTATTATCATAAAAAATATACAAAAATGTTGAATTAATTCTGTTTTGTCCAGCGATTTCCAAACTGGGAGGCGCGTCGAGGATTAGTGCGCGAAGTTTAAAAACCTCATTAGTTTCTGATATGCGTATTTCTTGTAGTAATATATTTTTTACCATTTAAAAATGTGTCAGTATTAGATTATTTGTTTTTAAAAGGAGGCGTAGTAACCTGTTATTTGTAAAACCTTTGATATGTAAATTAGTCTGTTGTCATGTACGACCAATTTATTTTTTAGACATTGTCAAAATGTGACTTAGTCTCGATCTAGACCTATCAATGGTACGCGGCTGTTCCGTTATTCACGTAAGTGGTACCCGAATAAAAATTTGAGAAGCTCTGCTCTAGATATTCAACTTATCAAAAACAAACAAAAATATATGAAAAGACCATAAATTGATTTTTTTTTATTTACACTATGAATTATTACCCATGCGTAGAGTGCAGGATTCTCTAATTGTATATTTTTTTAAATAAAACTGCTTTCATAAAATAATAGAAGTTCATTAAAAATGGTTTCTAGTGATATTTATAATAAAATCTGTAAATGGATTTTTGGAAATATAGGACAGGAAATTTACTTAGGTATTTGTATTAATAATACAATTAATACTCACAATATTTTATTACAAATAAAAAAAAATGTGCTGAACAACACAAAGTAAGACAGTTATGCAGTTGAAACCTGTTTAAAACTAAGGTTGAACACATTGAAAAATGCGTTCCTCGCATTATTCATAATAATTGAAGGGCGTCGGGACTAGCATATGTAAATAGAATGTACTATGACGTACAAGCAAACACAATTGCCGACAAGTAAAAGAAAATAGCTTCCCGATGCAACCGTTCTTTTCTTGGGGATCTTTCCTTCACATACTCTAACTCTTCTGTGCTTAACATTGACATTGACACAGAACTATCTTCAATAAACTTCTATCTTGTTAGAAAATCTTGTTCAATCAAGATTCTATTCTTCATCTGAAGAAATGTATGTAACTTCTAAATTCAAATTTCTAAAACTTCAGCCAAGGTTTCTTGACCCTAATCCTTATTGAACAAACGAAAACAATATTAGAATTTTTTTCTAAGGTTTATTATCTTTTTGTAAAAAAATTTAGACAAGAGTATTTTTGTCAATTAAACCGAATCTGTACAAGTTTAGATTTATAAATATAGAATAGGAGAAGTCAGAACTATGTTGTGTTTTTATTAAATATTTTTCCAGATGAATACTTTGACAGTATTTCATGTTGCAATGTTATATATATACAGTAAGAATGTACCAATGCTTTTAAAACAATTCCAAATGTTACTAGATGACCAATAAATTTTTAGTTCTAACATTTTACATTCTGTTATTTATAAAATATATTGATATAAGGTATGGGGAATGTTTTTCACATGTTACACAAAAAACACAACATACTTAATTTGATCAATTATTTTGTAAACACCACATGTGACAAACATTCTTAACTGGATGAGTGTGAACAAATATTTTTTAAAATAAGATTAGTCTCTGTGCAATAATAAACGCAGAGGCAGTCCGAGCCTCAATGGATCTGCGCGTCATCTAATAACGACCTGCAAGTAGGCATACAACAAAAACGTTACATTTCTTACAACAAATAATAACAATCAACACCACTACTACAAAACGTTATTATTCTTAACTAAATGGTGCCAAAAACTAATTCATTTTTCCTATGTTTTAATCATCAAATCAAAAAAGTATATACACCCCTTTAAAATATACTATATAATCAAGACTTTTAGTTATATTTAAACATATAAATCAACGGATTTTTTTTCAGTTGGTATTATTGAGTTGTTCCACAAGTCCGTTTGTTTTTTTTTACCTTTTACTCAATAAAATATACATTCTAAAAAAAACTTTTATTATCAAATGTACTGTCCACTATCTTCTATCACTTTGGACAAACGCTCAGGCAATTTCATAATGCCATCTCTCCAGAAGGTTCCGTCTTTGCTCTCGAAAAATCTGTAGAGGTGAATTTTGATATCGTCCACAGATGCGAAATTTTTTCCATTAAGGGAATTTTGTAGAAAGCAGAACAAATAGTAGTCGGATGGTGGGATATCTGGACTATATGCTCCGACTACCATTAGTTATAGACGATATCAAAATTCACCTCTACAGATTTTTCGAGAGCAAAGACGGAACCTTCTGGAGAGATGTCATTATGAAATTGCCTGAGCGTTTATCCAAAATAATGGACAGTACATTTGATAATAAAAGATTTTTTAGAATGTATATTTTATTGAATAAAAGGTGAAAAAAAAAAAACGAACAGACTTATGTAACAACCCAATATTAAGTGTAGATCCCATCCTTGACAAATCCATGTTTTATTTTATTCTGGAATGCAGAAAAGTCTAAAATGCTGTACAAAACATTAAAAACTATATAGTATCTTTATTGTTAACATAATTAAAAACATAGTAAAAACGAATTAAATTCGTTCATCTTTCGAAAATGAAAAGCAATCGTGCTTACCACAAATACTGAAGATGAACCAAGGCTACAAAATTTCAAGACCGGACTATTGTAAATTTCAAGAAAAAAAAAAGTAATTTTCAAAACAAGATGTTTCATTTATTTACAAATTCTTTAGGAAAGGAACATTGACAAATTTGAAAATTTACAGATTCTCAGACGAAGCAAATTTGACAAAAACGGAAATTATTGACTTAATATATTCATCAATTTTATAATTGACACATCTTGCAATAGTACTCAACAAAATATTTTTTAATTTTCAAACTAAATTGATCGTCAACTCTTATTGAAAATATTTTGTTGAAACTAACATACTACATCCAATTTCACCAACATTGGTATAAAATTGAAAATTAAACATAACATGAAATTTTCATTATACATATTTTTCAATTTAAATTAAATTATTAGTGTAATAGGACATAGTTTATAACTAAAAATAAAAAAACAGAAAATTTTTATATAATAAAAAGATCAAGTAGAGATATTAGATGCAGTCAGTTCATTTTCAAAAGTACAAAAACAAAAGGAAAAGAACTTTTGTCATAATTCAGTATACAATTTTTGTGTACCATCGTTAAACAGTTTTTTATTTCCATATAAAAATAATTTACTAGCAATATTTAAATTACAAAACAGTAGTATAACAGTGAGGGTTCTGGAACAGGAAGTAGTTATCGCAACAGAAGTGGTTATTGCTGCAAAAATGGTTATCGAAGTAGCAGTTACTGCTGGGCGGATATGTTGAATGTCTCACCATCGCTGTTTCAAAGTCGGCGTCGATTTTAACCGTTCATTATCCTATGACATGTTCGGGTCCTATTCGTTATTCAAGAAGAAATCGACTCCAAAGATTTGCTTTATGATATGGAGGATGTGTTGTCAGCTCCAGATCGAAAAAAATGCATCTAGTAGATCTTGATTTTTTTTTTTTTTTAATGTTAAGTTAATAATTCCATTCTGTTGATCGTTATTAGGCATTTACTTTCGTTGTTTATGATCATAGTGTGTATTTTTCAATAATTACAATAAAAATACATCTTTTTACAAATACAGGGCGACCATTAATTCCTGAATGTTACATAATGGTAAACAATGTGTTTTAAAATATCAAAACCTATTCTAATTCACAGCTGAAAATCCCAATTTAACAAAGAACCAATCAGATAACTTCGTTTGCCCGAACTCACCCGAGGAACAACGAAAATGTATTGCTAAATTAATATTTGTTATCAACTCATTGGCGTGTAGAGAAAAATAGTGTTCATTTAATAAATCAATTCGTATAAGATAATAAAAATAGAATGTACGCCCATGTGTACATGTCTTAAAATAAGTTTGATAATTAAATGTTTCTGTTAAGTATTGTATAACGTTCAAGAATTAATGATTGCACTGTAAATATTTTGAATATAACCTCAAACTCGGCCGCCAAATGTCAGTTAAATATGGAAGAGTGTTATATTGTCAACTTAATTTAAAAAGAGATTCCATGGCTATCTAGACGATTTTTTCTCGATCATTTTATTCGTGTGATAGTCGGCGTTGACTTCAAAGGTTTACCTTATTGAATGACAAATGCACTGTTTATCTATCTATATCAGTGCTTCTCAACATATGGCTCATGACCCCAAGAGTGAGTTACGGTGAATACAATCAAATTACAACGAAGCCATTAAATCTGTTTTAATTTTTTTATGTTATTGTATTGTTGTTTAAGCATAAAAACTGTAATTTTTTATTTTACTATTATTTTGTCTACTGCAGACCTTTTGAAAAGGTTGAGAAACACTGATCTATATGTTCGTTAGTTCAAAATCCAAGTAGAGTTCAACACATCCGCCTCGCAATAGCCAGTTCCGGGTCCAGAACCCTGCTTATCTACTGAAAATATTTCAGAAGAAATTCAAATTAAACCAATAGAAATTTTGACAAAACATATTCGGACTTTTGAACTGCAAAAATAAACAAGAATTAACATTTTTCTACGAATAGAATATTCGAGTTTAATAAACATGTTATGGAAACTATCCGATATCTTACGGATTCACTTATTACTAACAGGTTTATAAGAAAAATTTGATAATTTAAGTACAAATCAATCAAATAGTTCTGAAATTTTGTACCGAACATTTTGATATTATAATAGAAAATTGCTAAATAGAAAATTTTACTCTTTAAAATATTCAATTTAATTTTTTTTTTTTTTTTTCTATTATTGTAATCTGTTAGTTACAAAATAGGACAATATTATGACAAAAGATAAATAAAAATACTACTTTAATCAGCAAAAAAACATTAGCAAAAATTTTCTAAAAGCACAGTGCCATCATCATTCAAGCGTCACCTGTCACCAATCACCTGTCGGAAAAATCCCATAAAATGAACAATAAAAATTTTCTGTTAAAATAATACTACAATATAACTACAAAAATAAAACATTGTTTTTAACTCGTATAATGTTAAAGAAATTTAAAAAAAATAACAAGACAAACTGAAGATGATGATTAGTAATAATAGGATTTAGAATACTCACGAGGTGAATAGGAGCGAGATCGCGATCTATCGTATCTACGACGTCTGTTGTAGTAAGGGGACGGCGATCGTCTGTCTCTATAACTTCCACGGTATCCGCCTCCTCCTCCTCCTCCACCACCACCTCCGCCGTAATAATCACTAAGAAAACAAAATAAAACTCTTTATTAGTAACATGCACCTTATTTTAACTTGACAACTTGTCCTAACGCTACTTTCATATATTTTATAATTCAGGTTATTTTAACCCAATCTACACCTATTCAAATTGTGTAAAGGGTATGAGTAACGCGCTCTAGTTGACAGCGAGTCAACCAGAGTTATCGATATTGGGAGACGCGGGTACGCAAGATTTTCAGGGAGTCGGGGTCGGACGGTTAACAGCGAAAGATGAGACGTAAAGTGTTTAATTGGAATATATTTTGATGAGAGTTCTGAGTGAGAGTAATTTTCCAAAATTATGAACTGTATTGTAGATGATAGTAAACAATATTTTCAAATAATCACCACGCGTATCAATTCCAACAACCTAATCCCATACCTCCGAGGACCGCTACCCCTCAGAAGACTACGGACGGGCGAAGAGAGATACAACATCCACCCTCCCCAGCTGCAATTTTTGCAGACAACCCTTCCCTAGGATACTGAAAGGTCGTATCTAGGTCGCCAAAACAGCGGTGGCCGCCGCGGTTTTTTAGTGGATTCATCACAATTGTATTTCAGAAACGATCAGTGTTTTTCAATTAATGTTTGTCAATTGTAATTCAGATTAGTAAAATGTAATTTTAGAAAGTATCACTAAACCAGATTTCATAGTAAATTTTAATTCAGTAAATGTTAAGTTGGTTTTACACAGTTCCATTTATGGATCAATTTTTTTTGTCAATTAATTGAACAATTTATTGATAAAATTGAAAATAAAAGGATTGCTTTACACACATCATTTTATTTATCAATTTTTTTGAAAACATTTACATTACCAACTGTAAAACATATTGACATATTTATCAAAATGAAAATATTGAAAAATTTAAACAAAATTACGAGCTGTGAACAAAAACAAAAGAAATAATCTAAATAGCCGTTTTCGCAAACCTCAATCCGATCGCGTATCCGATAAATAAATGACGTCACGAAATTCAATCGGATGGAATTTATCAGATTACTGTATATCAGATAGTCAGTTTGCTGAACGAATATTAATCGCTTGATCCAAATAACTTCTTACGGACCTTTGCAGACAGGATTGTTTAGAGTTTAGTGTTCTATTGTCTAGATGGCAGCACTTACGACTTTATTTCATTATTTAAACTTGACGATTTGCAAGATCTTAACGAATAACGATAAATAATATTTTCATAGTTTTCCACTGTAATTCTTTTCTTTTTATCTTTGCGGTTTAAAAATAGCATTACCATATTATTTTCATCAGTATCATCATAACCATCATCATCGAAATAAAAGAACGTGTCCAATAGTTATAATCGGCAAATTTTTTTAGATTGAAGTCAAAAACCCAAAATGACATACACACAAATAATTTTTTAGGTTATTTAATCTGAAATGAATCCTACTATTTTGCAAGATTGAAATATTGCTATCCGATCGCGTTTATCAGATAGTTATTGTAGGTTTGCGAACGTATATAGTTTTGTATCTGATCAAAGAAAAAGTTTGCGAACAGGTTCGTAGCTATCAGATTAAATCAATGACGTCATATATGCATCGGATAGGGTTTGCGAAAACGCCTAATGATGGTGAATTAGAAAGTTTGCGGTTCTGTCACATTTGAAAACGAAACACGTAGCTTATACATTTCTTGATTATGCTACAACTTTACAGTTGGCAATAACTAAACAGATAATATACCTAGAATTCCCTACAAAATTGATGAAAAAATAAAACTTAAGTTGGTTTTACACAGTTCAATTTATTGATCAATAATTGATCAAGTTTTTGTCAATTAAATGAAAAATTTATTGGTAACTTTGAAAATAAAAGGATCACTTTACACACATCAAATTATTTATCATTTTTTTTGAAAACTTTTACATTACTAACGGTAAAACTGTTGACATATTTATCAAAAATAAAATATTGAAAAAATCTTATCTATTGAAAAAATTACGAGCTGTGAACAAAAACAAAAGAAATAATCTAAATGATGGTGAATTAGAACGTTTGCGGTTCTATCACTTTTGAAAACGAAACGGGTACAGGCTATTCCAAAAATTTCGGCGGAACTAAATGGGAATTTTGATCTTTTAGGTTGTCACGAGAAGAGATCTTGCTTGGGATTTTAATTGTAATTCGGAAAGTGTCAATAGTAATTCAGAAATTAATAAAAAACAATTACAAGGATATGTAGTCCATACAAATTTTCATGTGACAAAAAAAAACAAGTTTATGAACAGTCACAATTTCATATGAACTCATTATTTCCTGTATTACAATTGACGCTAACTGAATTACAATTTACTAATCTGGATTACATTTGACGCTTTCTGAATTACAGTTGATGTATTATGAATATCTGATGGAAAAGTAGTAGTGTACTTAAATGAGAGTAGTCACAACATTAAGCCGGGCCCACATTAAGGCCTTATCACACTAGAGTTATTATCCAAGTCTAAACTTGGGAAACTGAAGTCTTGGCATTCGAATCGAAATCTTGTGTATGTGATAGCATGACAAAAAACCTAGGTCTTTAAGTCTGAGCAAATACATCGAGATATATTTCCCCCATCTTTAGAAGACAGAAGAAATCCAAGTCTTCAAATGCGCGTGCGCATTCTCGACCTCTCAGTCAGATCAAGTAAGATGGGTCTATTCGCGACTGAAACTAACGTTGGCGGCACTGCGTACAACAGCTTATGGCGGACGAGAAGCGTAAATGTCAGAAGTTTTTTCTTAATATTTATCTGTTCAAACAATATTTCGGCAAAAAATCACTGTATTTAAGTCACTATATTTTAAAATACTTCTTAATTCACATAAACTGCAGCACGACACGCTACAAATATTATCCAAATATACGCTTCTGTTTAATTTAGCCAGTCACTACCAGATGTCTCACTGTTATTTGCAGTCGCGAATTGTTAACGTTATGTACGCAGAAGCAAGTCACTTTTCCCTGTTTCGCGTGTGATAGCTGAAGACGTGAAGACTTGAATACTCGAAAAAGACTTACAAAATAAAACTTGGATAGCGTTCTAGTGATACGCCCTTTAGCGGACTGTTCATGTAATCGCAGTGTAACTTAATTGTATAGTTTGGACAGGATCACGGGCACAAGCCGACCACAAAGACCTAGATCTAATCCGCTCTGTCTCGGTTTTTGTCGCAAAAACAAAGGAATTCTCTCAATTTATTTGAACGTCTACGAGATAGTTTTGACGCTCTCGAACATGCACTTTTTATACAAAGTTTATATAACTTAGAGCAGATAGTAAACGTTAGATAATTAATTTCTTTAATTATTTTTCGGCATGTTTCTCCAGTAGATGAGCTTCAGCAGGTTTTTTAATGTGATATATAAAATAAATATGGTTTTAACAAAAATGTAATAAAACTACAATATAAAGTTTATTCTAACTTAACAGATCTTAAACCAGTAATGCCAGAATATTTCTACAAAACCTTGCAAAAAATGGGTTACGATGTGTATTTAAAATACCCTCAGTGATTTTTTTTTATACGAAATTGTGCATAAAAACTGATATATTAAATTTAATAAGCATCATTGTCTATCAGATCAATAGAATAGAAATACTTACTCCCTATTTCTATCGCGGCTCCTTTCGACCCAACCCATTCTCGAAGACATACTGAAAAAAGATTATACAACAAAAATTAGTTTATTAATTTGCAAACCATTCAGATGCCACCAGCGTTTAATGCTGTTCATGCTAATAAACAAATAATCAACAGAATAAAATAAAAAGTATAAATACTATATTTAACTGATAAATGTTAAAGCAAACATGGCCAAACTACGACTCGCCAGACCAATCCGGCTGGAGTAGCCATTTCCTATTTTTTTTTTTTTTTTACTCATCAACTAATTTGGGTTTCCTTTGTTTTTGCTCATCAGCTAGTATGGGTTTGCATTTCTTTTTATCAACTAGTTAATGTTTTTTTATACATATTTTTCCTTATCAGCTATTTGTTTTCTTGTCTTGTATTTTTTTTTTTTATATACCCGTTACCCGCGACGGCTTCTGTCGGACAAAATATGGCCCACGTTAGTAATACCTCGCTTATAATAAATACATAGCCTTAGCATAAAAAATGCAATAATCTCTTTGTTCTGATTATTACAAACAGATGTTCAAAGCAATAAAACCTTTTTTGACATCTTAGGGATATACTCATGTACTATGTTATGTATTTATGTATCTATTACAAACAAGGCTTTAAAGTTTGGCCATGCAGGCATTAAAGTCAAGGCCGCAGCGGCGTGTGCAACGGACGGGTCATCAAAGAGACGGAATTCGGGGTCGATTCTATGGTCTGTTTTTTAATTCCGAGGAGTTAATGCAAAAGAAAGATTTACATTAGAATATTTTAAGAAGCGTTAATGTTTACAAACTAAAGGTAACATTCCCGCAAATATTAAATTTAAAAATATGTTGCCTCTGAAAACCAATCATGTGATCAGAATTTTGAGGTTGACAGTTTGAAGTAATGGCTGCCGTTGTCATGTAAATTTGCTGTATGTAAAAACGACTGGCCGGCAGCCAATCACAGCTCAGTTTTCTGGCATGGCATTTTTGAATCGCTCGTTCGAATTAAAAAACAGACTATAGTAAAGGAGATTTCACTTGACAGATTGATCGATTGAGAACCGATAAAGAAATGTATATCTATTTCACACAGTTTTATGTAAGATCTCAAGAACGTATGTCTGCTTCTTACTGCAACGTACGTTCATAGTTTTTGTCTTTATTTGTTATATTATATTATGGTAACTTCAACGTATGTCCCTTTGTATACACGCGCGCGCTTTAGACCTCCCACCACTAGATGGAAGACAGGCCTGTCAAATGAAACAAATTTTATCTCTTTCTCTATTTCTAGCTTTGTCTGTGAACAAATGATATGGCTCTATTCAAAAATGGAAATGTTATTGCTATAGTTCTCTGCTATTGAACCATATGCTTTAAATAATCGTCATCTGTCAACTTAAGTCTTCTTTACTATATAATATAATCCTACTAATAGAGTTAATTGGGATACTAGTAGAGGAAGGTCTTATGAATTTAAGCACCCACGCGGCGGCCCTAGTTAAAGTATTATCATTAAAAGTAGTAATTGGTTTAAAACTTACTAAGTTGGTTTGCCCATATAAATGCCAGGTGTAGGAGTATGGGCACGTTGTGTTATTGAATAATCCACTCTGATATTCTTACCACCTAACTTAATACCGTTACATTGTTCTTTGGCAACCTTAGCGTCTTCAGTGCTGATGAAATATACGAAACAGAAACCTCTGGACTGACCAGTCTACACACAAAAAACAATACAATTAAAACTGAAACAGACATTTTTAAATAATAGTGTAACCATAACAACTAATAAGCGTTTTCCAAGTAGGTATAAAATACTCTGAACTACTCCAAAATGTTCTAGTCCAATCTATTCTTAAAATTATTGCACATGGAACAATTTTGGTGAAAATATAGTAGAAAGAAACGTTGCTGTCTTATGCATTAACCAATTCCAATGGAAAACTAAGCTAAAAATACAAACTATTTTAAATTCTACAAATTCCCGATACATAATATATGTATTTAATACACATAATTTAAATACATAATGTATTTAATACACGGGTATAAATGCGTGGTAATCGCTAACAAGTGTGAACTGCATCTGCTAAATCAGATTTAAATCACATTGATTTTTTTTAAATCATTGATTTAATTCACTTTTTCTTTTTTAATCACTTTCAATAATTTTTGAAATATTTTCTAGTTAACATCAGCTACATATTAAACAGCTGGTGTTCAGGGAACTTTTTTAAAATATGGCTTAACATACAGCTCACTCAGAAATAAATTAGGGGTGGAGAAACCATCCAAAAGAGAGTGGTTACGGGAAGCATATTCGGAGTGTTACGGGTCACTCTGTTTAACTCCAGACCGCTCAAGGTAACACATTAAAGCCTTTTCTCGAACACTCTGGAATTAAACAGAATGACTCGGTGCACTCCGAGCTTGCTTCCCAAACCCACCTTTAGTATTTATAAGCCAAAATCTGCAATCTAATATACAAAATAGTGTATTATAAGATGAAAGAATTAGTTAATATTTATTATTTGAAACAGTATTTTGTTGTTCCTTTTTCACGAACTAAATTTGGAACAAGTTCACCATTACACATTATAACCCAAGTTTCGAATTAATTATTAGCAAACACTACCGCTGATCTAGCAATGACCTGTCAAAGGTTAAAAAAAAAATGCCATTAGTACTTTACACTCCAAACTATTTAATCGTTAGCCTGTCAGAATGTTTTATCTAACGACTTTAACGAATCTATTATTTCTGAATATATTCAAAGACATTATAAATTATATCCACCACCTTAGCACCTCATGAGCTGAATTTCTATGATATTATTATTATTGTTATTAAATATAGGGTACCGTCATTATTACATGCAATTAGGACTCTTAGTCCTGTTTGTAATAAGAATAAATAAATAAATAAATAAAACTTTGAAATGTGTTTTTTTTTATATATTTAAATTGTTACTTATTCTTTACAATATGTTTTTTTTTTTTTTTTCATAATAAATCATCTTTTTAAGAAGCAAGTTTTTTAAAATAAAATATACTATTCGCGACTGAAACTAACGTTGGCGGCGCTGCGTACAACAGCTGATGTCGGACGAGAAGTGTATATGTCAGAAGTTTTTTCTTAATATTTATGTGTTCAAACAATATTTCGGCAAAAAAGCACTGTATTTAAGTCACTATATTTTAAAATACTTCTTAATTCACATAAACTGCAGCACAACACGCTACAAATATTATCCAAATATACGCTTCTGTTTAATTTAGCCAGTCACCACCAGATGTCTCGCTGTTATTTGCAGTCGCGAATATTAATATATATTTTTTAATGAAAAAAATCTGATTTAAATCCAAAACAAATCCGATCAAAATTTAAAAAAAAATATATATTTTTTTTTAATCCAAAGCCCGAAAATCTTATTCCAAACCAATTCTGTTATACTAGCGTCGGCGAAACAATGCAGTTACGTCACACGACGTAACAAACGACTGTACTGTCTGGAACAATACAATTGTTTGTTACGTCGTGTGACGTAACTGCACTGATTCGCCGACGGTAGTATATCTGAACTAGCTTCCGGGACTCCGAACGTTAAAGGAAACAATTCAAGGATAAATTAAAAAACTATATCAGGGACGGAAATATAGACTAAGCCAAATGGGAATATCTTGCCGGCATATGACAAATTTAACGGTAAATTTTAACAGTTGTTGTGCTAACGGCTTCAAATCAAGAATGGAATTCGATAGTCACTTGAGCATCGTAAAATCAAATAGGGTAGTTGACAGTATGAAGTACTTTTACTTGCAAAAACTAGTGAACAGTTGGGAGTAACTCGGAGATACTTTTTTTTTATAGCTTAGATAACGCTTATTATGTAATAGCATATTGTTAAATTCATTAAATTTACAGTCAGATCTCTGTACATAAGGAGATACATATCAATATATGCCACGATACCGGAGACTCGTGCCCAAATAGCCCAAGATACATTCTATGTATGCCTGAACACTTAACGCAATAATTTGTATAAAAAAAATTATTTATTTTTTAATGTTGTTCGATATACTATGCTTCAAGGTCTTTCATTTGATGCCAAAATTAAATTTTTAAAAAAGATTAATTTATTTGTACAAAAAATTCGATAGCGAAAATATAAATATAAATTGAAACAAAATTCCGAGCATACTATTCCGACTGACATCACTACTCTAAGTTTTTCAGATTTTTAAAACGGCCTCTCTAGAATATACAGAAGGGAGCAGTTTTTTTTTTTCACGTTTTTGGCAAAAGTCGCGTCTAAATAAAAATATTTTTAATCACATAACAGATCGAACCGACCGCAAATACGAATCCTTTAAATGTGGAGACCTGATCGTATATAAAGTGCAGTTTTATAAAGAAGTCTGAACAATGAGAAATGAACGAATCAACAATCAAATTAATTATTTATTTATTTTTCACTCATGCATGCACGGTATGTGCGACACAAATATATAAATAAGTTGAATGTTGCTTCATTCATCATTGAACACAGATATCATTGAAAAAACTGAATTGTACCAAATAACTGGACTGATATTACAGCCTGTGAAAGTGTATCTGAAGTTGAAAATAATATTGTGTAAAATTAAAAAAATTATTAATTACAAATGAAAATCACCTTTACCTTAGCGTCAATGACAATTTGAACTCTGTCAACGGGGCCATATTTAGAAAATAGATGATTAATTTCCGATTCAGTGGTATTAATACTCAGCCCAAAAACGCCCAAGCATTTAGATGGAGTAGGATTATCGCGAGTTCCAACATGTCGGCGTCGAGAAGACATCGGACTCTTCGAGTGCGACCTATCACGACGTCCATAGCGTCCTCTGGAGTGTGAACGGGAACGACTATGGGAGTAGCGGGTCTTGTAGCGTTTTGCCGAACGTGAACGGCTGCGCGAACGATAACGTCTCTCACCGCGTTCCCCACGCTCTCTGTCTCGTTCTTCACGCTCATCTCTCCCACGTTCACCGCGATATGACATTTTACGAGAACGACCTCCACTAGGGCTCCTAAAAATAGAAAAACGTCAATTAGTTAATAAAGAAAACAATCTGCAACCAAGAAAATCAAAAAATAAAAGAATTCCGAAAGATAATTAACAAAAATAAGAACACATTACGGCTATCTATATATTCTATAGAACTTTTCAGAATTTGGTAGAAACTAACCAGAAGACGTAATTTGCCAAGAATTGTTTTTAAATTTACACTTTACTACCTAGGCCAGTGATAACGAACGTATTACCTGCAGATCCCACAGTGACCCGTATGACGATTTCAAATGATCTGTATAAAAGAAGATCTTTGTAGTTCTGAAGATTCTCAAGAGAGATTCTAAGATAACTAAGGTTGAGTAAGTGAGTGCATTCACGAAACAGGGTACGAAAATCAACAAATATGGTAATAATAGCGACATGGAATTCAACTATTACTTGCTATAGTAAAGGAGACTTTAGTTGACAGATGACGGTTTTTTAAAGGATATGGTTCAATGGGAGAGAACTATAGCAATAAAATTTCCATTTTTGAATAGAGCCATATCATTTGTTCACAGACAAAGCTAGAAATAGAGAAAGAGATAAAATTTGTTTCATTTGACAGGCCTGTCTTCCATCGAGTGGTGGGAGGTCTAAAGCGCGCGCGTGTATACAAGGACATACGTTGAAGTTACCATAATATAATATAACAAAACAAACACAAAAACTATGAACGTACGTTACAGTAAGAAGCAGACATACGTTCTTGACATCTTACATAAAACTGTGTGAAATAGATATACATTTCTTTATCGGTTCTCAATCTGTCACGTTAAATCAACTTTACTATATATATATATAGTGCGTTCGAAGGTAGGTTTGCAGTACAGGGCATATGGAGTAGTTCTTTTTCATACTCTCTAATGGGTTTACATAATGACGCTATCCTTTTCTTGCTTGTCGACGTTGCCAGCTCTAAAACGCGCTGATCTGCGAAGACGCAGTATTCTACAAATGGTCATTTGTTTTTGCTGAGTGTTATTTTGAGTTTTATAAGAGCTGATTTTTGTAAATCATACAAGTTTTTTATATTATTATAATTGACACATTTGACACTTTTACAACATTTGGCAACAGCGCTCCCATTTGCCATAAGAGCTATACTGCAAACTCACCTTTGAACGCAGTATATATCTGTATTATACACGTCAAACACAAAGCCGCTACGTCATGTAGAATTAACGAGATTAGCAGGGGGTTCCACACAAACACTTACACCCTAAAGCGACTGACTTTTATTTACGCATTATATATTTGACCCGCAATTTGAATCTACAAAATTTCAAATTAAATTTTGACCCGTCTCGGAAAAAAGGCTCGCCGTTGCTG
Source organism: Liopterus haemorrhoidalis (assembly GCA_963971575.1). Classification (NCBI taxonomy): domain Eukaryota; kingdom Metazoa; phylum Arthropoda; class Insecta; order Coleoptera; family Dytiscidae; genus Liopterus; species Liopterus haemorrhoidalis. Next base: position 53,192,710 of record OZ020612.1, read on the forward strand.
ACCTAGGCAGAAAAGCCCCGTACGTATTAGGGCACGTGTCGTGAAATATGTCGAGCAAGTAGTATCTGGAGACATGTATCAGCGAGTTTAAATTCATATACAACCGTCCACACTTCAGTCTGCACTAAAAGGAGGCACGAGTAATAATGCGCCACATATATCAGTTTATTTTGAAATTTTAAAAAATCCTAACTTAAGAACAATAAAATGTAGACCTGCGCATTGAATTTTTGAAATCCACATACATTTTTCTACCTAGATAAAAAAATAGGGCCCTCCTTACTTAACGTCTTTTTGATCCGTACAGTTTTGAAAATTTGTAAATATTTCATTTTCAAAAGACCGTATCTCAAAATCTACATGAGATAGAAATCTGCGGTTGAAATTTTTGAAATCCTGAGGTTCTAAAGGGCCTAAAGACTCAATATGAAGTAACTCCTAAACAAAAAAATGTTTTGCAAAATTTTTAGTCAATATTTTTTATCGAAATTTAAAAAAATCCTAACTTAAGAACAATAAAATATAAAAAACTGCGGTTTGAATTTTCAAATCTTCGTATATTGTTTAGTCTAGAAAAAAATTGGGGTCTTCATAACCCATTTACAATAAATACGAATAGTCAAACAAAACCTTTGAAATCGGTCAAAAATCGAAAAAATCGTATCCCCTACGATTATTATTCTCCCCTTATAATTTATTCGATTTAATAGCAAATTTTTTTTCTGTCTGATTTACTTCAAAATGTGTCTACTTATGTATTTTAAGTTGTAGATCTCAAAAATAATCTCCATTACAAGCTACAGTTTACAGTTTTTGAATAAAATAAAAAACCAACAGAAAATGACCATATTTAACAAAGTAAATACGAGAGTTGTTTCTCTCTTTTCAAATTATTTAGTGTAACTGAAGAAGATAATATAAGTTTATCGAAACTAGGTTTACGTCAATACGGAGTAATTCTTTGTTCCTGACCTACCATCCCGAAATCTAATAAACTATTCATACTTCTGAGGTCGACAACATATACTTATAAATACGAGAGGGTGCTTTAAATATAAATTTTGAACTCCCCACCCTAAAACTGGTCTATAGACAATAAAAAAAAAAATAATAAAAATAAAATTTGCGCGAGAAAATAATGTAGAACGATAATAGTCACTCACTAGGTGACTTCTCAATAAGTGACACGCTCAAATACGCTAACTGGTGGCTAAATTATTTTACTAAATATTGCAATACAGTTTGAACTTACTACGTACATTTTTGTGACAGTGTCGACAGAAGTTGACAGTGAAAAACTATAAAAAGCAGAACAAATTGTAGTGTTTTTGGCTATTATTTAAGAAATGACATCTTAGTTTTTTATTACTTTTCCTATGAAAAATAGAGGTAATTATGGGTGGAAGTTATTAAGTCCAAATTTTTGCGTGATGATTCTTTTAATACATCGACTTCACTTTTTTAATAATCAAAGTAGATTTTTGCTAAACAAAATGATCAAAAACTTCATTCATTCATAATTTAGTTCCGCTTAAACCAAAGAAACCAACTATAATCCGTCTCAATTTGTAATACGAAACTAGATCTGGTTACTTTGGTGACTGTTGTGGTGTAAACAGACTTTGGTGTATCCGTGTGAACCAATACTATGATAATATTATAAATGTATTGTCAATATACAACATAAAAAATGAACTTTTCCTGTTAGTTACATATTACAAAATGAGACAGATAATATTTAAAAATAATTTTTCATAATCAAAAACCTGATAACATTTAATAGTTTTGTGATAATGCACATAATAATTTATATTATTATCGAGATTATCCATTGTTTACATATAATAAAAAATAAATTAAAACTTCATTTGTATTTTTCATAGATCTCCTGTTTACAAACTGGCATCTATAAATATCAACAAAATATCAAGGCCTTCCAGAATTTCAAGGTCAAAAGTTATATTATATATGTTTATTTCACCATAGTTACTATGAATATTTTAAATTACACAAAATTTAAATGGCCCATATTGATAAAACAAAATAAAAATTTAATATCCCAAACAATACTTAGCAATAAACAAAATTGATTTAATGGTCATTATTATTTTGTATCGAAAAATGAAAATTAATATCGCAATGAATCCAGTCGAGAAACGGATAAAACTATAACACAGGGATACAAAAGAAACATTAAATTTATTCGATGTAAAAATTTGAAAAAAACATTTTATAGGTTTTACCTGCTGTAACTTCTCTTAACTATTTTGTTATTCCGCCCAGGAGAATCGTGATTGTCCCTATCTCGAACTCTATGAGGCGGAGAAGCGTCTTCACTGATAGTGACCTTACGTTCCTCGCTCTGTGAACGACTTCTCTGTGAAAAAAATGTTAAAATATAATTTATAAATTAGCCAATACATGAAAAATAAGTACCATAAGTGAAATTATAATCAATTCTCGTCCAAAAATATTATTATGACATTCAATAAACAAAACAGAATGTGTGATAAAACAATTGTTATCGATTAAATAACGCGTTAAGATAAAACCGAAACGTGTTTCAGCAACAACTAGAAACCGGCTAAAATTAAATACTGAAGTATAAATAAACTATAGTAAAAGTTTGTACAAAAATATAACATTACCTCTCGGTCACTCATCCCTGACGAAAATATCTAACAAACTTCAGAAAATGACAATTTAATAACGTGTACTGTAACGCAAACACACAAGCAGAAATGGCGTTGTTATCGACTGTAGTGCCACCGTTTTGGAGGGAACAGGAGGAGTTGTTCACGAAGAATGCTTAATCCGTTTACTACACTAGCGTCATCTGTCATATTCTTTCTTTTTTGTATTGTCATTGGCTGAAAATTAAGTTCTTCTTCATCATTGCGTGTTCAAATTGCTCAGAAGACGAAGGTAATTTTACGCTGTTATCGTATGTATACACATTTATATTAAATGTCACTATCATCTTTCAATAATGATCATTTCAAAATTATATTTTTTGCCATTTGCTTTTCAAAATTTAATTTTTTACTATTAAAAAAAAATGTATTCAAATAATTCTAGTTAAATTGTTAAGATTGGATATAATTGTTTATTTTCATCTCTTTTTAGTCATATTTTCCATAATGACGTAGTAGATTTTTTTTTTTTAATTTCACTACTATATTTAGGTTTGCAACCTAACGCAAACGTCCATTGATGACAGTGCTTTTCTAGAAAACATGGCGGGTGCAATGTTGTTCGAACGAGCTCAAGCTCTATCAAATACAAATCGAGAGGAAGGTATTCATCTGTTAAATAAAATAGTTCAAGATCAAAATATTGAAGAAAATGATGAAGACAATATCAAACTCAAAGAACAAGGTATCCTCCATTTGGGTGAACTTTACAAGAAAGAAGGTAAGGCCAAAGAACTTGCAGACCTTATCAAGGCCACAAGACCCTTCTTAAGTTTAATAAGTAAGGCAAAAGCAGCAAAATTAGTCCGTACTCTGGTGGACTTTTTCTTGGACTTAGAAGCTGGTATAGGAATTGAAGTGCAATTGTGCAAGGAGTGTATAGAATGGGCGAAGGAAGAACGAAGAACATTTTTACGTCAATCACTGGAGGCACGGTTAATAGCTTTATACTTCGATACTGGTATGTTCCCTGAAGCTCTACAGTTAGGTTCAACGCTACTAAAAGAATTGAAGAAATTAGATGACAAAAACTTATTGGTCGAGGTACAGTTATTAGAAAGTAAAACTTATCACGCACTAAGCAATCTACCGAAAGCACGAGCTGCTCTTACATCAGCAAGAACTACAGCTAATGCAATCTATTGCCCACCTAAGATGCAGGCAGCGCTGGATTTACAATCTGGTATTTTACATGCAGCAGATGAACGTGATTTCAAAACTGCTTACTCATACTTCTACGAGGCTTTTGAAGGATTTGATAGCGTTGAATGTTCAAAGGCACTTACTGCTCTCAAATACATGTTGCTTTCTAAAATAATGTTAAATACCCCAGATGATGTACAACAGATAGTTAGTGGAAAATTAGCTTTAAAATATGCTGGTAGAGATATTGATGCAATGAAAAGTGTTGCACAAGCTTCACATAAAAGATCTTTGGCTGATTTTCAACAAGCTGTTAAAAATTACAAAAACGAACTAGAGAACGATGTGATTGTAAGAGCTCATTTAGGAACACTTTATGACAACATGTTGGAACAGAATCTGTGTCGTATTATCGAACCATATTCCCGAGTCCAGGTAGATTATATTGCTTCTACAATCAAACTTCCAATGGCGCAGGTAGAGAAGAAATTATCACAGATGATTTTGGATATGAAGTTCCACGGTATTTTGGATCAGGGTGAAGGTGTACTTATTGTTTTCGAAGAAACACCTATTGATAAAACATATGAAATGGCACTTGAAACAATACAGAATATGAGTAAAGTGGTGGACACTCTGTACCAAAAAGCCAAAAAACTATCATAGATATAGTGTAGTGAACTAACAGTTTAAAAAAAAAGGAAAGACTTTGGATTTATTTGCAGAGTGAAAATGTTAACAATTTTTAATCTAATTCAAGCGGTTGAAATGTTTGAGCTGTTTGCTTAAATATTCATTTTGTACATATACTTTTGACTTGTTCTTTATCATGGATTGGTTTATTAACAATAAAGTCTGTATCAAATATGATTCATTAATAAAATAAATATTTATACCGCGCAAATTATGTACTTGTAATGTTTATATTTTAACTCTTATTATTGTCATACAAAAATTTTAAATGTAACACTTTTATTTGTTTTATTTCGTCCCCCTTTGTATCAAAACCCCATATTTAATTAACACAAAAACAAATTTAAGTATTTGAGGGTAAGTAGGGTTTCTTAGGTATAACCAAGAACTTCTTACTACTATTTGTCTACGGGAGAAATTGTGACCAAACAGCTGGACCTATAGGATTGAAATTTAGCATGAAGATACAGCTCTTTGGCCCAAGTATAAGATAAATGCCAACTTTTAAAAAAATACATTGCTAATAAAATATATACAAGATGTTGAATAAAACAGATTTAAGCGATTTTCTCCTTCTTCGTTGGATATACAGAAAAAATAAATAAATAAAAATTGTTTAGAATTTTATTTTGAATTTAATAAATTCATAAAAACTAAATTTAATACATATTTACATTAAATATTTAATTTTTTGTTTATTTTTTTCTATTGAAATTAACAAATTATTAAAAATAGTCTACCAAAAACAATGGCATCATTGTTTACTAGAAAGCTCCAATGCATGGCCATTAGTTTTAAATTAAAATATTTACTGTAAATAAGTATTAAATTTAGCTTTTATGAGTTTATTAATTTCAAAATATAACTAAACAATTTTTATATTTAAATTTTTTCTGTATAACCAACGCGGAAGCAGGATATCGTTTACCTGTATTTGTTTTTACATGTTAAATCCCTATATGTATTAGAGGTCTGCACGGGCCTATTTTGGACCACCTTTACCCGGCCCAGCCCGAGCCCGAAAATATTAATACAATTATTGCATCTACCCAGCCCGAAAAAATATTATGATACAAAAATTGCTTACAGTTTGTAATAATTATAAAACTAGAAATTTAAAAAAATATATTTTTTAACGAAGGTTTAAAAATATAATATTTAAAGGTATTGCCCGTGCAAACCTCTAATATGTATTGTTCAGAAATAATCTAAAAAGAATTCTTAGATGACATTAATGTGAACAGGAATTTCATGAAGTATTAAATACAATACTTTTTTATTTCAAAGCAATAAATGATGGCCGTTAATACAAATTAATAGACGTATATAGTTTTTGCTTTGGTTTGAGTAAGTTTTATTTTCCAATATAATTTATTTAGGCCCGGTCTTTCCACCTTCAGACAAAGTCCCAGGTAACTATCTGACAGATAAGGTTATTTTTAACTTCATCTGCTGAGTAAATGTCATCCCTTCTTTCTATACAAATGTATCTATCGGATAGTTATCTACCGGATAATGAGACTGACGTATTGGATTCACTGACTGGTATTGACATTTACTCAGCAGATGAAGTTACAAATAACCTTATATGTCAGATAGTTACCTGGGACTTTATTTGAAGGTGGAAAGACCGGGCCTAAGTCCTTAAATCTTAAAATGCTAATTACTTGAAACTGCATTTTGGGAATTATCTAGTTTTTGTAGTAAACCAACGATACATATTGAAAACTGACACGCTCGAATACGCCGTCTGGTCAAATATTGTACTAGGCACTGTTTGAACTTATTACGTACGTTTTAGTGTTGAATTTTTGTTAGAATGTCGACAGAAGTTGTAAAAACTATAAAAGCAGAATATATTGTAGTGTTTTTGGCTGTCATTCGCCAACGGAGTGGCCGAGCTCGTTAAATACTGCAGTTTTGACTAGTTAAAAGTCTGACTTGTGAGGTTGCTAGTTCAATTCCCCGTTGGTGATATTATTCGGGCGAGAATAATATGCTTACATTACGCCCATTTTCGCAATAATTCACCCCTCATCCAGGTGTAGGAGCTCGACCCCTGGCATCGGCGGTTAGCCTCGTTGCAGTAATAGCAGTGGCGGCGCTAGCTGGGGGGGCCCAGGCCCACTTAATAGTTGCTCTGGCCCCCCCTAGAATTGCTTGGAAAAAATATATTTTAGAAGTGAGGACCTTTTATTTAGGTCATTACTTGTATTTTCATATGTAAACGATAAAAAAATATTTCCTGGCCCCTCCAAATTTTACTAACATTTTTTTGCCCCCCCCCCAGATTTTAAGAGCTAGCGCCGCCACTGTGTAATAGGCTGATAAAAAAATAAACAAATAATAATAATTGGCTGTCATTCAAGACAGGACAAAGCATATTGACAGCTGAGTACTAGAACCAACAGCCATATTGCTTTGAATCACAGCGCCGCCACCGGTAATGTCACTTCTCAATATATATTGACGCAAAGCCTTTCTGTGAATTACCGCCGCCTGGGTGCTAAATATTTAGAAAGCCCAAAAGTACAATAACGCGTTACAAAACAATATTTTACTGTTCTTTAAGAAGGATTTTAATTAAAGTTGATGTCAATGCTGCTATTTCCATTTTTTTCTGGGCATAAGTTCAATTATATCGCCCAAGTACATTGCACCCAGCTACTGACTGGGCCTGTATCGACGAGATTACATCAAATAGTACTCAAAAATAGTCAATAGATACCTACGAAACCCTAAAATGTGAAAATACACTCAACATCATTTTCTTTTTTTTTTTTTAACCATCCAACAACAATATTTTTATTGTTATACAACTAAATAACAAATGTGATTAAATAGAAAAAATACTGGTTAAGAAACCACTGCAAAAATAGTATTTTAAATATAAAACTATTTTAAAGATTGTAAGTAATATTTTATACAGGTTTCTGATTATAATTTGTGACATTTAAAACAATGCAAAACGAAATAACTTGACAACAATAAAATTACATTGTTTTGTGACGCCAATATGTTATTTAAAGAATCCAAATCATAACAAAAATCTTACACAAAGAAATACAATGTTTTTGTTTGAAATTCTAAAAATACTTGAGTTGTATGGGGGTAATTCATATTTAGCACGACATTTTCAAAGCTATTACGTATTTGGCAAATTAGGATGCAGCCATAATAAATTTTTAGTCATGAAATTCATTGATTCGATTAAAATGGGGCAAGCAATTCAACATATTTAAATAAATTAAAGTCAGGTGACTCAAATATGACCTCATGTATACCATTTTTGGAATATCAGTAACCGAATGGAATTTTTAAAACATATTCAACATTTTAGTATTTTGCGTTGTTGGAGAAAAATATTTATCTAAAAACTTGGCAGTAAATTAATTAACTATTATAGATAGAATTGTATTTTTTTGGAACTGATAAAAAAAAAGTAAATAAAAAAACATATTAGTAATTAAGAGATATATTTTAATTCATAGAAAATATATAAACAATAAATAATTTTTATAAACTCTATTCAATAGTTTTTGACCGTTTTATTTATTCTATTTATTAATGTACTAATATTCAGTGCTATAGTATTAACATCAGCAGAGGGTACACGGCATCTATAACGTAAAAATCAGTGGGTATACGCCTACAAAACTGTGAGTTTGAAGGTAGAGAAGTTTATTTAACGCACAGAAATTTTAAAAATCTCAGGCTAAATACACTATTCCAAACGTTTAAGCTGAACCAACTGGAATTTTAATTATTGTAAGTTGTCATGGGCTCTACTTTCAAGGTTTAAAGTGGGCTTTTGTTAAATAAAATGATCAAAACCCTCACTTAATAGGTAAAAGTGATTAGAATTCAAAATCTAGTTCCGCTTAAACCAACGAAACAGGGTATACACTATTCGTTCAAAAAAGCAGAATGTATATACTTCGTATACCCTCCACTATAGTCCTGTTATTGTTGCTATAGTCCGTTCAAACGCTAGAATGCAGTACAGGGCAAATGGAGAAGTTCTGTTTCATATTCTCTATTGGAATATCCCAATAACTCTATCCTTTTCTTTCTTGGCGAGAGTGCCGCCTGTAAAACGCGCTGATCTATGAAGTATTCCATAAATGGTTATTCATTTTTGTTCCGTGTTACCTGATTTTTGCACAGAGTTGTCTTTTGTAAATCATACGAGTCTATGATACTTTTTCCATTTAATTTCAATGAATTAACAACAAAAGAACAGAAAATCCGCATAATCTTTTGGAATCATTGATACATTTGACACTTACAAAATTTGATAACACCGCTCCCATATTCCATAAGAGCAGTACTGCATTCTAACTTTTGAACGGATTATATAAATTTAAAAAAAACTCGCAGCTTGCCATGGTAAATTAACGTATGTTGGTTTCTTGCGGCAACACATTTTGTTTTGTTGTTGGTTATGAGTGCAAATTTTAACATACGATCCAATACATATTATTCGTTTCTAAGCTTTGTGCGGAACTTTGTAACTAAATAGAATTTAGATTTTTTTAAGTTGTCTCGAACTCATTTTTTACCAATTGATTTTGTTAAACAAAATGATCAAAACCTTCAATCAATCGTTAAAAGTTACTAGATTTCAAAATGTAGTTCCACACGAAGCTAGGAAATTAATAATATCTTCATAAAAATTCCAAAGCCAACTAAATTTTTTTTCCTAATGTACGTATTGTACAAGAATATTCCAAACGTTTGGAATAGCCTGTAGTCTGAGTTTTTTTTTCTTCTTTTATTTAAGCGGAATTAGATTTTGAAATGTAGTAAATTTTAACGATTGAATGAACACTAAATTTTTTTTGACCGTTTTGTTTAACAAACGACTCATTCATACCGTTAAAAAGCGAGCCCGTGGCAGCTTAAGAAAAGAAAAATTCCGTTTGGTTCCGCTTAAACATTTGGGATAGAGTATTTGTTATTTATGCATATTTAACGAAAAAATGATCTAAGAATACAAATAAAATTGGATAGACAGTTGACAGTAGTTTGGTTTAGAAACATAACCAACAAATTATTAAAACAGATTACAAATAACAGATTATTTAAGTATTATTTAAATCAAAAAGTATTGTAAACATTAATTGTAAGATTTTTTGATAATCTTCCATTGTTTTCTCATTGTCGTTGAAAAATGGAAGATTTTGTTAAAATCAAATGGTAAGTATGCAACCATAACTTTTAAATAAAATGATATAAAATAATATGATTTTCAGGCGTCGTTCAGAAATACAGAAAAAATTATTTGAAAAGAAGACACATTTTATCCAAGAAGAAAATATTATAAAAACTCTTCCATATTCTGGTGATTATTTTACATTATTCAACAATATAAATAATAACGCAAAGAAAAAACCAGAAAAATTTAAAGAACAACAAAATAAGCTTGTTAAGAAAAAGAAATGGAACAATAAAACAAAACGCTTTAAAAAAAAATTATCAAAACAAAATGCTGCAGCTAAAACAAATTGTAACGGTACACAAAATCCTGAAGGTCGCTCCGTAGAAGATAATTCAGAACAAAAAATAGAGGTGTATACACCACCGCAACATATTAATAAACAAAATGTATCTGAAACAATCCCAGCTGAAAACATAAATATAAATCCTAATATAGTTGATACTACAAGTAGAAATGTTATAAAATATGATTTAGATACATTTTGGTAATAATTATTTGTTTGTAATTGAATTCTTTTAGTTTATGTATTTCTGTGATATATTAACATATTTTGTGTAAATATATTTTAATTACGTGAATGTTTGATTAGATAACAGTAGTAATTTTTTATACTTGTAAAAAGAACAATACAGTTTGGATTTAATTGTTTTGTAGGGTTTTAGAATTTATTATTTCACTAGTTGAGATGCCCGCAAGGAAATAAGGGAATCTGTAAATCCCAAATATTCATCCCGTTGTATGAAATTAGACAATAAAATTATTAAAAAATAAAAATGATTAAGCTAACGCATTAAAACCAGTAAATACTGTATTGTATATTACCAAAGCTGGACATAGGGTGTGCGTCGCACCCAGCCCCCGCTTTTATTTATTAATATTTTTAATCTCTTGGATCCGTCCTTTTTTGTCATTACCTGAATTCGTTTTCCTTTTTTTTCGGCTCCACATTTATTTTTGGAGTTCTTATCAGAGTTGATATTAAAATAAATGGATAGTAAGATAAACGGTAAAAAAAACATAATTTACTTCATTTAATTTTTACTATTCGCGACTCAAACTAACGTTGGCGGCGCTGCGTACGACAGTTGATGGCCCATGAGAAGCGTATATGTCAGAAGTTTTTTCTTAATATTTATCTGTTTAAACAATATTTCGGCAAAAAAGCACTGTATTTAAGTCACTATATTTAAAAATACGTCTTAATTCACATAAACTGCAGCACAACACACTACAAATATTATATAAATATATGCTTCTGTTTAATTTACTAAGCCACCACCAGATGTCTCACTGTTATTTGGAGTCGCGAATAGGAAAAGGCTAATATACCTTATTTACACCGCTACTGATAACTAGCGTCAGTCTTGCTGCTTACTTGACCAAAGCGATTAGCGGAACAACACGAAACGACTTCCACTTCCGTAAGTTTGGCTCAGGTGAAACTAATTGTGTTGTATGTGAAAATATGTCTCGCTGTTTGCCTAAAACTCAGACAGAAAAATTAATTTTTTTGTTGATCGTCTTATAATCACCTATTATAATATAGAAACAAAGTATAAAACCTTGAAATATTAACTTATTTTTTCAGTAGAAATAAAAAGTAAATTGATGTAAATTATATCCTCTATTAGGCATAAAATCTTTAACGAAGTCTGTGAATATTATGTAAAATATTTCAGTCGGATCTATGAAAAAAAAAAATGGTTTGAAATACATAATTATATCAAGCGGGGGCGCTATCTTTCTGATAAATGTTTTTATCTATGGCACTGGAAATGAGAAATATTATATCTCATCATATGTCTATTTAAATTTTAAGTGAACATGTAAGTTTATGTTCAAAGAACAGCTTAAAAAATATAGATAAAATAAGGCCATTATCCTTTTTAAATTCAAGTATTATACAAGTGGACTGTATGGTGGATAAATTAAAATAAATATTCATTGGACTAGAGTCAGTAACTTTTCAGCAGTGACAATTTTTCCATTTGAATTAATTAATTTAGTAATGTTGGTATACTTTTAATCAAGTCCAATTTTGTCCGTCGTGTGAGGTATGATGTGTTGTGGTAGCCATGTTGACTAATTGTCTAAGGCGGAGTTGTAGAAAGTTATTGCAAAAATAATTCTAGTGTTGATTCATGCCAAATCAAACGAAAATGTATGACAGTGTTCAATTAAAATCATATACAATCAATTAATAGAAGTAACCCAGTTAAAAACAACAGAAACATGTTAACGTTAAGTTTGCTCAAGCAGAAGGATGTGACTATTCTTACATATTAAATAGTTTTATTTATCATATTGATTTGCAAAATTTAAGTTTAGGTAATTTAACTACAATTAATAACTTAGGTAAGTGCTATTTTGTTACTATTTTTTTAAATTTAAAACTACTGAAATTAAGTGATACATTAACATACATTCAGGATGTCTTTATTATAAAAACCGTCAAATTATGAACTTAAATTTAATAAAACATTAATTTTGCACGAATAAGAATCATTAATAAACAAGATACTAATTGAAACTTATTTTTACAGTGTAATTTTACAAAAGAAATCTTCGAGTAATAACTTAATTCAATATGCCAATGACATCTCCGGGTCCTCCGCCCGCACCAGGGCCACCACCACCACCTGGGCCTCCTCCACCACCCAGCATGCCCAAATTTAATAGCAGCAAATCAAAAAGTAATCCGGATGATCGGGGTGCATTATTACAATCAATTCGACAAGGAAAGAAGCTCAAAAAAGCAGTTACCATTGATAAAAGTGGACCGTGTATACCGGGAAAAGTTAGTAGTAGTAATAATAGTGGTGATTCGGGAAGAGGTGCAGCTCCAAGACCTAATTTAAATAATCAGGGTGCAAACGGTATGGCCCTGGGTGGTCTTTTCGCTGGTGGAATGCCAAAGTTACGACCCACAGGGAAATCTATAGGTGAGTGTAGTTGTTTTTATTTTGTTCTATTGTTTTCATGATCTTTTGTTTTATGGGTTATTGTTATGCTGAATAGTTGCTAATTTTTAAACTATTTCACTTTTAAACAATAAGGACATTTTATGAAAATTTATTTAATTTCCTTATAAATTTATGACCCAGAAGTTTATGCCAACATTAATATTGTCAAATTATATTTGACAAAATTTTGACAGATAAATGTCAAATTTTCAAATAAGTCAAATTTGAAAATTACTGAGACAAAAAGTTCAAAAAATTATATAAAAGAAAAAAAAAATGGAAAAATTCATAAAAATAATAAACTCAATAAAATGGAACAAAAAAATAGAATAAAATGAACATAAAAGATACCATAGGTAACACCCCCACAAAGAGTTATTTTAAGATAAAATACTTGTTTTCATTTTCGTAGGTATAACCAAGAAATACTTATAATGTCACTCTTGTGTATGTCTGTCTAGCTGTACGGTAGAAATTCTGGCCAAACTGTAGGACTTAGAGATTTTTGACATACATGTATGACTATTTGACCCATATAGTAGAAAAATAATGTGAGACTTCGAAAAATAATATTGCTTGAAAAATATTTACATATAGTCTATCCAAATGTTTAAACGGAACTAAATGGGATTTTTCTTTTCTTAAGTTGTGACAAGCTCACTTTTTAATAATTGAATGGAGCTTTTGTTAAATAAAAAGATCAAACGACTTATTCAATTTCAAAACTAGATTTCAAAATCTAAACTTCCGCTTAAAAATTTGGTATATACTATGAATGTATTCTTTGAAAGGTCTTAAACGTAGATAAACAAATGAGAAGTAATTTTTTATTTTAATGCGATTATTGTATTTTTTCCCCTCACCATATTTTGAAGAGAGGTTCTTTTAAAAATTTGAAAAAATAAGAGTAATGCACATTAATGTAAACCAGAATAGTATGCTTGACATTTTTCAAAAGATATTTTCGTTTTTATATTTTTGAAAACAGAAAATGTGTAATGTATATTATTAAATGAATGAAGATTAATGGATAAAAGAGATTTTCAAAAGTTTCTTGATTATGATCCTAACAAAAAAATCCTATACTAAATTTCTACGGAACGGCTAACTCAAAATAGTAAATTTGAGCTGGTAGATTTCTATCAAAATTCGCATCTATTGCTAATTTATAAATATTGCTGTACAGATTCTTTTAAAATTACATTTTGTGTGTTATTGCAGCTTTTATATATCTCACTAGATTTTATTATCTCCGAATATATACAACAAATCCATTAATCAATATATACACCCCAAGGTATGTCCAAGTATTGCATATGCATGCCAAATTTCAACTCTCTAGATCCAGCCGTTTAGCCACAATTTCTGCTATACAGACAGACAGGGTAGACCCTTTAATGTAACGCGTAAGGAAATGCTCACTTTAAGTCATGATCATATTACAATCATCTTGTGAACCGTTCAAGAGTGGATCATGCCACAAACATAAACAAAAAATAATAATTTATGTTAGAAACATGTCGAAAAGTAATTATAGAAATTTATTAACTAACATTTAATATCTGCTCTAGATTATGTATAGGCTATTCTAAACGTTAAGGCGGTACTAACTTGAATTTTCATTTTCCTAAGCTGTTATGACCTCTCTTTTTAATATTTGAAGTGGGCTTTTGCTGAACTAAATGATCAAAGGCCTCATATAACCGACTTCCTGAGAGAATCGGACTTACTGTTTTATTTGTGAAGTCTTGCACCTTATTTTAAAGTGTTCTAGTTATTGACTGTGATATTTGATGGTAATTGGCCCCTTTACAGCCTCTTACCATCACCCGGAGTCTGTTAATTTTTTCGAACAGCCTTTAATTTTATTTATTTGTATTTGTCCGTGCAAGATTTCTTTTATTGAGTATGCGTTATTTTCATGGTTTTATTTATTTATTTATTTATTGTTTTTATTATGTAGCTTAGACATTTAGATGGGCTGCGTTAATCGCAAATAGCCTTTGTTGCTGTGCGCCAAAAATTTTAACTAACTAACTTTAAATTCTTCAAATGACAACCAGGAACCTTACTTTCCATATGACAGTGTTACAGTTATATATCTCGTGACAGGGTGTGAAGCTTGCGCGTTAAATTTGTAGTGTGATATTCGATGGTAATTGGTCCCTTTACAGCCACTTACCATCACTCTGTGTCTGATCAGTTTTTCGAACAGACCTTTTATCTTATTCATTTGTGTTTGTCTGTGCAAGATTTTTTTATTGAGGATGCGTATTTGTATTGATTTTATTTATTTATTTATTGTTTAATTTATTGTTTTTTTTTTTTAACGTACATTATATAACCGATAAAAGTTACTAAAATTCAAAATCTAGTTCCGCTTAAAGCAAAGAAACATGTTTTAAACTTTATATCAAATGTCTCGCGAGCGTCAAAAATACCAAGAACACGTCCCAACAAGTGCAGCGAATTCCTTTGTATTCTCGTTAAAAACCTCTGTCCATACCACACAAAAATATTACATGGCGTGTTACTTTATGCGATACATTACAAGGTTCGGTTTGCTAATGCAGAAGCAACTTAAGAGTTTCTTGGTTTTACCTACAAAACCCTAAAAAATGACTTAGCGCTATATATTTTTAAATTTATAATTCTAAATTAAAAAGTGCACCTTTAAGATAATCTGCAGCAACGATATAGGTGTGTCTACCCACGAAATTTTATAAATTTATACTTCACATACCGGAATAATAGGGCCGGCTGAAAAAACACGCCAACTCTCATATAGTGGTTAAGATACAAAGAACTCACCTGCTTTGTCGTGCTACATGGAAATTGGGAATCTATTATTTTAGTATTATTAAAATAGAACAAAAATATATTGTTAATTCTTTCAAATGAATAAATTATTAAATATTCAGAAAAGAATTATAAATAATACAGAGGAACCTCTATATTCGTCATTAATAAGTTCGGGGGGGTGTAATGAATATAGAATATGACGAATATAGAAAAAAAAATTCTCATAAGAAATAACAGAAATTCAATTTATCTGTTTCCAACTCCTAAAAGTGGAACAAAATTTTAAAAAAATGTTGTTTAAACTTTATTGTTCTAAATAGATAAATATAGTGGTAGAAGTGGAAAAGGAGGAAGGTTAATATTGAAAACAAGAGTTGCTATCAATTAAAACAAAACAGCCAATAGTAATTCCAATTCTGATCATGGTGTCTGTTTTGTCGATGATTTAGCAGCACTCGTTTTAACAAGGAATTTGTCCAATGTTGTCTGTTTTTGTCTGCTCTTTCAAACTTTCCTGAAGTAGTCAATCACATTATCGTTAAATGTATTTATGTTTTGGTTGACTGTAGCAAAATTTGGGTGCCATTTTTCGAGACTAACTACAGCTACCTAATACGTTTGGCTGATTGGTGCGCGTTTGTAATACTAACGAATATGGGGGACAAAAATTGTCATCAAAATGTGACGAATATCGAATATTACGAATATGGAGGTGGACGAATATAGAGGTTCCACTGTAATAATAATTATGCGCAACAATTTTGGTCAAAAACAGTACAAAAGAAAAATCAAATTGCCAAATTTCAGTTTCATTTGGTTATTCAAATAAAATGTAATTATTCTCATTGAATTTTGCTTTCGTTATTTAGATATTTTTGTTTTGTTTTACAGGTGGTAGTCAACCTTCATTAGCAGCAAGTAACAATAGCTCAACTAGTAATAATCAAAGAACATCCCCGGATTCGCCGAGGGTGAACAAATTCAATGGAAGTAGTCAGAGTCAATTGAATGATGTGTTGAAAAAACAGATGGCAAGTGATTTCAGAAACAGAGGTCCGCCTCCTCAACCGCCTCCACTACTTGCCAAAAATGGCTCTGTACAGGTCAGTCCAGTGTTTGTCAACATTATTCAGATTCAATATCAAATAACAATATTATGAAAGAGGCAAATAAATGTCAAAATGAACTAAAAATATCAAATTCAACATTTATCTCAGATTTTAAATAAACATATATTACTTTTATCCTTGAACGAAAGATATGTAATGTTAATAGTAATAGGGTTATTCTTAACACAATCTTTAACGGAATGTTCAAAAAGTCGAAATCAACCCCCGAAAAATTGAGTGGATAAATGTTATTTGTGAGTAAGCTATCGAAAGCTGGAGTCTGTCTTTGTTTGAGTTTTATTTAGATTTATTTTCCTCTTTCACGATAGAACATCTACACAGTTATTCCATTCCTCTTTATCCTGCGTTTTTACTTCTTGTCTCATTCCAGAGAATTCTCTTCTCTCTACCACTCTCTTAATTTCGGCACTCCATATTTATCATTCTTCCTCGGCATCTTCTTTTAAATTGGCGTCATATACCTTAGTATTTCATTCATTCTTTAAATATGACCATGTCATCTGAATTGTCCTTTTATCACTTTTGCAGCTAGTTTTGTTCCTCATTCTTTCCTATACTTTTTTTATTATTTAAAATAGCTGCTGTTGCCCCTTGGTAAAATTGTTGTCTACGGAGCATAGAAACGTGGGATAAAATCCCGCTTTCTAAAAATATACTCCTTTTAGGAGTGTATCCAGAAATTTTTCTTAGGAGGGAGGGTTACATCAAATTTTTTTCTTAGGGAGACTCACGTATATAATCGTTTAATTATACAAAAAAATGCGCCGCTTAAACACATGTAATTTTAATGTTTAGGCCTCCCTAAAATCAAGCTCCTCCCATGGGCAGCGCCGTAGCAACGGCCTGTAATCGGGGCGCGAGAGGTCTGAGGGGCGCCTATCGTGCGTTTTTATCTTTTTGGTCATCACTTGTGTATTAGAAAAGAGCACCTTTTTTTGTCATCACTTGTATTTTCACCTATCTATTAAAATAAAAATGAGACCCTCCTTAAATAAAATGAAAAAAATAAAATAAAAAGGGCGCTATTTTAGATTAAATTAATTTATTTGCCAAGGGCGCCAAAAACATTGCTACGGCTCTGCCCATGGGTGCGCTAGGTTAACTTAGCCTCTAATATTTAAAAATGAGTGCCTGTTTATGCAGGTTTAATAGGACATGTTGAAAAGGTACGCTGATTCTGACGGAGATGTAAAAAAATAATTTACAGATTAGACGTTGAGAAATTATTATTTATAAATTTTATTAGTATTTTATTACTGTTAGCACATAAGCCCAACTATTATAATTCATATTGAGAATAATAGTGAAAAGGTAATAAATACTCCCTCGTGGAGCATAAAACCTGTATTAAAATCAGCCGGTGCACTCCGTTTTTAGGACTTTAAGGGCCGCTTTCTGAAAGCCTAGTTAACTCTAACCAAATAGTTAGAAAATGGTTGTTATGGTTACTTATGGGATTGTTATATTGTAACTGAGTTTAACCAAAAGATTTAACTCGGCTAAGCTTTAACAAATCGGCCCTAAGAGGGCAATATAGCTATAGATGTTTCGCATAACATGCATTTGTTTTGGGCTATAGAATTTAGACCAAATATAGTCGGATGAATTTGATTTTTTTTTAAATTTGTAGATAAAAATTGACCCCGGAATGTCGCTAGGTTCGGTAACTGTCGTAGATGTTTTTCATATAAATAGTGTTTCGGTTGTTGTCATAATTGGTACTAAATGACATTAGTAGAGAATTTTCATCTATGACTACTTTGCAGTCAGCTCAGATTTCGAGCCTTTGATATAATGTCGGTGGTCTAGAAACAGTGAATTTACCTTTTCTTTCTTAGTTAATTAGAATTATTGGCGTATTTACGGTGATTAGTACCCCACCTAGACGATGGGAACCTATATTTGTTTTTTATGGTAGATCGCGTATGGGCCTAATACGAATATTATACTGCCTAGAATCGATAAGAATTGTTTTAATGCAATTAAAGCGAGCTAAAAATGTAAACTAATGACTATATCATGACGTCCTTTATTTAACCCACTCCTCATCCTGGATTCTTGGACGAAATGTTGATAACTCTTATCTATATTTTCTTTTTTAATATTTATCTTTGTTAAATTCCTTTCTTTGTTCATGAGTTGTTTATGTTGATTTAAAAACAAAATTTTGTATTACCTTTTTGTTCCTAGCCTTATTAAAATTTTGACAACTAAGTTAAAATAATTGAGAACATTGTAGTTTATTTTATTTTAATTTTATTTTAAATTTATTTAATTATATTATTTTAGGACACAGTAGACACATCAAACTCTGTAAACAAAAATAGTATCGTCAATCAATTCGTACAAAAAACGACAAATACAAATACATTTCAGAATCAAGGAAACAACAGTTTTCTCCACAACGTATCGATCAGCAATGCTCAGAATAACAATAACCAAAATCAGCAGAGACCATTCGCTGCTTCACATGGCAAACCAAACGTAGCACCAAAACCTCCAACGATAGCTCCACAAACACCACAAAAGCCAGCGACACCTCCTAAAAAAATAGTCATTAACGGAAGAATACCAGTAACAAGAGCACAAAGTATGAGAGTACCAAGATCACCACCAGTGGCACCACCTGCAAACCCTCCATTTCCTCCAATGGTTAACGGGAAAGATTTTAGTTCAATGAGAGGAATACCATCTGCTTTCCATCAATCACAAGAAAATTTAACAGTTAAAATGACACATTCAAGAAATCAAACTTTACCAGTTAATTTAAATAAGACAAGTGCGCCACCGCCACCTTTGTTGAACAACAGGCCGAGTGGACCACCCCCTAGTAGACCGACTGTGCCGCCCCCACCATCTAGAACGGGAAGTAATGTGAATTTGAAGGCGCCGTTAAGTCCGCCTCCTCCGCCTCCAATTAATGCAGCTCCACCTGTACCATCAGTAGCGACCCCGCCACCTCCACCACCCCATAGGACGGTATTAGCGCCCCCAACTAGAATGCCCCCTGCGGTAAGTAAATTATATATAATTAGTTTAATTAGCTGGTCACGTAATTTCCAACCTTATTCGAAAACACGTGATTTAAAACAAATGATTGTATAATCGATCACATTTGATATCTAGCGAGTTGAAAGGTGCACCGAAGGTAAATTGAAGATGTAGCTTTTGGTTCAATGATCTAGTGTTTGTAATGTTATCAGTCCTGAAAAAGAAATTACAAGTTCTTATTTTTCTATATATACAGTACGAATATGCCGAACTTCAAGGGTATGTGCTTTCACTAATTTTTAACAAAAAAAATTATTCGACTACCAATTTAAATCCAATATGAAAAAGTTATAGAGTTATGATTTATTGAAAAACGAAATGCAAGATAATGTTTTTTTATTGTGGAAATTCAAATAACGAAGTTAACTAAATAAATTACAATAAATGTTCAAAATGATCCCCAGCGACTTGAATACTCAATTTAGCACGCTCAAATATGACGTTTGTCGCATTCTTTAAAATTTAAGGATGAAGATTATTATTATTATTATATTATTTATTTTACATCGGCCTTTATTTCTGCAACGAGGCTAATCGCCGATGCCAGGGGGCGAGCTCCTACACCTGGATGAGGGGTGAATGATTGTGAAAATGGGAGTAATGTAAACATATTATTCTCGCCCGAATAATATCACCAACGAACGAGGCTCGAACCATCGACCGGACGGTCGTACTGGGTTTCCGCCAGTACAAACCGCACGACTTAGTGCGCTCGGCCAGTCCGTTGGCTTTTGAGGATGAAGACGAATTTCAGTTGCACCATTAAACATTTTCTGAATTAATTCCGTTTCGATTATTGGACTTCTCCGCATAGAATAGTATATTCTGTAACAAGGTTGGAATGAGAAAATTCGATGCGAGTGGAACTTCAGAGCGCGAGCCGCAGGTGAACGTGAGGAACCACGAGCATCGAATTTTCTCTTCCAACCGAATCACAGACTCCTGCTTTCTCCACGACCACCAAAAAGAAAAAAAAATAATATAGTATATTAAATATTTGAGTTAATTAATAATTTGTATGTAAAAAATATATACAAATGTTTTTTAGAAGATCAGTTCGAATTAAACAAAGGCAAATGCGTGATATGAGTGATCCTTTTAATTTATCTGAAACATTTTAAAATATTTTCATTTGTCTAAAACTTACGGAATATCTCGTTTTCCAAATTTTTTTTTTTTTTTGAAAATCCGTGAAGAACCAAAACATTTCCCGATATATTGCAAGTAAATATTCAAAACTTGTGATAGGTACACTTATAAATTTTGATTTTTCTGTTTGTTTAAAAATAAAAAGAAGGTATATATAACCTGAAAATAAAAGTATCTTAATATAGAAGAAAGAAAAGAATGAAAAAATATTGATACATTTGAATTTTATGGTAATATTATATTATTTACTTTCTGCACCCATTATTATTTATATATAAATACTGTAAATTTCCGCAATATAGATTTATAATATTTAAACGTTGTTCATTCACGGTTCAACCATAATACTTGTTTACATTAAATCCACACTTGCACTAGCAAAATACGCTCCCTTGTAGATAAATTCACAACATACTTTTAACCATAAGGTTAAAAAGTTAACTTAACGCTTGGGTTATAACCTGAGATACAGAATAAGAAAAAAGGTTAAAATTTTAACTCCTTATTAAAATGTTACTTTTTAACCATCATTTTTAACCAAATCATTTTAACCACAAAAGATACAGAATAGACCCGTTTGGGAGTTATCTCGTTTTTGCGGTAAGCAAACGATTGAAATATTGATATGACGTAATAGCTCTTTAAGCAATTAAAGGACTCTAAATGCAGTCTAATTCTAGGATCTCTGGTTTCTTTACGACCTTTTGAATTTTATTTTTGAGGTTCCTAAGATTTTAAGGCCCTAAGCTAAGCGGTCTTTGTGCACAAGTACGCATAATCCCCCACTGATATGAAGACGCGTTTACCTACTATATTCTTTAAAACTCAAATTTTATTTTCATATTTTAAAAGACGTAAAAAAAAATTATATTCTAAAATTACTACCGCAGTTTATCTAAATTTAAGTAGATTTTTATCTAAAATTAGTATCCGGCAGTAATTAGGTAATCAATATTTGGTTTGGAGATTCCAAAATGAAATCATTTTTTCATTTAAATCATAGTTTTTCTTATAAATGATTTACTGTTAATGTACTTTAGATTCTTTGGGTGTCGCCGTGATTCATTTGATGACAAATTTTAGGTGATGAATCATTATGCATCAGAAAGGCGTGGAAAAATTCTAATGATGGTGTTTAAAAAAAAATCTCGATAATATTTATCTGTACCGACATTAATGTTTACACTTTTTGAACGATTGTTGCGTACAATAATTACTTAATACTTGATAAGATAAATAAAAGATTACACGGCGCTTGTTTATTTTGGTTACAATTTAACACCTTTTTTTTATAACCGAGATTATCCAAAAACTATTGTCTGTGAATTTTTAAGACAATCACAAAATTTATCAAAAATGTTAGCCTAGATATTCAGCATTCAGATCAATGGAAGATCCAGCCAGCGAGCTGGGACTGGTTGAGGTATATCGGTTTCTGATGTATATACAGGGTGTTTGTTTGAAACGGGGCACCCCGAAAATCTTCTTTATTTGTAAAGATACAAAAAATCTTCAGAACAAAAGTTAAACTAGACAAAAAGGCCCATCTAAAGGTTACTATAAGAATTCTGAGGCACTTCCGGTTTCACCGGAAATGATGTCAACTTTTGATCTAGCATAGGGGAATCGATAATTTTATATTTTTTTCCTAAAAGTACATTCAATTAGCTTTACTATGACACCAAAAAATCATATTTGTATGTTAACCATTTCAAAATGGCGACCATTTATTTACAAAATAATAATCAACATAAGTTTTACAAAGTTGAACGTAGCAAGCTTTGAAAACAATAAAAAAGGAAACAAAATATCTCTATAGATTTTCGAAGGAAAAATAAAAAAAACTAGAATTCCTATCTTCGTGCTTTCTTAAAAGAAAGCCAAAACACTACTATTTGTTTTGCTTTTACAGTTTTTCACTTTTGTCGACATTGCAACAAAAATTCAACACTAAAATATACGTTATAAGTTCAAACTGTACTGCAGTATTTAGTACAATAATTCAGCCAGCAGTTAGCGTTTTTGAGCGCGTCATTTCTCAGTAGCAGAGGACTGTCCTACGACTGCCAGCACACGGGCGGCCGACTTACACGCGGCGGCTCTGCCTACACTCCATTATAATTTTTTTTTTTTTAATTTTACATCGGCCTATTTCTGCACTGAGGCTAATCGCCTATGCCAGGGGGCGAGCTTCTACACGCGAGTGAATTATTGTGAAAATGGGAGTAATGTTAACACATTATTCTCGCCCGAATAATATCACCAACGGAGAATTTGACCAGCAACTGTTCACTGTTTTAACCTGTCAGAACTGCACGATTTAAGGAGCGCGGCCACTCCGTCGACTAAAAAATCTTTATAAAATAACAATTAAACATTCCTTTCCCAACCTCATCAAATATCCCTAGGCCGTTATGATGATTCTAGTATGAGCTCATTAGTCGTTTATAAATGTACGATAACATTAAGGTACAACTGTATATTCTAGCGTTCTTTATCATATAGCTGACGTCAAAAAACCACCTTATTTGATAGAATGACTAATACAACATTGAACTAATTTAAGATAGTTATTAAAAACATTTACATACAGTATTATGTATGACTCATATAATTATACATATCCATTGTGTAAAACTACTTTTTCCCATTTGTTAAACATTTTTCTTTGCATACTAACAAGGATTTTTACTTAGATACCGACGAATGGACCTCCCCCGCCTCCTGTAAGGAATTCATCAATGAGAAACGGGTCTTCCAATAATAGTATTTCTCCAACTTATGACTTAGACGCTAGATTCGCCAACCTATTTCATCCAGTGGCAGATTTCCCCGACCCCCCAGTCTTTCAAGCCCTACATAAGATATATAGTAGTAGAAGTGGTAAGTTATTTTTGTATAGAAATTTTGCGATGAAAGAGTAGCTTGTAAAAAATAGAAAGGTTGTCGAGAAAGTACAGAACATTTAAGTCCGGTTTCTGAGAGCTTAGCAGATTTTAACCATTTGACTAACCGCGGTTACAATATAACAATCCCAAAGTAACCGTAGCAACCATTTTCTGTTCATTTGGTTATAGTTAACTAAGCTTTCAGAAACAAGCCCAAAGGTCCTGTTTCTGAGAGCTTAGCCGAGTTTAGCCATTTAGTTGCACTCGGTTACAATATAACAATCCCAGAAGTAACTATAACAACCATTTTCTGTTCATTTGGTTATAGTTAACTAAGCTTTCAGAAACAGGCTCTAAGGTCCCGTTTCTGAGAACTTAGCCGAGTTTAACCATTTGGTTTAACTCGGTTACAATATAACAGTCCCATAAGAAATCCTAGTAACCATTTTTTGACCATTGGATTATAATTAGAAAATGAGGGCTGTAATTAACCAATTGGTTATAATTTACTAAGCTTTTAGAAACCGGCCCTTAGTTGTTAACAAAATGTAAGCCAATACATTTCAGTGAAAACGGTGTTTATTGATAATGGGTTTCATTTTTCGGCCCGACAAAATAAGGCTTATTAATAACAAATTAGATTATCAGGGTGACAGAAAAAAAAAAAAAAAAAAATGTGCGACATATATAAGCTGTTAACTTTTGTAATGACAAACCAGATCTAGTTATTTTGGTTACTTTTATAGTGTAATACGGACTTTAAATGTCAATTAAAAATATTCATTACGCTGTAAAACGAACTTTAGATTTATTGATAGTTTTTGTAATATTGATAGTTTTGATAATTATTAAGAAAGTGACATTTTTTTATAATTTTTTAATACCAACATGACATACAGTTTCAAAGGTACAAACTATTGAAAAGAAAATTTCCTCTTAGTTTGTTCTTACAAAAGTGAACAGCTTATACAAGTAACTACAAAATATTTAATAACGACACAATTAGTAGCTGAACAAAAAAATGTGCAAGTGAACGACAAAGCCTGATGCGCCATCTGTGAAGCCTTGTAAGGAGCGTACTGTTTGGCAATGTCTCGTGAAAGGGCGGTATTTTTGGAGCGCATAGAGAGAGCACTATGATAGACAGTGACAGATATATAAAACAGTCAAAGAAACAAGTATCAATTCACATTCTAACACTTGTACATTATATTTATTAGTTAGGTCTACAAACCTAAATACCACTTATCACAGTCGGACATTACAACTGTAGAAATGCAGCTTTTATGTGAGAATTACACTGGATGATCATTATGTTCACTTGTCTCTTGGCTAGAGCTCCCCCGCCCTGTGCCCTAGCGTTGAAATGTTTCTGCTTGCTTTATGTGAGAATTGCACTCGACGATCATTATACCTACTTATCTATTGGCCAGAGCTCCGCCGTTCCGCACCCTTGCGTCTTTTTTCAAACTAATTCTGTTTCAACTAGTAAACAATAACAATGCCTCACATACTACGTAATAATACACATACGTCTCCCGCCAATAAATATACAATAATATGCGTTTATGCACTTGACTATAAACTTATGTCTGAGAAAGAATGTAATTCATCATCGTTTAGAATCCCCAATAATAATTTAACGCGCAGGCTTCACACCCTGTCACAACATACATAACTGTAACACTGTCGTATGGAAAGTGAGGTTACTGGTGTCATTTGAAGAATTTAAAGAAATATATTTTAGCATTTTGGTGATTGAAACGAAAAATGACGAGTTTGTTAGCTCCTTTCCAGCATTTAAAGTCTTTGAGGTGGAGTAACAAATTATAATCACAATGAGGAACAATATCACAGTGAAATTGCAGCAACGCGTCAGCGAGCATTGTGCAGCAAAACAACTCTGCGAGACAGTAGTTATCGACGCCGATTTTGGATGTCGTGCCGTAGACGTCTCAGGGCCGGTTTCTGAATTTTTAGTAAACTATAAGCAAATGGTCAACTACAGTCGCAGTATAAGTTACCATAGCAACCATTTTCTAACTATTTGGTTATAGTTAACTAAGCTTTCAGAAACCGGCCCTCAGTGTTCCATAATACGTTTCAGAGACGGGATTTTCAATGAAAGTGTTCACGATAAATATCAATGAATTGCATTAAATGGACCGAACACTGTGTGAAGGCCACACTGCAGCAGACTACACCCGAAATGGTGCCGAGATTTGATCTTTTCGCAAACATTTTTTACTTTGTAGAAGAACCTCGTAGTGTTCAAATTTTATCGTTAATTCTGTCACTCTTGGGCAAAAAACTAACTTGTTCCAACAAAACCAATAAAATTCTGTACTACACGGTACCCTTTCATTAGGTCTGTTCTTTTCGCTACCTTGCGTCTTACTGCAAGACGCGGCGTTAAATTTATTACTGCGGCTGTAAGAATTTAAGCCAAACTGCCAATTCAAACGAACAGAAAATATTGACGCCTCCGTAAACCAAAAAAAAAGAACAGACCTATTGTGTTTTAAGCAGTTTGATTCATAAATATAATTAATTTTGTTTTTTTGTAGCTCTTAGTAAACAGCAAGCTCCATTACCCCCAAATTCAATTCAGTTGGGTACCAAATTATGGGATTCATCAACGTGTTAGCGGAACCATTATTCTTCTTCATTTCACGTTAGCGCCATCTCTTGAGTTGCAGTGCAATGACAGTACATCTTTAATTTTCTTACAACGAAGTGTCAAATATTTGTATATTTTATCTAATTATTTATAAATAATTTGAAGTGTATGTTGATGCATATTTATTATTCATATTTTAATATTATTATTATTTTCTAAAATTGAATATGAAGAAGTATGTGAAGAAGACTGTCAAATTTTATTGACTTTTTTTTTGTTTGTTTTATAGCAGTATTTTATCATGTTGTTTGGATTATACTACTAACATAAGTATAGTATATTGTACATTAATATGTTAATATAATTAATAAATGATACCAGTTGAATTTTATAAACCGTTGTCAATTTTATATATCTAAAGCAGCTTATGAAAATCTCCTAAGCCAATTCATATGAACACATGTACCCAGAAAATAATAATTACATTTTTTCTGAGCAAAACATTGCATGGGTAACACGTTGAGCGCCATGACGGTCCCTAAGGACACCAAAACTTAGCGAGTCGTACCTACTTGAAAGTGAAATATTTTTATTTTAATAATGTTTCGAGATACAGATAGCTTAAGAGTAAGTATTCAAAACCAAAATGGAAGACACTTTGCACACTTTTAAATAAAAATACTTTCAGGTCGTTATAGAGAATAACATTTTTCGTAAACCGTAAAAGATATTTAAAAAATGTGTTCTTTTTAAAAGCTCTATCCAAACATACACAATACGATATATATTCCCATCAAAAAAATTAAATTTGTCCTTGATATCCTGTACTTCCGGAAAAAATCAATACTACTATTCGATTCGTTGGATAAACTTTGGTCATCAAATTTTTTTCCCAACTTGGTCACATGTCCCGTTTTGGAAAAAAATCGTGTTTCTTCTATCTTGATACACCCTGGATATATACAGAACGATCATCAAATCTTGAAAGTTATGCAATACTTGACAGAAACATTTAGTTATCAAACTCATTACCAAGGACATGTACAAATAGGCGTACATTCTATCTTTATTACTTTATATAAATTGGTTATTAAATGAACACTATTTTTCTCTACACGCCAATGAGTTGATAACAGATATTAAGTTAGCAAAAAATATTTTCGATGTTCCTCGGTTGAGTTCGAGCAAACAAAATAATCTGATTGGTTCTTTGTTAAATTGGGATTTTCAGCTGTGAATTAGAATACAGTTTTGATATTTTTAAACTCATTGTTAACTGTTATGTAAAGGTAAAAAATAAAGATCGCTCGGTATATGCGTTCAACAGACGATATATGGACTAACCAAGTGTTCAAGTGGATACCCAGAAATGGAAAGATAGGCCCAGACACACAGCTAAGAAGATGGAGGGACGAACTACCATTTCATCTTCCATATATGGAGATCTGCCCTGGACAAGAAAAACAGGATAGCAAAAAATAGTCTAACGAAGAAGCCTTTGCCTTTTTTATTATAATTTATACGAAGGATTTTTTTTTTCAAGTTCCGTTAGGTTGGTAATGGAAATCAGTTGCCATTGATAAGAGGCGCTTGCATAATAGTGTCCAGCAATCTGTCAGTATCTCCCAACCGGTTCGGCCATTACGTGCCGTAGTTTTGATGTGAGCGTTGTTTTATCATGGCTGCTCAAATCGAAGATCCCGCCGCATGCGAGGTTCGCTCTGTGATCCGTTTTCTACAAGCTAAAGAAATGTCTACGAAGAGCAATACAAAATAAAAGGAGGCATATTGTCATCAGGCATTGTCCTTCTTTATGATAATGCACGTCGTCATACCGCAGTACAAATAAATGAACTGCCCAAGAATTTCGAATGGGAGATTCCCGCCCTACAGCCCGGGTTTGGCACCAAGCGATTTCCATTTGTTCACCAAGATGAAAGTGTGGTTGGGAAAGAAGCGATTCAGCACTAAAAAGGAGCTAAAAACCAGTGTGCAAGATTGGCTGAGAACCCAGGCGGCAACATGGTATAAGGAGGGTATATAAAAACTAGTACCTCGTTACGACAAATGCCTTAATGTTGGTGGCGACTACGGTGAGAAATAATTTAGATGTATGAAACTCTTGTGTATATAAAAACTTTTCTTATTACCCTTATTTGTTTTCGTTAACTCAACGGAACTTGAAAGAAAAATAGCTCTTGTATCAACACGCTTTAGGTAAAAATGAGTATTTAGGTACTAGCAGACCCCTTGCCAACGATGTTCAGAACCGGATTTACCATTAAGCTAAATAACCTCTAGCTTAGGGCCTCACGTTTGGAAGGATTCAATACCAAATAAAGCTACGATCTTAAATAAAATTTTAATTCAAAAAGGGCCTCCAAAAAAATTTCAGCTAAGGGCCTCATTCATCTTAACTTCGGCCCTGACGATGTTGGCAAACTGATATCGAATAAAAATCAATATAAGCAGGAATCAATTATTAAAATTTGCATGATTCTGCGTATATTAACAAAAAAAAAAAAAAAGTTTCTTGATTATACCTAGGAAATCCTAAAAAGCCGCTTAAGGTGTGTCGCTTAAAAAATAGTATCGGGCCGGACACGGTCCGCAGGCCATTATATGTTGCATAACATCAATTCAACACACAAAACATGATACAACGTTCTTCAGTCAAGACACCGATACGTACTCACTGCAGAGCCATAGAAAAAAGTTCTTTTGCTGCAGAGCTCTGGTCTAGTAAGCGAGCTGTTTATCGGAGTATGTCGTTCCCCACCCCTCAGTTCGTGAGCGACAGCATGCCGCAAGACTCGCTAGCACCCAAGAACTTAGCGTTACGGCACGACAGATAGATACTTTTTTATATATATAATAAGTTGAAATTCTTCTTGAGAGGTGAACAAAAGGTAAACAAACATTAACAACTAAAATTGATATCAGAAACATTTATATATAATATCTCATACAACAATATACAAAAGATTAAACACAAGAACTGAAATAAGTCCTTAATTTCATTCTTGCATAATATTAATACAATTTATTCGTAAAATTAAATCATCAGTACAGCAATAAATTGTTAAATGTTAACACAGCAATTGAAAATGTAACAAAATATCACAAAATGTGTAAAAATATATATAAAATATTACTAGATGTGCTAAACTTTGGTTAATGCTTAAAGAATTGTATTCAGAAAAATTAACATGAAACATGAAAATTGTAACATTTTTTTAAAAAATTTGTTGCTACATTTTTATCTACTTTCTTCTCAAAACATACTATAATACTATTTCAAACCTAAATGCAGATTGTTAGAGATACAAACAATATTAAGAAAAATGGAAGCACTTTTCATGTCATAAATATTTCATAAAATGTTACTTTGTTAAACAAAGGTACGAGTAAGAAAGTTAAAGATAGTAGTAAGCTGTAAATTCCTCGAATACTTGAGCGCACCATAGCTTACAATGATTAAGGAAAAAAAACTAATTATAAATAATAATAACTCCTTCAATAATGAGCAACTATATTCTTAAATAACCGCAATCAGTACGGGTACGAACACGTAGAAAGACTGTTCCGTCGCCTATACGACAGGCTAGAATAAATAACCCTCTTTTCAAAGGTACCCGGACACGTTGAAAGATTGTCGGCCCTTGTAGGAGTATGGTCATAACTTATAGGTAGAGCCCTGCGGGGATAAGTTTTTCTGTATCCGCATCCGAACCGCATATCCAGGATCCGCATACGATCTGTATCCGCAGCTTTTGTAAATAAAAATATTCGCACAGCAGGATTTGCTGTCAGTTTGGAAATAAATAACATGTTTCGCCTTATTTGGCATAGCGTTGTTCTAAAACATTACTGAAAATTTTTGAATTTATCTCATTACAAATTACTGGGTCCAGAAAAATGTTTTCTATCTAATATCGTACTGAGATTATATATATTAAAAAATAAGGATGCAAATTATAATTTAATCGGTTATTTCGTAAAGGCTACAACTCCAGAAAAGTAAATTTTACAGGAGAACAAAAAAAAAAACGTCTCTGGAGAAGCGGCCTTTTCAAAGTAAACAGAGAACAACACCTGCCTGGATTATATAGCAAACAGTGAAGATGAGGCATTTTCACAAGTAACAAAGCTTAAAGCATATTTTGAGTCAAATGATACTTAACTCATTTATATAAAAACAAAGAGATGTGAATAACCGATTCAATTATTCGACTCTAAACTCAATCGTTCGAGACTCACTCTAAAATATAAAATTTTAAACAGCAATATTTAAAAACTTAGTTTTTTTTTTAATATCTCACTATAAGCTGTTCACTTTTGTAAGAACACACTAGATCTGGTTATTTTGGTTACTTTTATGGTGTGTTACTGACTTTAAATGTCAATTAAAAATATTCCTTACGCTGTAAAACCGACTTTAGGTTGATAAGGTTATGATCATTATAAATAAGATATCATTTTTCATTATGACATCTGTCAAATGCATCGACATTTTAAAAAAGTGACATTTTTTAATACCAACATGACATACAGCTTCAAAGGTGCAAACTATTGAAAACAAAATTCCCTCTTAGTTTGTTCTTACAAAAGTGAACCGCTTATATTGTTTTACGGTAGCGATATTAAGAAATAATTAAACAGATTGATTTATCACGTTTATGGCCAATAAAAAGGAAACCGTAGGTAACCCTAGTTTTTAAGTTCACGCGGAGAAGCGGACATATTTTATCCGCATCCGCACGGTTTAAACAATAATTTAGCCACATCCGCCATTATTTACCAGCTTACAGGAATCTGACAGTCACTTTTTTGACATTTTGATGTTTTTTTAAATTTAATTTGTTTATATATATTTATTTTTCATTTGTATTTCATCAAAGTTATTGTTCAAATATCTGTGAAGTAGCAAATTACCGACATTTACAATTACTTATCGGTAGAATTTTTTATATTTTGTTATGAATTTGTTTTACAGGTTAAACTATTCTTTTTTTTTTTCTTTTTTCTTCGTCTTCTGTGGTCTTGACAACTTTTTCGTTAATCGGTGCTATTTTCTTTATTTGATATTCAAATATTGCCTATAGATCGATTCTATTGGCTGCTGTCAAGTAACGATTTTTTTAATTTTTTTATTATTACTCGTAATTCCACCATTGGCCGGTCACCGTGGCGTAGTGGTAAGTGTAGCGATGCACTGTCTTCTAGGCCATGGGACCTCGGGTTCGAATCCCGGTTAAGGCATGCATACTTGTGTTGTCTAAAAAATTGTACAATAAAATTTCCTGAAATAAAATGAATTTACTGAATAATAGACTTAGTAGCTAAGTCTAAAAATATTATAAAAAAGAATCCATCATTGGTCTGCAGCAGTGGTTAGTTTTATTGGATATATAACACCCTCACGCAGGTACAGGAACATGAATTCTACCAGGTCATTTTTTAATGAAGAAATTTCAATATACCGGCGCTGGTAATCTTTCTGTGTGCACTAACCGGCAGCAACAAGTGCCGAGTATGGCGCCGGAAAAAATCTTTCTTCATGTTTATACCTCAAGATTGCACCTCTATCTACAATAAACTAAGAGTATATTTGCATTTTAAAGATTTATATTGTTTAAATAAAGAAATTAGAGCAGTAGTAACCATTGTTAATTTCTCTGAATCGCCAAATATTAAAGCTTTAAAATAAAAGATTTGGCATCTTATTAACTGGGACAGTTCTGACACAAAATATAAAATGAGCTTATTAAATTCCTAAATATACTGTCTTTATATCAATTCCCATTTCATTTTTAAAAAAATGTGATTAGCAATAGTCTTATTTATGAAAAAATCACATTAAATAATTTGTGCTTACAAATAGTGTTTATTCTATAAAAAATCTAAACAATTGAGCTTAATTCAATGTAAAATGAATAGAAAAAGTTTCTCAAAATTTTGCGCTAGGCCAAGACCAGCTCTAAGCTCTGAATATGGCAATAAGTTTTTTTTATTTTTTTAAAAATAAATATAAAATAAAATAATATGGACATATCTAACATCTAGTGTCTAGAACAGTCAATAGAGAGGCTTACTTAACACACATCCAAACATTGCAACAGTAGTTATACGTTATACGTTGTGTGCATTTACAATAAATGTCGAGTGCATTTAAAGTAAATTACATAGGTTGAATTTTTTCCTCTTGCGATTTTTCTCCAATTCGGCTGGGGGTTGGTTACGGATTATGCGCACAACCTAAATTTAAGAAGAAAAAAATATATCAACAATTTATTATTAAAAAGATAGGCAAATGGTATAAGAGAGACTCTATCTAGCGGTATTTTGTTGAACTAGTCTAATAGACAATGAATCGACATCTTTCAAGACATTAAATAGACATTCCCTATTATTAGTGAAAATAAAATATAAGAAAACACAAATCAAGACATATAATTAAATTCCTTCTAGATTAGGGTGACCATTTTCTTAAGAAGGCAATGCGGGACGGAGCAAAAAAAAGGCCTCATCTCCCAAATCCAAGAGAGAAAAAAAAAAAGGTCTCACCTTCCAAATCCAAGTGAAGAGCAAAATAAAAAAGGTCTTCACCTCCCAAATCCAAGTGAAGAGCAAAAAAAAAGGTCCTCACCTCCCAAATCCAAGTGAAGACCAAAAAAAAAGGTCCTCACCTCCCAAATCCAAAATGTTAAAATGCGGGACTTTTGCGGGACGCATCTTAATGCGGGACAAAATGTTAAAATGCGGGACGAATGGTCACCCTATTCTAGATGTCAGATTATAATACGGGAAACTTTTTAAGATCGCAGCGCCATATGCGGCAAAGCTGGAACACTCGAGAGTGACATTAAACTGTTACTCGTGTATTTGTTTAGGGAAAAATTGCTAAGCGATATGACATCTGGTGGGATTTTAGGAACTACAGAAATAGACATTGTATCGCGCTTTTTTTTATAAAAAATGTTTGCATAAAAACAAGTATTAATATTGTAACAAAATTACAAAAACCACAAGTAAACATTAAAATTCACGTTGTTTATATGTAACGAATGTCTATTTTGAAGGTTCCAAGTTTGCCGAAATAGCGCTGCGATCTTAAAAAACTTCCCCTTTACATAGTGAAAATGAACACGAGTTGTATTTTTCCTGTTTTCCGAGCTTTTTTTTTTTATTTAAAGGTAATCTACGATTTACAAGATATGTAATATACTATTCAGAAGAAATTTCAAGGAAATTTTTAGTTTTTCATTATATTTTTAATTCTTTTTGTGCTTGCAATATAACAGCAAGAAAAATATGGTAAATATAATAGTAAAAATTAATATCTCTGCCTGAAAAAGTAGAAGGGCCTTTTAATATATCAACTGATGATTGAGGCAAATTTTGGGTGAGGCAAGTGCTTTTTGTCAGTCTTCTTGGAAGTAAAAAATCACTTTCCATAAAATGAAACGAGCAAACGTGCATGCATGGGCTTGGATTTTTGCCCAGTTTTAGTTTTTGGGTCCATAAAAACCTACGATCCACTTTCTCTCTGCCTCCAAATGTCGTTTCAATTGATATTTTTTTCGATTTAGGTAAATTATGGAATGTTTAAGAGGGATTCCTCATTATTCACGATTTACATTGCGGCACACAGCACTGTGGAACCCGGTTGTTCGTAAATTGAGGTGACACCACTGGAAAAGTGCGACGAAAGTTTGTGCATTGTGTCTACCTAATTTGGGGTGGAATGAATATTTTAATATAGAAAAATTTAGATTTTTACACTTTCATCTTTTCCCCTTAAATAGAAGAGTAATTGATTTATTACTTGTTAAAACTTGTTCACTGGTCCACTAATTCGTACAAAGTTAAATATCACTTTTATGTAAACAATTTTATTTGAGTAGAATATTATTCTAAATAATTTACAAGTTTTTGAAATACAAAACTAAAATAAGGGTGTAAAATCTATAAAATAATAACTAAACTTACCTCATGAAATGTAGCATCAATGTTCAATGGTGGATCTTTGGCACTTGTTTCAATGTATGGAATATTAAGTTTATGTGCGAGATCTCGTCCAGCTTCCTCCGACACTTTACGCAGATGAACGAGATCTACCTTGTTAGCAACTAACAACATAGGATAAACATCCCTAAAAAAACATTGATAAGTAAAATACATTTATAATACTATATATTAATTTCACATACCTGTCTTTAACTCTTAAAATCTGTGTATGAAAATTAACGATGTTCTCATAACTTTGTTTATCAGTAACAGAATAAACTAAAAGAAAACCATCGCCTTTTCTCATGTATTGTTCTCTCATTGCACTGAACTCCTCCTGTCCAGCAGTGTCAAGAACTAAAACAACATTAAAACATTTTATTGTCGAAGAATTGGATTGTTACGGTATGTTTGACTTACCGTCTAGTATGCACCATTCTCCGTCTACCTCTGTATGTTGTATGTAACTATCCTCGATAGTTGGATCATAGTCAGTAACGAAAAGTTTTTGAAAAAATTGGATGGTAATTGCACTTTTGCCGACACCTCCATCACCAACGACCACTAATTTAACAGTTTGTAAATTTTCGTTTGGTGGTCTTGTCATTGTTGCTCTTCTTCTACCTATTGTGTATATCAGTAATGCAGCAAAGCTGCATATATAAGAATTATCTTAAGTTTTATTCGTTTCCTAAAATGAAAAATTCAACATTAATATATAACAAAGGAATTTAATAAAATATATTTGATTTTCATGATGAATTACCCATTCCAGAATTGATTTGAAGAACTTAAAGAATAGAATACTATTATGTCACTAAATCTACACAGAAAACTACAACATTTTTATAAAATTATGACACTTGTTAACATTTAGACGTCGAAATAAATGGAGACGCCGTTTACTGAGACATCTACAGACAATAAATACAACTAACGTTTGTTGCACTCGAAAAATTTCCCGCTTCATACATTAATTTAATAATAAACAATTAATTCCTTTATTTCAACAAGTATAAGTTCAAAAATGAAACAACTATATCATCTTTTATTAGAAATTTTTCCAATATATTATTGTTTCATTTATAAATATTTATTTTGTTTATTGTTAATGTCCGGATTATTGCAACAAGGATTGATTTAATCTTTTGAATTGTTTCTATGTAATGATGTAATAGTGAATGTGATAAAGTCCATATTTCTTTGTTTGCAGATTTGTTCTACTTCTGATAAAAGGGTAGTACATACGTTCCTCTAAAGGGAGTCTAAATCTTAAATCAATATTCTCCCTGGACCAATGTTGATGTTTCGCCGCCGGACAGGCGCATTGGGAGAAATAATTTTGTTATATAACACATGCGTTATGATGTTTGCTTGTTCACAATACGGAAGTGCAGTGTTTTCCATTCATTATTTAACTTAATAAGACTACGAAATAAATAGTGTTTATTAGAAGAATAATTTAATAAAGTTCTTTTTAAAATGTAGTGTTTTGATGTTATAGTAAGCAATAGTTAGTGATGTGGAACAATGTATTTCATTGTATTCATGTGAAAATACAAATTAAATATTAGAATACAGGTAACATTTTAAATTATTTTTAAATAAATTAGAATTACATATTCAATTGTTTTAATACTTGATTTGTCTTTCATAATTTGTTTTATTCATTTGTTTCATTTAACTGCATTATACAAACTATGTTTGTGATTTTTGAAACCGGTAATAAATTCCATTGTTACAGTCCTATTATGTTTATAATGTATGTATTTAGAACAACTCTTAAAAGGACTTTTGTTGAATTTTTATGTAAATAGGGCAAGCATACACGGCATTCTGATTGTGTATAAAGTAAGAAAATATATGTTATCCTTACACACAAAACTTAAAATAATATACATTTTTCAAAAATGTATTTAATACAGTAAATTGACAAATTTACAAAAAAATTTAATCAAAAATTCTATGTAAAGTGTAATAATATAATTAAATCCTGTTTCTACTACGCGGAACTTAGGGCCAGACTCAGTAGCGTAACTATGGTCCCGTTGCGTCCACAATCACCAGGGGGGGGGGTATTGAACATCGAAAATACTTTTTTTGGGCACTTGGTCTCCTTGGACACAGTTGACAAACCTGCTAGGGGGGCCCATTATAAGCATAAAATACAATAAGTTCATAATTGTATTTATAGATACATAAACTTTTTAAATTTCTATTTTGTTTTATTGTTTATTTATATTTTAACTATCTTATCACTTGTGTATTTTGTGGGAATAATCATTTTCCTATTTCAAAAATAAATAACAATTGTAAATGTTAATATTTATTTAGCAACGAAATTCAGCAATGGAAACAGTTTAACAGACAACCGGGGACTGGTACAATACGATCAAGAAAAAAATACGTCTAGATCAGCCATGGCGAACTTTTTTCCCCAGACAGGTCAAAATTGAATTTGAAATTTTGTACATTCAAATCGCGGCTCGAATATATAATGCGTAAATAAAAATCTGGTACTTTAGGGTGTTTAAATGGTAAATATTTGTTTGCCATACATTGTAATGCCCTGCTAATCTCTTTAACTCTACCTGAGCTAGCGTCCTTGTGTTTGACGTGTATAACACAGATATATAACAGGTAATAGTTGAATTCCATCCACTATTATTATTCCACTATTATTATCATATTTGTCGATTTCCCTACCATGTTTCATAAATGCGCTTAGCAGTAGCGGCGCTAGCTCTTAAAATTGAGGGGGGGGGGGGAATGAGTAAATTTTGGGGGGGCCAGGAAATATTTTTTTATCGTTTACATATGAAAATACAAGTAATTACCTAAAAAAAAGGTCCTCACTTTTAAAATATATTTTTTTCCAAACAATTCTAGGGGGCCAGAGCAACTTTTAGCCCGCCCCCCTCCGTACCCCCCGCTAGCGCCACCACTGGCGCTTAGGATCAACCTTAATTATCTTAGAAACTCTCACTAGAATCTTCAGAACTATATAAATCATCTTTTGCACGGGTTATTTGAAATCGTAGTACGGGTCACTGTGTGACCCGCGGGTAATACATTCGGCCATATAATGTCCGGTTCACCCGCCGAGCTGGACCGCCGTAAAAGCGCCGTTTTTGTGCCGCTTACTTTGATTATGAGGATCGGCTGAGTCATGAACTTCATACAGATTGGGGCCAAAGGGTCGCTAGCGGCCCTTTTCCATTTTTTCATTTTGAAAATCAAATTTTGAAAAGTGATTTTTTGGATTCATATCACCTTGAAACCAGTGGCGAAAGGAAACCTCCGCTAGACTTGCCCTCCCATAAAAAAAATATTTAAAAAAAAAATGTAAACTAAAAAAAAAAAATTTTTTTAAATATTTAGATAAATCATCAAAATTACATCAAATTATGTTCTATACAAATTTTTGTCCAAGGCTTGCTTTACTAGTTACGAATTAATTATCATGACCATGGAAACGTTACATATAAGTATGAAAAAATTGAGACTTGGAAAAATTTTAAATAATTTACAAAAAAATTTCGAAATTTTTCGGTTTATCAAAAAACGTCTCAAATAAAAGTTATTAGTTATTGCATTTATAGTAACTTTTGTTCAATAAATTTTTTCGAAATATTTTTCTGTTGCTAAATATTCGCAAAAATATTAAAATCGACACGAGTAAACTCCCATTTCTAGTCAACCGATTTTCATAAAAAACAATAGGGTTCTTCCTATTTAATAGGAGAATTTTTTAGAACTAGAACGAACTCTTTAAGTTAAACCGTTTTTGAGTTATCGTGTATACACACAGACAGACACACACACACACACACACACACACATACGGACGGCACTTCGAAAATAGGTTTTTTGGATTCCCTGGACCATGAAACGTGGTCATCCGTCAAAATCTCGACATCGAAAATTTTCGCGATTACAATACTTGCCCCTTATATATTAAGGTCGGGCAAGTAAAAAGGACCGGTAAATATTTCAAGTAACCGGGCCGACATAATGATATTTTAAAATTAGCACATAATTGTTCATTTAATATTCAAAATAATTAAATTCAAGGTCAACCAGACGCCTTAGATCATATTGTATATTTCCATATATGTATGTTAAAAGAATTTTAGAAGTAAGCAAAAAAAAACTCTGATGTGGTAATAATATAAAAATTGATGTCAAGTGTTATCATTTTGTATGTAAAATAGACTGCGACCCAAATCAGTTAAACACCCCTGCTGTTGGATAATGATGTTTATATCAAATAATAATTCCTTTATTTGTTGATAAAAAAAAGTACCTAATTGTTAATCCATATCAAAAACTTTCACTTGATTTTTTCTTCGATAAATACATATTTATTTATATTTTTCGCGGGATATATTTTTGAAGTCTCAATATTTCTCTTACTTATGTTCAGTTCTCTAAATCAGTCGCTTGGCCACAATTTGTACCGAACGAACAGACTCCTGTGACGGAATAAGGATTTCTTGATTATACCTACGAAAACCTAAAAGTAACATGTAAATATGTATTATCTGTTAATTTCTACTAATCATAATAAAATATAGCTTATTATTATTGTAAAATACATAAGTTATTTTGCTGTACGATTATGATAAATTTGTTAAATTTTCATTTCATT
Source organism: Liopterus haemorrhoidalis (assembly GCA_963971575.1). Taxonomy (NCBI): domain Eukaryota; kingdom Metazoa; phylum Arthropoda; class Insecta; order Coleoptera; family Dytiscidae; genus Liopterus; species Liopterus haemorrhoidalis. The sequence goes on from OZ020612.1 coordinate 53,231,724, forward strand.
GGACGTTCAGAGGGGGCTTGTACCCCCCCCCTCTTAATACGCCACTGTTGTTCAGTACAATTTATATCAGTCCTTTTTGTGTGTAAAACCCAGGCCCAGGCCCGTCGCCACCTCCCTTGGCTGCGCCACTGGTTCTGGCTAACAAATTTTGTCTTCAAATCACCGAGCAGCGCCGTGTAATCTGCTGGTCCTGGGAAGGGCCCCCCCCCGTTGCTGCGCCTCTGATTATTATACAAGGTGTCTCAAAAGACATTTTATATTTATTTAGGTTACTGCGTGAACGCAACGTATCCGAGGGGCGCGGGGGTTATGTCAATCGGTAGCCTGGCTCATGGGAATATAGTCGCTATGGAGCGTTTCTCGGGAGCAGATCGCGCGTTATGCGTGCGAGAGTTTTACAAAAACGGTGATTCGGCGATTGTAGCGCGTAGAAAATTCTGCAGTATTCGAGGTTTTCGCCACTTAAATGATGCGCCAAGCATTCCTCTCATTCGACATTGGGTTAAAAAGTTTGAAGAGACTGGTACAACGCTGGATAAATCAAAATCCGGGCGACCTAGGTCATTAAGAACGGTAGAAAACGTGGAGAATGTTAATCAGTCTGTTCGTGACGACCCGAATCTTTCAATTCGGAAGCGCGCAAGTGCTTTAAATGTGCATAGATCATTATTACATCGCATTATGCATAAAGACCTAAAGCTGCACCCCTACAAAATTCAATTGGTGCAAGAATTAAAGCCCCAAGATGCCAGTCAGAGGCATAATTTCGTAAATCAGGTGATTGAGCGATTTTCAACGTTTACCAACATTTTGTTTTCGGATGAAGCTCATTTTCATCTTAATGGCCACGTAAATAAGCAGAACTGCCGCTACTGGAGTGCAACGAATCCGAAACGCAAACATCAGAAACCCCTACATTCGCCTAAAGTGACCGTATGGGCTGCGATGTCGGCGCGAGGAATTATCGGCCCTTACTTTTTTGAAGACGAAAGGGGGCGTGCAGTTACAGTGAATTCAGAGCGTTATGTGGAGATGTTAGACAACATCTTGGTACCTTGAACTGCAAAACTTTCCTGGCTATAACCAAAGAACATGGTTCCAACAGGACGGAGCAACTTCACACACGTCCAATATGTCTCTGCCACGTGTTCGTGAAATTTTCTCAGGCAAATTGATCTCCCAGAGAGGTGACATAAATTGGCCTCCACGCAGTCCAGATTTAACCCCTATGGACTTTTTCCTATGGGGTTATCTTAAATCTAAAGTTTACGCCAATAAAACGACTTCACTGGCGCATTTGAAAGAAAATATCCGTCACGAAATGGCAGCCATCCCTGAGTCCACCTGCCGAGACGTCATAAGTAATTTTACTGTTCGATTAAATGAGTGCCGAGAACGCGAGGGTCTACATTTAGACGATATTATTTTTATGAAATAAATCCCGAAAAAGTGTATTTTAATAATTAATAAACATTTTTTCTATATACGGCTTACTTTTTTTTTAATCGATCCACTAAATATAAAATTTCTTTTGAGACACCTTGTATTATTGTACTGTGAATCACAAAAAGTTCACGGACTTTATTATGAATCGTCGCGACTCGTCAAAAATATTTCGCAACACAAAATTAGATCTTTATAAATTTCTTTTACTTTTTATAAATTTCCATTATATTGTTTAAAATTGTAAAATTCTATTTCAAACTTTTACAAATAACGTAAATCCTCAAAATCCCTTGTAAAGAATTTCGTTTGATAGCGGATATCCTCTATCCAAAGTTAGAATTACGTTGGAGTTTTGATACTGCTTTAAAGTTTCATAATTTCGACCAAACTTTACCGTTTTCCTAGAAAGTTTGTGATAAACTTATTAAAGGCACATTTATATTTGAAAAGCAGTGTAGAAAATGAGGTGACTGATCACGTTATCATATACGTAAATTTTAGGAATATGTCAAGTTGGAGTAATCATTCACAATTCTGTTGAAAAAGTCTTTAAATATTCGAGGTTCATGAATGCATAAGGGAAAACTCTTATTTCCATAAAAAGAAATATTTCCCCTTCGGCAAACTGTAGCATAAAAGACGAACGCATAACAAATTCTATAGTTGCAAATCGATTCAAAATAAAAAACGGAAAAAAACCATTGTCCGCGAACAAGAAATTGGCTTTTGAAATCCTTACTTGTGATTGAAAAAAGTGGTTTCCATTATAGTGGACAGAATGGAATAGGAAAGGGGCTTTTTCAAAAGGCAAGAGCTTTTTTCAAACAACAAAATTACGTGGATTCAATCTGCAATAAACTAATACTGGTTGTAGGAAATGACAAATCTCATGCAAGCTAAACAAGATAGCGTTATAGATTTATGAACTATACTTCAGGAGAAGTTACTTGGCCGGAGACGGTTAAAAAATACGTATTGTGCAACCGAGAAAGGTGTCAAAATTAGGAGATGCCATTCGTTCGTATATTGAGAAAGAAATTTGGTTCTGTTTCACTTGCACAGAGAACTTACCTTCTCCGTGTCTAGACTGCCAGTCATATATATGAAAGCCACGTGGTCAGTGTGACGTTTCGACCGGTCCTATTGTCCCTGTATAAACAGGTACTTATTTTAAATATTGAATACTTTATGTTTGTTTTTTTTTCGACCTCATATTTGGTTACTACACGTTTCACATGATTGGACGATATCCGCAAAAAAACTATTTTAGTCTGTCCAAGATTCACACAAAAACGGCTGAATATATTTTCATTTAATTTTGTGCGATGATAGAGTAAACCCAAGATTCAAACATATGCTATATGGTATCACAAGAATTTTTATTCTAAGGGTGTCTCGGAGTTAAAATTATTTACTTTCTCCCTTATTACTGACCTAACAGTAAAATGTAACAAAAATTGTTTATAATAAAAAATGAAGTCTTTTTTGGTCAATGCATTTTTACCGACCGTCAACATATATAAGGGAGGTATTGCGATCATACCGATTTTGACATTTCGAAATTTCGACGGTACTCCACGAATTGAGGTCCCTACATAACGTTTTGACTATTTTTAGCATGATGTCTGTCGGTCTGTCTGTCCGTCCGTCTGTCTGTCCGTCCGTCCGTCTGTCTGTCTGTCTGTCTGTCCATCTGTCTGTGTACACGTGCAGAGCAAATTAGGCTGAAAGGATTTTTATGAAACTGCATATTTAAGCTTTTGACATCAATGACACGAGTTGATCAACTTTTGGTAAAAATCGGTTGACTAGAAATGGGAGTTTACTCGTGTCGATTTTAAGATTTTTGCGAATATTTAGCAACAGAAAAATATTTCGAAAAAATTTATTGAACAAAAGTTGCTATAAATGCTATAACTAATAACTTTTATTTGAGAGGTTTTTTGATAAAACGAAAAATTTCGACAAATTTTTGTAAAATTTTTAAAAAATTTTTTAAGTCTCAATTTTTTTATACTTATATGTAACGTTTTCATGGTCATGATAAATAATATCTCTGTGAGAAAATATTAGGCCAAGTTATTTCTACTCTGCTGCTAGAATGTATTTTATACAAGTACTTTACGATGACGGTCGGTCCTGTGGTGGCCACCAGTGGCGGATCAAGCCTTCGCTGGGCCCAAGACATTTGATTTACGGGCCCTAAACCTAGAGGCGTTCAAAGTGAAGAGCAAAAAAAAAAAAGGTCCTCACCTCCCAAATCCGGGCCCTTGAAAATTACGGGCCCAAGACAAATGTCTTTTTTGTCTCTGCGAAAGTCCGCCACTGGTGGCCACAGCTGATTTTTTCAATTAATTTAATTTATTGATTAATATTTTGGGAGTTACGAGGAAAAGCCTAAAACTAAACTCTTGAAATATACCCCTTATTATTGACTTAACAGGAAACATGTGTATCACAATAATTATTTATAATAAGAAATCAAATCTTTTTTTTTCAATTCATTTTTTCGATTGGATTAATGTTTGGGGAGTTAAAGCTCATGTTGACATCCTTTTTCGTTCTTATACGCCTTGCTCAGTTAATAAGTGTTCCAATTAATTAAGTTCTTAAGTGAAGCAAAAAAAGTAAAATCAAAATGCCTAATTTATGTTCTATTCTGTACCTAACATGTCAGGATAGGACAAATAGGTCAGATTTTGTCCTATCTTAAAATGGTACATAAATATTTGAAAGTTTTTTACATATTTTAAATGGATAAAATGTTTTCTGTGTTTTCACTTTAATTCTATCCTCTTCGTTTTAAATTTCTAATTCAAGGTTTAATAATTTGCAACATCCCCTTTAAGAAGTATCATTCCTTAACATTTAACTCTATTATTAAATTTTAATTTGCACTTAAATTAATCATAAATAACAAGAGAAATAATCGATAAACAATTATATTTATAAAGGCGTATATGAAATTGCTAGTTGAATGTGGAAAATCTTTCAAGAAAATGTGAGCGATTGCAAAGAACTGTATCCGCTGGAGGGCTTACTTTGACACCATATGCTCGGGATGCAATTAAAACTTTATTATTATTATTTTTATAAGACACTGAGTCATAGCCAGTACGCAAAAAAACTGCAAAATAACTTTTTTGAATGAATTATTTAGTAGGTATATACAGTGGCGGATCTACATACGGGCTAATAGGGCTTAAGCCCTGGGCCCCACATTCGCAAGGGGCCCCCAACCTCTCGGACGGATACCTATTATATTATATTATATTACTTTGGATTGGGGAGGTGAGGACCTTTTTTGCTCTTCACTTATATTTAGAAACAAAACAAAAATATTCCTTTAAAAAACAATACAAATTTACTAATATTTATAAAAAATCAACATCAAGAGAATGTGTAGGGCCTTTGGCATTTTTAAGCCCTGGGCCCCTAAAAAGCTAGATCCGCCACTGGGTATATATTATGTTTTGAATTATATTGAATTTTTGCCCCGCTCCCTTAACTTGATTTTTTAATTTCTGCCCCTCCCCATCTTTGTAATTTTTTGAGTTTCTACCCCTCCCCGTTTTTATGATTTTTTTAATTTCCTTTTAGTTTTTAACGAACAAATATTCTTTAATGATTAGCTTGCGTGCCCGTTGCAGTTAAACCATCTCTCCCTCGGCCTTTCTGCTTTCCCTCTTCTATGAACGTTAGTTTAAAAAATTATGAAATTTTAAGTCATAAAAAAGAGGCTTTAGCATGCCGAAAGATTTTCTGAACACGTTGTTGCAAACTAGACTTTTGTAGAATAATTAGGTACTACGTTTTTAGCATTTATATTTTTGTGGAATTAATTTCCATACAGTTTTAACGTTTTCGTTTTTTTAGCACATTTTTGGCTAAAATCATGTAAAAAAAACGAATGTTAAAAAACTACTTTTCGTTCCTTAATGAACGGCTTAAGAGCTTTCTGTTGATACCACACAATAAATTTTAAAAAAATTATGTTTTTTTATCGATGACATAAAAAAATCTACATTTTTCGAAAAACTATTCTGATCAAAAATTCCCGTTGAACTATTCCGTTTCCCATCAATGTTCATTATGGAGATATTATCAGATTTTTATATCAACCCCTCTGAGAGATAGGGTGGGGGACAAAAGTTTTTTGACATATTTTTGACAAAATTCCCAAAAAAAAATTCTAAAAAATAAATATGCATGTTGTTCCATGCATTAAGAGGTTTCATTTGGTATGTAACTCAAATTAAAAATAAAAAATATTTTTTTATTAAATATATAATTGTTTATATTTATCTTGGGATGTGTTTTTTTTTTTTTAAACTCATAGTATTTTTCTCATATGTGGGTTAAAAAGTTGTATAAACATTTCAAGTTTCTATGTTAAACCGTTTGACTACAATTTTAACCGTACAGACAGACACATTATTCGCGACTCCAAATAACAGTGAGATATCTGGTAGCGGCTTGGTAAATTAAACAGAAGCGTATATTTGTAGAATATTTGTAGTGTGTTGTGCTGCAGTTTATGCGAATTAAGACGTATTTTTAAATATAGTACTTAAATACAGTGCTTTTTTGCCGAAATATTGTTTGAACAGATAAATATTAAGAAAAAACTTCTGGCATATACGCTTCTCGTCGGCCATCAACTGTCGTATGCAGCGCCGCCAACGTTAGTTTGAGTCGCGAATAGACACAGTGACGTTATAAGGATTTTTTGGTGGTCATACCTACAAAACCTGAAAATGAACTGTTTTTGATATGGCTGCCAATTATTAATCAGACTATAAAATAGTTAAAATCGGTATTAAATATTATAAACTAGCTGGTGTGCCCGGTCTGTCCCTTCCTAGATTTCTCTCTCTTTCCGCTCTCTACCCTGTACATTTTTTTTCACAGAAAAACAGAATGCCGTTTCTGTTTCATTTTCGTTACTTATTTTTGGTATTTATATCGTTATTTCGTTTTTGTTTTCGTTTCGTTCTCAGTTCGTTTTCAAAATTTAATAAATTTTGAAAACGTTTTTACGAAAAAATTTAATAATTTTTGAATTAGATGGTTTTATATATCTGACTAATTTATTTTATTTTGTGACTTTTTAACCTAGGTATGTAATTATTTTAATTTGTGATTTATTGTATTATTATTTTATTTATTTATTTATTTATTTATTTATTTATTTATTTTCATTTTTAGGGTTTTGTAGGTATGACCAAAAAACCCTTATACCGTCATTTTGTCGTCTGTCTGTCTGTCTGTCTGTCTGTTCGGTAAAACTTGTAGCCAAACGGCTAAACCTAGAGAGTTGAAATTTGGCATGCTTATACAACTCTTTGACCCGCACATAGGAAAAATACTAAAACATCTAAAAAACATACCCCCCTAAAAATATAAACAAATATGTGCTCATCGAAAACAAAAATATTTTTTTTTAATTCTGAGTAGGGTATCAAATGAAAGCCCTTAGTACGTGGATTAACGATCAAATTTTTATTTTTGCAAAATAAATTATTTTGATGAGATTTTTGCCAAAATTGTGCAAAAAAAATTTTGTCCCACACCCTGTAGCCCAGATGGTTTAAACTAAAAATCTAAAAAAATTCTAAGTAATGTATATTGGTGTGAACCGAAATAGTACAACAGGAATTTTTGATCAGATTATGTTTTCGGAAAATAACGCATTTTTTGTGATTTTTGGTTCACAAAGTACAAAACTTATACCAATGTAAGACACTCACATGCAAGGCGTGCGATAGCGTAATGGGTTAGAGCACTGATGTGAAACGAAGGGTTTCGAGTTCGAGTACGGAGTGAATTTAATTTTTTCTGTTTTTTTTTTTGCATTTTTATTATGTTGAAATTATTTTGTCAAAATTCTAGTTATATTTTGACAAATGATGCATTTAATTTTTAAGAGCGTAAATTTAATCAGTCTTATTATATGATTAACAGACGATAAATTATTTTAAAAATATCGTTCATTTTGCCGTGATTACTACAAAGTAAAATTTGTCCTACACACTCAGCATACCGCCTTCACTTATTATATACCTGCGAAACCCTGAAATGTGTGAATATTCACACTTCACATAAATTTTTTTATATTACCATATATTTCACATTTAGTTGTAGTTTGATATTGATCAAATTTTGTAAAATTAATTTCATTAACTTTTTATATTGTAAAACAAACTATATCATAAATTATAGCTACATTTCTATTTTAGCTCTGATGAAGATTTCATATTAAATCGAAACGTTAAGCTAAGTTCAATGACCTCTCACATTATGTGGACGTTAAATTTTATATATCTGACTAATTTATTTTATTTTATGACTTTTTAACCTAGCTCTGATGAAGATTTCATATTAAATCGAAACGTTAGCGAAGTTAAAATATTGTTTTAATTTTAATTTCTGACCAGTCCGAATCCCATTACTTCCTCATCATATTAATAAATGTTCTAATAACATACATCATAATCAAAATAACACTGTCTATTTATTAAGTGAATTTGGTTTGTTCAAATATATACATTTGTGATATACAAACATAAAGCTTTGATTTACTGATATGTCATATTCTATTACAGAATGTGGAGCACCGTGACGCCAGCAGACAGTGAAGACGCTGCTCCATCAGCGCGAAGTAAACACAGTGCCACGCTCTGGGCCGGAAGTGTATATCTTCTAGGCGGAAGAAACGGAAATGTTCCTCTCAAAGATTTTTGGAAATACAATCTAGGTATTTACAAGTTTCATCAGTGAAAAAAACAGGGTTGCCACCTTTTTTATCAGAAACAAAAAAATCTATTAAGATATACCAATCACAAGAGAACACAAAAAATACTTTTAGTTTCCAAAATTAATGTTTTCTAAATGAGACATTAAATTGGTTAAATATTTTCGACATATTTATTACCTTTTTTGTGTTGGTTTTAATGAAAGGCAAATTAATAGCACTCATAAATCCGAATTAAGCATAAATCTAATTTGTTCCTTTTTCGGTGTTTTCACAATCACTTTTCACTGTTGACTAATCACTACAATATTTGATGTAAACTTTATCATAGTGTTTATTTATTATCTGTTATCTACATAATCAAAAAATCCGAAATTAAATTAATTATTATTATACATACAAAATTTAATTACACATTTTGGTGGTAGCAGAGCCGCAGTAAGGGGGGCGGCGGAGGGGGCGACGGCCCTGGGCGCACTAAGGAAAAGGGCGCTGATGGGCTTGATCAAGGGGCGCCATTGCGAAGACGAGGACTTTTTTTTTTGCTCGTCACTTGGATTTTTGGAGGTGAGGACCTTTTTTTTTGCTCATCACCTAAATTTTGAGAGGTGAGAACTAGATATGGGTCGTTCATGAACGAACCGGCTCACTGAGCCGGCTCAGTACACTGACCGAAGTGACACGGTTCACCAAATTGAAATGATCCGGCTCACGGCTCATTGTATAGTTTCAAGTTTCAAGAATACGATAGGTCGGGCGATTGTGAACAGTGACCGGAGTGATCCGGATCTGGGTCGATGTCATGTTGAACTTCGCGAGAACTTGGCTTGTAATGTATTATCATAAAGTGTATTTTGTCATCAATTTGTAGGGCAGTTTATTGGAAACTAATCGGCTTAGTCTGTATTTTCTTACAACCATACTATATAAAAATATTAAAAATATTGCCCAAATCCCAGATGTCCGATTTATAAGGGCAATAAACATCGCCATAAACTTAACACATCTGGTTTAAAATACAGTAGCTACATAAAGTGAATTGTTTGTTTCAAAAATGTTAGATAAGAGTCGGGGCTAAGCGACGTTCTACCTACGACCGAACGACCGGCAACTGACTGACCTGTGTCTCGGGATCATGTTTAAAAGAACCGGCTCTAAGCAAGAGTCGGTTCTAAGCGACGTTCTACCTACGACCGAACGACCGACCGACCTGTGTCTCGGGATCATGTTTACAAGAACCGGCTCTAAGCGACGTTCTACCTACGACCGAACGACCGACCGACCTGTGTCTCGGGATCATGTTTACAGTTCATATATTGCAAGAACCGGCTCTAAGCAAGAGCCGGCTGTAAACGACGTTCTACCTACGACCGAACGACCGACCGACCTGTGTCTCGGGATCATATTTACAGTTCATATATTGCAAGAACCGGCTCTAAGCAAGAACCGGCTCTAAGCGACTTTCTACCTACGAACTAACGACCGTCCTGTGTTTTGGAAACATGTTTACTTAACCGGATCACTGAGCCGGATCAATGAACCGGCTCAACAAACTGAACGACCTCCACTGATCCGGTTCCGCAAACTGAGCCGAAATTCCCATCTCTAGTGAGAACCTTGTTTTTATTTGCCAAGGGCCCCAAAACACGATCTGCCCCTAGCGCAAGTTTTCCTTACTGCGGCTCTGGGTGGTAGGAGGGAGAACAAAATCAAACAGTACTGCTCTTTCATATTCGCGACTATTCGCGACTGCAAATAACAGTGAGATGCCTGGTGGTGACTGGCTAAATTAAACAGAAGCGTATATTTGGATAATATTTGTAGCGTGTTGTGCTACAGTTTATGTGAATTAAGAAGTATTTTAAAATATAGTGACTTAAATACAATGCTTTTTTGCCGAAATATTGTTTGAACAGATAAATATTAAGAAAAAACTTCTGACATATACGCTTCTCGGCCGCCATTAGCTGTTGTATGCAGCGCCGCCAACGTTAGTTTCAGTCGCGAATAATTACCGAAACGGCGCCACTATCGCCTTGTGAACTTTTGACACGAAAAAGGATAGTCATCTGTCAACGTATATAAAGAGTATTGGTTTATAATCAATTTTTGGTCTAATTTACGTTTTCTTGCTGTATACAGTATATTTAAATTATAACCGAGTATTAAAAAAGTGTATGAATATATGTGAATCCATTTTATGATAAAATTTGCTGCTTGTAAATGAATATTTTCAGAGGTTATGATGTTGGTGCCGGCTTATACTCACAGAGAAAATAAAATGTTATACTTTGAACTTAAAACATTTATTTGAATACTTAATATCTACACATATCTCAAGAAATTTTATAGAAAGAGAACTTGTAATTTATTCTACACAAGAAAACTGTCAAATATTTGCAAACTAACACAGTTATGGAACACTCCCATGAAATAACAAGGGGTTTTAATTATATTAACAATAATTTACACAACATTAAACGATTTTCTTGCATTTTCTTGAAAATTCAACGTTAAAAACTTGTTTAAAATCATCTGAACAGTATAAATTCCCTTCAATAGAAACAAAATTTTAGAATCACTGATAATTTTTCAATCTAATATTCGAAGATGTTCTTCCTGTGATTGACTACCATACACACAACAAGGAGTATTTAATCTTTTTTTCTTAAATTTATCACTTTTTTCGCTGTAAAAATGGAGTGAGAATGGACAGAAACAATAAAACACATGGTGAATTATACGTAAACAATGACAGTAACCTTTTTCGAAGTGTTCGCTTTTTTGCCGCTAGAGGGATACGCGTTAAGTTGAGTCACCAATATTTAAAAATACGACAGGCGCACATTCCGCAAAAAATCTGAATAAAGCTAAGGTTACAGTGGATGCGTATTCTGACGAAAAATACTTCTGACGAACTCATACATGCGTGTTATGACGAAGAGGTTGAAAAATCTCGGACTAGCATCATAAAATATTATTAACAAGAAATTAATTTACATTCGAAAATAGCTTCAAAATACTACGCTTCTACGGCTGTCTCTGCCAGCGCCTTTTTCATTTCTAGAAACATATTTTGTAGGCACTTTGTGGAACTGCTTTTAAACCAGATTTCTGATTATTTTCGATATCTTCAATCGCTTGAAAACGGCGTATTTGTTTTATCATGCTTAATGAAATTTCTACCATCTTTAAAACGCCCGAACCACTTAAAACACGTACAGTTCAACAAATATTTCGTGACAGGGTGTGAAGACTGCGCGTGTAATTAGTAGTGGAAATTCTTCATCGTCATCATTGGCGCGCCAGCCCAAGTTGAGCCTAGTCCTCCTGTTTCCAGGTTTCATGACCATGTTTTCAATCTGTGTACATTCAGGAGTAATATGGTCAGTATTACGTCCATTTTTTAGCGTACACAGAAAGGCACCTACAGTTTATAGCCGGTTGCGAACGGCTATGCAGAACCTATAATTTGTATCAATATTTTTACACAAATTATTTGACATAAGCAGGAATTGAGTTCACGTTCATGCCCTTGCTTAGCGGACAAATAGCAGGTACAATGGATTTAACGTTTGCAGCTACAGGCTTGCTCTGTGGAAATACTTAGTGATAACGAATTACATTCTTACTTAGACATAAATCTAAAGTCAAGTGTTTAAACACATATTATTGTACCATGAGTTGGAAAAGAAGCTACATAATGGTTGGCTATGGAAAATAAAAGTAATGTCAACAGCAAGCTTTGGAATTAATTAACTGTCATCACTGTTGTTGTTGTTATAAGTTATTTATTGTTATATAAAGCTTGCAGTAGACATTATTTTATTTTTCCATAGGCAACCATTAAGTAATTTCTTTTTGAACTCATAGTGTATGTATTTAGCACTCTTTACCACATTTTAGATTAATAAATTAAAGCTCTTAATACTTAGATTAATGGACGATAAAGATTATCAATAGTTTCTTGATTTTGATAAAATTACGATAAATAATGTACCATACTATATTCCTACGAAAGCCTCACGTAAAATCTTGTTTAAAGTATGTTTTTTTTTGTGCGCGAGTATAATACGCACCTCCATTTTTGCGGATTAAAATGTATAAAAAAAAGTGTGTATTATATTAAGATTTTACGGTAAATGTGTAAAAAGGCACACCATAATATTTTTTTTGCCAATAACAATATTTATAGTGTCATTTTGAGATCCTTACATGTAAGTGCGCACCCCAGGGGGGGGGGGAGTGTATTCTGATTAAACCGAAACCAGAATTGACACAACAAAACGCACCCATTGTCGCCTCTGTTTTTCTTAAATCTTCAGTTGGTGGACTAGGTAGTAAATAGCTATGGATCAACGAAGGTTCACGAAACACAAGTTGAGAAATACTGATTTAAAAAATTAGAAAAATTCAATATTTGACTGATAAATGACCTTGTTTTTCCTAATATTAATATTCCGATAATCTTGAAATCACGAAATTAATCTAAATGATTTTCCACTCTGTTTTAATATTTACTACGATTTCGATAATAAATTAGGTTTCCATAGTTTTACAAATAACCAGATATTGCAAGCGTGGTGTGATACAAATGTTATAAATCTCGTTCTGTCTAAAGGGATATTGGCTTTTCGTGTCCAGAATTAACTATTATCGATTTGTGCGTATTGTAGGGGTACTCCTCCTGTCAAAAAGCCCAAATCGACGATAATATTATTCCCCAATGTACCGTAATAAAATGTTATAGAATTACCTATCAAATACGATATAAAATTTAATGAATCTTATAAAACCCAATATCTTTTTAAAAATAAAATTGTTAAAGGAGATGGCTTATAAAAATGGTTTTTTTCAATTAAGCATAGACTTCAAACTTGTTTCACGCCAATCACATTACTTTCATATAGTATCGGAGGTCAGAATGCAAAGAAATTACCCTGTGCGTCGCTTAGATATTGCGAATCTATTATTATTATTATGGGGTTTGTCAGAACTTGACAACCGTCCACTAACCTCACACTTTAGATTCGAAGAGAACCGTCATACACAGAGGTCAGTGAAAATTTGTACACACGACTGTATCCCAAACCCTGGCGATATACACTCAAACAACAGGTTCAATTACGACATATAATATTTGGTGGAGCCAAATGAACAGTACACTCTACACACATGAAATCAGTTCTCAGCTGCCATGCTAGGTCATGCTAGTGTAGATATTAAGTTCATTTCCTAATTGAAATCAGTAAGATAAGTAGGTGTATTTCCTAAAGGACGTAAAATTGAAGAAATTATTAAACGTTCATATAAATTTAATTTGTAAGCGTGAGAATGTTAACTGAAATTTTGTTCATAAATTAAATTTGCATGGAATGAGAAAAAAAAAATAATAATCACATATATCTTATCAGTAATTTTTTATTAGTGATCAAAAATGATCGTGACACGAATTCCACTTCAATTAGGGCTAAAATTTGGAACATCCTCTTAACAAGAACATAGTTGCGTATCTATAAGAATAACATTAGTCTTATAGATACGCAGCTCATGCGTTAGCACATATGGCTAACAAAATACATACGTTATTTATAGAGCCCTGCAAATCCGCGGGTATCCGCAACTTTTCTGCGGATGCGGATAAATTATAATTTAAACCATGCGGATGCGGATCGGCTGCGAATTAAATGTCATATCCGCTTATTCGCAATATCCGCGTGAACATTAAATCTTCGGTTACTTTCGGAGAAACAAGCAATTGTGTTCTGACTACGCAGTCCTCGGTTATTTTCGGTTGTCTGTATATAATGGGTGTTTTTTTTAGAGGTATAGAACTTTAAATTGCAATAAAACAACGATGGATTATTCGATTGACATGAATTTTTTTTTATTCGAAAGATAATCTTGTGGCATTACATTTTAAATATGATTTCTGGCATATGACCGCCACGGCTGGCTCGGATGTAGTCCAATCTGGACGTCCAATTTTCGATGACTTTTTCCAACATTTGTGGCCGTATATCGGCAATAACACGGCGAATGTTGTCTTCCAAATGGTCAAGCGTTTGTGGCTTATCCGCATAGACCAATGACTTTACATAGCCCCACAGAAAGTAGTCCAGCGGTGTTAAATCACAAGATCTTGGAGGCCAATTCACAGGTCCAAAACGTGAAATTAGGCGGTCACCAAACGTGTCTTTCAATAAATCGATTGTGGCACGAGCTGTGTGACATGTTGCGCCGTCTTGTTGGTATAATTTAATGTAATGCCACAAGATTATCTTTCGAATAAAAAAAAATTCATGTCAATCGAATAATCCATCGTTGTTTTATTGCAATTTAAAGTTCTATACCTCTAAAAAAACACCCGTTACATGATATTTTGTAGCATTCAATCTCACTTTATGTTATTTTTATTAAGACAATTGTCCATGATCAAGACTTAGTTGAGACAATCAACTTAACTTTCTTTTTATTATTGAATATATTATAGAAAATAATATTTTGGACAAAAGTTTCCTGGTACACTTTCGACGTAATTCTTCCTACATCTGCTCTAATTCTGGCTTTTAAATCTGATAAAGGTTTTTTTTTTACATAAAACTGATTAGTAAGTTTTATTTAAATACCAAAATTTACCTACATAATTTTTTCTCGAAAATTTTATTATGTAACCTGCCAATTTTTTTATACTACCCGTAAGTAAAAAGTTTTGCAGATCCCAAAAATTTGAAAAATAACACATGTTGCTATTTGAAAAAGTTGCAACGCCTAACTAATGCGCGAAATGGCGTAAGATAATTACTTGATCCTAAAAATATGAAGCACCTTCTATCAAGTAACTTTTCTGATTTTTTTTTTAAATTCAATATTAAAAAAAGCAGCGCGCCACTTACTCCCTACGAAAAAGAACGCTTAGGCCCCCCAAAATTGTTATCTCTCTCTAGATTTAAATAAGTTATTAGCGCATCTAGGCCTTAAAACTTTTGGGGTCCCTTAGGTTAGGTTAGTAATAAATAAGCTGGTAAATCCAAAAATTTTCAGTAACGTTTTAGAGCAGAGATTACCTAAACAGGCGAAATATGTTAGTTCTTTCCAAACTGACAGCAAAAGCTGTAGTGCGGATATTTTTGCGGATGCGGATCGGATGCGGATTTGTTATTTACAAAAGCTGCGAATGCGGATTATGGATGTGCGGATGCGGATCGGATGCGGATACAGAAAAGCTTATCCGCGCAGGGCTCTAGTTATTTAATACAAATTTATTTCGTAGAATAGTGTTTTACCTTGAATTTAGTGGGCTTTTTGTGACGTCACGGTCATTTTTGAAGAGCCTGTATAATACTGATTAACATGAACTGTTTATTTGGTAAAAATGTGGTATTTTAATTTCTCAGTGTTTTTACCGACCGCCAACATATATAAGGGAGGTATTGTGATCATACCGATTTTGACATTTCGAGATTTCGATGGATCTCCACGAATTGAGGTCCCTACATAACGTTTTGACTATTTTTAGCATGATGTCTGTCGGTCTGTCTGTCCGTCTGTCCGTCTGTCTGTCTGTCCGTCTGTCTGCCCGTCTGTCTGTGTACACGTGCAGAGCAAATTCGGCTGAAAGGATTTTTATGAAACTTCATATTTAAGCTTCTGCCATCAATGGCACGAGTTGATCAACTTTTGGTTAAAATCGGTTGACTAAAAATGGGAGTTTACTCGTGTCGATTTTTAAGATTTTTGTGCATATTTCACAATAGAAAAATATTTCGAAAAAAATTATTGAACAAAAGTTGCTATAAAAGCAATAATTAATAACTTTTATTTGAGACGTTTTTTGATAAAACGAAAAATTTCGAATACTTTTTGTAAAATTTTTCGAAAGTCTCAATTTTTTCATACTTATATGTAACGTTTCCATGGTCATGATAAATAATATCACTGTTGGAAAATATTAGGCCAAGTTATTTCTACTCTGCTGCTAGAATGTATTTTATATAAGTACTTTACGATGGTGGTCGGTCCTGTGGTGGCCACAGCTGATTTTTTCAAAAGTATGTAGCTGTATCTAAATACAAACATTTTTGGAATGTATCTGTATCTAGATATTTTTTATAATTCTGTATCTGTATCTGCATCTAGATACAATTTTTCTTAGGTATCTGTAACTGTCTCTAGATATTTTTTTAAATGTATCTATTACAACACTGATTATATTATACTTTTCTGTAATCGACCTTAAATATATTAAAATTCTTCACAACTAAAATAGAACTTAAAAATAAGATCACGAACCTTATAAATTCCGAAATTTATCCTTGTAAATTCACTTTCATTTGTTTAAAACATACAAACTTAATAAATCCACCTATAAAGGGGAAACACAATTCGTTCTGATTACCCAGTGAAGGAAGTCCATTTATCAATCTGTTACGGTATGCGATAAACAATGGAAAACACAAAACACGCGATTTCCTGGTTTGCCATTCAATTTCTTTCTGTTCGATATCCTCATTAATAATTCTCTTTAAAATTCAAAATTACACATCCTTTAAATCCTACAATTAGGAGTAAAACGATGATAATGCCTTTATTTATGACAGCTTGTCGTATTTTTGACATTTTAGTTGATGATGACAATAATCAGAGCAACATTTTTTCCAGATCGTTTGACCTGGATTACTTTCCCCTAAATGTCCTTTAACATTTCAGGCAGATAGAACTCGTGAAGGGTGACAAATCAGGGCTGTAGGAATGATGGAGAACTATGACTCCATAGTTCACTCGGTGCTATATTGCTACTTTGTAACTCGTAATCATCAAATTAAGATTGCTTTACGAAAGATTTCTTTGAAAAACAAGACGATTTTTAAATCATTTTATTTATTCAATAATGCAACGATTGTACGGTAGAAATTGTGGATAAACGGCTGGACTTAGAGAGTTGAAATTTGGCATGCCTATACAAGTCCTTCAAGGAACCTCCTTGACCCACATCTAGGAAAAATACTGAGACTGCAAAAACACATAAAGTTTGATATTTTTCTTTTGAACCATGACAGCTGACTGAACGAACTTAAGGGCGTATTACACTAGAACGCTATACAAGTTTTACTTTTGTAGTTTTTTTTTTTTAGGATTCACTTCTTTAGGTTTTGACTTATCACACTCTGTTTGAATATTATTTAAGACTTGGGAAATTTTTTGTTTGCGCATGCGTACATCGTGTTATTATGACAGTTGACAGTTTTACTTTGAAAAGTTTATTTGTGAGGTTTCACTAAATTAATTAGTTGTTCTTCCAAAATCATTTTTTACCGACCACCAACATATATAAGGGAGGTATTGTGATCATACCGATTTTGACATTTCGAGATTTCGATGGATCTCCATGAATTGAGGTCCCTACATAATGTTTTGACTATTTTTAGCATGATGTCTGTCTGTCTGTCTGTCTGTCTGTCTGTCTGTCTGTCTGTCTGTCCGTCTATCTGTCTGTCCGTCTGTCTGTCCATCTGTCTGTCCGTCTATCTGTCTGTCTGTCTCTCTGTTCGTCCGTCTGTCTGTGTACACGTTCAAATTCACGTGGCAAATTCGGCTAAAAGGATTTTTATGAAACTTCATATTTAAACTTTTGATATCAATGGCACGAGTTGATCAACTTTTGGGAAAAATTGGTTGACTAGAAATGGGAGTTTACTCGTCTCGATTTTAAGATTTTTGCGAATATTTCAAAACAGAAAAACATTTCGAAAAAAATTATTTAACAAAAGTTGCTATAAAAGCAATAACTAACAACCTTTATTTGGATAAAGCCACCAATTTTATTATTATAAATAATGTGATACGTAAAGTTCAGGGCCATTGGGCCCACTGAGGACTCTCTTGCAGAGCCGCAGTAAGGAAAACTTGCGCTAGGGGCAAAACTGCGTTTTGGCGCCCTTGGCAAATAAATGTAAGTGATAAGCAAAAACAAGATTCTCATCTCCCAAAATCTAGATGATGAGCAAAAAAAAGGTCCTCATTTCCTAAATTCCAGGTGATGAGCAAAAAAAAAGGTTCTCACCTCGCAAATTTCCAAGTGATGAGCAAAAAAAGGTCCACACCTCGCAAATTCCAAGTGAAGAGCAAAAAAAAGGTCCTCACCTCCCAAAATCCAAGTGAAGAGCAAAAAAAAAAGCTCCTCACTTTCGCAATGTGGCGCCCTTTTCCGTGGTGCGCTAGGGGCCATCGCCCCCCCCCCTTACTGCGGCTCTGCTCTCTTGGTCCCTTAATCCCGTGAATTTGTTTCATGAATAATTACTTTCAATTAACTACCCTCTATTTGTTGTTTGCAGCGGAAGGTAAATGGCATCAACTAAAACCAAATGGTGATCGTCCACCATGCCTTCAGGAACACTCTGCTGTGGCGTATAAAGAGTGTATCTACGTGTTTGGTGGTGAGCTCGGCTTTTCCGGTGGGACTGAAACCCCACTTTGGGTTTACGATATACGTGCGGATTCTTGGAGAAAGATTCGTTCGAAAAAAGGTGAGTAAATATTTAATAGTGTATGAATTTTTAAAACAGGAAAGTTTTACGGTGTTTTAAAATTGCTTACAAAATGATGAATGAGTTTTACTAACTTACAGGTTAGCGTCATTTGTTTTGTTTATTAGTTTTTAAAAGTTTAATAAGTATATAGCCATGCATAGCTTAACAACGGGGATGCGCTCTGAGAAAAATACGTCGATAGATGATATCTTTAGATTAGATCAGAGCAGTGGCGCACCCAGAAATTTTTGTTGAGGGGGGCCCGGAAGAAAAAATTATTTAAATTAAGAAAATATAAAGTGATGACCTAAAAAAAAGGTCCTCACTTCTAAAATACAAGTGAAGACCTAAAAAATTGATGTGAAGGGTGAATTTTCACACATTTCAAGGTTTCGCAGGTATATAATAAATGAAGGCGGTATGCTGAGTGTGTAGGACAAATTTTACTTTGTACTAATCACGGCAAAATGAACGATATTTTTAAAATAATTTATCGTCTGTTAATCATATAATAAGACTGGTTATTAAATTTACGCTCTTAAAAATTAAATACAATATTTGTCAAAATATAACTAGAATTTTGACAAAATAATTTCAACATAATAAAAACGCAGAAAAAATAAAATTCACTCCGTACTCGAACTCGAAACCCTTCGTTTTCCAGCTCATTTTAGCAATGCTCTAACCCAGCGGTTCCCAAACTTTTTTGACCGCGACCCGGTACGAAGTTTTAACATTTTTCGCGACTCACCTTATAAAAAAAAACATTTATTTACAAAACAAATTTTATTTTAAAGCAGTAGCTTTATAGTAATAAAGAGTAATAAATAGTAATAAAGAGTATAGTATAGTAATAAAGAATATAGTATAGTAATAAAGAGCACAAATACAAATATTCTAGTGATTAACTGACGAAAAAAAAATAATATGTACAAAAAAATCTTTTTTGTGTTTTTACAATTTGTTTCGCGACCCGGACGGAAACGCTGCTCTAACCCATTACGCCATCGCACGCTTTGCATATGAGTGTCTTACATTGGTATAACTTTTGTACTTTGTGAACCAAAAACCACAAAAAATGTGTTATTTTCCGAAAACATAATCTGATCAAAAATTTCTGTTGTACTATTTCGCTTCACACCAATATACATTACTTAGAATTTTTTTAGATTTTTAGTTTAAACCATCTGGGCTACAGGGTGTGGGACAAAATTTTTTTTGCACAATTTTGGCAAAAATCGCATCAAAATAATTTATTTTGCAAAAATAAAAATTTGATCGTTAATCCACGTACTAAGGGCTTTCATTTGATACCCTAATCAGAATTTAAAAAAAATATTTTTGTTTTCGATGAGCACATATTTGTTTATATTTTTAGGGGGGTATGTTTTTTAGATGTTTTAGTATTTTTCCTATGTGCGGGTCAAAGAGTTGTATAAGCATGCCAAATTTCAACTCTCTAGGTTTAGCCGTTTGGCTACAATTTTTACCGAACAGACAGACAGACAGACAAACAGACAGACAGACAGACGACAAAATGACGGTATCAGGGTTTTTTGGTCATACCTACAAAACCCTAAAAAAAGATCCTCATCTCTATTTTAAAATTTTTCTGGTGTGTTTGTGTGTTTTTATTTTTATTTCCTTCCTTCTTAGGGGGGAGGGCGGTCCCCTTCACTGGGTGCGCCACTGGATCAGAGGTTCTCAAACTTTTTTATTCGCCTACCACTGTCGAACGATTGCTATCAGCTAATCGTTCGACATAGCTAATCATGAATAAAAAATAACCATTAGTTTCTTTGCGCGTATAGTTGCGTTTATAGATTCACACGCTTGGCGATGGAAAACGTGAAACTGCTCAATACTTTTACAAAGTTAAATTCCATTAATGAGGTACTGAAATGCACAATAAACTTGTTGACTTAACCCCAAAATTCTACCCTCAATGTAATCTAATTACAATTTCGCAACCGTGTCATATTTTAACTATTTTTTTGTAGGTGTTATGGTGCCTCGTGGTAGAAGGGGTCATACCGCCCTCGTACATAAAGGAAACATGTTGATATACGGCGGTTATCAAGACCTGAAGGGGAGTAGCAGTGAGCTCTGGGCATTTCATTTCGGTAAGTGTTTGTAGGTTATATATTGTTCAAGTTTAAAAGAAAATATGTCAGAACTTGAGAACGATACGATAGTGGTAAGGGCGAGAACAGGTTCGTGTCAAGATATAATAGAAATATGGGCCTGGAAATACAATGAAGAACATTGGGAATTGTTGTCACACATATTGATTCTAGAATGCCTTTGTTGTATTGGAAGATATGAAATAAATGGTACAGATGAAAAGATGTTACATTTCATAAACCAGTGAGTTGAATGTGTTGTAATTCACATTTGATATTACACTTGAGGATTAGAGTGGCCAAGCCTTTTCAAAATAATTATTTACGTATAGATACAGCGACCATATTAAAAAATAAATTAAGGGAAATTTGGGGAAGGTTCATGAAATTAGAAAAACAGATTATGTATTTATCTCTCTATATATAAAACAGGAAAATTGTTTCTTTGTTTGTTTGTTCGCTATACATTCCTAGGCCGTTTAACCGATTTAGGCTAAATTATGCTCAGTTACTTCTTAAGCCTGGAACAGAATGCACAGCGCGCTACAGCGTCAGCGCGGCGTCATTTGCGACAGCGTTGCGTAGCGCCGTTGAGAATTTTCGCCTGCACACAATGCAATAATTTTTAACGCCGTCAAGTGTCACTTGACAACCTATATCTGTGTTTATACGTGCGCTTTCTTTTATTAAAAGTATAATGGATGATGAAGACTTGTGTGTGATGTTATTTATGTTGTATGCAAGTTATTTATACATACAAACATTTTACCATTCAGTAAAAGCTGAGGTTAGGTGTTCTGCGTCAACGTTCAACGGCGTCAAAAGTTGGAAGTTGACGAACATTCAGTATCACCGGCGGTCGAACGGCGGAGGACGTTGTTCATTCTGTGCACTTGCGTACGACAGCTTGGGTTTAACTTTCTCCTGACAGATGGTGCCGTACGTACGCCGTTAACGCGTCGTAGAACTCGGTGCATTCTGTTTCCCACTTTAGGACCCTGCGGAACTAACGGCGCAAAAAAATAATCGGTGTTTAAATGATGTACGTGTTTTTAAGGTCTACGGACGGAATTAAGTACGGAAAACATCTTGCGTGCGGAACATTAAAATCGTTACGACGGCTAAACTGTAAGAGATATATCGAAAATATATATAACAGACTTTTAAGGTGTAATATTACTACAAAAAAGTCCGCGAGAGCATATATCGCAGGTCAATAGATAACTCACAATTATTTTTATCAAGCCCTTTGACCCATGTACCTATCGTTTATGGATCAGAAGTAATCACAGAACATCCGAGTGAATAAATCAATGGGTGCGTTTTGTTGGTGGCTGGTTAGAAGTACTAGAATTGATGCGCAAGAAAACGACAATTTTGATCGTGAAGTAAACATGGAATGACATTTACATTTTAGTCCTATGGTTGTAGAACAAATAGCGAACATATTTCACCTAAATGAATAATCTAAATAATAAATTCAGAATAAGAAAACTTTATATTTGAAGCAAATATTCTACAACGTAATGTTTTAGAACGAATAATTGAATTGTAAAAACATTTTAAGTTTAGATTTAACAATACTATATTAAAATCATATAGGTATATATTTATTTTAGGACACAAAATGAGAAAATAGCTAAAAGTAAAAATAATTTTGAAGCAGTAATACCAAGATTTAATTCTAATACATTTAAAAACCAAATGAAAACAACTGCTTTAAAATACATATTACTTTTCATCCCCACCACACTTATTCATTCCAGTCGTTCGACCTCGAGTCATCGAATGAGTAGAATGAATAGAACGAGAATATTGTCGCAACAAAACGCGTATTCTGATTAAACCGAAACCAGAATTGGCACAACAAAACACACCCATTCTGATGCATGCATTGGTAGACGCTATACGGCGGGTTAACAATACTGCTGGTTCAAAAATTCAAGTTGTGCTTAGTTGAAGTCAATTTTAAATTGTATTTTGATTATTTGGTATTTGTATATTATCGTATTGATTATATTAAATACTAAAGTCGAAAATTTCCTTCAATATTGTGTTTTATTACACTAGATCTGTTTTAACATTTCTCAAATTTGTTTTTGACATACGCAATAGAATTGCCGACTAAGCAACAATGAAACCGTTAATTATATATATATATATATATATATATATATATATATATATATATATATATATATATATATATATATATATATATATAATTAACTATATTAATTAATTATATATATAAAAGCCCAAATTTCTTTCTTAACGTAACGCTAAGTTCCTAGGTGCTAGCGTGCTTGCGGCAAGCGGATGGTCACGAACTAAGTGGTAGGGACGGGAACGCCTCGACAAAGAAGCTGTCTTGCCAGAGCTTTCAAGTCAGTATGTACGGTTACTTGACGAAAGGATGTTGTGTAAATTGATGTTATGCCCCCGGACTGTGTCCGGTCCCATACTAATTTTTAAACGACACGAATTGAGCGGCTTTTTAGGATTTCCTAAGTATAATCCGAAACAGCTATACCACTGATGTCCAGCATATGGTCTGCAGGCCTTATCCGGCCCGATACTAATTTTTAAACGACACGCATTAAGCAGCTTTTTAGGATTTCCTAGGTATAATCAAGAAACGTTTTTGTTTTGTTAATATACGCAGAATCATGCAAATTTTAATAATTGATTCCTGTTTATATTGATTTTTATTCGTTACCAGTTTGCCAATGTTGTTGGCAAGGGGTCTGCTAGTAGTAAAAATATTGTTACTGCCGAATATGTGATCTTTACACGTTACACGTACCAATTGATGAGAGATCGTACATTGTTAAAACCCTACATACAATTATTTTGATAAATTAAAATTCTCAAATTAAATAACTAAAATCGAAGGTAACGTATGTTGGTATTTAACACATAATTTAATTTATTTAACACATTGAATTTAATAATTTGAATTGTTCGCTTGTGCAATCATTTATTTTTCCGAATTAAAATATTTTTGAGAAATTATTATTTTTCTCCCGAGCATCGCAGGCGTATGTCTGCTAGTTAATTTAAAAATAAAATTAAGATACATTTATATCAAAATGGAAAAAACTCAAAAAGTAATAGACTCTAATCGTTTTTTTTTTTTTCGATAAAGGATATGTAAAATTGTACAGAAACATGCTGAATTAAATTCTAAACTTTTTATTTAATAAATAACAGAAATGCTTAATCAGTTCCCAAAAACAGCCTGTATGTTCCAAGTTCAGTCGTGGTTTTGAATAGTGAGTACTTCAATGTTTCATTTCATGCCACAGAGCACTCATATCACGTAAATGTCAAGTACATGTTACGTATTTATGATTTAACTTTTTTTTAATAATTAGTTCAGCATGAAATACAGTTTTGTTTGAAGTGCTTTGCTTGTTTAAAAATGGAAAATTAAAAGTTTATTTAATTTTCAACTTTAAAGTTCTAGTTAGTTAAAACAAAATTCAATATTAAATTTTAACGAATTGGAAAAAAAATTGATGTGAAGTGTGAATATTCACACATTTCAGGGTTTTGCAGGTATATAATAAGTGAAGGCGGTATGCTGAGTGTGTAGGACAAATTTTACTTTATAGTAATCACGGCAAAATGAACGATATTTTTAAAATAATTTATCGTCTGTTAATCGTATAATAAGACCGGTTATTAAATTTACGCTCTTAAAAATTAAATACAACATTTGTCAAAATATAACTAGAATTTTGACAAAATAATTTCAACATAAATTCATAATTTCAAAAAAAAAATGCAAAAAAAAAAACAGAAAAAATAAAACTCACTCCGTCCGTACTCGAACTCGAAACCCTTCGTTTTCCAGAGAATTTTAGCTTCCGACACCAGCGCTCTAACCCGTTGCGCCATCGGACGCTTTGCATATGAGTGTCTTACATTGGTATAACTTTTGTACTTTGTGAACCAAAAACCACAAAAAATGCGTTATTTTCCGAAAACATAATCTGATCAAAAATTCCTGTTGTACTATTTCGGTTCAATATACATTACTTGGAATTTTTTTAGATTTTAAGTTTAAACCATCTGGGCTACAGGGTGTGGGACAAAAATTTTTTTGCACAATTTTGGCAAAAATCGCATTAAAATAATTTATTTTGCAAAAATAAAAATTTGATCGTTAATCCACGTACTAAGGGCTTTCATTTCATACCGTACTCAGAATTAAAAAAAAAAATTTTTTGTTTTCGATGAGCACATATTTATTTATATTTTTAGGGGGGCATGTTTTTTAGAGTTTTTAGTATTTTTCCTATGTGCGGGTCAAAGAGTTGTATAAGCATGCCAAATTTCAACTCTCTAGGTTTAGCCGTTTGGCTACAATTTTAACCGAACAGACAGACAGACAGACAGACAGACAGACAGACAGACAGACAGACAGACAGACAGACAGACAGACAGACAGACAGACGACAAAATGACGGTATAAGGGTTTTTTGGTCATACCTACAAAACCCTAAAAAACTGTACCACCTTCTTTCTCTGTCAACTATCTCTTTTTCTATTAACTTTCTACTTATATTTATCTTATAAATCTACTGAATCAGCAATAAAATCTTTGATATTGTTTGTCAAATCCGCAACTTCAGAAATCTCTGAACTTCTTGACGCCGAGGTTTAGATAAATTTTGTCAAATCAGCTTGTTTATTGAATAATATAAGTATCTTCGATTTTCGGAACTTTTCCAAACATTTTAAGGTGAGTATCAATTACCATCACCAATTTAATTTTATAGTATGCGTTGGCATTTATTCCGGTGTACTCGGAAATTTTTCGGCATTTTCGAATCATGATTATTATTTTAAAAAGGTTTAAGCTATTATGAGTGCAAAAAAAGTTTAAATTTAGTTGTTAGCGAGGCCTTCTTTGGCTATTATTTACCAGCGCTGATATAAATTATTTGAACGAAACAGGAATTGTGTACAACTCCAAAAAGCAGGGCCGTAACTAGATTTTTATAATAATTTGTCATGGAACTCTTAAATAGTGATAGAGTGACAAAACTTGTATTTCCTTTTTTCGACATACTTATAAGAGAGTCGTGTATGGAGTTATGAAGATAAGAAAACTCCAGCAATAACCAAAAAATAGCGAACGATGAAGAGTGTGATGTATGCAGTATTTTTTAGAAGTACGGGCCTGGTAAAGGCAACTAAGCTGGATGGGCAGTTACAGGTAAATGGTACACTGAAAAATGTTTGCCTGAAGTGCCCTGTAAAATTCCAGAGAAAGGGATTAAGTTACATCATGACAATGCGTCTTCCAATAGGATAACTATCCCCCGCGAATACCGAGGGATTACTGTATACATTTTTGTATTAATGTAAAACGGCAAAGTTGAAAATAAATAATTTTATAATGCAGGTACTGGGTTGGTGATATAGGTTAGAAATTAATTAAATATTATATAGAACTTATACAGGTGCATATCTTTTAATAGAATTTATTTCACGAACAGGCACAACGTAACACGAAGCATAAAAATATTACAAATTTATTATTAGATTACAAACTGTTTGTATGTTAAAAAATCAATAATTAAAATAAACAATTTACCATTCAATCTAATATAGTATATATTTAATATATCCTTTTTACTTGCCCGACCTTAATATTTAAGGGGCAAGTATTATAATCGCGAAAATTTCGATGTCGAGATTTTGCCTGATGACCACGTTTCATGGTCCAGGGAATCCAAAAAACCTATTTTCGAAGTGCCGTCCGTATGTGTGTGTGTGTGTATACACGATAACTCAAGAACGGTTTAACTTACAGAGTTCGTTCTGGTTCTAAAAAATTCTCCTAATAATTGGGAAGAACCCTATTGTTTGTTATAAAGATCAGAAACCGGAAACGGAAGTTATTAAACTTTAAAATTTTAAAAAATTCATAACTAGTAAAACAAACCTTGGACAAAAATTTGTATAGAACTAAATTTGATGTATTTTTGAAGGTTTATCTAAATCTTTTTTTTTATTTTTTATTATTTTTAAAACATTTTTTTTTATTATTTTATTTTATGGGAGGGGACAAAAATATATATAATTTTTTTAATATTTTTAATTCAAAAAAAATACACGCACTCTCTTAGCTATAAATACAAAAAATCCATAACATTATTAGCCATAATTTAACAATGAATTAAAAAAATAATTAATTTTGTCAAAAACACAAAAACTGCCATATTTTTCAAAAACACAATCTGATCAAAAACTCCTCTCGTACGTTTCCGATTCAGATCAATATACATTACCTATTTTAGTTAGATTTAAACCTAATTTTTTCAGATTTTTAGTTTAACCCATTTGGGTAATAGAGTGCAGGACAAGAACTTTTGGCTAAATTCGTGCTAAAAGAAACGAATTTCAAAAAACTATCTATCGTTCCTTAATCTACGTCTTAAGAACTTTCTTTTGATACCACACAATATTTTTTTAAAAAATATTTTTTTTATCAACGACACAAAAAAATTGAGATTTTTCCTGTTGAACTGTTCCGGCTTCCATCAATGTTATTACGGAGATTTTTTTCAGATTTTTAGATCAATCCCTTTGGGAGATAGGGTGGGGGACAAAACCTTTTTGACACATTTTTGGCAAAAAACCAATAAAAAAAATGATTTTTTAAAAATAGAAATTTGTTTGTTGATCCACGCATTAAAGGTTCCATTTGGTATGCCACACAAAAATGTTAAAAAAAATTCTTTTTTTATTAAATACATAATTGTTTATATTTATCTCGGGATGTGTTGTTTTGAACTCTCAGTATTTTTCTTATATGTGGGTCAAAGAGTTGTATAATCATGCCAAATTTCAACTTTCTATGTTAAGCCGTTTGGCTACAATTTCTACCGTACAGACAGACACATGAGTGCCGTTTTAAGGGTTTTTTGGTGGTCATACCTACGAAGCCATAAAAACAAAATATCCTTTGTTTTCGTTACTGTCCTTTTAAAATAATTCGGTTAATATTGTTATTTCGTTTTCGTTTCAATCTTAGTCCCTTCTTTAAAGTAAATATTTTTAATGTTTTATATAATTTTTTATAGAAACTGAAACATGGCATCTTCTTACAAACCTTGTAACAAACGGTAAATTAAGTGAAACTCAACCACCACCTCGCCATAAACATTCAGCAGTATTATATGAAGACTATATGTGGATTTACGGAGGAATGACTGACCTTCAAGAAAGAAGTGACCTCTGGAAATGGGACACAAGGCTCAAGACCTGGAGCAACTGTAAGCTTAAAAATACTCCGGGTCCATTACACAGCCACGCAGCTTGCAGATTACCAAGTTCGATGTTGTTATTTGGAGGGGAACGAGATGGCCATTCTACTAACGATTTGTGGAAATTTAATTTTGGTAAGTGTGTCACTTTACAACAGGAAATTAAATCTTATCTTGAGCTTTGACATCTTTTGATTTATCTTTATAGGAGATCTTTGATGTTTAATATTATAAAATTTGATATAACAAAGTAGGTTACAGTCTATTAAAGGAGGAATGGTTTTAAACAGAACTAATCAATCTTAACCACTCCGAGAATTTTTTGTAAGGTGAAGAAATTTTCTCGAATCCCTGACGTTCACAAAATTAATAAATATATAAAGATTACTACAGTACCAGTAGCGGCTGGTGAGTAAAATATTTGTGGGGGGGGGGGGTAATTTTTGATCTATATACTGCAATGGTGTCCAACCTACGGCCCAAATCTGGCCCAACAATAAGTTTCAAACGGAACCCATGAAATTTCTGCCCCTTGTTTTTTTGGAATCACCCTCCCCCGTCCTTCAAAGATTTTCGGAAATCTCTGCTCCCGCTGTCTTTATTTGATTTTCAGAATCGCTTACCCACGTTCTCAAGTAATTTTCAAACTTTCTCCCACCCGTCCTCTGTGATTTTTAAATATCTGGCCCCCAATCCAACTCAAAATCTCGTGAAACATATTTAGAATTATATACTCAATATATCAAGGTAGAGGGAACATGATTTTTCTCAAATACGCGATGTGTAAGTTAGTAAAAAAAATTGATGGCCTAAGGTTGACCATAATTAAAATTAAAATAATTAAAAATATTTCGCTTTCAAATTATACTTCCAAGTATGACTTGAAAATGAAATATTTTTATTATGTATATATTTTTTTATTAAGCTTCGAGCTACAGAATGTTTAACCAACGGTCGTTAAATAAAAATGTAGCTTTGAGTGCCCCGGTCTAAATTATTACCATTGTTTTTTACTGAACTGTCTATTAACGTTCTATTTCCATTTTTGTTCGATTGTGAAATATTCAATTTGGCCAATGAGGACCAATATTTTTTATTAATAATATAGTTTCATAGTTAAGCACGTTAGTTTTAATATAACGCACTGTATCCAGTTTTACGCCTGAGTACTTATCACAAATCAAAACAAACTAACTAAGCTAAGGACGCCGGCATAAATTCACTAACACATACACACTGAACCTCGCCGCTGTTGCCCTTTCCAGTTCATTTTTCTTACTTGCGAAGATAAATACCAGTGGCGGTCGGTGAAACATGTTTGGGTATGCAATTAATACGAGCGTGTGTAATCCTTGTAATTGCATACCCAAAAATGATTCACCGACCGCCACTGATAAATACATTAAAAATTGCTTGTGGCAACACTGCGTATCGGGACACTACGAGTAGTATCCACCTGAGCATTGTTTTCTGGGTCTAATTTTTTAAATCTAACACTTCTTTGAATTAGAAATAATAAAAATAAATATATGCAGATATATTTAGCTAATTTAATGCAATTTTAAAATATAAATGAAATTTTAAAATCAGTTTTTTTTATTAAAAATATTTAGGTCACTGTCCCAGCGCCACCCTGTCTCAGCCGCCACTGTGCAGTATAAAGAACAGAACAATGCCGAGGTTACACGGTACTAGAAACTCATACGAGTTCTTAGAACCGCGTACGAAAAGCAAGCATTTCGCTATTACCACGACATTCCAGTAATTCATCCAAGTACAGCATTAAAATCTTTAATATGCAATGCGCCCACAATATTTCTTATTGCTGCATCTCGAGTTTGTTTATTTCTATAACTAAGCATTTGTGTATTCCACAGATTCTTTTTCTCGGTACAATTCGACAAATTTCCCGGTACTGCCATGTTCAACACACTATTCTGATACTGTAACCAGACTACGAGAATTTAATAATTGATTTTTAGGTCCACCAAATCTACCTGCAAATTACCAACTTCATCATACTTTATGTTGTTACTAAATATACAAATAGAATAAATTACAATCTTTTTTATTGCAGATACGGAGACTTGGGAAAAGATCGTTTTAGACGGTTTGAAACCACATCCAAGAGCTGAATGTGTTGCGTTTGCTGTTTCTGAATTCCTCCTTAAAGGAACGGTAAATACCTCACAGGAGACTCGTAGCGCCCGAACACGTTCCAGAACAAGTTCAACAGCAGATAAAACTCGTCACTCTTCCTATCTTCCACAAAATAGAGTTTCTCCTTACGAAAAAACTTATGTATTCCAACCATCTAATGAAAATTACACAGACGGTAGTGAGCAGAAATTTACAGATGACAGGACTTCCACCGGGTTTTTAAAAGAAATCTCAAAACTTTCGCAATTGAATTTAAGTAGATTAAGTCATAATAAATGTAATTATACTGTTTTAACAACAGGAAATAATGATAGCACGGAAAGTTTGCTAAGACAACACTCAACTGTTCCAGATACTGACGATTCTACACCAACTCGAATGATAAAATCAAAGTCCGCTTACGCTTTCAAGAAAAAATACAATGGGGATGATTTATGTCAAGAGATTCAGGAAAGTGATGTTGATAAACCTAGTAAAAACACGAAACATTTAGAACCCTCTCGGATAACACGCGAACCTATCTCCGTGCCTAATTTCACAGCATTAACTTTACCCACACCAGTATTAACACCGGTCGAAGCAGCTAGATTAGTGTTTTTAGACAGCGACGAAGAAAGAGATTATCAAATAACAAGTAAACAAAATCATGTTAATAATGAAATAACTAACGTTGTATCTAAAGAGATGTATGAGAATTATATTACAGTAAAAAGAGGTGAGAGTTATAACTCCCATTTAGGTTACGCAGACAATCCTTTGTATCAAAATTATGAGGTTAACAATAGTACTGTAAACGTGAAATTTAGTAACTACCCGAAAGTAGAAGAAATTTCTGATGAAAACAATTCAACGTCGGATTATGCTAGTATAGAAACTGTGAGTCATGTTTCATCAAGGAATCATAGTAGCTTATCCAAACAGAATAAAGAAGAAAAATGTAATGTTAACCTCTTCAGAGCAAAGGAGAAGGAAGGTCCTTTTGGTTTTTGTAATCCAAATTACATGGGACCAGATATAAATATGTTGCTCACTAATGATACTCTTCCTTGGTATGATGATACTGATGGGAAAAAGCAGTATGCCAAAATTTTAAATACACCTGATAGTGTACTTGAGGATAATTTAGGAAGGAGTACAAGTCGTCACATGTTTTTAGAAGAAAATGTTGAAATGCAAAATATAACTAATTCTGAAGTTAGTAAAGCAAGTAAATATATTAAAAACTGTCCTAAATCTTTAGAATTAGATTCATCTAATACACAAACTAGTTGTTTTAAGAATAAAATTTGTAATAAATCAAGAGCTAGTAGTGCTAGTAGAGCAGATACTAAAACATTGAAAAGAGTGAATGTTAGAGAAGTAGAGAAAAAGACTACGAGTCCATCTTCTGATGTTTTTGTGCCATTATATATTTTTATTGTTGGTGGTAAGGAACATGGGCAAATTACTGTTTTTAAAAGACCAGTTTCCATTTGGAAACTTAAGTTATTTTAATAAAGAAGAAGTTTGCTCTATACTTATTGTCCAATTAAGTTTTCGTTAAGTTTTTTATTTTTGTTAATAATTATTTGTTATATGTTGCTGAGTTTCATGGACCCTGTAATATATACAACCTTCCTTTTACACAAGGGTCGTGAATACCAGCCTTAACACTTTTACATAATTTTAACTTGTTCGTCTTTTCTCAATATGATAATGTTTTTGACTTCATTAAAAAGGTGATATTTATGTTAATTTTATGTGATATATGATTGGGGAAGGCGTAACCATTTGTAATTATTTGTCTCTTAGTATTTTCAAAATTTGGTCACATTGGGTACATTCGATTTGACGCTCCGAGTGTTCCAAGCACGTTGTACACTCAAACTTGTTCGATTTGACGCTCGGAGTTCACTCAATTGCATTCGTTTTGCGGCCGAGGGTGTATTTAGAGTGCGCTCTATGCATCCGGGGTTTTTAGATCGGACATATGGGTATGACGGAAAAAGGTGGGGGAACGGCGGGAAAAGTACTACCATTTTTTGTATTTGTGACGTTTCTATTAACTTCGTAAGTTATATTGTATTTGTAAACACAGCATAAAAATAATTAAATACACCGTGCATAAAATTAACATGGAAGAAACAGGGTCTTAACTTGCCAGTCCAAGAATTTTTTCTAGGTCGCTTGTCGATCCGCCATGAAAAAAGGTTGGGAAACGCTATAGACAACCATGGTCAGTGCTCTATTCATGACGTCACCATCAACAATTCGCTCAGCGCTCGCCCTACCCTGTACAACTCGAATGTACCGATTAAAAATTAAATTTAAAATCAATGAATCTTATTTTATGAATTTAAACGAGTCCTTTTTTAGAAAACAATTTAATTTTATGTAAAATGTGAGAAGAAGACTAAATATTTTTAAGTATTATCCAAAATGTTTTTGTTTTAATTATTTAGCACATATGTACTAAATGTAAAACAGTTATAAGTTTCAAACATGACAATGTTATTTGTTTTTGTAATTTTCCAATCATTTACTGTTAATATTTTAGTTACTACGTATCTATTTTTGCGTCCATTTCTATTTTATTAAATTTCAATGTTAACAATAATCATTTAATGGTAAAATCTATTTATATTCGCAAAGGCAAATTTGGTTTATTGAAGAGAAAACCAAACTAAAGTAATGGAAATATAACATGTTCTGTTAAATCAATAGCATGAAAAGTCAATAAATGTGCTTTAAAAAGCTTAAAAGAAAAATTAAAGTTACAAATCTGTAATTTATTTTAAAGTTTGATCTTAACTGAAAAAAAAAAACAATAAAAAAATACATTCCACATTTTATTCAAAATATATTTCACTACATGCGAAATTTCATGAAAAGAAAAAATCTTTAAGATTCGTTGATATTTCGTGATATTTTATTATCTAATCATAATTTCACAAAATTGTAGAATTTCTCCACTTAGAACAGTGGTTTTTAACCGATGTGTCGCGCCATAAAAGTGTGTATCGAGATTTAGTGTTATGCTACGGCATTTTGAAATTATAAAAAGCTTTATAAACAATTTTATAAACAGTGGCGTACCAACTTCAAGCTGCGCTGGTGTGCAGAAAAATTTTATGCGCTCTAAGATTGGCAATACCTAATTAAAATTACGATATTTATTTGAAGAAAATTTTAGAAAATCAACAATACAACAAAAAATAGTTTTTTAAAAAAGAAAAAATATACATATAAGCGAATAATAATATTAAAAAACATGCCAAGAGATTTATAGGTATACATTTAATCAGAGCCGCAGTAAGGAAAACTTGCGCTAGGGGCAGAGCCGTGTTTTGGCGCCCTTGGCAAAAAAAAGGTCCTCACCTCTCAAATTCCAAGTGACGAGCAAAAAAAAGGTCCTCACCTCTCAAATTCCAAGTGACGAGCAAAAAAAAAAAGTCCTCACCTCGCAAAATCCAAGTGATCCACCTTTACAATGGCGCCCCTTAACAAGCCCGTCAAGCGCCCTTTTCCTTAATGCGCTAGGGGCCGTCGCCCCCTCCACCCACCCCCCCTTACTGCGGCTCTGCATTTAATGTTTAAAACGTGGAATGAATCTGTGTAGCTCTGAAGAAAAACTAAAATAATTCGAAACCGGTTAGTTGCATTTAGTTGCATTATTTATATACGCAACCCGTACAACCTTTCCACATTCGTAAGGAATATGGTTCAGCTTTGTTTGAAATTATGATTATTTTCTAAAATATCAGCTCTTACTTCCCAAATGAGAATCGATTTCCAAAATTTTGAGATCGATGAACACTTATTTACTGTTTGCAAATTGAATGATAGCAGGGATTAAAAATTTGTCAAACTATAGTTTCAAAAATAGTAAATTTCTTATTTTTAAATTTCGTATTCTAGGATTCTAGAAAGTTCTAGAAGCTTTGAAACAATGAAAATACTCATTTTATTGCCATATGACATTATCAACTAGGATAATAACTAGGTTAGATAATAAGTCATGTAGTTTTTATAATTTCGATCTCGATTTTGATATCATTTTTTTAGTTAGTTTAATATTGGATATAGAAATAACAAATTAGAGAAATATTTTTGTGAAAAATAAACATAAAACAAAAAACAAATCAAAATCAATATTAGAAAGCCCATATTTGTAATACTATCATCTGTAGCTGTCGTAAATTAACATCAAAATATGAGAAGTACAAATATTTATACGCAGTTGTATTGTATCTCATTTTTTATTATTAGAACTGCCATTTAATTGAAGGGCTTATCAAATTTGTGCACTAGAATTACATGTAGCAACACGAATCCGCCCGAATAATGACATCTAGAAAATTCTAGATAGAATGACCGAATTCTTTTGACATACACTGTCTTCTGTACCTATTTTACAGCTTATTTCCAACCGAAAAGGAACTCTGCTAATAAACAAAAATTTTGTACAACCCAATATGATTGTATTTATTACAATTTATTGAAGGTAGAAATATGGGCGGGCCTAAAATGAACTAGAGACGCAGTCAATTACACCTCACCAACTAGGCAGGTACAACAGGCGTACAGACATAGAGCCTAGTACGAAAGAGACCCGAAGCTTCTCAAATATGGGTCCCAAACAGAGCAGTACATTTTCTTTTTACGGATCTTTGAATTTTTAATAAAAGATATAAGTAGTATAGCTTAGATTGTTCTAGACCACTTTAAGGTCATATCTACATTCGAACCCCCGTGTTCACCCCTTACCGAGGAGAGTTGCAACCCTAATTTCGCACCCCACCCCTAGCCTAGACATCTAGTAATGAATGTCGCTAGAATACTTTTAATTTATAAGATAAAAATAATTCGGTTAGAAAGTTAGACATGATTTTTATACTTAACTTTTCAATATTATAATCCATTGTCACCACGTTATATAGGAAATTGTAATACAGTCAATTACTAGATGTCTAGGTTAGGGGTGGGCTGCGAAATTAGGGTTGCAACCCTCCTCGGTAAGGGGTGAACACGAGGGTTTGAATGTAGATATGACCTTGAAGTGGTCTAGAACAATCATAGCATACTACTGATATGATAAATCGAATAAGCGATCACCTATCTCTAGATCGCTAGTTAAGGAATAGGTCCACCCCGTGTGGATGTTCAAGGTGTGCGCCGCACCCGGGCGACTCTTCAAAGAGGCGGTATTTTGGGTCAATTTTAGTATAATTCTACTAGTACAAAGCGATCTTATGAATGTTTACATACCTGAGGTATATGGATTCAATTCTGGTAAAGAGCGGTCTTATAAATGTTTGCACTATTAACGATGAACAATTAAGCTTTCACACATGAACGCTACGCAACTTTCATTACATAACGTAGTGTAATTTGCTGAAAAAGTAATTTTTTTTTTTTTTTCAGAAGAAAACACTTCCTCAACCATGAATACAAAAAAGCCATAGTATTATTATCTATAATTTAGCCATAAATTAAAAAATATATATAGTATATCAATATTGTCGAAAACACAAAATGCGATATCTTCCGAAAATATAATCTGATCAAAAATTCCTGTTGTACTGTTCCGGTTCACATTATTGTACATTGCTCAGAATTATTTCAGATTTTTAGGTTAACTCCCCCTGGGATTACAGGGTGTGGGATAAGAGTTTTTTAACATATTAATGACAAAAATCGTGCTAAAATATAGAAATTTAAAAAACTACTTTTTGTTCTTTAATCATCATCTTAGAGCTTTCTTTTGATCACACAATAAATATTTAATAAAATATTATTTGTTTCAACGGCACAAAAAAGTCAATATTTTTCAAAAAATTAATCTGATTAGTGCACATTATTGAATTTTTTTCAGATTTTTAGATCAACCCCTCTGGGAATTAGAATGACTTTTTGAGACAAGAGTTTTTGATACAGTTTGGCGAAAATTGCATAATAAATTTTTTAAAACTAAAAATTCCCTGGTTTATCCACATATTAAAAAGTTTCATTTGATACCCCACTCGAAATAGAAAAAATATAAATTTTTTCATTGAATACATGTTTCTTTATATTTTTCCCTCTATGTATTTTTTTTATCTCTCAAAAGTTTTCAGCAGTTTGTCCACAATTTCTACCGTACAGACAGACAGACCCATGAGCGACGTTATAAGGGTTTTTTGGTCATAGCTACAAAATCCTAAAACCGAAACGGTAGTTGTTAAGTTTCATATGAATAAATTTCTTTTCATTTTCATTTTTATGAAAAATTAATGAGTTTATAGAAACAGGAATGGGGTTGCGGCAGAAAAATAGACTCACGAGTCCGTATTTTTGAATTCCGACTCCCGACTTCTTTCAATAATGCCCTTTTTGTTTAATTAATTTTGATTATATTAGTTATAAAAAAAATTCTTGAATTTTATATATTTTATTTTTTGTATGTCTCTTTTTCCTTTTGACATTTAGATTTTGGCCGCCAATATGATAAATTAAATAATCATG
This sequence comes from Liopterus haemorrhoidalis, assembly GCA_963971575.1. NCBI lineage: Eukaryota > Metazoa > Arthropoda > Insecta > Coleoptera > Dytiscidae > Liopterus > Liopterus haemorrhoidalis. Next base: position 53,268,502 of record OZ020612.1, read on the forward strand.
AAGCTCGTTTCAACTTGAGAAAACAAAAGCCCCATTTAGTTCCATTTAAACATAATAAACAGAGAATACATGAAAAAGGTAAATGGATATGCATAAAAACAAAAATCTATACTGCCTCTCTTAATACGAGTAGTAAGAATCAAATTATAAACTGAAGAACATTAAAGAAAACGGTTTTAAACTGGTATTAAATATTTACAATTTTGTTTTTGTTCTCGAACAAAAAACTAAACTGTCCTTCCCGATTCCATTCTTTAAAATATTCTGGTAATATTGTTACTTTATTTTCGTTTTCGGTTTGTTCTCATCCTTGATAAAAATTGAATCAAAGAAGCCGATGGTTTTTCCGGCTATCCCTGGATAGAACCCCCCTTTAGACATTTGTTTTGCATGTGTAGCAAGAAAAATTTACGAATAAAACAAAAATTGTTAAAAACTGAGATGGTGCGGTCCAATTCGCATTAACTCCATTGTCCCTTTACAAATTAAAATTGTCGAATTTTAAATTGTTAAAAATTAATGATTATAAGCAGATTTTCTCATTTCGGTTGGAAAAGCTAAACCTATATGTTCGTACCTAATATTCCATTTCTAAGTATGTATATGCGCAAAATCGGCTTTAAATAATTTTATTTCTACAGATTGCAAACCCCCTGTCCTAATGTTCATAAATTAGGGTCCCTACTAAGTATCAACCGTAGGAAAAAATTATAAAATCCGATTTTTTGCATAAAAATGTCTGTCCTTGTTAAAGTAAAATTTAGAAAATTAACAAGTTAATGAATGAAAAATAAAATCTTTTATTTTTTAATTGTATTGTTGGCTTCAATTGGCACATTAATATATTTTCAAAATTTGAATTTCAAAATATCTATTTCTTAGAATATGTGCCAAATGTGCTGTAAAATGAATATTAAGACTACTGTAAAGGTTAGTGATATTATTGTAAGAAAATAGATATTAGTGTTCATATTGATAAAACAAAAAAAAAAAAAAAACGTAAATGTCGATATAGTGTTGTATATGTAGTCATGTATGTGCATGCTTTTAAGCATTTTTAAGGGCAGAGTACAGGACCGAACAAATTTCAAATAATGAAACAAATACACTGTAGATTAAAATTAGTATTACTCAAGACAGAAATAGGTCACGTGGGTTTGTCGCGTGATGGACCACATGTCTAAAGTTTTGTACAGTGATAGATTGTTTTAATTTTACAGATAAATTCAGAAGATCACTTGCAGAGAGATATTAGAAATTCAAAAAATCTTTTGAGGACGAGAGAATAGAAGTTCGGACATACAACCATTATGCCGGGTTTACATTGGTAGAGTAAAAGAGCTAGTAACTAGTGCAAGTACTACGCGCTTTACTCTACTATCTTATTTTCGGGATAGTAGGTGTTCGTACACAATTGGCATACTATCTTATTTTCTGGATAGTAAGTGTCAAAACACATTTGACATCTTCACTGTGATTTTGTTGTGCAATTATCTTTTTGCAAAAAATAGTTTATGGATATGAATATACATCATCGCCGGCGTGATGCCATTAAAAAAATGGTATTTTGTATTACATCGTTTCTTGTGGAGGAAATAACTGATTGTCTTATTGAAGAAATCGGTACAGAATATAATCCTAAACGAAAATGGGTTAAAAAATGAATTGATAGAAGAGCAACCCATGGCGCATCAGTCCTTCTATTTCGTGAATTAGCTGTGGAAGATCAAAAAGAGTACAGATTGTGTTTAAAAATGACTACAGATGATTTTAATAGGCTATTAAATTTAGTTAGTTCATTAATACAACGAACTGATACACTAATGAGGGATGCGATTCCAACAAGAATAAAATTGGAATTAACGCTTTATTTCCTAGCCACAGGATATAGTTATCGTAGTCTACAACATCGTTTTCGTGTATCAAAGGCAGCTATTTCACAGTTGATTTCAGAAATCATCAATTAATAAATCGTTGTTACGCAATTTATGTAAATAAATTATAACTTACCTGATATGTTTTTTTTTCTATTTGTTATGACAGGTTACCGCTTGCCGTCAATTTGAAATGAATCAATTTTGCGTAGTGGGGGAAAAGATAGTAGCTAGTAAATACGTCGATGAGCTAGCTGCTATCCTAACCCAACTACTAGAAGCTAGTACTCTACTAGTCACATTGTCAACTGTTTACACAGGGATAGTAACTAGTTTCTATTTACTTGTTTTTTGTTTGTAAAAGTGATGTAATATGCAAAAGTTGATTAAACTAATGATATTCATAATCTACATCTGTATATCTGTGAAATATATATAAATGACGCAACATTTGCAAAGAAAATGTGTAAAATGGTATGTTGCGGGTGTTGGAAGAACGAATACACAATGCCGGACAAAATTAGGGGTCATTGAGCGACGCCGAGCGAGCACGGCGCTGGAGAGAGCGTTGTAAAGCAGCGGCGCGCGACGGTAACCTTGGCGCTAGCAATTTCACCACGGAGCCGGCGGTGCCTATAAAAAAAAGAATGCAATTTATATAATAAGACATAACTTCATTGCTAATCATTATTTCTTTACTACACACAAACGACACTGACACAAATCGAGACTGACGTATTCTACGTAGCAGAGTCCCGGATTCTGTCCTTTTTTTAGAACTGTTAAATAACAAGAAACATTTTTTCACTGATTAGTAAAATAATTCTTTGTAATTCAGAGCATTTAAGATTACTAGCGCCATAGGAAACGAAGAAAATTCTATATAGAAAACATTCTACCACTGTACAATAACTTTTGCATTAAAACAACGCAGTAGAAAACCAGATATTCAGTTCAGCTGATATTTGTTTTCTTCAAAGTAATTTTCTTTATCTAAAATCTTTCCACTTATTTAAGCTATATTAAAAATGAAGTGTGCAACCTCCTTGCTCAAAAATGCTCCTTGTAAATTATGTTGAGATACATTATTGTAGATAGGTAAATGCGATTTGATTATTTAATAACGCTCAAAAACTTATTACCTATTTTGCCTACTCAGGTACGTATGTACTACAGTTGATCAGATACAGAAAATTATGTGAAGAAATACAATTTTTTATAACTATGAAAATAAGTAATTTACACGAAAATAGTACCCGTAGTATTATTGTAAGGATCCATTGATAATAAATACTCTTAGAATATCCTAATGTATTTATATGATTAGTTTCTTTAAGTTTGGTCCTGAAATTTGTTATTTGTATTTCACAATATGTAATATGTGATAAAAAAATACTAAAGAGTTCACATTCCGTTTACTTATATTCAATAAACAGTCCAAATAGAACTCTTTTAAAAACCGTTTGTTCAAAATCATGTAGTTTTTTAAATAAAAATTGCAGATAGATATAAATCATGAATTTTGTGGTTTGTTGATTAATAAAGTATGCGTAAAAAACCTGTTTATTTATTTTGTTATTTACAACATTTATTTATAAGATTACAAAAGAAAATGTTTAAATATTTTCCGTAGGAATGGTGGGGAAATGTGTTAGGTCAGTGCTGACAACAAAAAATTGTGCAACTTAACCACGTTGAAATATTTACTTCACGTAAATGTCAAAATATTTATTTTATATTGTTATCTCTTATGATATGTATGGTATATTAATCTAAAAAGAGTGTAATAAAAATACACATTCATTCTAACGATTAATTCGTGTAATATCATTTATTTTTAAGTCATAACCTTATCTTTTAAATAAATTCTCCTTGACAGGTCATAAGAAACGAGATAAAATACTTAAATATAAAATTTGTGTGAATTCCTGAATGTTATAACAGTATAATTTTCCTTATGTATCCATAAGGAAAATTTAATTATACACGTGTGACTCATCAAAACCTTTCTTCAACATTGCGGTTTTTTTTATAACAAAAAATATTCTAATATCCGTGTTTTTGTGAAAATGAACATAAAAAATGTATTCCACAATGTACGCCACCCAAGAGGGGCCAGCAAACGCGTTAGCCCTAAGTAAAGATTATAATCAAGTAGTTATCGCTGGAAGAAATGGTAGGTATTGATATTATTCAGTTATTCTTCACTTTATTAACAAATACTTTCAGTTTTTAAGGTATTTACTATTACGGATGAGGAGTTTATTGAAGTTTGTAACTTAAGAGTTGGGAAAAATCTTAATTTAAACTTCTCTTGCAATGATGTAGCATGGAACATATTAGATGATCATTACTTAGCAACGGCTGCTACGAATGGAGCAGTTGTTTTATGGAATTTAAATAAAGCTGGACGTAGCAAACAAGAACATGTTTTTGTCGATCATAAGAGAACTGTTAATAAAGTTAGTTTTCATACAACGGAGGCATCATGGCTTATTTCTGGCTCACAAGATGGGACGATGAAATGTTTTGATTTGAGAACGAAGGAGGCTGTTAAAACATTTTTAAGGTAAGGGTTTTATTGCACAATTATGACAATTAAGTGTCCTGAATATTTTCAAAAAAATTTAATAAATTGCTTAATAACATTGTTGATACAATGAATTTCTTTTATCCTGCAATATAGGTATTATCGTTACTATGGTAATTGAAATCTGACAGCAATGTAAAATTGCTTTTCTTTTAATTTGCAACATACTTGGGTTCAAATCCCGTTCAGGCATGGAATTTTTAAAAAATAATAATTGTCCTGGCTAATAACCGAAGAAGCAAAGGCCATTAAATAAAAAAAAAAAATACAACATAGGTGATTTACCAATGCTGTCAAAATAATTTGTCGTTACTAGGGAAACCATGCATAATAATAATTTCAATGTTGCAGGATAAAAGAAATTCGCTGTATATATTTTGTGTGTATTGAACCTGCAACATTTAATAACGGAAACTAATAAGACTGTTGCTATGAAGTAATTAAGTTTTTTTTTAAATTTTTATATAGACCAAGTTTAGTGTGGGGATTCTAAAAATTATATTTAAAGCACTCTCATATGAATTTTTGAAACATGGTCATTTTCTGTCAGTTTTTTAGAACTTATTCAAAAACGGTAAACCGTAGCTTGTATTTGAGATTATTTTTGAGATCTACGACTCAAAATACGTAAGTATATACATTTTGAAATAAGTCGGAGAGAAAAAATTTTTGCTCCAATCTCTTTTTTTCCTTTTTCAAAAGTTTTGTTTGACGATTCGTATTTATCATAAACTTTAAGTTATTAAGGCCCCAATTTTTTTCTATACTAAACAATATACGAAGATTTTAAAAATTCAAACCGCACTTCTCTATATTTTATTGTTCTTAAGTTGAGAAATTAAAAAAAATAAAATTGAAAAATTAATAATTTGCAATTTTTTTTTGTTTTGCTGCAAAATTAGTCCTGTGGCTCTTTAGAACCTCAGGATTTCAAAAATTTCAACCGCAAGTCTCTATCTCATGTAGATTTTGAGATACGGTCTTTCGAAAATGAAATATTTATAAATTTTCAAAACTACGGGGATCAAAAAGGCGTTAACGAAGGAGGACCCTATTTTTTTATATATATTTTAAAAAAAGTATGTAGATTTCAAAAATTCAAACCGCAGGTCCTTATTTTTTATTGTATTTATGTTATAATTTTTTAATTAAAAAAAAATAATAATAAATACAAAAAAATTATTTGTTCGGGGGTTGTATATGTCCTGAGGCCCTTTAGGACCTCGGGATTTAAAAAATTTCAACCACAAGTTGACAATGATATTAGCAAATAGTTCTCTTACTTCGAGTCTTGCGTTGTTAGCCTTCAAAGCTCAAGTCATAAAATCAAAGTATACCTACCCGGATAATTCAACTTCATATCAATTTTTAAAGGTGTATGTGATATATTTCACGAAATACTCACGTTGTTCGAATTACTAGACTTCGTTCAACTTAACTTCATCACAGGCGGATGTTACCGACTCCCCTGCGCAGAAACCAAATTTCGTCCATTACGTTATCAACAGTTAGTTTAACACATTTCAGTGGCATCACTTACTTTAATTTGTTTTTGAATACGCGTATTGTGCGATGTTGTGTGTTTATTTCCGTTATTATTATTTATTTCTCGTACGTTTCAAGGTATACCGTGTACTAAAATAAGTAAAAATGTATTTGAAATACATGATTTTGTTTATTTGGTATCCACAACAATTGTTTAGAACCCTTATGTACGTCTATGTGATCAGCTGTTTTCTCGCGCAGAATTGATAACGTAATTTATGATACCCTGTGTTGAAATTAAGTTGAACGAAGTCTACTACATTTATTATTATGGATATATGTTTATGGTTTCAAACTTTTGTATTTCAGTAATACTGAGAGTGTTAGAGATGTTCAATTTAGCCCCCACCAAGCTCAAATGTTTGCAGCCGTCTCCGAAAACGGTAACGTTCAACTGTGGGACATCCGTCGTCCAGACAAATGTCAACATCAATTCACTGCCCACAGCGGTCCAATATTTGCTTGTGACTGGCATCCGGAAACAACATGGCTTGCAACAGCTAGCCGAGACAAAACAATTAAAGTCTGGGACTTATCAGTTAAACCTACCGCAGAATATACAATACACACAATAGCATCTATTGGTAGAGTAAAATGGAGACCGCAAAGAAAGCATCATATTGCCAGTTGCGCTCTCGTAGTAGATTGTAGTATAAATATTTGGGATATACGCAGGCCGTATATTCCATTTGCTGAATTTAAAGAACATAAAGATGTAGCTACAGGTGTAGCCTGGAGAGGAGATCCTGATACATTTTTATCTACAAGTAGAGACTGTTCTTTATACCAACATAATTTTAGAGATGCTAGTCGACCTGCAAGTAATGCAAATCCACAGGGTATGAGCGTAAATAATCGCGGTGATATTGTGTACGCTTGTAAAACAAATGTTAACGTATCAAGTTCAAACAAGCTTGCTAGTTTAATGCATACAAGAAAATCATCTCCTACAAATGATCAGTTTCATATAGCTTCTAGTGCAGTCCATCGATTTCAAAGTAATTTATCTAAAGATCATAATTTCTTTTATATTTGTGCACAAAAGTACATTTTAAACGGTCGTTCACTTGCTGAAATGTGTGACCACAACGCTAGTATTACACAAGAATTAGGTAAATCTCAGATAGGAGTAATTTGGGGTATAATTAAAACACTATACTCCAGCGAATATAGTTCGAAAAATACCTTTATTCCTAGAGAAGAAGTACAGAATACCTCGAATAATATAGATTCAGATCAACGTTCTCGGGGTGGTGAAACACCAGGAGGTGCTTATAGTGGAGGGGATGAAGAGACTGAATATGAAGAACCAGAAAGACCTTACAATGGTCTTACAAATGGTATTAACAACTTACAAACTTACAGATCAGAATTTCAATTGCCAAAAGGTGATTTTTGTTTTGGTGAAAATGAATTAGATATTGAATTTGATCGTATTAGTAACGACTTAAGAAATGGTTTATTTAGAAGTTTACAAAGTATAGCAGAACAACAACAACAAGATTGGACGTTGCCGAATGAGGCATTTCCATTACGACATGAAATACAAAATCGTTCACCACCTCCAGAACAATTTCCAAATAATAGTTCTCCGGATCTTGGAGAGGATTCACAACCTATTACAGTTGAAGATCATCCCTCCAGTGCTTTGACTATTACTACTTTACCAAAAATTAATGTTTGGAATCCTAGTGATATTGTTGTTGATGCTTTAAAACATCATGCTATGATTGGTGATGTTCAAACGGCAGCTTGTGTACTTCTCGTTTTGGGAGAAAAGAGAGTTAATTTGACTTCTTTGGATGAATCTATTCAAGAACACTGGCTTCTAGGATATATTGACCTGTTGATGCGCTACAGATTATGGAATATAGCTACACAAGTAAGTAAAATACAGACAACAATAAATTCTTTTGTAGAGTTTTGTAGGTATGGCCACCAAAAATAACCCTAATAACGTCACTCATGTGTCTGTCTGTACGGTAGAAATGGTTGTAAAACGGCTACACATAGAAAATTGAAATTTGGCATGCTTGTAGAACTATTTGACCTATATATACAAAATATATAGAGTTAAAAACACACATCACGAGATAAATATAAACAAATACAGGCTATTCCAAACGATTAGGCGGAACTAAATGGAAATTTCGTTCTTTTAGGTTGTCATGAAACGGGAACTTGCTTGGGTTATTTCATTTTAAAGGTTTGGTATGTGAAAAATTAAAATTCCAACAGTGAAACCATGGAAACGAATGACATATGTCAAAAATTTTAATTCCTTTTTCTAAGTTGAAGACAAAAAAATAATTAAATGGGACATTTTTATTAAGAATGACAAAAAGTTAAAATGCAATGAAAAGGATATTTTAAATCAATTTAATCTAGAATTTGTAATGTGAGTATTATCTGTCTCATTTTGTAATACGGAACTAACAGTGAAAGTTCATTTTTTATGTTGTATATTGACAATACATTTATAATATTGTCATAGTATTGGTTTACACGGATACGCCAAAGTCTGTTTACACCACAACAGTCACCAAAGTAACCAGATCTAGTTTCGTATTACAAATTGAGACAGATTATATGATTTACTAAGCTTAAATAAAATTTCCAAAAGTTCGAATTAATAGATAAAAATTACTAGATTTCAAAATCTAGTTCCGCCTAAACGTTTGGAATAGCCTATATGTATTTAATGAAAAAATAAATATATTTTTTAAATTTTGAGTGGGGTATCAAATGAAATCTCTTAATGCTTGGATGAACAAGCAAGGAATTTTTGATCAGATTGCGTTTTTTGGAAATATTGCCGTTTTTTTGACATTTAATTATTTTTTTAATTCATGGCTAAATTATGGCTAATGTTATGGATTTTTTGTATTTATGGCAAGGTAATGTATGTTTTCTTTTTAAATTAAAAATATAATCAATAATTTTGAACAGCTGAGAACCGAGAACATGTGGGTAGAGTGTAGTGTTAAGTAGACTCCGCCTATTATACGTTTTGGTTCAAACCTATTGTTTGAATTATTTTAGTTTTTTGTTTTTAAGGTATCAAAAAGGAATAAATCATTTAAATTAGTGGAATATTTATAAATCAAGTAACACATTGTTAATAGTGAGAAATACATTTCTGAAATTGAAAAAAAGTCATTTATCAATATATTTATTATTAATTTAATGAAGAATTGAATAGGAAATTGCGACAAAAAAAAGCTGTGATTTTTTAATATAAAAAACGCAAATTATTTAAATTGTGTTTTAAAAAATTAAATGGAAGCTCTTAGTACTCAAATAACGAATGAAAATTATTATCAAAAAACTGTTGATTTTGATACAATTATAGAACAAATATTCTTGGACATACAGAATTATGTTGGCTTCTTACAGTTATTAAACACCTACAAAACTCTGAAATATGTGAAAATTCACACTTCACATAATCATAATTTTTTTACTTTGAAATACATACATTTATAAATAATCTGTTGTCCTCACCCTATTTCCCAAAGGGGCTGGTTTAAAAATCTTTTAAAAAATGCAAACCGAAATAATATGATCGGAATTTTTGATCGGGTAATTTTTTCGAATAGTATTTGAAAAATTAATTATCTTTTAATGTATAACAGGCACAAATGAAATGTGTTAAATTGTAGATTAATCAAAAAATTTGATGTGAAGTGTGAATTTTCACACATTTCAGAGTTTCGCATTAAGTAAGTGAATGATGATTATTTGGGATGCCAAAACAAATTTTATGTTTAAATATGTTTTTTTGTTAATTTTAATTCGAATGCCTAATACCATTATTTAGGTTTCTAAATATGTATAGTATTTTTTTTATATAGCAAGGTTCATTAAGATTTTGAAAATTGCGCCCATGGCTTGGTTTGTACCATTGGTTGTTTTAAGTCATAACTCCGCCCCTATGATTTCGTGTATTCAATTTCCACTGGTTATTAAATTTACGCTTTTAAAAATTAAATGCAATATTTGCCCAAATATAACTAGAATTTTGAAAAACTAATTTAAACAAAATAAAAATGCAAAAGAAAACAAAAAATAAAATTGTCTCGAGACCGGAACCCTAGTTTGCAAATTAGAACGCGAGAGCCCTAACCATTACACCATGAAAGCATACTGGCTTACTTTCTTATATAACTTATTAAATATTTTACATGGTCAAGCAAAAAATTCGTTATTTTCCAAAAACATAATTTGATCAAAAATTCCTGTTGTACTATTCCGGATCACACCAATTTACATTACTTACAATTGTTTCAGATTTTTAGTTTAAACCATCTGGGCTACAGGGTGTGGGACAAAATTTTTTATACACAATATTGGCAAAAATCGTGTCAAAATAATTTATTTTGCAAAAATAAAATTTTGATCGTTAATCCACGTACTAAGGGGCTTTCATTTGATACACTACCCAGAATAAAAAAAAAAAAATTCTTTTTGATGAGTCAATATTTGTTTATATTTTTAGGGGGATATGTTTTTTAGATGTTTTAGTATTTTTGCTATGTGCGGGTCAAAGAGTTGTATAAGCATGCCAAATTTCAACTCTCTCAGATAGACAGACGACAAAATGACGGTATAAGGGTTTTTTGTCATACCTACAAAACCCTAAAAATTATTAATTAATTTTTAAAAATACATATATTTTTTTCACTACATTTTTGTACCTCACCCTATCTTCCAGAAGGGGGAATTTATTATTTTCTTAAAAAGAAAACGAATTTATGAACAAACCAATGATTTTAAATATTTTGATTAAAAGTTATTACTTTCAAATTTTTCGGTCTTACTAAATTATAGTAGTATTGAATTCGGTCAATTATATTGAAAGATATCGTCAGACCTTTCGAAAGTCAATAAATTATCAGTTATTTTTATATTTCAGGTTATAAAACTGTCCTGGATACCTAGTGTGAATCAGTTAAATCAACAATCAACAACGATACATACAAATTGTGGTCGTTGTAGCAAACCTTTACAACGCTCTGGTTGGTTATGTGATCGATGTCATTCTTCCGACAATGCATTATGCAGTATCTGTCATCAAGTGGTCAAAGGTCTATACGTGTGGTGTCAAGGCTGCTCCCACGGAGGTCATCTAACACATATGCAACAATGGGCTGCACTTAATAAAATGTGTCCTACGGGTTGTGGACATACGTGTGAATATAGTTAGAAACGTTTTAATTTATCATGTATATTTTATTTTTTTAAATAAATATTAAAACAAATATACATGTTCTTATTTTAACACATAGATTTTAAAATAGTGGTATTTAATTTATTGAGGCACAAAAAAATTCTTATTTAAAGATTCGTCCCTTTTATTATATTACTGTTTTATTAAATTAAACACCACTATTTTGATATTCTGCAACATTTACTTCACTCAGGCAACTTTTATCAAATTTTCATTATTCATACTCTTTTGAAATGAAAGTTAGTTCGTTTCACTAGTTTGTAAATTTTTGCTTTTAATGCATAATAAAGAGAGAGGTTCTTTTTTTTTTTGTCTTACAAATTTAAGTTATCAAAATTTAAGAAAAAAATCGATTATCGAACCTCATTTATCCGAATTCTTAATAATCCAAAACCACTGCTGCTCAAAAAACGAAGGGTGATTGATATAAACCAATCAGAAGCAAGGCCACGCAGCTCCTATCTTCTTATACACCACATTCTTAACTGAAATGAACTATACCGTGAGTTTATTTTATCATAGAACATAGTGATTTGATTTCTGTAACAACCGTTGATTGACAGCAATGTAAAAGGCGTTTATTTATTTTTATTTTTTTAAATTTAATGGCCTTTGCTGCTGTGGCAATTAGCCAGGACAATTTTTATTTGAGAAAATTTCCATGCCTGAAGCAGATGTGTTACCACTACGCTACGCCGGTCGGCAAACCTATATGTTCTATGATAAAATAAACTCAAGGTATAGTTACACAGAAAGGTAATTTCTGTCGGTGGACACACTGGTCACTTTATATAGTTTGAAAAATTGTTCTACCGCTACAATTAGTACAAAATATAGAGATTTAACTCAATGTAATGCGAAAAAAATTACAGAAAACCGTGTATCCATCTATTGTTTAACAAAACTAATATGCTCTTAGTACCGGATGATCAATATTTATTGTCTTGACCGCTCCATCGCAATATATTGTTGTCAACTTACTAATAATGGTGCACTAGACTAAACCGTACGTACGTTATAAAATACTATGTAGATTTTTACATTTTATTTCAAAAGATTTTTCAAAATACACACCTGATGGGAAGTACAATTTTTATTTTTTGATAAATAAAGATGCAGAAAAATAAATATAGATATTACTTAGTTAGTTAAAAGTTTTGACGGACAGCAACAATGGCTATTTGCACCTAAATGTATTAAACTAAACAAATGTTAAACAATAGGTTATAAAAAAAAAAACTAAAAATGGTACTCTGCTCATGTTAACTTCGTGTACACATGTTACTTGCTCATGCGCAGAAGTGACATTTCGCACAAAATTAAGTTCCTGGAATAAAATTTTATACATGATAGAACAAAAATAGTACATTTCCCTTGAGTTGACTTGATTGACCAATCAATATTGATCACCCAGTACATATAAACTAACACTGAATTAAAATATAGAGAACACAATAACCCCCATCACAAAACATGCGTTTTCTCCTTGTTTAATTTACCCCCTCTAACCCCACACTCTACTCGACTACGTTCGAAAGCATTACAGCGTCCTCATAAGCGACTGTCTATTTTTTTATTTTTCTATTAAATTTTAAAATATGTCGTGATTCATAAAACTGCGTAAAATATAAAATTAGATTATTTTATTTAGTTAAAAAACCTCATTGGTTTGTTTAAACTTTGATCAGTTCATATGTTTATTCAATTTACATTATGTGAAATTCTAATTCTGGCGGAACGATTGATAAATCTGGGGGAATATTATTATTATAGTTATTTAAACATTTGGGCGTCTTAAGCTGTAATGAAACGAACAAACTTTAAATACAAATATATTTAATAAAAATATTCCAAGTACCAATTTTAAAACTGAATAAAACAAATTTGAGTATTTTTTATACATAATTTTTATATTACGAAAAAAATTATATAATATTTTATAATAAATATTTCATTTTGAGTATAAATGTGAAAAGCTCTTAACCCTATAATATATATAATGAACCGATTGTGTTTTACGTGCTAAATAAATAGGGTAGTTATAAATACAACCACCCAACTCAATTCTGCAACAAATAAATATTTGGTGTCATGTGACTATTCGAACTTACATTATTTTTAGGTCACAAAAAACAGATTCGAAGATCAGTACATATACCAGTAATATCGAAACTGAATAACAAATTATATGATTTATTCTAGATACAAGCATTTCGGCTGTTCATTGAACCAGCTCTGTGAATATCGTTCAGTTTACTGAGCTAGGGTCAGTAAGTGAGTCCCAAAGATCACCAACCGTCTGTCAGTTCCCTGACATGTTCCGACATTCACTACTATATTCGTTACTAAAATTCAAAATATTTCAAATACCCTGAATTCAAATTATTAATATTTAAAATAAACCCAAGGCATAAATTTAATTATGAATATAACTTATATTTATATAATCGAAATAGAGCTATTGCAGCATATTGTTTATATAATAAATATAAAAGAAATATTAAAATAAGGCAAAATAAAAGATTTTTACTTAGAGCAATTTATAAAAAAATATTGGAGCAAAGAGCATTTCTATCATAATTTGGTAGCAGATATATGTTTAAAGGATGCAGAATTGTTTTAGAATTATTTACGCATAATACCCTTTTCACATCAGATGTTTAAGTTCGGATGTTAAAGTGATGAGAGGATAAATCTGACGCTCGATTGACACATGTGCGCATGCTTCAAAATGACTGAGCGGAGTACACGTGTGTGCGTGTAACTGCTTACACAGTTAAGACAAAAAAAAAGTTACTTCCGTATTTTTTCAATAATATTTTGTTACTCTTGCGTCGTTTATTTTATTTTTTTAAATATGCAACTTCTTCACTTTTTTTCTTGGTACTAAATAGAGAAATTTGTTTATTATTTTTTTTATTAATTGGTTCAAATTTTCTCGTATCTAGTTGGCGTTACAGTTTTTTTCTTTTCTTTAGTAATTTTCATGAAGTTTTTAATTTTTTTTAAGTAGTCATTCACTTCTGTTAAAGTTTCCGTATCATTATATTCCATCAATTTTACACAGTCATCTTGTATTTCTTTCAACATTGCATTTACTTTTACATATGTATCATTTGGTGTGTTGTCATTTTTCTTTAATGTTTGTGTCGTATTTTAATTATTGCGTATTTCTTCAACTGGTTCATGAAACTTCAAAGAATCTCCTTAAATGAATCTCTTTAAATGAACAAAATGAATATGTTTACATATTGTATGTTTAATGTAATAATCAGGACATTCACAACTGTATGAATGGACGCAGATGTTAAAAAAAAATACATATTAATTTACAGCATAAAGATTTAACTTTAGTGACTTCATAGTTCTTTTCTCCAATTACTAGAAATTTATTTGATGCTGTTATTCGATTCTAGGACACTTACCCCCGGGACACTAACCCCCAGGACATTAACCCCCCGTCAATAACCCCCGGGACATTAACCCCCCATGTCAATAACCCCCCGTGCCATTAACCCCCCGGACAATAACCCCCAGGACAGTAACCCCCGGGACATTAACCCCCCGTCAATAACCCCCGGGACATTAACCCCCCGTACCAATAACCCCCCGACCATTAACCCCCTGGCAATTGATTAATATTTTTAATGTTTATTTTTTTTTAAAATTTGAACATTTGAAATTATTAATATAATTTATATATTAGAATAATTTTTACTCCTCGTATGTATATAGAGTAGGGTACAGTGATGAGTCAGATTTTGACCCCCCCCCGGGATTTTGATGTTTCTCCACGTTTCACATACCTGGGAACCCGAAAAACATGTTTTTGGAAAAATGTCTGTCGGTTTGAAGTGTAATTGTTTCGCCAAGCCTAGGGCCTAAACTACTCGACGGATTTGATTGATCTGTCATTTAAAGTTTTTTTGTGAATATCTAGATGTATTTTTTTAATTATTCTAGGCCTTAAAGTTGATGTACATATAGAGGTCATATGAAGACCAAACTAGAAAAATAAAATTTTCTCAAAAATGCCTGTAGCGTTTTTGTTAATTTTTTTTTGTGTGAATGTGGGTTAACTGAAGTAATAATATGTGCCCAATTATTTCCAAAAAAAATGGGGGGGGTTCACAGTAGGACTTTTTTTTATTGAAAAATGTGCTTTATTTTGGGCCATACGTGGTATTTGAAAATTGTTTGTAATTTTTTAGTTGCCATTTTCAAGTTTCTAGGTCATAAAAAATTCAATGGCAATTGATTTTTAAATGTTTATTTTTATTTAAAATTTGAAAATTTGAGATAGGTAGCTCGCTTCGCTCGGCTTCTTCTAACCAAACCCTTACTAACCTAACCTAACCTAAGATAGTGTTTTGACATTAAACTAGAAGATGAGTAGCTCGCTTCGCTCGGCTTCTTCTAACCAAACTCTTACTAACCTAACCTAAGATAGTGTTTTGACATTAAACTAGAAGATGGGTAGCTCTCTTCGCTCGGCTTCTAACCAAACCCTTACTAACCTAACCTTACCTAAGATATTCCTACGAAACCCTAGACATTTCTGTATGGAATTATATTGGTAGATTGTTAGAGACTAAAACTGCAAAATATTGTTCATATCAGTCAAAGGATATATAAGTATCTAGAGTTTTTGTTTATGCCTACGAAATCCTACACATTTCTATAAGTAATTATATTTGTAGATTCTTAGAGAACAAATCTGCAAAATACTTGTCATTCAAGAGACCTGAATAGTCCCCAGTTAGCCAATCACGAGAACCTTAGGAAAAATGTCGTCACAATGTTACCCATATCACTAACACACGTTAGATAATTATATATGTACGATTACATTTGTTCAATTTTGTTCGAATTTCAAATGTTCTAATTTTAAATAAAAATAAACATTTAAAATATTAATCAATTGCCAGGGGGTTAATGGTCGGGGGGTTATTGGTACGGGGGGTTAAAGTCCCGGGGGTTATTGACGGGGGGTTAATGTCCCGGGGGTTACTGTCCCGGGGGTTATTGTCCAGGGGGTTAATGGCACGGGGGGTTATTGACATGGGGGGTTAATGTCCCGGGGGTAATTGACGGGGGGTTAATGTCCCGGGGGTTAATGTCCTGGGGGTAAGTGTCCTGATACCTGTTATTCTTATATCATATTCCAAAGTTAATGCAAATCGGTGCCTTTTAATTATGTTTCCAATCTGAGAATAATTTTTTCCCTTAATATTTTTTATTATTCTGTCTGTAATTTTATCTCGAATTAAATTCACAATTGCAAAAATACCTTTATCTAAACGTTGCACATTTCTTGCTTCTAAATAAAAATACTTTAAAGTTTTATGCATGGATTCAAGGTGAATATTAGTTTTAATTTTTAAACGTTTTCTATAAGTATAAGCCCAAAGATTGGGCTTCTCATAATAATTTGTGAAAATATATTCACCAAATTTTTTCATATCATTGTCCGAAAGAAAAAAATCTATTGCTCTTGGTAACATTTATATAAATTTTGATTCTTCAAGGGTTATTTGTAAACTTTTTACAAATTCGTCGATTACCATTAAAGTTTATCTTATGAATACTTTTTAAATGGACATTTAAATTATATTGTTTTGAAAATATTTTATTGCAAATTAAGCACATAACAGTAATTTTCAATGTATTTAAAAATGCGTGCGCTGCATATAAATACATGTAAACACAACAGTGGTAAACAACCTTATTTTAAAATCCTTGTTTCCCGCTACACTGGGACGCATGCGTATACGTGTCAATCGAGCGTCAGATTTATCCTCTCATGTTAAAGTGAATGTGTCTTTAAACGCTAATGTGAAAACGTATGACCTTGTCTAAATACAAGCGAAGTTGAAGACAGAGTTCTGCGTCTTAAACATCGTCCGCATTCCCAACATAATTTCTATTATAAAAAAATACTCTTTGAATTTGTGCTTCTCTTCTTTTATCTATGTCGAGCTGTTATCATTTTATATATCGAGGTTATGAGAAGATTTTTTTTATATTTATTTATGTAATAACGCAAATAAACTTCTCCTAACCCCGGTATATAAAATAATGACAGAATAAATCCAAACGATATGAAATTATGTTGGCAATGCATACTATCTTTACATGCAGATTTCCAGATGGCAGCACCGTAGATTTAAACATCAAATGTGAAAGCAAACTGATGTTAAAGATCGGTGAACTTTAAGTTCACTCGTCTTGAAGTTCTAATGTGAATAGGGTATAAGGACCAGTTTGAATATTTGATGATAGTGGAGTCAAAATTGAGGTTAACCTCTCAAGTATATATGACGTTTCACTTCGACAAAGATCGCGATATACTAGAAAGAGAATACCGTCCGTTTTGCCGGACGAGCTTAAACACGATCCGACTTTTCGGGGATGCCGGACAAATTGAAATATTTGCAGGCTTCTAATTGGTTAGCTGGACGAACGGATCCGTCGAGCGGAGAGCTGAGTTCGTACCATTGAATATATTTAATAGGTAAGTTGTGTATATCCTTCTGATGATTTTTTATCGTTAATGACATCCAATAAATAATAGTATATGTACTGAATACGGTTGCAAGCAGACTTTGTGAAAACTTAACAGGTGAAAAACTTACACATGACTTGCAGTTTTGTAGAAGTTTCACCTGCTTTAAGTTTTAAGACAGAATGTAATCGTTTGAAAGGACATTAAATTAAAAATTAAATCATCGTTACTTCTACAATAACACTTCACTCAATAAGTCTCCGGTCTGACATATATATGGCAACACTGTTGACAGACCCATATGATTTCTGGATAGTACCAACTTTCAAACGATACGTGTGACAATTTCATGACATTCTGACAATTAGTTTAGAAGTTACAGTGGTTTTAGTGACTCCAATTTTGTAATTTTCAAAAGAATGGGTAAACAAGAATTTCGTGTTGATTAAACATTGTTTTTTGATGGAAAAAAATACTGTTGAAGCCAAACAGTGGCTTGATAAGCGTTATAGAGACTCTGCATCAGGCAAATCAACTATTACTGATTGGTATGTTGAATTTAAACTTAATTATTATTATTTTTTTTAATTTTAGGAGCGTTGGAATGAATGTATCACTCTTGAATAAGAGTATGTTGATGAATAAAGACGAATTTAAAAAAAAATAATGTTTTTCTTAGTTAGACCGGAGACTTATTGAGCGACGTGGTATCTCTTATGTGAAAATTAAAACTATACAGGAAGCACAAAAAACTAAATAATTAGGGAGTATAAAATGTCCTCTGACGTCGTGAAACAACTCATATGTGTGCTTCTGTACATAAATGGTACTGCACCATTGCTAAAATATTTCACATAGGAGGTTTAAAAAATGGGATTTTTAATACCAAAAACATAAATTCGATAGAAACGGCACATGGCAGAACCAATAAGAATATGCAGGATTTATAAAAATTATGTTCATGTTACATTTTTCCATCCTTTTTTAACCTTTGACAATTTTACATTCTGTGTAAATCAGTCTCTGAACAACCATTTTCCTTCACTCATTTTTATAACAGTGCATCACTGTTGTAATTAAAATACATACTAATGTTATTAACATTATCTATGTATAACATCTAGACTACGAAACAATGGAATGACAATTTCTGTTATTTAAATATCAACATTACAATTCTGTTTTTTGTGATTTTTAGAAACTTTTCATATTTGGGGACTAAATGTAATTAAAATAGTACAGACAAAAATCAGACAATTGCACTAAATAAATCTAAATTCTGAGATATTTTATTTAGTCACATTTTATTTCTTAAGACTGTATCTATCAGATAAACATTTATATTATTTGAATTATCCACATATATTTGGACAAGTAACAACAAAAAAGAGCTGCCTCGTTATATTAAATAAACAACAGTATTTTATAACCAAACTTTTATCTGTCACATCAAATTGTTAAGTTGGCAGTGAGAAATAAAAAAGACAGAAAGTGTTGAGTGCCTTTTTCTGTCGCTTTTTACTTCAGACGGAAGTTTTAAAAATTTGAATGGCGACAAAAATTTGGAAAGTTAGTGAAAAGGATAAGGGAAAACAGCTTTTATATGTAAAGTTCGGTCATAATTGTTTTTAATTATTGTTGCACCTTTTAAATTCGCAGCTATAGGCTAATCCAAACGTTTAAGCGGAACTAAATGGAATTTTTATTTTTGTAAATTGTCACGAACTTACTTTTTACGATTGAAGTGGGCACAAAATGATCAAAAGCTTATAAAAATCACTAGTTTTCAAAATCTAGTTCGCTTAAACCAAAGATATAGTCTATTATATTTAAGCGGAACTAAACGGGATAATTGTTTTCTTAAGTTGTCACGAGCTAGGTGATTCAATAGGTTATTTCACGTTGGAAACCATACATGTCAAAATTCAAAGTACTGAAAGGAAAAAAATGACATGTATGACACAAAAAATCAAGACGTAATCAGAATGACAGCTCACACTAACCTAAAATATTTAATGTATGATTTACAATAACTAAAATAAAATGACCAAAAACACCATTTAATCATTAATAGATATTAGCCTTCAAAATCTAGTTCCGCTTGAACAAAATCAAGATGTACTGATAATGACAGCACCCACTAACCTAAGATATTTAATGTATAATTTACAATAACTTAAACAATATTTCTAAAAAACTCATTCAATCGTTAATAGTTATTGGATTTCTAAATCTAGTTCCGCTTAAATAAAATGAATGAATTATATTGCTGACTCCTGAGATTTTGTAGATAACCAACTTATATGAAATTCAACCGAACAATGCTAATGACTCAAAATAATGACATGAAAGGAATGAATCCAGTTCATTAAAATTTTATCTCTATACTGTTTTCATTTTTGTAAGTACAAACCAGATTAGTTGTATTTGTACTTTTATATTGTATTAAACTTTATACGAAACATTTTAAAAAACCGTTACACTGTAAAACGTTTCAATGTTTATATTAAAAAGTAACTAACAAAATAATCGCGTAAAATTCAGAGGTGAAAATGTTATTAATATTTTTCCATTCTTCAGCAATTTTAATAATTAAAAATATATCTTGTGGATAATTCAATAATATTAAAAATTAAATAAAAGCCTTATCTGTTAGACACTTATAATAATGATAATTTTTACTTATAATTAATAAGTCATACAATATTTATAAGAATGAAAAAAAAAAGCTTTTTTTCAAAAATAGATCTTTGAAGTATTCTAAAGAATAACACATTTCAATTTCTTTCTTTTGCACTTAGATTCTTTTCCACGACCATTACTTGCTTTATTATCGTCACATTTTTGTGCACGAATCTCACGCATTAAGTCAAAGAATACCTTATCGACATTCTCTCTTGTTTTAGCTGATGTTTCAACGTAAGGTACACTCCACTGCTGCGCTCTACTGGTCGCATCAGATAAACTTACTTTTCGTTTCTCGTTTAAGTCACTTTTATTACCTACTAATAAAAATGGAATATTTTCATCGTTTTTCACTCGCAATATTTGTTCCCTTAAAAAGAAAATAACAAATATTAATTATGTATATAATTTAGCACAATTATTGTGTGATAATTATTGATAGTCACGTAAGAAAAATTGAAGTGAAGTGTGAATTTTCACACATTTCAGGGTTTTGCAGGTATTTAATAGGTGTAAGAAGCCAACATAATACTGGATGTCTACGTATATATATCATATCAAAATCAACAGCTTTTTTGATAATCACTTTTATTCGTTATTTGAGAACTGAGAGCTTCCACAAAATTTAAATAAGTTGCCAAATAACCCAAGGATTTTTTCTGCATTTGCATCGTATTCAAGTCTTCATTAGATTAATAAGAAATATTTTACAGTGTAGAGTGTAGTGTGGTGTGAGTAAATCAGTTCGCAACTATTAAAAAATTGATGTGAAGTGTGAATTTTCACACAATACAGGGTTTCGCAGATATTTAGTAAGTGAATGATGATTATTTGGGATGCCAAAACAAATTTTATGTTAAAATATTTTATTAATTGGAATGCCTAACACCAATATTTAGGTTTCTAAATATGTGCAGTTTTTTTTTATATAGCAAGGTTCAAAATTGCGCCTATGGCTTCCAATTGGTTGTTTTAAGTCATAACTCCGCCCCTCTGATTTCGTGTATTCAATTTCAACAATTTCCACGGGTTATAATATTTACGCTTTTAATGCAACATTTGCCCAAATATAACTAGAATTTTGAAAAAATAATTTAAACAAAATAAAAATGCAAAAAAAAGGAAAAATTAAATTGTCTCGAGACCCGATCAAACCATTGTTTGCAAATTAGAACGCCAGCATGATAACCATTACACTATCAAAGCATGATGGTTTACTGTGTTACATAAGTTATTAAATATTTTACATGGTCAAGCAAAAAACACAAAAAATGCGTTATTTTCCGAAAACATAGTAATCCCGTTGGGTGATAGGAGGGTGAGGGACAAAAGTTTTATGGCACATTTTTGGCTAAAATCCAATAAAAAAAATTGATTTTTCAAAAATAAAAATTTGTTTGAATTAACTGGTTTCATTTGATATGCCAGTCAAACTGTTTTAAACATATTTATTTTTTAATTAAATACATATTTGTTTATATTTATCTCGCACTGTATTTTTATAGTTTAAGTATATGTGGGTCAAAAAGTTGTACAAGTATGCCAAATTTCAACTTTCTATGTTCAGCTATTTAGCTACAATTTCTACCGTACATATAAGGTTTTTTTTGTGGTCATACATACAAAACCCTAAAAATCAAAAAAATATCAAATGTTTTATAAAAGAGAAAAATCAGACTACATTGAAATAATTTTAGAATTCCAGCGGTGATCAATTTTTAACTTCAACGGAGGATATTTTTTTGTAATTTTAAATGCTATTTAAACATTTGTCTACACTTATTTGTTGATAAAACGGCACAACATATTAACAAAATATTGTAAAAATATTTATTCCTGTATTTTCAGCTTGACAGCTGCGTAAATACAAGTCAACACAATTTTAAATATTCTCTAAGCATATATATATATCTCTCTTAAGCAAAACTAAATGGAATTTTTATTTTTGTAAGTTGTCACGCGCTCACGAATTAAAGATTGAATTTGGCTTTTGCTAAACAAAATGATCAAAAGCCTCAGTTAAAGGTTAAGTTACTAGTTTTCAAAATCTAGTTACGCTTAATCAAAGGAATAAACTATAGCATTTTTATTTTTTTAGGGTTTTGTAGGTATGACCAAAATGTCTGTCTATTTTGTAGAAATTGTGGCCAAACGGCTAGACCTAAGAAGTTGAAATATGGTATATAAAATTCTTTGACCCACATATAGGAAAACTATCAGTTCAAAAAAACACATCGCAAGAAAAATATAAACAAATATGTATTCAATGAAACAATAGTTATGAAACCTCTTAATGCATGGATAAAAAAAAATATCTTTGAAAAATCAATTTTTATCATGGGACTTTCGAAAAAAAAAAAAATTATCAAAACTATTCTGTCGATGAGAAGATTAATCTAAATATCTGAAAAAAATCTCAATAATCTACACTGATGCAAACCGGAATAGTTCAACAGGAATTTTTGATCAAATTAGTTTTTCGAAAATATTGATTACTTTGTTTCGAAAAAATATTTTTATTTTAAATTTTTTTTGTGAAGAATCAAAAGAAAGTTTTTAAGACATAGATTAAGAAAATATTTTTTTATAATTCCTTTATTTTAAAATGATTTTTGCCAAAAATGTGCTAAAAAAAACTCTTGTTCTACACCCTATAACCAGAGGGGGGAGGGGGATCTAAAAATCTGTTCACATTAATGTGAAACGAATAAGTGCAACACGAAATTTTGACCTGATAATTATTTTGAAGGTTATTAAAATTTTCGCATGACATGCTTACAATATTTATTTGACTGACTGGAGAACGGGGTAGCTACAGCTGTGTCATGATGTAAGCGCATCTCATAATTAATTACGCTTGTAAGTCTTTAGGTAGAAAAACTGGATTATTGTTTTAATAGTTATCTAACTTTTATTACTATGAATTTTAATGCTTACTCTATTAACTATGAATTTTAATATGTACCCACAATCAGTGGCGCACACAGATTTTTGGCTTGGGGGGGTCCAATTATAGACATAATTTTTATAAAGAAATATTATATATTTAAAACTTATTATAAACAATAACAATGATTATGAAATTTATTGTAATATTATTTATAATTGATAATCATCTTGGCAATGTTTTTATGAACATTTGTACAATGTATTTCAACCTAGGTACACTTAAAATTTTGGTACGGGGGTGGTCCGGACCCGTTGGACCCCCCCCCTTGTGTGCGCCAGTGCCCACAATTTGTTATCACTTCCTAAATACCCACAAAACTCAGAAATGTGAAAAATCACACATTATTATTATTATTATTATTTTTGAGTCAAAATGAAAATTTACAAATCTGGTTAGGCAAACATTACACCACCTTTTAAATTTATCTATTTTTCAACAAAAATAAAAAAAGTAAATATTTGAAATATAGATTTACTTTAATAGATTATTGTTTCCTATTGTGTAATAAAAAGAAAAATATATTTAAAAAAACAAATATTAGAAAGTTTAAAATTCATTTTTAATAACTTTACATTTTTTTCAATAATTATGTAATGGCAAAAATATTTCGTGATGCAAAACAAAAATTCCAGTATTAGATCATACTTTTGTTTTTTTTTTTTTTTTGGAAGGCTAAAAGATACAACTTATCTTATATGAATAATTATCATTTTAAAAAATTCCTAAATGAGTCAATAAAAAATCCAACATCCTATTTTGTAATTTTGTGTGCAACTAATGCTGTATATGAAATAATAAATTTAAAATTGAATATTTCATAACAAAACTACTGACCCATATACTGTTTTTAGTAAAATAAATCCATATTAAATACCTGAATTCCTGTGTTGCTTGGAAGCTTTCATCTTCCGTTATAGAAAACACACATAAAAACCCTTCACCGCTTCTAAAATAGTTATCACGAATGGCAGCGTAATCTTCTTGTCCAGCTGTATCAAGAATATCAATCTGCACTTCCTCACCGTCCAACACTACTTTCTTTCTATACGAATCAGCTTTCGTAGGTTCATAATCTTCGACAAATTCATCATACATAAACTGGAGGGTCAATGCTGATTTTCCAACGCCGCCACTCCCAACCATAATAACTTTGTGTAATGCAGGTTGTGTTGCTGGTTTCTTCGACATTTTGGCTTAATATATCTGTAAAGAGTATGTTATGTAAAATCCCGTGATCGAAATGTCAAGAATAGGCGTTGCCGGTGCTATTTAATACAACAAACCTCATTTGTAAACAATTAGACCACTTAAGTTTATATGGAAACCTTAACAATTAAATTAAATTAAATTTACCTTGTTCTCTTATATCAAATATAAACTGATAAACTAAAGAAATTATCAATATCTTCAAACGTCACTTTATTACATGTAAAAAGGTTTTAACTTTGTTTTCTAATTTATTACTCAGAAGATTCTGATGTTCAATGTTGCCAATATTCTGAAGTGGTACTGTAAATACCAACTGTAAAATTGTACAGTTAACAGAAAATAACATAATAGTACATTCCGAGAACAATAGAGCGGCAAATTGTTACAACAATACATGCGTCATTATATATGTTCTCATGATATTATGATTGTAATTACAGATTAAATAAACAAAAAAAAAGACATTTGGATAGCATATTCTAATTATTTAGAGCGCTATAATGCTATTTATATGATATGATACCACCCGCAGAACACCAAAGGTAACCTGGTTGTCTATACAGAATGGGACAGATACAATTTAAACTATCACAAATCTCGGATTTGTGTTAAGTACACAAATTAGTGAAAACAATTAGACAAATTATTGCAGAAAAGCTAAAGATATTATTTTACGCAACAATGGCTAACAATTATATTACTCACAATTAGATATAATTCATAATTACCAACAATTACATGTAAATCCTTGTTTTGTGAACCTTTCATTAAAACAACAGAATCAACTCTTAAAAATAATAATTTTTATATAAATATATATTGGAATTCTAAGGGATTAAGTTAAAAATTATATTTAGTATGTCTTTGCGTTTTAATTTATTTTGATTGTTCAAGTTTATATAGAAACTAGTGTCCCTTGCTTTCACAGATCAATATCTGCCAGTCTTTATTAGTTTTTTTACGAAAATATATTACCCCTTGAACGCCTACACACGTATATTCGGATTTCATGATGTCTTATATTCTATTATAGTACCTGATAGGATAGTTTTATTACATTTGATCCTGGAGCAAAATTTCAAAACATGGAAGGATATTGGGTTAAAAATATATCATGTTTCCAGTTTATTTGATAAGAGAAATTAAATAATGCATACACTTATGGAATTAACTGTCAGACTTTACGTCACGTTTCGATTTAATCAAATTTAGAGAGCACGCGGGCCACATAAGGCCCTCAACCTAATTTTTTGTGGCTCCTGAAGCGTTAATGATAAACTCTTGAGCTTATTTAGGGGAAAAATATATTTAAAAATGTAAATTATACTCTCTTCCCCTTTTCTGTTGATAAAAAAATTTCAAGAACCCCTTCGAGATATTTAAAGTTCCGTCACCGCTTATCATTTTGAATGAAAAATAGACCGCGACCCAAATCAGTGTTGAACTGATTTGGTTATTGGTTATTGGACCCCTGCTATTGGTTATTGATGTTTATATCAAATAATAATTCCATAATTTGTTGATAAAAAAAAGTAATTGTTAATCCATGTATCAAAAACTTTCATTTGATATCGCTCAAAATTTTACAAACTTTTTCTTCGATAAATACATATTTGTTTATATTTTTCGCGGGATATATTTTTAAAGTCTCAATATTTCTCGTACTTATTTCTCTAAATCAGCCGCTTGGTCACAATTTCTACCGTACGAACACACTCATGTGACGGAATAAGGATTTCTTGATTATATCTACGAAAACCTAAAAATAACATAAATTTGCATTTTCTGTTAATTTCAACACTAATCATAATAAAATATAGCTTATATATTGTAAAATGCATAAATTATTTTGTTGTACTATTATGTTAAATTTCTTAAATTTTCATTTCATTGGACCTTAAGGGGGGGCATGTGCCTCCAGTGCCCTCCCTGAATACGCCACTGTTGTTTAGTGCAACTTATATCAGTCCTTTTTGTGTTTAAAACATCATAATTTCAAAAATACCTAAGAAGATATTGATATTCACATTTATCTACAAAATATAACTACATACCGAATTTTAGAGCGCGATTGTCTCCAAAACTACTCTTTTTATTATATTTCTACTATTTCTACTCTATATCACGTTTGAGGTGTCGTTTTAAAATTACATTCTAAAGGTTATAACTTATAACGAAGCCAGATTTCCACTTTAATTATCTGAATCAAGTATTTAGTTTAAAACAGTTTTATCATTTGACTCGGCGAATGTTTTAGTCGATGTGTCTGGGGGGAAACAGGATCAACGCTCCCCTTCATATAATTCGTTGGAGCATATTTGGAAAGTGATGTATTTTCACTTGAACAATAATTATGTCGCTTTATCATGAGCAGGCAATATTAAAAAAAATTATTTATACGAAAAAAAAAATAAAATAAAAATGCCAATATTGTTTACAATTAAGTAATTTATAAATTAATTACTGTTGTAGTTAATATAATAATCTCATAGGCACTACATTATAATAAATATTGGTAAAAATGTATCGCTGGTTATTTTAATAAATGGTCTTGCGCCTTTATTAGAGATAAACATTTTTATTAGCATATAGAATAAAATACATAAAATGAATAAAAATAGTAGTAAAACAAAATTAAAAAGTTACAAATTATAATACGTTAAACTCATACAAACATTTCTTGGTCAAATATTGGACAAAATAGATCTTATTATAATATGATTTCCGTAAATAATTTTTAGTTGAATAAAAATAATTAAGTTTTTACTAATTATTGTTTAGTTATGTCAATAACTAGTTAGAGCTTGTTCATCTTAATTTCATCACAGAATATCATAAATTACGTCATCAATTCTACGCGAGAAAACAGCTGATCACATTGACGTACATTTGGGTTTTAAACAATTGTTGTGGTAACCAAACACACAAAATCATGTATTTCAAATACATTTTTATTCATTTTAGTACACGGTATACCTTGAAACGTACGAGAAATAAATAATAATAATGGAAATAAACAAACAACATCCCACAATACGCGTAGTCACACACAAATAAAAGTAAGTGACGCCACTGAAATGTATTAAGCTAACTGTTGATAACGTAATGGACGAAATTTGGTTTAAGCGCAGGGGAACTGGTAATATCCACCTGTGATGAAGTTAAGTTGAACGTACTCTAGGTAACAACAAATACAAAAAGTCTTGACCATGTAGGATTTTTATTAAATGAGTTATTTGAATAAAAGCGAAAAGTTGGAGGATGTATAGTTAATGTCAGAATTGTTTCGCGGACCCCAGTTTAAGAGCCGCTGGTATAGAGACATCAATTAAGTTCAAAACAGTACGTCACAAGTGAAGAAGATACATTTGAAAATTATAAGAATGTAAGTGATATTAATAACTGAGTAATCAACATCATAGTAAAGTATTATTATTACATCGTGATTGTTACTTCCTTGAACTAAATGTTATTAATATTGATAATATACTGTTTATCAATTTCCAGTAATACTCTTAATTAATCTCTAATAACACCCTCTATGCTCTTAATTTTTAAATAATTTTTAATCCATTGATTAAAACATCATGATGATGCGATTTTTTTTATCTTAAATAGAATTATATAAGATTTGATTTGAACAACAATGCCCAATTTCCGGTGGCGGCTCGTGTATAGGCACTGCAGAAATGCAGCATCCCCTATGTTTGTCGATATATAAATATATTTATTAATTTATTCATATTTGCTTGTAATAATCAATTTTTTCATCAACAATTGTTTATACTCTTTATTTTGTATAAAAAAATAAAATAATAATACATTTTGCAAAGAGCACGCGAACCGCCCCTGCAAGTTTCAGCACTGGGCTACACCTGCATCTATCGTCGCTAAACTTCGGTTTAACGTGACATACACGCTAATGTGGCCAGCTACTATCGGTATGCGTTCACAATGGGTGCGTTTTGTTGGTGGCTGGTTAGAAGTACTAGAATTGACGCGCAAGAAAACGACAATTTTGATCGTGAAGTAAACATGGAATGACATTTGCATGGAGGTTAAGTCATATGGTACTAGAACAATCTAAATAATAAATGCAGAATAAGAATACTTTATATTTGAAGCAAATATTCTAGAACGTAATGTTTTAAAACGAGTAATTGAATTGTACATACATTTTAAGTTTAGATTTAAAAATACTATATTAAAATCATATAGGTATATATTTATTTTAGGACACAAAATGAGAAAATACGTAAAAGTAAAAATTATTTTGAAGCAGTAATACCAAAATTTAATTCTAATACATTTAAAAACCAAATGAAGACAACTGCATTCAAATATTACTTTTCATCCCCACCACATTTATTCATTCCAGTCGTCCGGCCTCGAGTCATCGCTTGAGTGGAATGAATAGAATGAGAATACAGTCGCAACAAAACGCGTATTCTGATTAAACCGAAACCAGAATTGGCACAACAAAACGCACCCAATATTAGCAGTGTGCGCCACTAGGTACTGAGCGCACATCAAAGGTACTTAGCGCAGAGCGTAGTATGTTCTGTTGGCGCGTATTGTTGTTTATCCGGCATCATTTGAGGTTATGTTATACATATTTCTTTACAACTTATTTGTGTCAAAATTAGATAAGATTATGTTTGAATTTGTAAATTTAAATGTAAAAATAATTTTAGGGTGCAGTTATGATGGATATACACCATAATTTTATTTAATTTACAGCAAAATAAATACGCTTGTACCTTGTAAACGTAAATAAAAAGTAGCAGCGAAAACGCAGGTATGGCCACAAGTTGCGTTTTAGCACGATATCGATAGATGCAGTTTACCACGAATTTATATAGCGCGCAATTATCGGCAAAGCTTATAACACAAGTGTGGCCCAGACATAAGAAGAGCGAAGAACGCTAACTGAACTGTGTTTTTCACAGTGTCATATCATATAGCAATATGACGTATATTGGTGCGCGCGCAAGCATTTACACTCGCAGTGACATACGTAAGGCCGCGGTCTGACTGATCGAGTGCTGTCGATCGTTTGCTGTCGAGCAAATTTCAAACACACGTTAACTAAGGGCATGAGTCGCACTGAACCATCGTTTGCTATCAAGTAGCATCAAGTTGTTTGTATTTCAAACCGGTTTGAATTTCACACGACGCTCGACGCTCAACCATATATTATTTGACAGTTGGAACGTCAAAAAAAAAAAACTAAATTACAATATAGAGTAAAATGGACTCGCTAATTAGTATTAACTGTTTGATAGTATTATTTTAGGTTGGAATATGCACTATTTGACAAGTGAGAAACAAATTTACTTGACACTGAATGATCGATAATACTCGACAGTACTTGATCAGTCAGACCAGCTTTTAAATATTTAAACGACACTACACGACTCGACGCTACGTTACACGACGGCGCTCGATCAGTCAGACTGCTGCCTAAGGCAGACGTTCCAACTGTCAAATAATATATGGTTGAGCGTCGAGCGTCGTGTGAAATTCAAACCGGTTTGAAATACAAACAACTTGATGCTACTTGATAGCAAACGATGGTTCAGTGCGACTCATGCCCTTAGTTAACGTGTGTTTGAAATTTGCTCGACAGCAAACAATCGACAGCACTCGATCAGTCAGACTGTTGCCTTATGCGGCACTGTGCATCAAGCAGTTCCATTGCTAAGTTTGTAGTGTAGTAATGGATCAGGATAGGTTAAATGCGCTTGCAATGATTTCATCTGAGAAAAAATTACTCAACAGTCGCACAGATATCAAAGAATGGATTTTATTAAAGTAAGTAAATTTGGAATATACCAAAATGTAAATTTATGGATAATAAACAATATTTTTTCATGTTTGTTTTTTTTTTTTAATTTTGTTAATAACTTCGAAATTTTATTAAACACGCATTTATGATGTGTTTGTAAATTTCGGAAGTTGCAGCACCCCCGCGATTTCAAATCACTAGCCGCCACTGCCCAATTGCATAAAAGTCTTAAAACTAGTAATAAGCTAAAACTAGATATATATAACATAAAATTACCTAGTAACACTACGCATTTTTGTGTTTTATATCTAGTTTTAGCTTACAGTCTGTTTCAAACGCTTAGGCGGAACTAGATTTTGCAATTTAGTTATTTTCATCGCTTAAATCGTGCTTTTCGGCCGTTTTGTTTAAGCTTTGTAAATCATACTTACAATAAACATTTTTTGGTTAAGGTTAATATCATTTTAAAATGTAATTTTCTTTATATTTAGATTTTTTGTGTAATTCTTAATACAAATTTCCCATTTATTTATTTTTTTGTCATTAAAATGTATAAAAAAATAATTTAATTTTGACATAGGTCATTCGTTTCCATGGTTTCATTGTTGTAATTTTAAATTTTGACATTCCAACATGAAAAATGAAATAACCCAAGAAAGGTCCCTTGTCGTGACAACCTAAAAGAACGAAATTCCCATTTAGTTCCGCCTAAGCGTTTGAAACAGACTGTATAACTAGCTTTAAGACTTTTATGCATCCGGGCATACGAATAAATAATGTATATTAAAATTTAATAACTGGTTATATGTAAAACAGTGCTATAAATAGAAAGGATTTTTAAAAGCTTTTATCATCAGATGCATCGGATTCAAAGCGATTGCATTTTTTTTAAATTGATGTGGAGTATGAATTTTCACACATTTCAGGATTTCGCAGTTATTTAGTAAGTGAATGATGATTATTTGGGATGCCAAAACAAATTTTATATTAAAATATTTTTTTGTTAATTTTAATTCGAATGCCTAATACCATTATTTAGGTTTCTAAATATTTGCAGTGTTTTTTTTATATAGCAAGGTTCATTAAGATTTTGAAAATTGCGCTAATGGCTTCCATTGTGTGTTTTAAGTTATAACTCCGCCCCTCTGATTTCGTGTATTCAATTTCAACAATTTCCACTGGTTATTAAATTTACGCTTTTAAAAATTAAATGCAATATTTAGAATTTTGAAAAAAATATTTAAACAAAATAAAAATGCAAAAAAAACAGAAAAAATTAAATTGTCTCGAGACCGGATCGAACCTCAGTTTGCAAATTAGAACGCGAGCATGATAACCATTACACTATCAAAGCATGATGGTTTACTGTGTTACATAAGTTATTAAATATTTTACATGGTAAAGCAAAAAACACAAAAAATGCGTTATTTTCCGAAAACATAATCCGATCAAAAATTCCTGTTGTACTATTCCGGTTCACACAAATGTACATTACTTAGAATTTTTTCAGATTTTTTTTTGCAAAATTTTGGCCAAAATCGCGTCAAAATAATTTATTTTGCAAAAATAAAATTTGGTTCACTTGTTTAACTCTTTTTTCTGTAATACTTTTTAGGGTTTTGTAGGTATGAATAAACAAATATAAACAAATATCTGCTCATCGAAATTTTTTTTTTTTTTTTTTTATTCTGATTATGGTATCAAATGAGTACGTGGTTTAAAGATCAAAATTTTATTTTTGCAAAATAAATTATTAAAACGTTATTTTTGCCAAAATTGTGCAAAAAAGTTTTTGTCCCACACCCTATAGCCCAGATGGTTTAAAATAAAAATCTGAAAAAAATCTGAAAAAAATCTTAGTAATGTACATTTGTGTGAACCAGAATAGTACAACAGGAATTTTTGATCAGATTGTGTTTTCATCCTAACACACCCTAACACACTACATCAGCATGCTTTGATAGTGTAATGGTTAGCATGCTCGTGTTCTAATTTGCAAACTAAGGTTCGATCCGGTTTCGAGACAATTATATTTTTTGTTTTTTTTTTTGCATTTTTATTTTGTTTAAATTATTTTTTCAAAATTCTAGTTATATTTGGGCAAATGTTGCATTTAATTTTTAAAAGCGTAAATTAATATCCAGTGGAAATTGTTGAAATTGAATACATGAAATCAGAGGGGCGGGGATATGACTTAAAACATCCAATGGAAGCCATAGGCGCAATTTTCAAAATTTTAATGAACCTTGCTATATAAAAAAAAATACTTCATATATTTAGAAACCTAAATAATGGTATTAGGCATTCGAATTAAAATTAACAAAAAAATATTTTAACATAAAATTTGTTTTGGCTTCCCAAATAATCATCATTCACTTACTAAATACCTGCGAAATCCTGAAATGTGTGAAAACCTACACTTCACATAAATTTTTTTATATTCTTTTGTCTGTTTCTGTGATTTTGTTTAATTTTCAGTGATTTTTTATTACTGAGATATCATATATAGGGTTACCGACCGTCCTACTTTAGTAGGACATGTCCTACAATTTACCTCCTTGTCCTTTGTCCTACCTACTGTTAAAAAATATCGGAAATGTCCTACTTTATAGTGTTTTTACTTTTGAAGACGCCTTTACCGCTGAGTCGACGTTTGCCGACGAACGCGATCAAGGCATAACGTTTTGACTAAATTTCTATGATGTCATTAACGATAAAGCTTTATTAAAAAAAGCAGGTACGTCTAAAAAATATGATTTTATTAAAAAAAAAAAAGAAAATGTGAACGTCAACCAATAAACATATCTAATTATATTTTTTATTACCATATATATTTAAACTTGATTGTTAATTATTTTTTGGTTGTTTCTTATTAATTATATACAAAGAAAATTAAAAAAAATTTCTTATGACTTATTTTATATTTTTATTTCTAAACTGTGATTTTGTTAAATATAAAGAAAGATGTGAACCAATAAACATATAATTTAATTTTCATAATAGTAGTATTACTTATTATTTATTGACTGTTTCTTGTTAATTATTTGTTATCTTGGATCCCATAATAAGGCCTTTTTTCATAATGAGGTCTTTTTGAAAATTTGTTTAATAATATATAATCTATAATAAAATGTTTTTATAATATTATTAAACAAATTTTAAAAAGGCCTCATTATGAAAAAAATGCCTTACTATGAAAAAATTGCCTTGTTATGGGATTTGAACTTAACTAGGTACCTATATATTTCGTAGCATTATAAAAATTAAAAAAAAAAAAAATCTGCTACTGTGTCCTACTAAACTACTATTTTTAGTTGAAATATCCTACTCTGTCACGAGAGACATTTGGTAACCCTAATCATATAGATGTAGTATAGGTACATATACAATAAATTTATTTAATAGTACATTTATTTCTTGTGGTCCGCGGTAGAAAATTAAATATTTTACTGGTTCGCGGTACGTTTTCGGTTAATAAATGCTGTTCTAGAGGACATTATTTACAGAGCAGATTGTAGAAACGCGTTTCAAGAACTTAGAATAATGCCACTTGTTCTGCATGCGTATAAAAATCAGTGTATATTGCCAACTAGTGCACCATCTCATTCTGATGCAACTAGAAATAATAACCAAATTAACCCAAAATTTCTGCGTTTAAATAAGTCAGAACTTAAAAGCTTAAGACCTCTGTTTATTTTCTATTATCAACGCAGTTCTCCCTCAATTAAGATGTGGTAGTTAAGCAGTGGAATGGTCAGGTTGTCGGTGTCACGGTGCCCCAGAAGGCAGTCGAATGCCCCGTTGTCCACTGCCATTTCTCTGGTGGGAGTAACAGGTTATACTACGGTCGCGTTGCGGAACGTCGAAGTCTAGAATCCAACCAGGTGATTTAGTTGGAAAGGTGACGTGTGTAAGAACTGTTTTTGTCCGACTTCAAAACTCACTAACATGTTTACAAAATATTTAAAAATGTAATTGTTGCAAATAAACTCAATTAAAACATATGTGTTAATAATTAATTCAAATGTTTAAAATAAGAAGTAAATAATTTATGTTATGTATTGGACTTAACATCCGAAGAATAACACTTCAAGTAAGTTTCTAAATTTCTTTATTTTAAGGAAAGTTGTTATAAAAAACTTTGTTGGTTGTTTAAAAAGTTTATTATATTATTTATAGCACATTCTCTGTTATAAAAGTTAGTAAAAGGTTAAAAAAATATTTTTTACTAAAAGCGCGAATTCAACGGGACATAATTTTATTTATTGCATAATTTTTATCATACACTGCAAAATATGTGTATTATGTCATAGATAATGACATTAATCATTTTTAAAATGTTGTAATCATGATCAGAAATATAAAAAAAATAGTATAACTATTTTTTGAAGTAAGTTTAAACATAAATTTTCATCTGTCAGAATGTTACAAATCTATGTATTAAAAAAATTTAAAATTGCTGAACTAAATAACTGGTTTCATTGAAAGTTTTCTAATTCGATGAAAATCTAAATAATGTGTTGACAAATTTGACTTTTATGCACATAATTATATGTTTAGCATATAATAACACAATTATTAACAATGCTGTTTTGTTTTATATAATATTATGTATTAAATAATTTATTATTATAAATAAAATGGTTATTTTACTTGATTAATAGTGAACGGACAAAAAATGTTTTATAAGAAATATGTTAAAAACATTCATATCAAGCGGCAAATATAGTTTAAAGTGTCAAATGAAATACAGTGCTACCTCGACTTACGTACCTCTCGATATTTTTTCGAAATACGAACCCCTAGTACTAAAAACAGGTTAGTACTACAGGCAACAAATCGAAAACTCAATCCACAAGAATTTTTTTTTACAGTTTAATGGAATATGATTTTGTACTAATCATGCTAAACTAAAGATTTCATAAATAAAAATCAGCTGTGGCCACCACAGGACCGACCACCATCACAGAGTACTTGTATAAAACACATTCTAGCAGCAGAGTAGAAATAACTTGGCCTAATACATATTTTCTAACAGAGATATAATTTATCATAACCATGGAAACGTTACATATAAGTATGAAAAAAAAAATTCGAGAAATTTTTAAAAAATGTTTCGTTTTATCAAAAAATGTCTCAAATAAAAGTTGTTAGCTTTTATAGCAACTTTTGTTAAATACTTTTTTTCTGTTGTTAAATATTCGCAATAATCTTAAAATCGACACGAGTAAACTCCCATTTCTAGTCAACCGATTTTTATCAAAAGTTGATCAACTCGTGCCATTGATGTCAAAAGCTTAAAAATTAAGTTTCATAAAAATCCTTTTAGCCGAATTGGCTCTGCACGTGTACACAGACTGACGGGCGGACAGACAGATGTACAGACAGACTGCCAGACAGACGGACAGACAGACAGACAGACCGACAGACATCATGCCAAAAATAGTCGAAACGTTATGTAGGGACCTCAATTCGTGGAGATCCATCGAAATCTCGAAATGTCAAAATCGGTATTATCACAATACCTCCTTTATACCGGGTGAATTATTTAAGGAGCAACATACATGTTTCACATATAATGTTAATGAAGTGAGTTTTCAAAAGCAACATAGCCATAAAACAAATGCTTATCGTCGAAAGAAAAGACATATTATTTTTTTAAATATTTTTTGGACTTAGCTACTAGGGCATTATTATTTTCGCTTGTATGTAAATATAAACAAACTAATAAAAATTCATTTATTATTTCTAATTTACTATTTTTTAGCCGTCTAGGAACTTTATCATGTCAAATAACTATTATATCTAATCACCATTGTATATTTGTTGTCATGGATATGAGCTTGCTTTCATAATTTGCTATGTTGCAAATGACATAACTCACTTCATTAACATTATATGTGAAACATGTATGTTGCTCCTTAAATAATTCACCTGGTATATGTTGGCGGTTGGTAAAAATTAATATGTAATTGTATACAAAATGCATATTTATAGTGTAAAAATGCTCCTCACCCCTTGAATTTCTTTGCACTTTTGCTTTGCAATTAATTCTCCTATTAATTGGGAAAAACTCTGTTGTTTTTTATGAAGATCCAAAACCAGAAACGGAAGTTATTAAACTTTTATTGTTTATTATTTTTATTTTTTTTAATTTTTTAAATTTTATTATTATTTTTACTATGGGAGGGCAAGTTTAGCGGAGGTCTCCCTTAACAATTTTTTTTTTTAATTTTGAATCTATGTACAGATTAATTAATTTCTCATAAGATATAAAGGAACATACTTTTCAAGATACGAACTACGGTCAGGAACGAATTAAGTTCGTAAGTCGAGGTGCCACTGTATTACGGTATATCGCTTCCTTAAAATTGTAAATATGATTGTGGTACAATTGTCCAAACAAGTAACTGTCTTGAAATGTGTCCACAAATCAAAGTAAAAAGCTTTACTAATTAAGTGAACTTTTACAGAGATAAATTTTAATGAAATAGATATAGATAATAAATTTCGTGTCATTATTTTAACCATTATCGTTGGCGATTGAATGCAGTTTATTTATTAATTTATTTATTTTTGGTAATCAATGATAAATCAGTTTAAAAGATTTCAAATTTTACATTTAAAAACTACGTCTATAAAGATATATTAAATTTATTTCACGGCCTAAGTACGTCCTGATACTAGTGATTAAATAAATAGTATCATTTATTGTCTAATAAAATTTATAAAGTGAATAAAAATTACAAAAATGTGACTTTTTATTATACAAATAATGAAATATAATACATTGTAATTTTATTGGCTGTAATATTGATTTATTTCTACATAACTATTAAAAATAATATATAGCTCACTTTTATGTAATACGCGCATGTTTTTTATTTTATTGACGATTTACTATGCCGATACACGATTTGATATATTTGTCCACGAAATACCAGCTTTTTCAACCTATTTAGTGACAGTCGTTCGTCTCTACGACTACCATGAGTGTTTTTGTGCATCTAGCGTTTTTTTTTTTTTCCATATCGATGTTTTTAAACTAAGTATCGATATGCGGATATATCGATACAATATCGATATTTGGGGTCATGATATATTGTTGCGTCCCTAGTGTTAGTAAACTAATTGGTTTTTAAGTATGAAGATGTTGCTAATAGCGCTTGTAAAAATGAACTGACTTCACAAACTTTGATATTACCGTGTCGTTTCGACGTGGGAAGAAATCGGTGGCGGAAACGTAAGCAAAACACCGACAAATTATCTCTTTAACGTGTAAGTGAAACCTAAGCTTATACAGCAAAATATTATGTCTGCATTCAACAGGAAAAATGATAAAAATGACTCATACGATAAAAATGTAATTTAAAAATATATGTATTACCATATGACCTAATTGATTGTGGTTCATTTTGAATGTTTAGTGTAAAAAAAAACATTAAACTAACCTAGCCATTTTCAATGTTTTTATCAACACTCTCTCGTGGTAATTTGGACCCTTGATAAAATTTAAAATTCGATTTGCAGACTCTGTCAATTTTATCAAAGAAGGCTATTATTATTATTAAAGAAGGGGGGTTTGTAGTCTGGCTAGTACCGTCCTGGTTTGCCCGCAACGTGTTCGGCACAGACAAGACGCTCTCCTCTTACTTTCACGAGAAGGTCGAGAGAGCTTTTTCCCAGCAATCGGTCGCATCCCAAACCCTGGCGATATGCGACCGATGGGCTCACACCAAATCCAGCGTCCGCACAATGCAAAGCGATCCGAGC